>JAWPGT010000005.1:0-600000 GCA_034638255.1 Coprinus comatus
GTCACCTCAACCAGCGAATACATCCTCTTCTGAAGCCCTTGTGGCTTTGGCAAAGGTGTTTCCTAGTTTGTCTCCTGAGCGGTTGGTAGCTCTTGCCAACCAAGCCTCCTCACCGTCATCCCCCAAGTCCTCTCGTCGACCTCGGATGACTACCTCTGGCCCAACACGGCGCCAAGTCCTCCTTGTTCTTGAGACCTACCAAGACAAGCCCACTGCGTCAATCACCGAAGCTGCAAACCGAGCTTTGGTATCAGCCAAATCAACTGTTCGGGTAGAATCAACGAGCAGAGCATATGACGGCTTTTCAATGGCCACCACCACTGTTGCTTTGCCTAAGGATCTGGAGGTCCTTCAGGCAAGCATGGTCCGTCTTTTTGGAGAAGCGTCCAGCCCATCCTGCCACCTCCCCGCATCCAAGTCTTACCTCAAGATTCTGGATGTCCCTATCACTCTGCATGATATACGCACCACTCCCCAGGACATTGAGGCCGCTGTGAGGATATGGGACTCTGCAAAGGGTACACGCGCTAAGGGTCTTGTCAACAGAACCCTTCACATCGGCTCTTATACCTGCTACATCCGAGCAGCACGGGCCAACCCAGGGGTTGCTCTCTGCCAGCGTTGCTGGAAGTGGGGCCATCCAACCAATACATGTCGAGCTCAAGCTCTCAAGTGTCCTCGCTGTGGAGGTCCTCACAAGGAAGACCACCATCGTCAATTCTGTGGATCATGTAAGGGGAATGCTAAGGCCACTCCTCCTGTCCTCCCCACTCCTGCCAACGAAGATTGTCCTCATGCTGCTCGTTGTCTCAACTGTAAGGGTGCTCATCACGCCCATGAGCGCAAGTGCTCATTCTGGAAACACCGCTTTGACTCTGCTTGGATTCAACGGCGCTATCAAGAGTCCAGGGACTCTAAATCCGGGGGTAATTTATGATGGACAACCCTAACCAACAAGTAAGGGGGTCTAGGGAGGTTGTTCATGATATCCGCATTATTTCTTTCAACGTTAACCGCAACTATGGAAACGTTGAATATCTTCTCGAGCATCTTAAGTCTGATTTTGATGTTTTCTTTATCCAAGAACCACCCTGGCGGACGGTTCGACAAGCTCCTTCTTCTTCTAATCCTGAGGGGGAAGATGTTATTGGTGCTCCTATTCATCCCGAGTGGCTGTATATGGTGCGCCCCCCAACTGCCCAGGAGGCAGCTCCACGTGTTATGGCCTATGTCCATAATCGTCTTCAAAGTCTGAGGCCGTCTATGCGACGTGACCTCATTGACCACAGGGACATCCTCATTCTCTCTTTGTTCCAGGGAGGTGAGACCATGAACCTGATGAATGTCTACAACGACGACCAGAACTCTGCTATGCGGCTCCTCCAGGCCCAGGCAGATCATCTACCTTTCATGTATTTATGGGTGGGGACTTCAATTGCCGATCATCGGTGTGGGATCCTGAATGGAACCAACATCATACTTGGGCGCAAACCATCCTGGATTTTGCATCTGACCTCAGCCTGGACCTTTCTCTTCCTCAAGTTCCTGGCCCTACCCACATCCCATTCGCTCAAGGTCTTAACCCCACTGTTATTGACCTTGTCTTTGTCCCCATACCTCAGAGTCTCAATCTTCGACCAGAGCTCCGGCCCGACCTCCAGGGACCTTCGGATCACATCCCGATGGCCCTGACATTTCCTGTCAACCCTGTTCGCACTGGGGTCCGACGTAAGGTTCTGCCAAAGAAGTCTGATGAAGAGAAGAACTTTGTCAATACGTCAATGGTGATGATTGGCCTGTTGAAAGACCGGCCTCTGACTTCCCCTGACCTGGTGGAGGAGCTTGCTTCAGCTATCTCCCGAACCTTCTCCGATGCCTGGGACGCCAGTGCAAAGGAGGTCTTTATTTCACCTGCTGCCAAGTCGTGGTGGGATGATCAGTGCAGTGAGACGCTTCAAGCCTACAGGGCCAACCGCACTCCAGAGGGTTACTCCTCATTTCGCAAGGCTGTACGGTCTGCTAAGCGCAAGTTCTTTGACGGCAAGGTCAAGGAAATTGCAACTACCAACAAGCGTCCTTGGGATCTCATGAACTGGGTCCAGGCTCGCAAACTCCCTGCATGTGAAGCTATTCAGTACAATGGCCACCCGTGTCACGATCTGGACAACCTATGGGATGCTCTCAACGGCACATACAATGCGGCCTCTGACCGTGCTGTAGATGTCTCTGTTTTGGACGAACTTCCTGATCTCCCTAGTCGGAATTGGCAGTTGTTCTCTGAACAGGAGCTAGAGGATGCACTTGACGGGTGTGCTTCTAACTCTTCCCCTGGTCCTGATCATGTTACATGGTCCCATCTCAAGTGCATTGTGGCTGATGATGACTGTCGCAGTGTGCTGATCAATCTTGCCAATTCCTGCATGTCAGTGGGATACTGGCCTCGTCACTTCAAGGAGTCTGTCTCTGTGATCATTCCGAAGCCGGGTAAGGCCTCTTATGCCACTCCCAAATCCTTTCGCCCCATTGTGCTTCTCAACACAGTGGGCAAGCTTATTGAGAAGATGATCTCAACTCGACTCCAGTTTGATTGTGTCAAATGGGGAGTCTTTCATCCTAATCAGTGTGGCGGCATCATCCAGTGCTCTACTGAAGATGCGGGTATGTACCTCACCCATCTGGTTCGTGCCGGGTGGTCTAAAGGTCTCAAGACAAGCGTGGTTGCCTTTGACATCGCTCAGTTCTTCCCCTCTCTGAATCACACCATGATCATGGCGATTCTTCACAAGCAAGGATTTGGACCTCAAGTGGGTGGATTCTTTGCTTCATACCTTGTTGGGAGAGAGACTGCGTACCTCTGGAACTCTTTCCAATCCCAGTTCTTTGAGGCGTCAGTGGGGGTAGGTCAAGGCTCTGCCTTATCTCCAGTGATGTCTGCTATTTTCATTGCCCCGGTGATGAAGATCTTCGACATTCGTGCACTTGGTCTTGGGTGCACCATGCTCTCATATGTTGATGATGGTACTATCGTTGCACAAGGCAAGACATGGGATGAGAATATTACTACTCTGCAAGGAGGGTATGGCATCTCCCATGATCTGTTCACGTCGTTTGGACTTGTTCTGGAACATAACAAGTCTGAAGTATTCCATTTCTCTCGCAAAACTGGTGATGAGAATCCGTCTATTGACCTGGGCTTTGTCCCCTACACTGGCCTCACTCCTCTCCGTCCCAAGGTATACTGGCGATACCTTGGGTTCTTCTTTGATCGTGCTCTCAACTTCCATGAACACGTTCGTTTCTACTCTACCAAGGCTCTATCTACTGTCAAGTCAATGGGGATGCTTGGTAATTCATCTAGGGGTCTTCTCCCACAACAGAAGCATCTTCTCTACCGATCCTGTGTTATGCCCATTGCAACATATGGCCATCGACTCTGGTTCTTCAATGGCGCCCGGAACAAAGGTGCTGTGAAATCCCTCAACACTATGCAGCGTAAAGCTGCACTGTGGATCACTGGTGCTTTTCGCACTTCCCCCACTGGTGGGACTGAAGCTCTTGCCGGCCTCATTCCCATTGGACTCCATCTCAAGAAGCTATCTGAACGTGCAATCTTCCGGCTAGCAACTCTCCATCCTACCCACCCTCTCCGAGCTCTGCTGGATAGGCCATTCTCTGGTGCTGCACCCCCACATCGCCGATCCATTGCCAACATGACTGAAGCTCAGAAGCGCAAAGTCAAGTCTGCTCTCCTGGAAGCCAACAAGCGGCTCCCAGAACTTGGTGAGGTGTTCAACCCTATGGTGGATGAAGCTCGCCCTGGATCTCGCTTATTGGACCTGTTCTCTACCCGGATCAAGTTCACAGCATACATCAAACCAAGTGAAGATGCCACTCAGCACCTTCACACTTATGTCTCAAGATTGGATGTGTTTCTTGACGACATCCGGGGTGATCCACAGGGTGCCTATGTAGCGGCGGACGCAAGTCTGCCTCTCACAGGTACTCACCAGGTTATTTCAGCAGCCATGGTATTTCAGGGGGGACGCTGTCTATCTCAGAGACAGGTCGCTGGAAAGGTAACAGCTCCAGGAGGGGAGTTATTTGCTATCCGTATGGGCATCCAAAAGGCTTTGGCCTTTCCAGATGTTCGTCGCTTGTTTGTCTTTACTGACTCCATTGCTTCGGCAAGGCGATCAGTAAGTCCAGTTGCTACCTCAGGTCAGAGCCAGGCATTGGCTGTGATACGTTCTCTAGAAGACTGGTTCACTCGTGTCCCAGGCTCCTCCATCCACTTCATCCACGTCCCTTCCAAGGCTCAATGGTTGGTCCACCAGCAAGCTCATCAACTTGCCACCTCCCTTCGCATCCCTATGGGCCGCAATCCACTTTCCTCTCTTGAACGACTCTGTCAAGACTGTACTCAACAATGCAAGGATAAATGGACTACCCTATTCCAATCTCCTTCATATCGCGGTCACAACTTCCTTGATCTTGCTGGGGGCAAGGGTCGTCGCCTCCAGCCGGATTATCTCAAGGGGGGAAGTTGGCTCCCACTTGCGTCTGCATCCCTGTCCCTTTCGACTCGTATGTGCCGCGCCATCCTCAACCACGCTCCTATAGGTGACTATCGACGTCGGTTCCATCCAACTCTCTCTGCTGGGTGCCCTTGTGGGCACCAGCTTCAAACTCGTACTCATATCTTGGCAACATGTAGAGAGTATCATCGACACGGAGGTCTCCCGGTTTCAGCCGAAGGACTTGTGGAATTTCTGACTCGCAATCCTCAAGCATTTGCATTCAGGCCTGAACATATTGATGGTGTGGGATAACACGAGTGTGAAGTGGTCTAGGGAGTGCTTCAGTTGTGGAGTTGGAGGGAGGGTTTTTGGGGGGAATGGAGTGTTTGTTCATTCTGGCGTCCTTTCTTTTTCTTTCTTTTCTTTTCTGCTTCAAAGAGGTGTCTTTTCCTTTCTTCTTCTATCTCTATTTGGTTAGGCGTTAAACTAATCTCTCTCTCAAGTGTAGCGTGTGGTGCACTTTAATCCAGTTAGCCAGACTGTTTCTGTATGTATGATATTTGTAGGTACTATGTATTTACATCTGCGACCCCTTCGGGGTCGCTAGCGGACTGTGTACGTGCACCGCGAATATAAATTCTGATGTCAAAAAAAAAAAAAATGATATACTATTCATGGGAAATGACTCCGCCCTACTTAAAAAGTTAAAAGGGAAGTGCATGTAAGCGCAGGAATGTAGAGCACAACGGAACGCGTAGATTAACGAAGGAACGAAGGTGATTGATTAAGAAATGAGTGAGATACACTGCAGACAATGGTATGAGACTAGAACATGATGTTATACTATAACTACTCACCTGCAGACAATGGTATGAGACTAGAAGGTCACCAAGTGTCTGCAGGACGCTTCTGCAAGCTGTGACATCACACAGTAACACCACATGATCAGAAAAGCGATCACAAGCTACAACTCCATCAACTACTGACATTGGGACTGCCTGGAGCAATCCTGACACTTTAATCATTTCATACTTGCTTTGCATTATATGGCAGCTCCTATTGGTTGTAGTTAGTGTTTCACCTATGTGTTTCAACTCCTGTTTAGACTCCTGTTTCATGTATAATTAGTTACATGTAGTTGACACCTGACTCCTTAGTGTCGTAGCATGGACCAGCAGTATTTAGTATAAGTAGTTTACATTTGCTCCTGTATTCTTCAGTTCTTGAACTACCCAGTTCTCTTTACACTCTGTTCTCTCCAACAGCAAACACTACTATCTACCACTTCATGTGTATACTTAAACTATTATGTCTTCATGTATATGCATTGCTTTCAACAGTGACAGGGGCATCAGCCACCATCAGTTTTCACAGTGAAGCAGAGAGAGCAAGATCATTGTTAGTCATAGATCAGAAAGAGATACTGCCTGAAACCCAGTCAATCAATGGATTGTAGTGGGTGAGCCAGTTGTAACCAAGAACCATAGCGCATGAAGAGTCAAGCCGAGTCACATAGAAATCAATAGCCATAGATTCACCAGAGGGAAAAGTAATAGGTAAGGACAGAGATTGGGTAATATAAGAGTTAGAAGAGCCATCAAATAATTGTAATTCAACTGGAGGACAAGAACTAGTAGGTATAGTGAACTCGCAAACAAATTTGGTGTCAATGAAGCAATGAGTAGAACCACTATCAATAAGAGCAACAATTGGCAATTTGGAACAAGAAGCAAAACAAGGAGCAGAAGAAGATAAAGGAATATGAAGTGAGTCAGGGTTAGAAAGAGCAGAAGCATTCAAACAAACGAAGGGAATAGCACAGGGAGGAAGAATGCAATCCTTGGTCTGCACACCTGAAGGATTGCAGATCAGTTTCCCAAACTCTTGGTTTGAGAGGACAAGGTTGTTTCCAAAGTCATAGTAGCAGTAGCTGCCCAAGCCTTGGCTTTCTCCACTTCTGATGCTGCCTTCTTCCAACAAACACTAACGCCATGACCAGCAGCACTGCAGAAGAGGCAGAGGTTATTAGCAATCTGACATTGATGTTCTTTGGCAGTGAGCTTGCTGTTAGAATCAAGTTTGTTGGAGAGGTCGGTTGCAGGTTTAGGAGTACTGGAAGCAGATGTAGTGGCTTTTGGAGCAGGGGTCACTGATTTGGTTTTGTCAGATGACTTGGACTTGGAAGACAATTGACCCAATGTGGAAGTAGAAGTAGAAGAGTTGGAAGTGGAAGATTGAGTAGTCACAGCGGGAGTATTCAGTGGGTTGTGACTTGCAACACACTTCTTTTCACATTGGCATTCCCAGTAGCATTGATCAATACAAATGCAAGTGTCACACATATCGGCAAGAGAGGTTGGTTTGCCCTGGGGTAGTGCATAGAGAGTGTCTTTGAGTCAGTCAGAAAGACCTTTGTAATAGGTGTGGCAGAGAAGATAGTCAGGGTATTGGAGGACCCTGGCCAAATGGTTGAACTTGACATTGTAGGTCATGATTGGACCACCTGAAGCCATAGTGAGGTTGTCCAATTCCTCCACAGCTTCAGCGACTAAGTTGGAAGAGCCAAAGTTAGTGGTGAGTTCTAGGACAAATAGATCCCAGTCAGTGTACCAGGGGACTAACATCCAGTCGTGAGTATTCTTGAGCACAGTTTGAAACCATTGACAGGCAGAACCAGAGAGATAGGAGAGAGCAAACCCAACCCAATTGACATTGGAGGCCAGGCTCTGATGATGTTGGAAATATAGACAGTATTGGAAAAGGAATTCTGACAATTTTGCCAGTTTAGAACCATTGAAGATTGCCGGTTCATGAATGTGAGCACAATCTGATGCCTGAATAGGAGGATTGGGAGCAGGAGTAGCCGAAGCATGGGCCTGGGCAGTCAAGGCACAACTAAGAGTGCCGAGACCATGCAAGAATGCTTGTAGCTGATCCTCCATGTTATCCCAAACAGGCTGTTGGGCCAAAGGTGGATCGGGATTGTTCAGGTGTTTGTCATTATCATCTGCATTATTGTCATCATCATCATCATCACTACTGCTGCTACCATCACCACTGTCAGGTGGGTTTGGGGGGTTTTGCAGAACTCTGTTAACAGGATCAGCTGGAACACAGGGATTTTTGGGATGATTTTCGGAATCGGAATCCCTTTCATTCTTGTCCATTGGAACTTCAGGATGAAAACCACTGGGAGGGTTTGGAGTTGGGTTGTTAGCTCAGCAATGACCAAGGTTAAATGCAGGTAGACCTCCACAATGGTGAATATTGGTCACAGAGTTGGATCAGGAAAGATTTGGTGAATGATAACCAGAGGGAGTAGGGGTAAGAGGGGAACCAGTATCAAAAATAGACCTAACAGCAGGAGTAGTCTGAACACAAGCAGGCTCTTCAGCCTGAACACGAGCAGACCAGGAAGGAACAGTAGTAGTAATTCCAGACATAGACACAAGAGAGACAGTACCAGAAGTTGGAGTCTGATATACTGTTAAGAACAGGGATTGGAGATGAGCTAGCAACATCAGATTGAGGCTTTGGCTTCAACATATGTGTTGCGCCCTTCTGATACTGTGATTAGCCTCACTTGCAAGAGGACCAAATGGTCAGAAAGAATGTCAGGAGGAATTACAGAGGAGAGTAGAGAACAAGAGAAGAGACAAGATTGACTTAGAGTCGGAACAAGACAGAGACAGAGGAATGAGTGCAGATACTATGTTGATATCAGACTAAAGAATGTACAGGAGTGACTAGTGATTAAATACATTGTTTACCAATATCGGAATATAACATATGTCACATACTGTGCCACTGACCGACCTCCTGACACATCTTCCGACCTTCCAATAGTTCCGACTGTCAACCTTGTTATCAGTCACTGACCTCTTGGACCTTGTCACTTATTTGCCTGCTACATTCTATTTCCCTTTTTGGTTGGCATTACCTTTTTAGCATGTTGGCCCATTGTTCTGTTATCTTATGTTTTGATATGTTATATTCCAACATCAGTAAACAATGTATTTAATTGCTAGCTGCTCATGTACATTCCTTAGTCTGATATCAATATAGTATCCACACTCATTCCTCTGTCTCTGTCTTGTTCCGACTCTAAGTCAATCTTGTCTCTTCTCTTGTTCTCTACTCTCCTCTGTAATTCCTCCTGACATTCTTTCTGACCATTTGGTCCTCTTGCAAGTGAGGCTAATCACAGTATCAGAAGGGTGCAACACATATGTTGAAGCCAAAGCCTCAATCCAACATCACTAGCTCATCTCCGATCCCCGTTCTTAACAACATATCAAAACATAAGATAACAGAAGAACGGGCTGACATACTAAAAAGGATGATGCCAACTGAAAAGGGAAATAGCCGAAAAGGGAAGTTAGAATGTAGCAAGCAAATAAGTAAGAAGGTCCAAGAGGTCAGCGACCGATAACAAGGTTGATAGTCAGAACTGTCGGAAGGTGTGTCAGGAGGTCAGTCAGTGGCATGGTATGTAACACATCAACATAAACAATGGCTATTACTAGCTTCCTGTTCTTATTGCAATGAATGTATATGCCAGCATCAGATTTGCATCAACTGAAGCCTAGGTTTTTCATGGAAGTTGCCATTTCCTTCCACCAGGCCAGTCCAGCTTGTTTAAGGCTGTACAATGCACAATGTAACCTCCAAACCATTCCCTCCTTACCTGGTTTCTTGATACCTTCAGGTTGTTCCATATAGATTTCTTCATCCAGTTTTCCATAGAGGTATGCAGTTCTCACATTGACAGACTCAATATTCCAATCCTCTAAAGCTGCAAGGCTGAGAAGGATATGAGCTGACTCATACTGGACCACTGGAGAGAATAACTCATCAAAATCAATACCTTCGACTTGAGAGAAACCTTTTGCCATGAGACAAGCACATTTCCAGCCATCTCCTTTGACATTAAACACCCATTGGTTCTTGATGGCCCTTCTTCCTTTTGGAAGTTTAACAAACTCAAAGACTGATCACTTTTTCTGTAAGGGGACCTTCCTCACCGACCCTTACACCGACACACCGACTACCGACCGATCCTCCGATGTTCCGACTTCCATCGGAACACCTCCCGACTCCGCGCTTTCACAACTTGCCCCCTTACGTGACTCGTCCCCCATTGTTCCCATTGTCCATGTTACGACATCCCTCTGGACAATAGCTAGCGTCTCTGTTTGTATAGTAGTATATATTGTGTGTAGCCTGTGCGAGTGAATCCCCAACTCTTTCTCTTTGGATTCCTCGCTAGGTATGTTGTATCTGCTCTGTAATATGTTTCAGATCAAATATAACTTTGGATTCCTCGCTAGTTGTCAGGCCGTTCGTCGCCGACGTGAGTCGCCCTTACATTTTCAGCATGTCAAGTTCTTCTAAACATGCCTTCAACCAATCATCATGGTCCTTCAGATCAAGTTTACCAAGATCATGGAATTGAACAGGAACATGTGGATTTTTCTTGGCAGCTTTTGCTAATAAAAATTTGATCCACTTAACTCCCCCTTCCTTGGCAATACATGTTAAATCAGACTCATCCAAATCTTCTGTGTCCATGGGAGGATCAGATTCTGGTTCTTTTTTAGGGTGAATCCAACTAGGACCCTGTTGATATTGTTTGTGCTGCTCTTTGATTTCTTGTAAGCACCAATCAACTTCTTCAGGTGGAAGATCCTGTGGTTTAGGCAGCATATGTCTGTTATGCCAATAATTACCACAGAGTTGAGTTCACTCTTGGCAAGGAAGTCCCTCAAAGTCATGTTCATAATCCCTCAATATTTCAGAAGGATGTTTCTTCTCCTGTAAATGTTGCCAGGTCTCCTTGGAACCTCATGCTGTTGACCAGAATGTCATGGTAACAGAGAAACTGGATGGGAGGGAGGCACACTTGAGTCTGCTGAACTAAATGAAGGAGCAGGAGAAGGAATACACTGAGGTGTATAGATTGGTTCATCTGCATAGCTCAAACCATCACTGTCTTCATCCTCAGTTTCAACTGTGGGAGATGGATATGTTTTGGTTTTGGGAGGAGCTGGTGGAGATGGAGGAGGTGGAGGAACTGAGGGTCAACATGGATGCATCAGTGTCCTCAGCCAATTAGGTTGAGGTTGAGTGTTGCTATAGGGCTCATGGGATTCAGGAGTATGATATTCATCATCACCATCAGAGAAATCTGAATCAGACAGAGGAGGATTTTTATGCTCAGAGGTATCCTTGCATTGAGATGTGTCATACTGGCATTTAGGGAACTAGTTTTTGTTGAAGATATGTAGCAGTGGCAGCTCTGAAAATTACATTTCCTTTTTGATGGCACATGAATTTATGGTTTGTACCATCATAACCAATGAAAATCATGGCCTCTGATCTAGGAAAGAGCTTATTGTCTTGAACCTCCTTTGGCAGGTAAACATAAGCACCACATCTGAACATGTGTAAATACATGTAATTTACATTTGGTTTCTTTCCATAAACCATTTCCATGGGAGTTTTCCACTCAAGATGTTTGATGGGGGTGCAATTATACAAATGTACAGCTGTTTCCATAGCAAATTCCCACCAATTTTCCAGAAGACAAGCATAAAGTCACATGGCCTGCACCTTTTCCTGAATTGTATGATTCAGTCACTTAGCTCGACCATTCTGCTCATGAATATGAGGAGCAGACATCTCATGTACTATTCCATTTGTGCCAAACAATTCCTGTATTTCTTTTGAAATATGCTCCCCCCTGTTATCCATGTGGACATGTTTGATCTTTTGACCATTAGATTGATTCTGCACCATAGCTACAAAATGCTTAAAGGCACTGAGCATTTTGGATTTATTGCATAAGAATACAACCCATGCAAAGGAGGAGTAGTCATCTATGAAAGTAATAACCCACTTGTAACAGTGGTAGGATAATGTTGAAAATTCTAGAAGATCTGAATGGATACATTCCAGATAAGCTTTAGCAGGAGAGTTGGATGGGGGGTGTGCACCTTCCTACAGCTTACTATGAGCACAACCATCACAGATCTCTCTGGAATTAGGAATAGAAAACTCAGGAAAGTTCTCAACATATTCCTTGAACTTCCTGAGAACATTCTTTGAAGGATGTCCAAGTCGATGATGCCACAAGTCATAAGCTGTGGTTCCAGGGAGAGAAAGACAATTACACAAGCCATCATAATGTCTAATAATTCTCAAATGAAGCATATGAATGCCATCATGTAATCCCCTTCATGGTGTGAACATAAAAAGGGAACCATCAGCACATAGGATACAAGTCCCTGATAAGGCACCCTGGGTTGTCATTCCCTCAAGATAAAAAGTACTGGAAGACATGAGACGTCCAGTTAGCGTTTTAAGATAAAAGACCAGCCACAGTGCAGTAGTTGTTAGCTCACCATTAAGATTATACTGGATGAGGACTCTGCCTTTTCCACCAATGGTGACTTGGGAATTAGCAGTACTGGCTTTACCAAAGTCCCCCTTCCTCAAATTTGACAAAGTCATTCATCTCTCCAGTGAAGTGGTAAGATGTGCCTAAGTCAAGCATTTAGGAAGCAAAATCTTGGGTGTAGTTAGGAGACTTGGGGCAGGGGATTGATTAAAATGGTAACAAACAGGTACCACTAGTTGTAAAAAAAAGGGTACCACTAGTTGTTTTAATTGGGTACATACATATGTTCCTTTCATTATACATATGTATGTGCCTTTTATTGTACATATGTTTGTATGTATATACCTATTACTATTATATGATGCATTTTTTCATGACTAATGATGATTTTCTACACTTTTAGTTTTGTCATATGCAAAAAAAAAAAAAACATAAGTTATAGTAGGATTCTACTAAAAATGTGAGTTGTTTAGTAGGTTTCTGCTAAAGGTATGACTTCTTTAGTAGAAACCTACTAAAGATATGAGTTCTTTAGTAGGTTTCTGCTAAAGAAGTGAGATTTTTAGTAAGATCCTACTAAAGAAGTGAGGTTTTTAGTAGGTTTCTACTAAAGGTATAACTTCTTTAGTAGGTTTCTGCTAAAGGTATGAGTTCTTTAGTAGGTTTCTACTAAAGAACTCATACCTTTAGCAGAAACCTACTAAAAACCTCACTTCTTTAGCAGAAACCTACTAAAAACACATATGTTTAGTAGATTCCTACTAAACAACTCACATTTTTAGTAGAATCCTACTATAACTTATGTTTTTTTTTTTGCATATGACAAAACTAAAAGTGTAGAAAATCATCATTAATCATGAAAAATGCATCATATAATAGTAATGGGTATATACATACAAACATATGTACAATAAAAGGCACATACATATGTATAATGAAAGGAACATACATATGTACCCAATTAAAACAACTAGTGGTACCTATTTGTTACCACTTTTGGGTCGTCAGCTACCTGGGAGACTTTTTGTAAGCTCCACACTTACTGTTATGATTCTTGCCTATACCTCTGTTTTGGTATAGATGATGCTATGATGGACCTCTTCAAGGTGCCCATAGGAGGAGAACATCTACTCTTACTGAGACTACTTTCAGGGGACAACCTCCATAGTACTCAGACTGTAGATCACAGGTGTTTCTTACTAATAAGCTGTTCATGCAAGAGTTAGAGCTGACTCTGAGTTCTAGGGTTATCAAGGTAGAGGCGGAATGATGATAGCAAGTAGAACAGGGACTTAGACATTAGAGTATTAAGCTGAAGCTTAATCTCTATTGCTGTCCATGTATTTATACAACTATGATGTACAGGTTGTAGGCTGTGTGTAATACATGTGAGATAGGAGGGTGAAACTATCTACTGCTGAAATGATAAGTGAAATGACAAGTGGAAGCACATAGAAACTACTAGTCTGAGGCTATATAAAACACTAGTCCAAGGCTATGTGAAACAAGTAAGAGAAAGTACACTATCATCCATCATTAGTTCTAATGATTAGTCATGATAAATACAAAACCATAACACTTACATTCAGATCCATTGATATCTTTACCAGATGTCTATGCCAGGATTTTCTTACAGAAATATTTTGAAGGCAGCATAATCAGTCATTCATTCACAGTAAGCAGTGTTACAGAAAAAGTAATAATGCAATCAACAGACAGTACTCTACAAGTCCCAGCAATCCAGTCCAATAGTCCATCAACAACACCAGACTGAGGAGCGGGAGGTACACTTGTGGAGTCCCAGAAGTGTTGAACTTCTGGGTCCATTCTGGATTCTGGCATTAGTGGATGAATGGTTACCTGGTGGAGAATGTATGTACTGGTACCCCTCATTATCCTTGGTGTATTCTGAGATCTCATTGTTCATGTAATCCTCATCAGGGACACATGGTACTTCTTTAATAGAAGCACAAGGGACCAGTTCAGCCATGGGGATATCACAAGGTGGAAGAACCTTGGAGATTGCAGAAAGCACCTTCTTAGATGCCAGCTCATTGACTTTATGCTTCTTAGAGTCCTCAGACTCAGAGAAACTGACACAAGACTAGTACTTCCACATGATCTCATGCTTCCTCTGCTGCTTTGGAGTTTTACCAATGAAGCCCAGAGAACTGAAGTCCTGCAATGGGAAAGAAGTAGATTCCTTTGGGGGTGAGGCATCATGGATCCTCTCAATAAGAGAGTGAGTAGAAACTGGAGAAGGGGTTATAAAGAGAGAAGCTTCGGTAGTGAGAACAATATTCATAGCCTGATCATCTGTAACTTCCTTGGCCTTGCCACTACCATGTTTGCCACATTTCCTTTTCTTCTTTTCAGCCTTGCTAGAACTACCAGGATTTGATTGTTGCTGCTGCTGCTGCCCTTGTAGGCACTGCTGTTGTGGCTACTTCTGGTTAGTCTGGTTCTTGTTTTGGTTCAAGGTCTGATGGGGTTTAGTCTTATTAAAGTTCTTAACCCTGGAAGCTTTGGAAGAACCTGAGGCTTGTGCCTGGCTGCAGGAATTGCACCAAGTGTCAGGATTGCTCCAGGCAGTCCCAATGTCAGGAGTTGATGGAGTTGTAGCTTGTGATCACTTTTCTGATCATGTGGTGTTACTGTGTGATGTCACAGCTTGTAGAAGCATCCTGCAGACACTTGGTGACCTTCTAGTCTCATACCATTGTCTGCAGGTGAGTAGTTATAGTTTAATATCATGTTCTAGTCTCATACCATTGTCTGCAGTATATCTCACTCATTTCTTAATCAATCAACTTCGTTCCTTTGTTATTCTACGCGTCCCGTCGTGCTCTACGTTCCTGCGCTTACACCAAGCACTAGCAATTGCATTCTGGACTATCTGCACCATGAGGGATGAAAGATCATTACCATATTGAACAAGGAGTGCAGCCCTGGTTGTAGCCCATTGCTGGGGGATGTATGTCATCAACATCAGAGCTCAAAGAGTCTGTGGGACATTGATTTCAGGGGTAGCATTCTCTAACTGGATAAAGTAGTTGATGAATGTTGTGATTTCCTTAGAAGGATCATCAGTGTTGAACTATTATTAGTTCTACAATGACATTCTCTAAATGGCATTATACTTGATGAACATGTGACTTAATATGTTCTTGCATGGACTATTGTAGATTAGTATATAAACTTGTAATATCTGCATTATATACTTCAGTTCCTCTTCTACTTCAACCACCACCCTCAGTAAGTCCAGAGTCATACATATCCATACATCACATGCTACACTCTTGTTTTAACAATCAGATCCAGAAAGATGGAAGGAATCAGCAGATACATACAACTTGTATGCAGAGCCAGCAGAGAAAGTTCCATAGGTATCACAGAGATGAATCCAGAGCTCGGCAGCCCTAGTGTGACCATAATGTAGTATGTCATCACTCAACCAGGAATTAAGCATCCCAAGAGCAAAAGCATTGCAGTTGTTGTAAGCATATTTGCTGCTCTTAAGTCACTTTGGGGCAAGCACATTGGGCAGGTATGGTATCTGTGGCTACAACTGCAGACTGCGCAGGGCCAGGAATAGGATGAAAGTACCCATTCTGGATCATAGTGGAGATGGACCAGCCTTCCAAAGTAATCATGGCCACACAAATGAGAATGTGTTGTGACCAAATTGGCCAGTCAGCAGAGCCTTTGAGAATAGGAAGAGTGGGGATGAGTTGTGACATGATAAGAGATGAAAGATATTGTTCTACAACAAAACACAAGTTAGCATCATGTTGGGTGCTGCAATTACTCATACAGACAACAGAGCTATGAGCCTCCCTCCTAACTGAGTATGATAGGAGTGAACAACTCTGACACCAGGGAGGCAGAAATCTTTGCAGGACCATCGTGAGACTCATACACTCCAGGTTGGTCAACACCACCTTCTGCCTCTTACAGTGAGACACATTATCTGGATGAATATCCAAGACAGTTTGTGAACCACTAGAGTCATACTGGCTAGTCAGGGCCCATAACCTGTTGAAAGCAACATATAGACAAGTAAAGTGTGTCATTGGATAGGTACTCACAGTTATATGAGAAGGTGGTTAGCATTGTAGAAGTGTGAGGAGAGCAAGAAAGGTAGTATATGAACTGTAGAAATAAAGTACATGATAATGCTCTTTATATACTGTAATGCTATGGTCCATGCTCACTAATCCTAAGGTTATGTGTAACTACACTTTCTAACATGCATACAAAGCATGGAGGTAAAACACTAATCTACTTAGTAATGAACACTGAGAGATTATTCAGTGATATATAATAAGTGCTATATATAAGCAGCTAAGTTAGTGCTTAGTGAGCAGCTATGTAAGTACTTGGTAAGCAGCTTAATTAGTAATCACTTCAACATAAGTCCTTGAGGGCTTGGCCTTAATGGGGGGGGCACTGTCATGTACCATGCTACCAACTAACCTTCCAACAACTCTTCTGACCTTCCAACAGTTCTAACTGTCAATCTTGCTATTGGTTGCCAACCTCTTGGACCTCTTTCACTTGTTCCTCATTCTATCCTAACTTCCTGTTTTGGTTATTACCTTTTTGGTCAGCATCACCCTTTTTAATATGTCAGCCTATTGTTTCTGTTATCTTATGTTTTGATATGTTATATCCCAATATTGGTAAACAATGTATTTAATTGCTAGTCACTCATGTACATTCCTTAGTCTGATATCAACATGGTATCTGTACTCACTCTCTGTCTCTGTCTTGTTCTGACTCTAAGTCAATCTTGTAACTTCTCTCATTCTCTACTCTTCTCTGTAATTCCCTCTGACATTCTTTCTGACTATTCAGTCCTCTTGCAAGTGAGGCTAATTGCAGTATTGGAAGGGTGCAACACATACATTGAAGCTGAAGCCTCAATCCAATGTTGCTAGCTCACCCTCTGATCCCTGTTCTTAACACTAGGTTGCTCTCTAAATTTGGGAAGTCATACTAGCTTAGCAGGGCCCATAACCTGTTGAAGTGAGCATGAGTACAAGACATAGTAATATCAAATAGTATATGCACAAAGTGGTAGATAGTTGTTTGTAGGGCTTGTGAGAGACAAGTGAGAATATAGTTATTGGAACTGAAGAAATAATACAGGACAAAGTACACTACTTATAGGAGAAAGTAATGGTCCATGCTATGTAGGGATCAGCAGGGGTAATCCCTGGGTGAGAAATTCAGTACCCCTACCCTACCCCAGCCTACCCATATCCGTCACTAATGGGTATGGGTTTCTTGGGTATGGGTACGGGTTACTGAAGGGTAACCCAGGGTCATGGGTCACAAGTCACACCAGACACATTTTCGAAAGAGACAAAGTCCAATTTTTTTGTGTACTCAAACAAGACAAATCTGATACTAACTAATCAATGTTATCCTATCCTACTTCTAATGTATCACTTGGACAAGTATCACAAGCAGTAATTACCTTCAATACATCACTATGTTTTATTACTCCCTTTTTAAACCATTCTCCAAGACACATAAGAGCATGTGTGGACTGCGCACTGAACTGATTCTGAGTGTGAGGGAGAATTGATCTTGCCTCACTAAAGATATGTTCAACAGAGACTGAAGAAGCTGTATAAATAGTAAATATTTTGTGATTTTAGACAGAATTTATTAACTCTGCCAACTCACCTGGTATACTAAGATAGTCCAAGGCCATGCATGAAAGATGTGGGTATATCTTGGAGTTAGTAGTCCACCAAGCTATAGGGTCAACATGACCATGTAACAGATCCAATCCAAGATATTGGCTTAACTCATCAGTATCCTCATCACTACTTGCATCATCATCATCAAAGTATATATGGTCAAAGGGGTTATCTTTTGATGGATTGATACCATCTCGCTATAAGTTATATCTTAATAAGCTTATGAAAGAGACTAGAGAAAAGATTAAGAATGTACCTGAGACTCTGTGGTCTGTACAACTTCAACATCACTGGATTTATATTTCTTAGCTGATCATGACTCTACCAACCTTTTTGCCTCCTGAATCCAGCTCTCCTCCCACTTCTTCTTTCAGAAATACTGTAATTTATGTGATGGATGGAGAACTAGAGAGGCCTTGAGTTTATATTCATAACATGATTCAAGTTTAACATTAAACTTACCCATCAAAATTCAGTAGACCTCTGATTCATCAGTTTTAGTATAGTACTGGTTGAGAGTGGTCTTTCCAACTTGTAGAGCACTTAAAATAGCATTTGGGAATTGCTGGCTAGCAATACTTGTTGTCAGGAGGTCATCAATCTTATCCATAGGTGGGATAACAGATGATGTGCTTGAAGTCTTGTATGAAAAGAATAATGTTGCATTATAGAATATCTATGAAATTGAATTATATATTATTTGTGAGGTTCAAGACAAAGGTGGAAATGAAGACAACATACCTTTAAAGCATTTCGCAGTTGTTCAGCCAAAGCCCATTCCTCAGCCTTCAGTTGAAACTCACAAAGTCCCAGATCTACATCACTTGTTATAGATTTTACTGCTGCCTTATAATCAATAGCAAACACAAGCATTAGATATGTTGAGTTCTATCATGTTACAACATTGTGTGGCATGACCTGATCTTTAAGTCCAACTTGTAAAACAATTTGATGCCACTTCAGAAGGAGACCTGTTGATGAACAAGTGATGGCAATAGCAGTTCATCAAATCTAGATAAGTGAGTTATGGTAGAGTAGAGAGAGGGGGGAGGGAAAGAGATATTATAAGTAGTGGAAAGAGTGAATGTGCAAGCGGTGAGCACCTACCTTATACAGAACATTCCTTATTGGGAGTGTTTGTTTGTCAAGTGTTGCCCTTGCAATGTCAGTCATCAATTCTCACTCATCTATCCATCCCTCCATGTTATCTGGCTCTTCATACTCATTACCTTCCCCATTTCCAAGAGCATTCATATCTACACCCTCATCATCCTCATCATTATCTTCAAGATTGTCACTTATTAATACAACATGAGTATTATCTCGAGCTTGCCCTTTCCTTGTATTGAATTGTTGAAGAATACTCTTAACAACTAGGTTTATTATGTGAATGAAGCACTGAGAGTGGCTAAGCAATCCATTAAAAGATGCAACTGATAATTCCATCTCTTTTAGCATTGAGTTATTATTTGATGCATTGTCACAAGTTACTGTAAGAATCTGTACTTATTGTAAGTTATGAGATGTAATACTCATTCATTTACTTACTTTATCTTTGATTCCATAATCCTCTAGTATTGTGACGAATACCTCTGCTGTAAGGGTGACTCACGTCGGTGACGAACGGCCCGACAACTAGCAAGGAATCCAAAGTTATATTTGATCGGAAACATATTACAGAACAGATACAACATACCTAGTGAGGAATCCAAAGAGAAAGAGTAGGGGATTCACTTGCACAGGCTACACACAATATATACTACTATACAAACAGAGATGCCAGCTATTGTCCAGAGGGATGTCATAACATGGACAATGGGAACAATGGGGGATGAGTCACATGAGGGGGCAAGTCGTGAAAGCATGAAGTTGGGAGGTGTTCCGATGGAAGTCAGAACATCAGAGGATCGGTTGGTAGTTGGTGTGTCAGTGTAAGGGTCAGTGGTCGGTGTGTCGGTGTAAGGGTCGGTGAGGAAGGTCCCCTTACAGGAGAGGGAAAGAAGAAGAAGGGAAGGAGGAAAGATGAAGAAGTCAAAGTGTTGAAAAGAAGGACTATTATTAGATAGTCACATGACTCTTTTTCATTTGTTTCATTTCACTTTAGTATTACTCTCTTGCAGCATTATATGGCAGCTCCTTATTGGTTGAGTTAGTGTTTCATATATGTGTTTCAACTCCTATATCAACTCCTGTTTCATGTATAATTACCTGACATGTTGTAGACACCTGACTCCTTTCTAGTCATAGCATTAGAGAATAGCACAGGTACTGAAAACCCATGGGGTCAGAGGCCAGGTAAGCCATGGGTAGGGTATGGGTCACAAACTTGTTACCCTCCTAGGTACCCCTACCCTTGATCATGGGTCACGGGTAAATTTATCTAAAAAAGGAAGTATAATTATATATAGTCATATACTTGCAAATCCCTGTGACTCACTACTCACATTTGACACTGTGTCAAACTGCTAGGAAATTATTACCTATCAAGTAGATACCATCAAATCCACTAGTACTGAGTAACTACATGAAAAAATTATCCCACTTTGCCTTCAACCACATCCATCTTCAACCAACATCTATCCTCAGTTTCAATCCTCAGGTGAAGCATACCATGTCTTTGGAAACTATACCACTACCATCTACACAACAAACTGTTTCAAGTTCTACTCCTACAGCTATAGGAAAATGGAAATGTATCACCCCACTAATGCCTGATGGAACACCAGCTATTGTTCTAGGCTCACTGCTTCTCTCTAAAAAGAAAAAGGGCAACAACACTGAACCTACTGCCAGCATAACTACTCTAGGCCAGAACATACCTGAAGTTTCACCTCCAAACCAAACTTCTAATCCAAGTATTCCCTATGAAGCCATTACAGATACTAGTGATAACAAGTTTCTACATGTGGATACTGAGGTGGAAGAGTCAGAAGATGAAGCTTCAGAGATTCAGGTCATTGGTAAAAAGAGTGTTGAGGTAATTGAGTCAGCTGAGGAAGAGCTTTGTGAGTTCTTATTCTTTTCATAAGATTAGAGGCTTACAAGTATACTATATTGTATTCTGGCAGCTTGTTTACAAAGAGAATGGACATTGTCAATATATGGATTCTTCCATAAAGTTCCTGTTATTGTAGAAACAGGAGTTCCCAAATGACAGTGCCATGACTTTCTTTGTATAAAAGAACATTGTTGAGGCCATTCATGTTACATTCAACAGTTTCTTGATAAAACTGATTGTAAATTGACTGGAAACCTTCACAAGCATGTGAAGGCTTGTTGGGGAAAAGAAGTAGTTGAGAATGTTAGTAAAGAAGATCCCAATAAAGTATGAGATGCACTTGGCCAGCCATTAAAAAAGACAGGAACATTAGATATGATGTTGAAGTCAACAAGTGGAAAGGTTGTATATTCTCTGAGTCCATTGAAAGATGCTGCCAGGTATGTTTTTAGTACTTTAAAATATAAAAAAAAACACCACTTACATGTTTCTAGAGTTGAAATCATTGTTTGGATTACCATTAATAAACGGCCCTTTAGTATTGTAAAGGACCAGAGTTTCCTTGTACTAATGAAAACTGGCCACCCAGATTTCTTCATTCCTTCACCAGATACCATTACCTGAGATATTTGCTGAGTTTTTGTACATATGCATCACCTTATAGCAACTGAACTTCAGGTAAGGTAACATAAAACAAAATCTTGATATGTACTTATATGTTATGTACAGAACTACCCTGGTGATCTCAGCTTTTCCACTGATGCTTGGACTGCTACAAACAACCAAGCATTTGTGGCATTTATAGTCCATTACATTGTTGAAGGGGTTGTAGTAGCTCGACTTCTTGATCTTGTTGAGGTGGCATATTCTCACAGTGGGCAGAACCTAGCAGATGTAAGGGGACCTTCCTCACCGACCCTTACACTGACACACCGACCACTGACCCTTACACTGACACACCAACTACCAACCGATCCTCTGATGTTCTGACTTCCATCGGAACACCTCCCAACTTCACACTTTCACAACTTGCCCCCTCATGTGACTCGTCCCCCATTGTTCCCATTGTCCATGTTACAACATCCCTCTGGACAATAGCTGGCATCTCTGTTTGTATAGTAGTATATATTGTGTGTAGCCTGTGTGAGTGAATCCCCAACTCTTTCTCTTTGGATTCCTCACTAGGTATGTTGTATCTGCTCTGTAATATGTTTCCGATCAAATATAACTTTGGATTCCTTGCTAGTTGTCGGGCCATTTGTCGCCAACGTGAGTTGCCCTTACAGAAGAAAGAGTTCTTCAAGAGGCTAGCATTGCTGGACAGAAGAGCCCTGTTCGCCACAACAGAAGACTTCCCACCAACACATCCCTCTATCCCTTACTCGCTAAACCATAACCAATCCAGCACCGCCCCAGCTGACTTGGAATGAGATCGTTGAAGGCACATTCCATGAGCTTCGGGCATCGCTTGATGCTCTATGGCAGCAAGTAGAAGCTACCAAATCCACTTCTGCCACCACTGCCAATGTACTTGCCACCATCACCGCCCAACTCTCCACACTCGTTTCGGCCTCTCAGGCCACCCCTTCACCTGCTACCCCCATGACGCCAGCTCCTCCATCTCCTCCCGAATGTCTGCGGACATTCCAAGGACAAGTCACTACACCACCCAATTACAATGGTGACTGCAAGACAGGCCAGGCCTTCCTCAATGCCTGTAACCTGTACATCCAACTCTCGGGTGAATTCCAGTCGGATGAGGAAAAGATGCTCTGGGCCATGTCTTACATGAGGAGTGGTTGGGCTGCTACATGGATGGAAGAGATATTTCGGCTGGAATCACAGGTCAGAAACTTGCCTTTTGAGGACTGGGAGGACTTCAAAACCCAGTTCAAGGCACACTTCTTGCCAATTGACGCTGAGTCAGAAGCGGTTATCACATTGGAAGGAGATACTTACTTCCAGAAAGATTGGACTTTGGAGGATTACCTGGACACCTTCAAAGCACTCATTTCAGCATCTGGGTATACCGACCGGAAGGTCACCATTGTCAAGTTTTGTCGAGGTCTTCACACCAACTTGGCCGACTCCATTGCCACTATGACCCTGGGCCGACCCTCCAACTCCAATCCCGATGGCTGGTATCACGCAGCCACCCGCTTCGAAGCTTCCTGACTTGCCAATGTTGCATTCAAGGCAAATCATCACCTGGTACCACCGCCAGCTCCCAGACCTGTTTTTCACTCCTTCCCAAAACCCCCGCCTCATCCAACTCCCCTGATTCCCCTACCAACATTTGCTCATGTAATGCCAACGCCTGGGAACCTGACTCCGATGGACATTGACGTGTCCAAACTACATAACCTGACCCCCTCCACCTGCTACTGATGTAAGCAGCCTGGACACATCAAGGCAGATTGCCCCCGATGCTTTGATGTCCAGCTTATGACCTTGGAAGAGAAGGATGAGTTGCTGATGAACCTGTTGGCAGAGAAAGATGTTGCCAACATTGGAAGGCAGTTGGAAGGGTCGGTGGAAACAGATACACAGGATTTTCAGTAACTCAATCGGTGGAGGCCATGCCCCGATTGTCTAGCATTAATAGGTTTGCTGTACTACCTGTAGAAGAAATAAAGGAGACTACTATTTCCCCACCTACACCCAAACCTATAGCCATGTCCAAACCCTGCCGACCTCACTGGGAACATCACTACCTCCCGACCTGATATGTCATTTCATCCACTGCCCCCGCCAATGCCTTGAAACTGCCAATTGACCTTGAAACCACTGACACCAGAGTCTGATTTTCATCGGAAGCACTCGTGGACTCTGGTGCCACTGGTATCTTCATCAATCAGGACTTCACTTGTCAACATAAGCTCACCACCCACTGTCTATCACACCCAATCCCTGTCTTCAATGTTGATGGCACCCCGAATGAAGCTGGAGAGATCGCTGAAGTGGTTGATATGGTTCTCCGATACAAGAATCATTCCGAATGCGCAGTCTTCGCTGTCACTGGTCTCGGAAAGGAGTCCATTATACTTGGCTACACTTGGCTTCACGCACACAACCCCGAAGTCGATTGGGTAACAAAGGAAGTCAAAATGTCAAGGTGCCTGAGGACTTGTGAAGGTTGCCTACAGGAATACAAGGAGGAGAAGAAGTTCCAGGAGAAGGTGCTAAGGGTCTGCACTTCAGGGCCCTTTCCAGTGCTTGTGGAGGAGGTGAATGAAGAAGAGGATGAGGAGTTGGAAGAAGGAGTTAGTTGGTCAGAATTGAAGGAAGGAGATCCTATTTTCGCCACCATCCCTTGCTCATCAGTTCTCTCGGTTTCGGAACAGATTTCAGCCACTGGTACTCTATCACAACAACTTGCCGAAGTGCATCGGAAGAATACTGCAACTGCCAACCTCGGTTTCAAGGCTCATATTCCCGACTACCTACACGACTTCGAAACTGTTTTCTCTGAGGCCGCCTTCCAAGAGCTCCCCAAAAATCAGCTCTGGGATCATGCTATTGAACTTGTCCCAGGTGAAACTGCCAAAACCACCAAGGTCTACCTGATTTTGCTGAAAGAACAAGCCACACTTGACGAGTTCCTACAGGAGAACCTTGCTTTGGGAAGGATTCACCCCTCAAAGTTGCCGATGGCAGCCCCCGTTTTTTTTATTAAAAAGAAGGATGGCTCACTTCGGTTGGTACAAGACTATCGGAACCTCAATGCCATCACGGTGAAAAACAAGTACCCCATCCCACTCATCTCCAAAATCATTTCGAAACTATGGGGTGCAAAATACTTCACCAAACTTGACATCCGATGGGGCTTCAACAACATCCGTATCAAGCCTGGTGATGAGTGGAAGGCAGCTTTCCGAACAAATCGGGGGCTCTTTGAGCCTCTGGTGATGTTTTTCGGCATGACTAACAGCCTGGCGACCTTCCAGACAGTGATGAACGACATCTTCCATGACCTTATCATGGAAGGAATTGTCACTGTCTACCTCGATGACATCCTGATCTTTTCAAAGACCCTGGAGGAACATCGGAAGGCAATCCAACGCATGATGGAGGTACTCAAGGAACACAAGCTGTACCTCTGACCTAAAAAATGCAAGTTTGAGAAGTGGAAGATAGAATACTTGGGGTTGATCATTTCGGAGAACTGTATAGAGATGGATCCAGTGAAGGTTGCAGGAGTTCATGACTGGCTGATTCCAAAAAACAAGACGGAAGTTCAGTCTTTCTTTGGGTTTGCCAATTTCTACCGATGTTTTATTCAGAATTTTTCACACATTGGTCAGCTGCTCTTCGATCTGACCCAGTCCAGCACACCTTGCAGCTGGGGTACTGAACAGCAGGAGGCCTTCAACACTCTGAAGACAGCCATTACATTGGCACCAATCTTGTCTTCTCCTGACAACACCACACCTTATTGGGTGGAGGCCGACAGCTCCGACTTCACAACTGGAGCTGTCTTGTCACAGCTTTCATCGGAAGACAACAAGTGGCACCCCATCGCATTCTACTCAAAATCACTGTCGCCAGTCGAATGCAATTATGAGATCCATGACAAAGAGATGTTGGCTATCATCCAATCACTTGAAGAGGGGAGGCACTTCCTGGAGGTGTCAGGAATGCTCTAGACAGTCCCCAAGGTCAGTACTTATTGTTGGTTGAGGTTAGAAGAGTTGTGGCTGGATACTCTGTTTGGAGTTTTGGACTTGTAGATTATTTCCGCTTTCTGTGACATCACAATGTCACATCACACGTTACTGAAGCGTCCTGCAGACACATGAAGACTCTCTAGTCTAATACAAGTGTCTGCAGGTGAGTAATTAAGAAGTTATTGTATGTTCTAGTCTAATACAAGTGTCTGCAGTGTTTGTGTTATATCTCAGTCATTTCTTAACCGTTTCCTTCCATTCCTTCGTCATCGTGCTCACCTCGTCGTCCTCTACAATCCTGCGCTTACAGGAGGGCAGTGAGCACAAGGTAGAAATCTGGACTGACCACAAGAACCTCAAGTACTTCATGACTGCAAAGAAACTCAACCGCTGACAAGCCCACTGGTCCCTCTACCTCTCCTGGTTCAACTTCTCACTTCATCATCGACCAGGCCGATCCATGGGCAAACCCGATGCACTCTCCCAATGGGCCGACCACGGAACTGGCAAGGACAATAATGACAACCTCACCCTCCTCCCTCCATTGCTATTCACTGTTCAAGCCCTTGAAGGCATTGTTTTGGTCAGAGAAGAGCAGGATGTGTTGTGAGAGATTAGACGTGGTAATTGGGATGGTGAACAAGAGGAGGCAGTGGCAAAGGCAGCATGGGAGTTGAAGTTGTCAAAGTCAAAATCAGTCAAGAGTTCCGAGTGGTCAGAGGATAATGGGTTGCTACTTCATCAAGGTAAAATCTATGTTCCTAACATCCCCGACCTTAGATGTCGCATTGTGGCCCAACACCATGATTCCAAAGTCGGCAGACATGCAGGATGATGGAAGACCCTCAAACTCGTAGGTCGGAACTACTGGTGGCCTTCTATGTCTCGTTACATCAGTCAGTACATCTCTACTTGTGACTTGTGCTTATGGACAAAGCCCCACCAACACCGACCAGTCGGCGAACTTCACCCACTCCCCATCCCTGATGCCCGCTGGGACACTATCAGCATTGACTTCGTTGTCGAACTCCCAGAGTCCAATGGTTATGACATGGTACTCACGGTTGTCGATTCGGTATCAAAATGAGTTCATTTCCTGCTGACCCACACAACTGGCACTGCTGAAGGTGTTGCCCGACTCTTCCTCCATAACATCTGGAAACTCCACAGCCTACCTCAACATGTTGTCTCCAACCGAGGCCCACAGTTCATGTTGGAATTCACCTGCGAGTTGTACCAACTCTTAGGCATCAAGGTCATGGCGACTACAGCTTGGCACCTGCAAGCCGATGGTCAAACCAAACGAGTTAACCAAGAACTCGACCAGTACATCTGAGTCTTTGTTAACCAAAGACAGAACGATTGGTATAACCTTCTGTCAGGAATGCTCTAGACAGTCTCCAAGGTCAGTACTTATTGTTGGTTGAGGTTAGAAAAGCTGTGGTTGGATATTCTCTTTGGAGTTCTGGACTTGTAGATTGTTTCCGCTTTCTGTGACATCACAATGTCACGTCACACATTACTGAAGCGTCCTGCAGACACATGAAGACTCTCTAGTCTAATACAAGTGTCTGCAGGTGAGTAGTTAAGAAGTTATTGTATCTCTCTAGTCTAATACAAGTGTCTGCAGTGTTTGTGTTTTATCTCAGTCATTTCTTATTGGTTTCCCTCCATTCCTTTGTCATCGTGCTCGTCTCGTCGTCCTCTACGATCCTGCGCTTACACCTTCTCCCACTCGCCGAATTCCAACACAACAACCAGGTTCACACTGCGACCCACCAATCGCCCTTCGTGTTAGACACAGGCCGTGACCCTCGCATGGGCTTCGAACCCTGACAACACCCCTCCTGACTCGAAACGGTCAATGAGTTCAAAACCCGGATGGAGTCAGCACTAGAAGAAGCAAAGTCAGCACTGGTGAAGGCAAAGGACGATATGGCGAAGTACTACGATCAACGTTGGACCCCTGCCCCCGAGCTCAAGATGGGTGACATGGTTTACCTTGACACATTGGACATTGCAATGAGTCGGCCCTCAAAGAAGTTTGAGCACACACGGTTAGGTCCTTTCGCCGTTGACTGCAAGGTCGGGCCTGGGGCATATCAGCTCAAGCTTCCCCAAAGGTTGTCTTGCTTGCACCCAGTGTTCAATGTGGTTAAACTCACTCCAGCCCCCAAAGACCCAATCCCTGGTTGGAAGCCGACAAAAATACCGATACCAATACTGGTGGACAACAAAGAGGAATGGGAAGTAGAAGAAATATTGGACAGTAAAGTGCAACAAGGTAAACTCAGATTTCTGATCAAGTGGCAAGACTTCAGCATGGAAAAGAACTCTTGGGAACTCGCAGCTGACATCCATGCCCCTGAAAAGATTGCCGAATTCTACTGCAAAAACCCCACCGCACCTCGACTTATCCGTTCCATGACCTTTGACTCCATTCCTTTCTGACCTCGCACTCAGTTCACAGGTACATTGGGATGCTGCACCCTAGAAGGGGGGGTAGATGTAAGGGGACCTTCCTCACTGACCCTTACACTGACACACCGACTACCAACCGATCCTCCCTTGCCCCCTCATGTGACTCATCCCCCATTGTTTCCATTGTCCATGTTACAACATCCCTCTGGACAATAGCTGGCGTCTCTGTTTGTATAGTAGTATACAGTAAGGGATAAAACTGTTCCAATGTTTTGAAGTACTGCCAAGATTGCTTTATATCTCAGGAACCACATAGTCTACTCACTTGTAAATTTAATTGTAGATAGCCTAATCCATTGCCTATTGGTTTCCAAAGTCCCATTATGTAAGCTAAAAATGCGTGGGAGATATGAATTAATTATTATTTTATACTCATTGGAACAGTTTTGTCCCTCTTAGTTCTAGAACACATGACTTCATTTATTACATCCAAATAAATCCAAATAAAATCACATGACTATTCCACATAATGTATAAGTAGGTGTACTGATTCCCTGGTATACAACAAACCCCTCACTACACTTCTATTATTATGCATACTCTTTCTTCTACCCAAATTAACCAAGTTCTTTCTTACCTGGATAAAGGCAACTCTGCTTATCAAATTGCTTCTATGACTGGTTTGGGACTTAGTACTATCTCTAGACTTCATTCCAAACACAGATCTACCCTTTCTAAATCTGTTGGTGGTCATCCATCTAAGCTTTCTTCCTCTGATATCCATTATTCTGTCTGCCTTATTATATCTCACAAAGCTGATAATGCATCTCAAGTTATCAAATCACTCCAAAATGTTGTTGCCCAACCTATATCAACCAAAACAGTTCAAAGGGGACTCAAAAGTGTTGGAATGAAGGCTGTAGTGAAGCAGAAAAGACCTAAACTCAATGCAATTCATAGGAGGAAAAGGTTGGAATGGGCAGAGAGGCATGCTGATTGGACATTGGAGGATTGGAAAAGGGTAATTTGGACAGATGAGTCTAAAATCAATTGGTTTGGGTCAGATGGAAGAGTTTGGGTATGGAAAAAGGTAGGAGAGAAGTTAAATAATAGGCTGGTAGAAGAAACAGTAAAATTTGGTAGAGGAAATCTTATGATCTGGGGTTGTATGTTGTGGGAAGGGGTTGGATATGCTACTAGAATTGAAGGTAAGATGGATGCTGACCTATATGTTCAAATTTTGGAGGATGAACTACAGCAAAGCATTGAGTATTATGGCAAGAATGTGGAGGATATAGTGTTTCAACAAGACAATGACCTGAAACACAAAAGCAAAAAGGCAACAAAATGGCTTGAAGAGTCTGGATTAGAGATCATGGTATGACCCCCACAATCACCAGATCTTAATCCCATAGAACATCTTTGGAATCATCTCAAAATAAAGCTAGGAGAGTATGATTCTCCTCCTAATAGTATACATACTCTATGAGAAAGAGTACAAAAAGAATGGAATGACATAAAGCCAGAAGTATGTCAGAATTTGATAGAGAGTATGCCTAGAAGGGTTCAGGCAGTTTTACAGGCTAAGGGAGCCTGTATCAAGTATTAGAATATCCATTTTGTATATAATTTTTGAGAGGGACAAAACTGTTCCAATGAGTATGAAATAATAATTAATTCATATCTCCCATGCATTTTTAGCTTACATAATGGGACTTTGGAAACCAATAGGCAATGGATTAGGCAATCTACAATTAAATTTACAAGTGAGTAGACTATGTGGTTCCTAAGATATAAAGCAATCTTGGCAGTACTTCAAAGCATTGGAACGGTTTTGTCCCTTACTGTATATTGTGTGTAGCCTGTGTGAGTGAATCCCCAACTCTTTCTCTTTGGATTCCTTGCTAGGTATGTTGTATCTGTTCTGTAATACGTTTCCAATCAAATATAACTTTGGATTCCTCACTAGTTGTCAGGCCATTCATCACCGATATGAGTTGCCCTTACATCTCCATCTGTGTGTCCTTTCTGACATACCCCTTTTTGTTCTTAGCTCATCACTTGCAAGGCCTGTTCAGCCTTGCACCCTCCTTGCACACTACACCTAACCCAACACACCTTGTGCATACCACCCTATATGGCTGACTATGTTTGGTTAGTTTGGGGTATATTGGCATCTCAACATATATATATATGTCTTACCTGTTGCTTACTATTTTGCCTTTCACCCCTTCCACAACCATGACTTTGTCATCACTGTTCTCCATGGTGATCTTCACATTCTTTTTCACTACCACCACTGACACCTTTCCATCTGACTCCCAACACCTCTTCACTATCTCCACTTCTTGTTCTTGCAATGAATTCAAGGATATGGTCAGGGTAATGGGCAGTGGTGTGGGAAGTTGTGGAGAGGTTGGTGTGGGGGTGGAGGTAGGGATTGTCACTGGGCTGGGGTCAACCCATGGGTTTGTGGGTTGGGTCAGCCTTCAGGTTCGGGTCAGGGTCACGATCTTCTGACCTGTGACGTGACCCAGACCCGTCACAGAAGGTCACAGGTTGACCTGACAGAAAATAAATAGCACATAACTTCACCAAAACATGTCAGATTCATGTCAAACCACCACTGTTAGATAGCCTCAATGAGTATATTTCTGTGCATATTACAAAATACATTACTTTTGCTATTTTATACATGTAAAATTCCGAAGATTAGAATATATTTCATGACCTGCATGTACCGTGGGAAAACCCATAACAGAACCCGGACAGGTCACCAAAATTTGACCCGGAAATAATCCCTAGCAATATTATAAATGAAATTTTGGAGAGCTTCAGATAAATAAAATATTCTGAGCATACCAGTGACTGGGAAGGAGTGTGTTCAGACTGACAACTACTCAGAAACATACTAACTATAAGAACCATATCTTAATAAGAGATTATTATGTTATGGATTTATTCCTCTTTCTTTAGACCACTCAAATCTTTTGTAGAACTGTAGCATGAAAATAAGATAAATGATTAATACAATAAATCTTTGATGGACTTACTTAATAGGAATGCCAAGTATGTCAATTGCATCAATTCGCGATTGGTTTTCATTACCGTGGTTTGAGGCAACGAAAATCTGTTCAAATGTGGCAGTTAATCCTGGCCTTGCTGTATATTGCCGCCATGATGAAGACACTCACATGTATGCTATTGACTTTTTGGAAACGTACAAAGCGAAGGGGAACCTGCTCTCCATTCTTCACTTGATTCTCATCCAATTCAAGGGTTTGAGCAACTTCAGGCTCTTCGGCATCTTCGACATCTTCGAAGCCAACTGATGGGCGATTAATCAAGATCTTGATGTGTTTTGGTGCTTGGCCCGGGTGTGAGGTTGAAATTGCGATAGAACGAACACGGACAGCTTGATTGAACTATATGCAACATCATATGGTTGAGCAACATAGAATAATGCGATTGACATATGTTGTTGGCATACATGGAGGTTGAGAAGTAATTGCTCATCTGCGTCGCTTAACAAGTAGCTATTCGTGGTATTCCTAGTCTTCTTTGCGACAATTTCTTTTAAGGTATGCTGAGTGGATTCATTCAGACAATTGATTTGAGACAAATCAAGGAATTCCAGGAGGGATTGCTGATGTAGAATATAAGACAAGGTCCACAGCATGAAGCGGTGTTCTCACTTCTTTCAAACTTTCGAGAGACATAGTAGCCATGGAAGTAGGAGGAAATGAGAGTGCTGACATCAAAGAAAGATTATCGAATCATAACATGCACGTGAGGGGTACGTATTCCAACTACATAAAAATCAACCAATTACACATTCATCCTTTGCCTGCTGTCTTGTTGGCCGAGCAACGTTAGCTCTTTTGTTCCCCATACGCTTCATCTCTGTGAGGCGATTCATCGCACGTTTATTACCTTGTGCTAGATATAAAGGTATACAATGAGAAAAACAAAGAAATTTAATGACAGATGACGACTGACCTGCTGCACGCATATACCATTTCTTGGCAAATTCGATATCTTGTTTTATGCCAATTCCAACTTCTGCATAGTAGCCAACTGCGTACTCCGCCTTACTCAGTCCTTTGTTGGCAGCCCGCCGAGCCCAAAGGTACGCTTCCGAATCACTTTGTTTGAGAACACCTTCACTTCCAGTCAGGTACCACCCGCTAAGAGCTAATTCCGCCTCGGCATCTCCCTTTTCCGCTGCCTTTGTGTACCAAGCTATGGATCTACGAGGATCAACGGGGCAACCCAAAGCCCCATATTCGTAGCATTGACCTAATTTGTACTGTGATTGTGTGTAGCCTAATTGCGCTGCTTGCGTGAATAGTGCCTTTGCATAAGTGGGGTCATATGGTACCAATGTCGAGGTAGGTTGTTCATGGAGAAGCCCGAGTTCATGTAGAGCATGGGGGTTATCTTCGTCGGCTTGTTCCGCTGCACGTTTGAGCCAGGTAATAGCTTCACGAGGATTCTTTTCTTGGTCAAGAGAGCCGTGCAACAGAATCATTCCCAGCTTGTACATAGCTGGTGTATCTCCCAGTGAAGCTGCTTTGCGATAGAAAGCGGCTGCACGTACATACTCCTTCCTTGTGCCGGCACCAATCTCATTACAAACTGCGACACGATACGAAGCAGCAGCATGGTTTTGTTTCGCTGCCTGCAAGTAAAGGTGGTAAGCACGTTCATGGTCGACCTGTAGTCCCAAAGCTCCAGTTCCATGACAGTTAGCAAGGAAGAACTGGGCCTCATGGTATGCTTCACCCTGCGTCGCCAACCGTTTGATGACTTTGAGAGATTCTGTTATCAGCATTTCGCTATATTTTTTCGCAGCCCGTTGATCTTGAGCTCCTGATCGTATCTTCTTAGCTGCTTCAATGAGGTACTTTGCGTACAAAAAGTGTGCCTCTGGATCAGGATCTCCTTTGATTCGCTGCCGATATTGTTCAATATATTCTTTAGTGTAAGGGGGGGTGGTCAAATCGATGGCTCTGCCCTTATGTGTTGAAGGGGCGATTGAAGCAGATGTCCCTGTACGTTCGAGCGAAGGCCGAGGCTCTATTTCATAAGCATCTGAAGGAGGGGCTGTGGGTAGTTGGGACTGTAACTGCGAAAGGGAGTCATAGTGCTGGGCATATGAGACAGTTGAGGTGGGACTCTGAAATGACGGTGGGTAAGGGTAAGGGTTGGGTTGGGTGGCTGGGAAGGCACCATATTCCGATGGATGAGGTAAAGATTGAGGTGGTGGAGGTCCAGCTGCGTTAGGGGAAATGCGAGGGGGAGGAGCCATGCCCAGAACATCTGAAGCGGCAGCGTAGAGATGATTGTAATCTACCGGTTGGACAGGTGGCTGCGCACTAGAAGAATAGTTACGATGGTGGGGTGGTATAGAGCCGTCAGGAGAGTGGTAACCAGCAGAACCACTATCATACGAGTACATGCTCCTTTGGTCATCCTGGGACGGATGGAGGGAGGGACGGCCTTGCTGAGTATATTCTGGGGGCGCGTAGGGCCGTTGTTGGTATGGAAGGGTTGCTGCATGTCTTGGGGGAGGTATGTTTCTGTGTAAGGTAGGAGTGGAGCGAACCGACAGAGACGATGTAGCACGGGGAACAGGATCCGAAGTATGGAGGAACTGAGGGTTGCCTCTCTGGTTCTGGCTTGGGTCGTGTATGGACATGGCAGAAAACGAATTGAGGGATGCTGTTGGATCGAAAGGCGGTGGGGGATCCTTGGGCACACCAGGCTCATTGTCGCGGTAGTTATAATACAGCTGCTGGGATGGAAGGGATGGCACAGAGCGATTCGGGTGGTGCATAAGACCAATAGCTGCAAAGGAAGAGTTCACCACATAAGTTGACCAAGAGTCGAGAGCCAGCCTTACATGGTGGCGGCCTCAGCTCATCTTGCACAGAGCCAGGATCTCCCCAAGTATCTGCTTGACTACTGGGCTGAGCAGCGGACATGCTGGGCGATTTGAGAAATTGCATGTTAGGAGGCAGTTTTGATGGAAACAGTCTGAGTATGATTTCATTCCCACCATCTGTCCAATAAATTATTTGACTACTCTGCATTATCCAACGGCCATTGTTCTACAACTCTTTCTATACGTTGTCGTTCTACTCCTTTCCCACTCTTACGTACTTTCACTACCACCGTTCGCTGACCATGAACATCAGCATGTCGACCATCCTCTTCTGTCTCCATAACGTTATTCTCCATCCATGCATCAGTCCAGTTAGCACCATCATTCGTAGGTCCAGGATGTCGCTTCTTCATCTCAAAATGTTCGATCCTCTCCTCGACTCTGTCCCACAACCTTGGTTTGAAGTTTTTGAACCTCAATGTCCCATCCTCATCCCCTTCGCTTCCTGGAACTGTGCGACGCTTGGTACCATTAACCACATACTCTGACTTTCTGGGGCTTTCATCATCACTTGGCACTCCAGCGGCTAACCTCAAACGCCAGCGTAATTCTCGAGCCATTGCAGGAGCATCCTTGACTCGGTCTGCCGGTATTTGCTCCCGAACTTCTTTTTTTGTTGCATCGATACCATGTTCTAGAATACGTGCTTCAGAAACTAAGAATTCAGCCAGTGCCATTAGCGAGGCGAATAAACGAGGTGAAAAATCTGGCTCCGAGTGTACTTTGAGATCTCGAAGATATTTCTCTCCAACATACCAACATAGTCTAGAACATCAAATATCAGTGGAATGTGTTGGAACAAGTTGGTTGGGAGCTGACTTGGGAAACATGGGAAATCGAAATTTTCTGGGTACTTGTGTAGCAATTTCAATGTTGCGCACACGGAGCTCTTAAGATGTGTTAGACACTCCACCGCAAAATTACATCAAGACGTACGGGTAGGAAAACTGTATGAATGGAGGAAGTTGCCTCCGAACACCATGGTGTCCTTTGGTGTATACTGCTCAATGTCGGTCAACCAATATCAGTGACAGATTTTGAGACACGCACAACAGCGTGTATCCAACCAGAAGGAATGATCATTGTATTTCCTTCCTCCAGTTCAACCTTATACACTTCATCCACCATGTCTCCCAACCATGACTGATATTGTAGCTCAGTTCCAGACCAACGCTCATAAGCTGCAAGATTTGCTGCGGTGGGTCGAATGAAGTAGAAAACCTGAGAGGGTTTATTGTCAGGTAAACTTCCAGGTGGAAAAGATGTCACTAGTATACCTTGGACCCGTGAAGAATATGGTAATAAACTGAGGATCCTGCAAAGTCTATGTGCCAGTCCTGCAACATGTATAAAACTTAGTGTTTGCCCTTGATAATGCCAATCGTGTTTTGAACCGCACCGTCCAAGCCGTTGCGACTCCCATTAAACAATAAAGCTGCACTTTTGGATAGGTATGTCCCTTTCCTTTGCGCGTACTTGGCCAGTAGTTCTCGACCCAGTCAAGCTCTCTTACAAGGCGAGGAGGCAGGACCATGTCGGCCAGTTTTGTGCCAGAAATCTCCAATGAAATGACGTTAAGAATCTTCTCCCGTTTGTCTGGTGCAAGTTCCATGTACTCTACCCATTTTTTGAGGGTCCAACCCGGGGAGGTTGATTGTGTGGAAACATCTGGTGGTATATATTTTGAGAAATACACTAACTGGGAAACGAGTACACCGAGCGTACCTATCACTTCAATAGCTGTATCCTCCCCCACCAACACTGAAACATCCTCCGCAGTCAGATCCTTGGATGGCATTTTCAACCCAAGCCCATCCGGTCTTTCAATGACAATAGGCTCTTTCATTGCACCCTCATCTGCCTCTACCCATGAGATACCAACTTCACTGCCTTGCATGCGTTTAAAGGGGTCGCCATTGGTGCTCTTTCCCTCCAAAATTGTAGGCCAGCGTGCCGAATCGAAACCAATACCAGCGTCAAGATTTGCATAATCACGATATGTCCGTTTGCGAGAGGATTTCCGTGTGGGAATCTTACGAGTAATAACACGAGTCGGTTTCTCCTCCATACACTCCCGACAAAACCTAATTGCGCCAAACAGTTTGAGTACTGTGGGTGTTCCGTATCAAAACATCTTACCACTTATCAATGGTCTCCAGGTCATCATCCCCTTGACCAACACAGCGCCAGTGATACCACTTCTTACATGCATCACAGCGAATCCAACGTTCCTTTTCAAGAGCATTGAGGTTGTTAGTTTCCGTGGTTGGACAGGCTGGGCAAGTTTCATTGTTTGATTGTGTAGAAGTCTGTTGGACCTCATCGGTTTCTGGGGAATCTGGGTGACTCATTGGAGAGGCAGGTAATAAAGTGGGTTCGTCTGCGTCTGCATTTTTAGCAGCTTTCTTCTTTGAGCGAGTCATACTGAATGTTTAAACGTTTAACGCTCCGCCGTCGTGTGTTAGAGTATTAGACGGCAACAGGAGACGGTTACACATCCTCCTTCATCACATGTTGTGCGTGGGAAATAATAACATTCTAGATGGACACATCTTTTCTAAGTATTCGCTTGACTACCCAATTATTTCTCGCTCAGCTCAGCAACACCAGGAAGGATCTGATGCAATATAAGCAAAACTGATAGGTCTAAACTGTGACTGTTCCTCGTACCTTGCCCTCCAACAGTTCGAGACTAGCACCTCCTCCAGTGCTGACATGACTCAGCTTGTCGTCCGCACCGAAAGTCGTGACAACAGTTGCAGTATCCCCACCGCCAACAATGACGGTGGAACCGCTATTTACCGCATCAACAGTCGCGGTAAGTAGCGACTGTGAACCCTCGGAAAATGCGGGGAATTCGAACACACCCGGAGGACTGGCGATATTAGATTAGATGGGGTTATCTTGTTTTGACAACAACACTCTTTTCACTCACCCGTTCCACAGGATGGTCTTGGACTCGAGGACAGTTTTACGGAACAACTCCCTAGATTTGGGACCGACATCCAACCCCATCCAGCCATCAGGGATACCCTCTGCATCTGTGACAACTTTGTGCTAATGTGGTGTTTGTTATGCAGAAATTTCTTGCGATCATGGACAGAACTTACTTGGGCATCCTTAGAGAACTTGTCTCCAATCACATAGTCAACCGGGAATACCAATTGAACATTGTTCTTCTTGGCCTTCTCAACGATTTCTGCAACCTTCTCAGAGCCAGGTTGATCAAACAGGGAATTACCAATCTACGATGCCTAATGTCATGATGTCATGATATGACGTATGAGATGCAAGACGTACGGATAAGTTATCAAGCGTCTTCTTGAAGGTAAAGGCCATACCACCACCAATAATCAGAGCATTTACCTGAACATTGAACATCAGTATAATTTGTAGATGGCTACTTTATGTCTCTGACCTTATCCAACATGTTTTCAATCAACTGAATTTTATCCGACACTTTGGCACCGCCGAGGATAGCAAGGAATGGACGCTCAGGCTTCTCCAAAGCTTTTGCGAAGTATTCCAACTCTTTCTTGACGAGGAAACCAGATGCCCTCTGAGGCAATTTGACACCCACCATGCTGGAGTGTGCCCTGTGTGCAGTACCAAAGGCATCATTAACATACACATCTCCGAGCTTGGTCAACTGCTCTCGGAATTCAGTAACTTTAGCGGGATCGGCTTTGATCTTGGAACCATCCTTGTTCTTAACCGAGCCCTCTTCTTCGATATGGAAACGAAGATTTTCAAGTAATATAACCGAACCAGTAGGAGCATCTTGGACGGCCTTCTCAACTTCTCCGCCAACACAATCGTTCAAGAATACAACAGGTTTCTCCAATAGGGTCTCGAGCTCCTTGGATACTGGTTTCAAAGAATATTTGTCGATGACCTTGCCATCCGGCCTGCCGAGGTGAGACATGAGAATAACTTTGGAGGCACCTGGGGATAGGGGGTTTACTGGGCTAAGAACCTCAAGGTTGCAATACGGAGAGCAGATAACTTACCGTTGTCGAGTGCATATTTGATGGTTGGAAGGGCCGCAACAATACGCTGTAAAAGATTGAGATATGAAGGACGCTGAGCAGGGCAAGAATACGGCGTACAGCAGGGTTTGTGATCTTGCCGTCCTGGAGGGGGACATTGAAGTCCACGCGCACAAGGACACGCTTGTTGGAGAGGTGTAGGTCGGTAATCGAGAGTTTGTTGGAGAGAGACATGTTTGTGGAGGAGATGAAGATGATCAGAGATGATATACCCCTGCGATTAGATGTCTCCTGCCTAATAAGGCAGGTCAACTTATGTAGCAACATCGTTCACACGTCTCCAGAGTGCTTCCAATGTCCACTATACCAACCACAAATTCTCTTGGACTCGATTTCAATGCTCTAGAGATATCAGAAAACACAGAAAACACAACTACCTCTCCCACTTCTCCTGCCACTCCCAGCACCCCTCATAGAGAGAAGAGAAAGCCCTATGTCAACCCAGACCGCGTCAAAACAGGCGGACTTCAGAGAGTGTGTACCCTCTTGTCATTAAGAACATATATCTTATATGCCATTAGGAAAAACTCACAGATGAAGAATTAGGGCAGAGGATGGCTCGCATAAAAGAGCAGAATGAGAAGATCAAGCAACGTCGAATGGTGCGCGCTTATGTGCTCCAATTTGTTTGACACTAAAAGCTATGTAAGGACGTAGAGGCGGACGAGGCAGCATTCCTAGAATCCCAAAAATTGGAACGTCAAAGGATGGAACGAACAAAGAAGATCCAGGAGGGTGTTGACAAGGCTCGCGAACAGAATGTCAAACGAAAAATGAATAAAGTCCGGAACCGTGAATGGGATTCAGGAAAACCTGCTTCTCCAGAATGGAAAGAAAATACTGCCACTTCATCTACTGTCCCTTCCACCTCAACAGGTTCGCAACAACCTTTAGAACCTCACGTTTCGCCGTCCTCGTCGCCAAGCGTCCAGACTTCTCCCACGGATCATTGGGCAAGGGGCATCGGGCCTCCTCAAGGAGGTCGTGGAAGAGGTCGTGGAAGAGGCAGAGGCAGAGGTAGAGGCAGAGGCAGAGGCAGAGGCAGAGCGACGGAGCAATCAATGCCACACGTTATCGAGGATGGCGCTAAGATTGAAGAAATTGCCCAAGAAGATGAGCAGGAAAAAGACAGCGAGAAAATAGTAGCAGCCTCGGCCTCGTAATCGCGTTTGTTCTTTCCACACCGCTAATTTTTGTCACGCGTCCTGTACAACAGAAACGTAGTAGTTGTGTAGAAAACTGAAGCCCTTTTGAACCACGACTCCTCAGCACTCTTAGAAAATGTATTTGTGGCCCTAAATAGCATCCAACAACTATTTTTCTTCCATTACACCCAAGTGTTGATGGTCCCGCTGGTCCAGTCCACCTTATTCCACATCACTAATAAGTTCGAGTTCGAGTGTTCCACACAAGTTGCTAAAGAACTGAAGAGCAACGTTCCATCCTTGACAGTCTTTCGATATAATTAGTGATGTCAAAGCTCGGCTCGGCCTGGAAGCCGGGGCTCAGGCTCAGGCTTCACAAGCTTGGGCTTACCAAAATCTGAGCCTGAGCCGACCACTAAAGCTCAAGCCTACTCCGGCTCGGCTCCGGCTCATGCCGGGGCTTCAAATTATAATAGATAAACTAAAAGGAGATATTTACTATTCAGTAAACACTACTTGTCCTTTAGATACGTACCCTAACTAAAGTTCAACTGTCCAGGATCCTCTACTACTACTTGATTGCTCTCATCCGAAAAATCATATTTGTTGGAGGGTGATGTCTCGAACTTTCACTTTCCTTATTTGACATATTCATTTCCTTCTTCAATCCTACTATCCAGTTCTTGTTTTGTTTTTGTTCTGCATTTTGTTTGGTTTCAAAACAACATATAAACTGTAAATTTTCTCGATGATCCTCAGCGGTTACTTTATTTCTTACACTGAGGTGAGAACACTTAATATTTGGTTTATTTGATTACATATAGTATCTAACTTGTAATGTAGACATCTCTTTTCAATATTCTTCATCAATACCCACTTCTTTATAGATGAGCATCTCTTATCATGCATTTTAGAAACTAAAGTGCTTCTACAATATCAGAACTCAGCCGATTTTCTTTGCCTCAAAGCTCCGGCCTTGAGCCCAAAGCCTGGGCTTCACAGAAATTGAAGCCGAGCTCTGAGCCCTACAAAGCCGTTCAAAAAAGTCGGGCTCGGCTCGGCTTATTAGGGCTCAGCCCGTCCCGGCTCCGGCCTCAGGCTTGAACTTTGACATCACTAGATATAATACCTTGTACTCGTTAGAAATAACCGAAACAGACGGGATTATTAGATCAATGGGTTCATTCTGGGACAGCTTTAGCCTTCTTCCAGAAACGAGCGAACTTTTTGTAGCCCTGGGCGTCCTGGCGGGTTTTTAACACAAGTTGTATAGTTGCTCGATATTGATGATCGATGTTGCAATCCACGCTAACGATCTGTGAATTATCTATTGTCACGTCCTTGAGCATTGTTTATTGATAAAGTTGGAATCGTCACAGCAAGGAGGTAAATTCAGGAAATGTTTCAAAGAACAGTGAATATGTATTTGCTGTTTTTTTTTGTAAAAATAAATTAGAGTTACGTTGGATTGTGACATAGGGGTCCGACTTGATGGAGCATAGCTAATCCTCGAGTGAAGTGCATTCAAACCCAAGAGATACATTCGACTTGCAAAGCCGTATTTTCTCCGCTTTCAAGTCCAAAACACGATGCTTGAATAAAGTGAAAATAGTACGGATCAATTTCGTGACTGCTTGAGCCATGGATTGGAGAGTGATGGGATGGGAGGGAGGTTTCTAACGCAGAGTTGGACTTTGGCCTATTATGAGGGGTACCCAACGACCTGAGGAAACCATGAAAGACAAAGTAATTAACCCGTAATTAACGAGCATCAGCAGCCTTTTTATTTCATCATGTCACGTGAGACTTAGAGATCTCAGATCATTCTGGCTTTATTTCTCTCCTGTTTTCTTTCAATCATGGGTCGGGGTCTCCTGCTTACCTCAAATCTTCCGCAGCTGCAAAATCTCATTAAAAGAGATCCAGAAGCATATAAAGAGGAGTTTCTTCAACAATGGACACATTATAATAGCATCCGCGAAATCTTCAAGACCAATCCTGACGAACAAGCACAAAATTTCAGAGAGTTGGTTACGTTCATATCACAAGTATGCGTCTAGTCTTCTCTAGCCTCATATAAATCTCGTCTCAATACCTTTCTTAGGTTGCAACCTGTTATCCAACCGAAACACAGGATTTCCCCGCCCATATATCTGCTTTGCTGTTGGAAAATTATGGCAGTCTAGCTCTAGATATGAGAAAAACATTAGTCCAAAACCTAGTTATGCTGCGCAACAAGCAGGTCATCTCGTCCATCCAGTTCGTTTCAATCTCAATCATGATAGCTACTTGTTTCTTATATATTCCATAGGTTGCTTAAGACGCTTTTCCCTCTCCTTCCTCGTACTACTTCATCGATTCTGCGCTCTTCCATTCGGAAAACCATTTTGTCGGATATTCGAACTGCTAATCTAAAAACAAAGAACCACAAATTAAACAAAGCAGTTCAAGCTATGTTGTTTGGCATGGTGGAAAGAGGCATGGGTGGGGAATTAGTGGGGGACAAGGGCAAGATTAGAGCCACGGGGTTAGCCGCTGAACAAAAGTCATCTGGTGGCGATGAAGCAATGTGGGCAATCATATTGACAAAAGAACTCTGGAAAAAGGGCATATGGTCAGTAGTATTGTAAACCTCAGATGTTTTTAATCCCATATCTCTTACATTTCTTGTTTATTATAGGACGGACGCAAAAACTGTCTCGATTGTTGCGCTTGGATGTCTCCACCCAATAACTAAAGTTCAGAATGCGTCAATCCATTTCTTCCTTAGTACTAGTGAAGATGAAGATGAAAATGATGAAGAAGAGGTAATCCAATCCTGCACAATTTACTTTTTATTTAGTCCTCATATAAGCTTAAGGAAGTTGATGTTAGGGCACTCCATCATAGACGGGAAATCAATAAAAAGACAAGAAGCGGTGACAAAAAGTTGCAAAAGCGTCTTAACGTTGCAAAGAAGGTCTGCCTTTTCCGTCACATCTTTGATGTTTGTTGCTCACGCCAGTTTGGTAGAAAATGAATCAAAAAACTGACACGACACCAAATTTTCCTGCTCTTCAGCTTCTTTACGATCCTCAGACATTCGCTGAAAAGGTGTACGACATACTCAACAATCATGACAAACGTTTTTCCTTGGATCATAAAATTCTCATCATGCAACTCCTCGCACGAGTGATGGGGGTCCATAAATTATTCGTGCATGGTTTTTATACTTATATCGTCAAGTATCTCACCTATAAGCAACTCCGCATTCCCGCCATTCTAGTCGCCCTTGCGCAGTCGGTACATGACATGACCCTCCCAGATTCATTACTTCCTGTGATCCGCAAAATTGCCCATGAATTCGTGCATCCCGGTGTAGCGAGTGAGGTTATTGCAGCTGGTATCAACTCTGTTCGAGAAGTGTGCCGAAGGCAACCGTGGGCAATGGAAGAGGATCTTCTTGGAGATCTAATTGAGTACAGGAAGAGCCGCGATAAAGCGGTTACTACTGCGGCTCGTGGATTGTTAAGACTCTACCGTGAAGTGAACCCCGGGATGCTGAAGAAACGTGAACGAGTGTGTAGCTTTTTATATGATTGTTCCGATTTCCTAATGAATTGGATCCACAGGGAAAAGAAGCCACGATGGGTTTGTCCGGTGGATCTCAGCCTTTGCCCTATGGTTATTCTGCGGAAGCGGCAGTCGACATAGAGGGACTCTCCGTAGGTTTATATGTAAATCGACAGTGTCTCGTGGCTAACACGGGAACTACAGTTACTAGAGGACCATCTTTTGAAATTGCGCGAAGAAGATGGCATCTCTTTCAACATGGACAACGACGATGACGACGCAGCATGGCAAGGGTGGGATGAAGACTCATCAGACTCGGATTCGGATTCTGGGTCAGAAGGATGGATGAATGTCGATGACGGCGATGACGACCTTGTAGTCAGTGATAGTGAAGATGAAGATGCTAAGGATATCAGTACACAACATCCTATAGCAACAGGATTGAGCGAAGTACGAAGAATCTCACAACTGGCAACAACTAAAGTATGTCGTTTCAGGTATTCTTTTCTCAATCCTCGCTAAACTAGATTCTGTTCAGATTCTCACACCGGCCGATTTTGCCCTGCTGAACGATTTACGCATACAAGCTGCCACAAAGGCTGCGGAATCTGGAAACTCTCAGGCCAAACGCAAGTTGGCCGAGCTGGAATCAGATAAGCGTTCGGGTGGCGGTCATTCTGAAGAAGTCTTCATTTCAGAAAATGACATCCTTGGCCCCAAGAAGAAGGCCAAAGCCGATTACGCTGAACGTATGGCATCCATACAAAAAGGTCGCGAAGGAAGAGAAAAGTTCGGCTCCAATAAAGGAAAACAGAAGAAGGATGTACCTAGCAGTTCCACCAATCGTGAAAAGGCCAGGAACAAACCTATTATGATGATTCTCAGTAGCGGAGCAGTTCGTGGTAAAAAGAAAGCATCCCTGCGCGAGAAACAACGAAAACTCAGGGCACACATTGACCGTTCGAAAAAGACACGTCGATAGGACCAGTCCGGTACTCCACAATTGTAGTATCTCTAAACTAATGTCTGTTTAGATAGGTTAAGACCAATGGCCAAATGTGCTAATTTAGCGTCGACGACGAATCCCTGTATGAGATGTTTAATACTCTATCCAAATCATGGTTATAAAACCAACTTTTTTGGCATATTCTGAACACATATTAGTATTAGAGGTAAACGCATTATTGTGTACTTGACTTACTACTGAGCTCTTCATGGAGGCATGCTAATTCAATTACGCGAGGAACGATGAATTCGCCCGCTTCTAGCTTTTGCTGAGGCTTTGTCAATTCGTCTTCAAGTGTTACTTCAACGGTAACAAGTTTCATGTTTGCACTACTCATCCCTAAATATTAATATTGAACATCATGTCAAGGGACTAAACTTCAACGAATCAAAGCTATTCACCGGGATCGCTCACAAGTAAATCCGAGGTACCAGAAACTTTATCAGCTTTAAAGCCGGTTTCTTCCTCAAGTTCGCGGATTGCTGTGTTTTCAATTGTCTCCCCACCGTCCACAAGACCTAAGATTTATGTGTCATCATTTGAAAACTGGTAGATATACGCATAGAGACCTGCGGGAAGTTCTATTACAAGTATCAGAAAGTACGTTTGACGAAACCAAAAGTGGCGTACCAATGATATACTTTCCGACGGGTGGTCTAAATTGCTCTATAATAACAGTAGAAAGTGGGAAAGCGTTCGTCTTGGAGGTTATTAGAGCCAGAACCGCCACGGCTACAACACACTTTCAAACAATGGACGTTAAGTACAAATGGACAAGGCTCCTAACCATCGATACCCGTGGACTTGCGGGTTTTGCGCTCAGCACTTTCCCATATTCTCTGGGAGCTATTGGTTCAGACCACACGGTTATATAGATCAGGTCCGGATACTACAAACCTCATTTCCCTCTGCGTCAGAATATGCTATCTTCTGTAATGTGATCCATCTGGATGTAGTCAAATCGAGTAAATCTCTACTAGGTGAATTGAATCATACTTGGCATCTGCAGCGGAGAGTTCTGTTGAGGAAATAATCTTCGGGGTCAAAGACATCGATTGGGTAAGGGAAGGCTGATGAAGTAGTATATGTCTGCGAAGCATGTTCAGCCGTAGAAGTCCCATGAGTGGTTGCATGACGTAATTATAAGTGTTATACCTCTACCAAGTACCAACATAACTAAGTTTTCGCTTTTCATGAGTGTCAACCAGAGTACGCATTTCTCATACTACATCAACTCGTGGCTGGTATTAACATGTTATCGATACATATAGAATCTACGTCTCTTAAAAGACCACATCCAGACACCCCATTTGAACAGCATCAACCAACGAAAAGTCGCCCATATTTTTACTCTTCCTTGAATGGCTACTTACTTCATTTTGCATCTAGTTCACCCATTCTTTACAAAGAGTCGAACCAACAACGTCACGGGAACTTTCAAATGGGTTGACCCTTTGGGTAAACATAAATCGTGTTTTCATGGGATAAACTGCAAACCCAGATGTTCTGGAAAGATTGCAGCCTTTGACTTAGACGGTACCATTATCAAAGCCCAATTTGGCACTGCAAAGAATCTCTCCAGGGACACACAATGGGAATGGTGGAAGTCTACAATACCTGATAAATTGAAGATTGCTGTTGAAGAAGGGTATGGAATGGAATGCTTCTGCCACTAAACACATATTTAATCACTAATCCTTCAAAACAGATACTCAATCGTAATATTCTCTAACCAAGCTCTGAAGCCGGGCTCGCTCAAACAATGGAAGGAAAAGATGACTAACATTGCCTCAGCGGTGAGCATCTAGTTTTCTCTTTCAGTTTTGCTGTGTTAAATGGCATGTGTTGTCGAAGTATAGCTGGACGATATCCCTTTTCATCTGTTCGCCGCAACTAAGAAGGATGAGTATCGTAAACCAATGGTGGGGATGTGGAGGGAATTAGAAAGAATAGCTCTTGGCGAGAATGTTAACATCGGTGAATAATCCTCCACATCTCACTTCATTTCTTCATGTTGAAATAAACACAAAGATCTTTCTGGTTCCTTTTTCGTTGGAGATGCTGCCGGTCGTCAATATTCTGGCCGAAAGTCAGATTTCTCTAGCACCGACCGCAAGTTTGCTCTTAATATCGGGATTCCATTCATGACACCAGAGGCAAGTTATGCAACTTCTGTTCACAAATCAACCTCATTGAATTGTTGGATTAGGAATACTTCTTGGGTGTGCCAGCTCACACAAACTACACACTCCCTGGTTTTCACGTATCGTCACTTCCGGATTGTAAGAGAGACTGATTATCTATTCTTTATTACTACTGAGCTTCGCTATAGTACCACTTGTGACACCCACATCATCCCCTATCATCCCTCCCTCGTGTCAGCAAGAAATTGTTTTGTTTTGCGGATATCCGGCACTTGGGAAGACACACTTCTACCAGCACCATTTCCAACCGGGAAAATACGTGCATATCAATCAGGATAACCTCAAAACTCGCGACAAATGTATCAAAGCTACCCGGGAGGCTTTGAGAAGGGGAGAAAGTTGTGTTATAGGTATGCTTGCCTCAAAATATTAATAACTCGTATTTTCATGGCATCACACCTTCCAGATAACACCAATCGCGACGCCAAGACACGAAAATTTTATGTTGATCTCGCGAATGAATTAAATATATCCTCAAGGTGAAATAAACTGGCACCAAACACGATCTATACTTAACCGTCACTAGGTGCTTCCTATTCACTGGCAGCATAGAACTTGCCTGGCATAATAATTTATATCGTATGACTAACCCCGCACCAAATTCAACTGCGGTGAGGTCACATCCCGACAAAATTGATGCAACGTGCTCAACCGTGATATAGAGGGATTTGGTTCCCTATTCTGCTTTTATATCTTTCCGCGAACAGTATGAAGAACCTAAAATGGAAGAAGGTTTCGCCGAAATCCGCAAAGTAAACTGGAAATTTATAGGTTCAGACGAGGAAAAGAAACGATGGTCTATGTGGTTACAAGTTGATGGTACTTGATTGGTTTATGGACTAATTTCACTTCTTGAGGCCTTGAGGTAGTGTTGGCTCTCGCAGTCGCGTAACCTTTCAGCGGCTTGCTCTGGCGTAAGGTCACGCTGTGGCTCAGCCATGAGTTCGAATCTAGTACAATACAAATCAGTCATCCACTTTAACTATTGAATCCATAGACACTATACCCAACAAGAAACTTTTTTACGGTTGCACTCCTCAGCAGTGGTGGGTCGTAATGAATGTGCAAATGTGCAAACTCGTGAGTATCTTTTCCATCCCCTTGGGCAGGGACTGGTCTTTGGTGTATTCCCATGGAGTACGCAAACGAGCTCTTGAATAGATTGTCATAGCGTGTAGTTACCTCCGACAGTATTTCCGCCAATTCCACTTTCTCATGGCTCGTCAAATAATCAAGTGAGGTGATATGTCGACGGTAAGGAAGAACTAAATGGAATGGATTAGCCAGCTGGCTCCAATCTATGTTTTGAGCGGCTCACCTAGTATCTCAAAAGGCCAAACAGCCCACCATGGAACAAGAGCTAACCAATGCTGATTAAACACAACAATACGGTTATTCTTGCCGTTCCTCATCTCGTACTCTGTGTGTGCATATTCACAGAGTAAACATGGCCGCCCTAATGCAGGTAAGATACAATAAAAACTAAATATCACACATTGTAGCTTACCTTGGGAACCGCGTGGTGCTTTGGAGTTATGGTTCTCTGGGTTCAGTGCGAATGCTTGCAAAGATTCCAGCTCTTTTGCGGGTATGGATGGAATTTCGGAGAGAGACCAGGCCTGGCCATGGGGGTGATTATTGGAACAACCCATCATAGCACCCTTGTTCTACAGCAAGTGTCAGGTACTTGTGGAAAATGAAACAAGCTATTGTACCTCAAATATCTGAACGTATTTGACTCCTTCTTGGGTTCCTCTTTCAAGATACACACGAATCCATTCATCAATTATTGTTTCTATAGCACTGGGTTCAAGTTGTGCCAATGTCAAATTATGAGCTGGGTGGAAAACAATCACATCGCAGGTGCCATGGACTGGTTGTGAAGTAAACATAGGATGAGGAGGTACAGGAGCCTCAGGGGCAGGACCCGGAAGTAACGCAGCAAAGTCATTGACGAAGGTGAAGATACGTTCATATTTAGGATTATTTTGTCCGCCAGATCTCTTGTTTCCCGGGCACAGATAGCAAGCTGGGTCGTATGCTGGTAGCACTGTTGTCTGTGGAGGCTCATTTTGTCCAAGCCATGGTCGCTTAGTGCGATGGGGGGAGACCAGAACATACTCGTTGATGAGAGGATTAACTACGGATTGTAGGGTGAATATAAGTAATTACATTCAAACAATTAGCACTCACAACGGCGATGAGAATGTGTGCTGGGATCAAAAGCCATTACCAGACTGCTGAGATTGGGCGGAACTTCAGATCTTTAGAAAGGTGCTCTTATATCTAATCTGTCTGTTCGGCAGTGCGGGCCGGACGCGCTACTCGGTCCGGGAGCTGTGACAACTGTATAATAAACACAAGCACCTACATTGACGCCTCCCATAAAGGAAAATGGATTCTGTTCCAAAACATAGGCGGACCCAGCGGTCACCTTCCCCTCAGTACCACCTTGACGGGGATGAACCCTATGAACCGTACATTCCTGTGGCTCAAAGACGCCAAGAGAAACTTGCGAAATTCTCCTCCTTGAGTGTAAATGCAGGACGAAACAAGGCTAAACGATTGCAAGAAGACCAGTATGAGGATCGTGAAGATGTGCTTAAGGAGGAAGAACGTATGCGGGAGAAGGCTAGAAAGGAGAGAACACTTCTTATCGAGGCCCAAGAGGTTCAAAAACGCAAAGCAGTAGAAGGTGTGTTGTTCAGCACATCACCTTTCTTTGAAACTTACGGGTTCACTTAGACGCGAAGAAAACTGAAGGAGAAAAGGCAGAGGAAGTTGATCAAGAGATTCTGGAAGCCATCAAGAGCAGGCGTAAACTTGTATCAGATAGAGAGCTTGCGAAAGGAATACAATATACTGAACCATTGAAGTCAAGGTATTTGTTATGCACTACGTAACACCGTATACATGCTGAGAGATAGGGCCTTAGTTGGACTCCACCTCACTACATTCGCAACAGGACGCAAGAGGACCACAGAAGATTACGCGAAAAACATCACATACTTGTTGAAGGAGATGATGTTCCTCCTCCAATCGAATATTTCGAGGTATGTTTATCCCATCTTTCTTCATCTCTATGTGAAGCGAATCCATGATGTAGGACATGAAAATTCCAGAGCCTATATTAGAGCATCTGAGGTCAAAACGTATCATCACACCAACACCAATCCAGCTCCAAGGACTTCCGGCTGCGTGTGTATTCCCTTAACCCTTGACTGAAGTTTCTTTATTTAATTTCATACAGATTTTCAGGTAGAGATATAATCGGAATCGCTTTCACTGGGTCTGGGAAAACTCTGGCCTTTTGTCTACCTCTCCTCATGTTTGCAGTTGAAGAAGAAGTTAGGTTACCTCTAGTTCGTGGTGAGGGCCCAATCGGTGTTATTCTTTGTCCCTCTCGAGAGTTGGCAAATCAAACTTATGAAAACATCAATATCTGGTGCTCGGCTTTGTCTCGAGATGGTAAATACCCCCAGTTAAACACCTTGCTCTGCATTGGAGGCATATCAATGAACGAACAAAGTCATATCATGAACAAAGGAATCCATATAGTCGTTGCTACACCCGGCCGTTTGATTGACATGCTGGAAAAGAAACGCTTCACATTTGATAACTGTAAATATCTATGCATGGATGAAGCCGATAGGATGATCGACCTTGGTTTTGAAGACGACGTCCGCAATATAGTTAGCTTTTTCAAAGTGAGTCAATATTTATTTATTTTATTTGTATGTCTCAAGTCTTTGTTTTAAGCGCCAACGTCAAACTCTGCTTTTTTCAGCCACGATGCCTCGCAAAATACAAGATTTTGCACGGGAATCCCTTATCAAACCTGTACTTGTTAACGTAGGGCGAGCTGGGGCTGCGAGTCTCGATGTTCTACAAGTCGTAGAATATGTGAAACAGGAAGCCAAAATGGTTTATCTCCTTGAATGTCTACAAAAAACACCTCCGCCTGTGATTGTCTTCAGTGAAAACAAGAATGAAGTTGATGGTATGTGTACGAAGCTAATAGTGATGTAACAAAACTCTGAATACCCATTTAGACATTCAGGAGTATTTACTACTAAAGGGAGTTGAAGCTGTAGCCATCCATGGATCAAAAAGTGAATGCTTTGGTCATTCGAATTTCACTTGACATCTAATAACTTGCCCCTAGCACAGGAAGAGCGACAATACGCAATAAAGGCATTTAAATCTGGTACTAAGGATGTTATGGTTGCCTCGGGTGTCGCCTCCAAAGGGCTGGATTTTAATGAGATTCAGCATGTTATTATTTTTACTATGCCGAAGGAAATTGAAGATTATGTTCATCAAATAGGCCGTACCGGGCGAAGTGGTAAGACTGGCATTGCAACGACATTTGTGAACATGAATACACCGGAGCAAACACTCCTAGACTTGAAATATCTATTAATGGAGGCTGGCCAAAAGTACGTTACACTATCTTCTAATGTAGCAGTTATTTATTTCTATTTTGAAGAGTGCCACCTTTCTTGGCCTCGATCGAAGATCCACGCGCAGCTCAAGGCGGTTCTTTGAAAGGATGCCCTGTTTGCGGAGGTCATATCTCTTTCATCAGCATCCATGAAATGTACTTACAAATTTTTAGGACTTGGTCATGCGATTTCCAATTGTCCTAAACTAGAGGACGCCCAACGTAGACAAATGGCATCTCACAGGAATGATGATGGTGGTGGGGGTTACTAAAGTGCATTCTCATTCTGTGCTTTGATGGTAGGCAGGATTTCCCGTATTCAGCAAGGCAGAGTATTGAATATTTGACTACTGATTTTTAAAGTTTCCAAATGGCCTTCATTACATACAATTTTACGCTAAAAATACCCAAGAAAACGAGTAAGTAGTAAAGTAGAAATAGGTAAAGAATTTGTCTATGAATAGTAGAAGTGATTGGTTATCGATAAGTGGGCATAACTATGTAAGGTATCGTTGAAAGACAAATTCGGACACCGGTCGGGTAATAATAGAGTAATTAAGTTTTCGTCGTTTTGTATATTTTCTTCGCAGACCTGATTATGAGAATCAGTACAACTGTGATTGCACGCAACAATGCCCTTTCTTCACCCTAATTTATGTTTGATGCAAATCTGCACAAATTCATGCACATGAACATCTGATAATGTCGAGAAGTTTCCTGCATCATCCAAGATTGCACGAAATTGCTGATAGTCTAACGAAAGAATCAGGTTTGAACTTGTTCATCTTGAGGAGATACACACCTAAAGGGCAAAGATAGGAAACGGATTGAATGGCTGCCTCGCTGAGGACAGCATCTTTGCTTCCAAGGCCAGATTGAATTAAAATCTAGTTTGTTCATTTCCTATTAAATTTTGATATACAGAGCACATCAACCTACTTGTTGTCGATGTATATCCAGCTTGTTATATAGATCTTGCAATGAATCGACATTAGATCCATCCGTGCAGGGTGAATACACCTGCTCGGTGTCCTCGTCTGGAAAGTATTCAATGGGATCATCGTCCAGGGCTTTCGAGGCCCGCCTTTTACCCTTAGAGGGCTGCACCTGATCATGGGTTTGTTTCGTTGACTTTTGATTTCGCTTAGGTGGCGGACGCCAATCAACATGTAAGATTTCTCTTCTGCTGATAAAGCTGGCTGCTGCTTGTCCTACCTAAATGGTGAAACTGAGATATCACGCTTCGCACTAAAGTCCGATTACGTACCTCTACATATTCAGTGAAAAATCCCGTGCTGTGTCGCTGTGTGGCAAGCATCAGAAGATCGAGAATAACAAGACGATCGAGTGTCAATTCTACGAGCTCTTTGGATACGCTTTTCGCAGTCCCAAAGTTGTCCAACTGATCCCAGCCTCGTTTACGATTTTCAGCCGAATTCGAGCCTCGGAGGATTCCTGCAAGTTGAGCCAATGTTACCCTGCCGTTTGATTCGATGATTCCAATTGCACTACGGGCAATAGACGTAACATTTTCAACAACAAGCTCCCGATCATCCAAGCAGTTATCACAGCCCTGCCGACAATCACGTTTATCAAACTCCTGGCCGAAATGATGAAGAACTTGAACACGTCGACATTCGGATATATTGGCACAATATTTAACGACCTCGCGCGCAGCGTCTTTTTGCCTTTGTATTGATTCTGGTGTTGCCGGTTCTTCAGAACGATCATCACGCTCAATCATCCAACAAATGTTCTTGAAATCTTGAAACCTGTAGACTGTCAATCGTTATTAGACTTTAACTGTTTTTGTAGAATGATTGAAATATGCCCACACAGTACACAATCCGCAGGCCTTCCGTCACGACCCGCTCTCCCAGTCTCCTGATAATAACTTATTATGGAATGTAAGAGAATAAATAATTAACCATCATCTCATACTGTACTCACCCGGACAATGAACTTGGCATGTCATGGTGAATTACAAAACGAACTAATAAATGTTAGAAACATGTCAAGGGTATCAAAGTATAATTTACCATCAGCTTTGTCAATTCCCATTCCAAAGGCAATCTGGAGTCCCCATCAGACTATAAATCATACTATGCCCATAGCTAACTCACCGTCGCCACAACAATACGGAATTTATCTGCCTGCCATTCCTCAAGTAAACGATTCTTCTCTGCCTTAGAAAGACCAGCATGAAAGAACTCCGCCTCAATCCCGTTTTTCTGAAGGTGTTCCGCCAGATTCTGACAAGATTTTCGAGACAAACAATATATCACCCCAGAATGGTATGGATGTTCCTTCTTGATGAAATCTATGATGTCCTGCGAGACGCTCTTTGTTTTATTCTTGATTGAGTACCTTAAGTTAGGTCGGTTGAAGGAAGATGTGAAAGCTGCATGATCGCGCAACTGTAATTGGTTGACTATGTCTTCTCGTGTACGTTGATTCGCTGTAGCTGTGAGCGCAATGATGGGTACTTGAGGATATTCTTCTCTCAATTTTCCAAGGCCTTGATACTGTTCAACCAGTCAAACGGGTGAGACTGATTCTAACGTAATTCCAAGGGAACGACTTACGGCGCTTCGGAAATCTTGTCCCCAGGTAGAGATACAGTGTGCTTCATCGATTGCAAATCGAGCCAGCTTGTTTGTTCGATACAACTGATCCAAAAGATTTTTACAGGCTGAACTAGCCCTGAGCTTTTCGGGGGTAATGTACAGCAAAGAAGGCTTTTGGTCCCGACTCCACAATTTTGTCGTTACTTCCTCCTGTTGCGACTCAGCATTCCAATGTACAGCATCAACCCCTTTCTTGGTCAAAGCGTTAACTTGATCCTCCATCAACGCAGTCAAAGGAGACACAACTATCGTCACTCCGGTGGTTTTTCCAGTGGTGCAAATGGCAGGGAGTTGGTAACACAAGCTCTTACCTCCTCCTGTGGGCATCAAAATAAAGGCATCTCGGCCTGCCATAGTAGCGGTAATCGCTTCCAGTTGGTTAGGTCTGAAATCCACTAGCCCAAATACATTCTTCAATTGACGTCGGAGTTCCTTATAATAAGGGGTTTGATAAAGAGATTGTTGGGAAGTTCCAACTTGATCAACAATACTCTCAGGTATTTCCTCAACACTATCCCAATAGTCGTCATTGCCTCCCATATTGTGCTCATCCGGTGTACATGCAGCATTGTTTGCGGCTGTGTACTGCGTTTCATTGATAACCTGTGTTGACGTCGAGATGGATTTCGTAGAATGTGTGAGTAGATTGGTGGAACTAGTAGGAAGGTCTTGTCTGTGTAAATTCGAAATTGATGGCTGTAAGGATGATGTCGACGAAGGTGAAATAACGCTGGAAGAGCTTGAGGAGTGGAGGTTATTCTTTCCAGGTTTTCTTTCGTCTTGTACTGATTTTATGGCAGCTAAGCGTTGATTAAGGTCACGGCTGGACAAATATAATTATTCACCATGATATACAGGGCCATAGAAAAGGAGCGCACCGTAACCGATGTAGAAAGAGGCCGTCTACTTCGCCATCACCATCGAGCAACAGGCTCATGACATAGTTCAGTAATTCATTATGCTTAGCTCGATAACTTGCTAAGGTTTCTGAAGAAAGCTGGGGAGGTTCAGACTTTGCATGGCCATATTCAGGCAGCTCAACATACCTCTACAAGGTCAAGATGGGTATCCGTAGGCTTAGGGTTCGTCGCTTTAGTGGATGTGGTCGTGGAATTAATCGCTGGTTGACCGGAAATGTACGTTGTGTGTTCCTTTGGCTTGACCAGCCCTGGAGGAGCTATGTTTTCTTTGTCCAGCCAGTCTTCCGATTTCCTTGCACGTTTTGAGGTGTGGGAAATGGTATCAGGTTCTGGAGTTGCCCTTTTGCGTGGGTTCGGGGTACCAGGACTCGATTTGTCGGAAACATATATGACCTCAACCGGAGTAGGACGTTCGGAAGGAGTGGAACGAGAGTTGTGCGCGGACTGTTGTTTGAATCCTGGTGTTGAAAAGGCTGGGAGTACGGTCGTTGAGTTCTTGGAAGTTGAGCTTAGATTAGGCCTTTGAACTTGAAGCGATGGGGTTGAAATGGCGGGCCTGAACTTTGGCTTCTGTACGGGTGATTAGGAGAGCGTAGAAGTGAGTGAAAGAGATGCGAACCTTGAGGTCAGAGTTTAAACGAGGAGAAAGAACGGGTTGGATGGAGGACGAGGGCTTGCGGCTGAGAAGTTCCTGAAGATTGTTCTTTGGTAGGGACATGACAGTCCTCTACAAACAGATTTAGCAACAATATCTAAACCCCACGCGCCGGTCATGTGACCGCGTTCACCCATCTCTCCCCCAACCACTCGCAATGGACGGGGCGTTAATATTCCCAAAAATGACAAACGACGAGGTTATTCTGGCCTTCCAAGGTTGGGGAATATCAATAACAGCTCACAACATTCGTCATCCCACCCCAGACTTTGTCGAATCTATCTACGCCGCCTGCCTTCAGCATATTACTGGTCTTACTTATGAATCGTTCAAACAACCCGTCGACAACTCCATCTCTGCCCTGGGTATCAACGAAGTATACTGACTCCTGATATGATTTGCATCTCCGTTGATTCCGTGCTAGGATATCTACTCTGCTGCCTTCACTACCAATCTCTTCCTCTACCATCTGTATGTTTTCTATCTTCCCTCATTCTGTCATCTCACAATCCCAACCAGGTCTCGTTTTGCTAAAGTAGCCCGTGTTGAGGATTTCGGGGCCAAGGATCTTTTTGCTCCGGAGCCACAACGTACCTCCATGATCCTGGCTGCCTTTGTCAACTTTATCAAGTTTACCGAGGAATATTGTGATGTAGAAATCACGAAAATGCGGGAGGAGTCTGAGGAGCTCGTAAACGAGCGCGAGCAAGTTGATAGAGAGCTACTCGAAGTCCAACATGAAATTGATGAAATCAAGTACATCCCACCTTTTTCTTAATTTACACGCGATTTAATCTCGGTTCAGAGCACAGCTGATACAAGATGAACCTCAATGTGAAGTGCTCAGAAAACAGAATGCCGGGCTACGCACCAAAATATTTGAAATCAAGGATGCACAAACCACTGTCATGAATGAAATCCAGACACTGAAAACGGAGAGAAACAATCTTGCTCATCAAAAAGTACGTCATCTTTTGTAGGGTGCTTACTTGGGATGACCTTTTCCACTCAGGAGACTCTGCGACAAGAAATCGCCGGTATCGAGGATTCTGTGCAACGAACGCAATCGCGTATTGTTCAATCCCCAGAAAGGATCAAAAAGAAGATAACCCAAATGGCCACAAGTGCGGCCGAAGATAAGCGTTCCATTGCTTCCCAAGAAGCTAAAGCTCGAGATCTTCAGGCAAAAATCAATGCTCTACTTGCCATTGAAAAGGTAAACCAGGAGCTTCTTTCTTTGCATTTTATACTCAAACCTTTTCAGGATGTCCGCAGTTGCGTAGAGCAACTACAAACAATTGAAAAGGAGGTAAACGCTTTGCAAGCCACCCAAAAGGAATTGAGTGATGTGAGGGACCAACTTGAGGGCAGAAGTGTTGAGAAAAGTGAACTTCAGGTGAAACGTGAGGTAAGTAAATTCATCACCGACAAACACGGATACCTCATTAGAAAAACCCTTTTAGCGAGTCGAGAAACAAATAGGGAATGCGCACGAGAAGTTGGAAAGGACTCAGACTCACGCAGAGGATAAGAAACGAGCCAATCAGAAGACACTCGAAAGACTTAAACGAGAATACGACCAAATGGATTTAGAACGACGCGATAATGATAGGCAGGTTGAAGAGATGCGTGGCGAGGCCAATGAAATTGTGTCCAAGGTTAGTCCTAGCTGTAGTAAAGAATAATGCTTTTCTTTTGACCTTTGACTTTATTTATAAATCTAGATGGCGGAACATCTAAAGAGGAGTGAAACGGAACTTAACGAGCTACTGGCAGAATACTGGAGGTTGAGACATGAAACAGGTATGCTAACGTTTCCGGTACGATCAAAATGCTTACATATGGGTAGATATCTACACAGAAACACTGGCGAACAAACTCAACATGCGTGTTTCATCAAAATGACAGGGTAAAATCCGCCCTTTCACAGGGGTTTCGATCGTTCTTTTATTTACGATTATTCTTACGATTATTCTTTCAATCGAAAACTGTTCAACGTTTTTAATCAACTAGTATGTACAACGGTATCCAATCCAACCTCTCTTGTTTTTTTCTCCTGTGTATTATCATATTGTAGATGAAAGTCTAGTGTCATTGTTTACGTTTTCGAGCTTCCCGCCTCTGGGTACACTCCCGACAATACCATTCATCGTCTTCTGGCACTTCTTTGAGTCCAACGCATTCAAGGTGGAACTATGGTGTACACCTCAACACGCTGGGTAAATAAGGGAGGGATCAATAAGCAACTCACCCATTCATATTTACATCCAGGATCATCGCAACCTATCATCTAATAAAATATCAGACATTTAATTTGTGTATAGTATCAATATACCCACCTCCCCAAATGACACTCGATTACAGTAGCACCAAGTAGGTTCATTCGGATCGATCAGGAGTTCATTTAGTTCTGGAACTTGAACTTGAATCGTGGAGGCCGGATTCCTCGTATTCGCCATCGTGGTTTGTTCGTCCTTCTCCTTTTCTTTTTCCCTTTCTTTCTTACGACTTTTAGGTGGACGTTTTCTGCTTGAACTAGTCGGTGGGGCGGAAGATATGTTATTATCGGCAATGCTGGGCTGATTATTAACAGCCATTTCTACGTCTTCGTCTTCATCGAGCATTGGACTCATACTAACCCTCGCAGCACGACTCCACTTGGGTACGACAAGCTCGGACATACTGAGTAGAACAGGAGCATTAGGTTCAGCAGACAAAGATGCCTCTTGTTCTTTGATAAATTGATCTAAGCGGCGAATTTGTCGTTCGACCTGAGAGAAATCTCGGTGGAAGTTTTCAAGGTGATATATAGATAAGACGTTACCGAATCTTGAGCCGTTTGAGCGAGGTTAACCTTTTCATGAGAGGTACGTAGATATTCCTCGTTTAACGATGCAATTTGTCTCAATAGTTCACGAGAGGTAACTGTTTCTCGTAAGACATTAGAAAGTACTGGGGATAAGTTACCATTTCCTGGTGCAAGGCCAGGTAATGAGCCTACTGTTTTTATGTAGCAAATAAAACAACCCACCCCCACTAGACGATGCGTAATTGCTAGGAATCGACTCTCTGTGATTATACAACTTCTTTCGCAGTTCCACGTATTGCCGTATGGTTGGTAATAGATCACTCGAATAATCTACGGCAATAAACATGATCGAAAGGAACGTAATCATAATGAACATGCACAATACCATTTGCTTGTTTCTCGAGCTGTCGTAAAAGAGCAAATTGCCTATGCACAGTCAGAGGCAGTTGTTCAATAGCTATTAGAGTCGAAGCGTAAGATTATCATAGACATGGAGACCATAAATCCAACCTTCATAGTGTTCATCCCGAATTTCATCCCAGATTTCTTGTTCCTTCTCTTCGAGATTAAATTGCTCATTGGCAGGGGTTTCAGCATCTTGTATCTCTACGTCATTATCGTTTGTGGATTGTATAGGTTGTATTCGGGTACTGCTTCTAGTTCTGGTCGACATGGCTGTTCAAGCCAAGTGCTAACAAATAAGCTGTTACATCCACGTGTTTGGGATCATAGCGTCCACAGTACGACACATATCCCTTCCTTATACAACTGGCCATGCTCAGGAGTCAATTCTCGTTGATGGCGGGTGCAGTCGAAACAGCGGGTCAAGTAGCTGGAGTGCCACTTGCAGCAGGTTTAGCCTCTGAAATCATGAAATCCTGTGATGAAGTGGCTCAGTATAAGGTAATAGTCCATCATTCCACTATCACCAGCTAGTTCTAAGCAGTCCTCAATAGAGGCGAGCCAAATCGTTAGGTCATAAAAGCACATTGTTACTTAGTTCACTGACGGAAGAGTCTGAACACCTTGAAGGTACCGAACTACAACAGCGTATGGATGAAGTCATCCCGTGAGCCTCAAACCCACACCCGTAAACAACAACACTCATGTCTGATCAGGATCCTCGAGAAAACCTTGAAACGTACTCGCAAGGTGTTGAGCTATAACAGTATAACACGATGGGGTATGTTTCGCCCATAAACCCTTTGACTTGTGTGTGTACACTAAAGCTTTCTGTCAAAGTGCGTAGAGGTGATATCGAGAGAGATATTGAGCGATGTCATGAAGAATTGGATAATGCCATTAGTAATCTTCAAGTGAGCACTTGCTTTTCACTGATAATTCCTAGTTACAGAGTTACTGATCGCTTCCAAGATCAAGTACGTCCCACTTTACAAACGTCGAAACAGGATCTCAGGATGATGTTGTAAAGGACCCAGACACTAATATACCGTGCTCAAACCGATGCTCGGTTGGAGGAGAGGCAAAGCCACTCGGAAAATCGGGATCTACTCCTCCAACTCCTTGCAGACAATGAGGAACTAAAGAGGGTTGTTTCTATGCACCGTGCTGGTGACACAGTTGCGGAGGAAATGATGAAGGAAGGGCAGGAGGTTTGCGCAACACTATTCATATAAGATAGCACTGTGTCTCAGAATATGAATTAGGAGCTCAGGGAGATACGGGAAGCGAGAGGGTCTGGAGGAAGACAAGGAAGCTTTGGGTTGGTCAGAACCAGCTCTCCTACACCAATGCCTCCGATTGGGCCTTCTTCAAAAACAGATAGCCAACGCTATCTGGAACTTTCACGCGGATTATTATCTCTTCGCCGTATGGCAGGTATTCCTCCATCGGTCAAGATTCTAGATGGAGAGGTGATAAAATCCGAAGAAATGCCACGCGCTGGTGGAACATACAGCGACATATGGGTAGGTCAGTGGTTGGGAGAAGAAAAGGTGCATAAATGTTCCCAATGACTTTCAATTGTTGACATATCTCGGTACGCACAGGTCGCTCTCAAAGGTTTGAGGAACGTGAAGGCGGATGACAAAAGCGCTCAAAGGGTTTGTTCGCAATGAATGTAAATGACGTCGCTTTCTCACTTGATTTCTGTAGCGCCTTCTCCGCGAAGTCCAGGTATGGTCAAAGCTCGATAATCCACACATTCTCGCGTTATATGGTATTGTGACCGATCATGGAAGACATTTGCATATAGTATGTTATAGTTTGCCATATCACCGGAAAAACCGATTTGCCCACATAGTGTAGGTCTCACCATGGCTCGAAAACGGAAGTGTCCTCGAGTGAGTTGGACAATGGGGTCCATGATCCTTATATCTCCTGACTTGGGGGTTGTTTGAACCGCTAGTTATGTAAAAAACTTCCCTGATGTTGATCGCATGCGTTTGGTATGAAATGTATGTCCCTTTTACACTTTTATTGACTCATGCTACCGCAGATTAGGGGAGCGGCCGAAGGACTGAGTTACTTGCATTCACAAGATATAATTCATGGGAACGGTGAGTTTAATGTGGTGCATTTAAGCAACTTGACACTAACGAGGAAGTATAGTGAAATGTGTATGTGAATATTTGATTTATATGGACTAGATCAGAAGTTTACTCTTGGGAACCTTCCAGACCAACATCCTTGTCTCCGCGTCTGTGGGTCATAACCATACTCGATTTCCATGCTAAGCTGATCACAATATCAGGGAGAGGCAGTTATCAGTGACTTTGGTATGTCTAAAATTGTCGAAGATGTAACAGAGAGCCCCGCTTCGGCAACTTTAACAGAATCGGGGAGTGCACGATGGCTCGCACCCGAGGTGATTGAAGGCGATTCACCTACCAAGTACGCTGATACATACTCTTTTGCTATGGCTATATTGGAGCTTCTGACAAGGCAGCATCCCTTTCCTGAGAGGAGACGGGATGCTGCAGTCATTCGGGCGATCATTGCACAACAGCGACCAGTGCGGCCACAAGGTCCTCAGGTGGACAAGTGGCTGACTGACAAACTGTGGTGTCTCATGCAGAGTTGCTGGTCGACACGCAGCCTGCGGCCCTCGATGGATGATGTGACGGCACAGCTACTGCAGATCCAGAATGAGGGTGAGGGACATACATCACCTGTAACATAAATAATGTACTAGTAGAAATTTATCTGAAACAGAACAAAACCTTTAATGACATTTCAATGCAAGACATGTGTATGACAAAATACGCAGCCAATTACTAGGAAAGACATATTAAGTGAGCGAATATAGAGATTCCTGCACCCGGGAACACTCTCATCTCAACTGCTTTTCTCAGTGGCGGAAGCAGGGAGGATTCATTTCAAACTGGCCGTTGTCCGGGGCAACCTTGTGGTGAAGAGCAAGTGCGAACGGCGGACATTGAGTTGTCTGAGCCTGAGTGTTATGACGTACCGTGACGAAGCCTGGAGGATGGAGATGGGCAGGCTGGGGGTTAAAGAAAGCATGGATGAAAGGATAGAAGGGGACCGATTGGTGGCAGATTGATTCCTGAGGGTGAGGAGGTGCAGGGTTGTGAGCTAGATAGTACGGATAGATGGGAGCAGACTCTGGAGTGGGCTGCACCATGGGATGATGATACTGATCATAGTACACAGGGACGGTGACGGGGTGGGGTCTGTCTTCTGGTGGATGAGATTGATGAGGATGGGGCTCATTGGTGTCAAATGTTCTGCATGCCAAACCTTGGTGGAGGATGAGACTCGACCGTCTATGTGGAAGCACAGCCCGACCTTTTCCATCGCGCTTCTTGTAGGGACCGCGCTTAATTCCCCTTTTCCTTGCCTTGCGCTGGGAATCAACACATTCCTCACTGACGCCGTACCTGACACATCGAAGGCAGGGGCGAGCATCGTCACACTTTTTGCAGGCCTTCTGACAGTTTGTACAGGCATTCTTGACCTGGCGACGCTTTGGACGGGGTGAAGAATTTGCGACAAAGGGCTGGGAGGGTGGGAAGGGATACATGTGGAGGGGCATGGGGAAAGCGGCGGTCGCAGGAGCAGGGTCTAGGTCGGAGGACCTGGGAGGCATGGTGAGGGACGAGAAAGAAGACAGCGGCGAGCAGCCGCGAGGCTGCTTAGAGGCAGCATGATGGGAAATAGACTAAAATTATAATTTATTACGAGCAGAGAAACAAACAGATACAAACCACAACATGAGGTCCACATCCCCTTCTGCCGACGCCAGCATTTCTCTTGTCCACCACCTTCTGTCCGTGCGCTAGATGTCACGGAACCCACCCACGCCCCCACACAGCACACTCCATGATATCTCAATAACACACAAAAACTCTTTATTCGACTACTCACAGGTACCAGTCCTCTCTTCGTCCCACAGCAGAGCAACTGACACGTCCTAGCACACCGATTACTCGTATGAACTGCCCCCCTCTCGCTCAACATCAGCAACCTCATCACTCGATCCCTACTACTTTGGCATCCGTTCATCCCCAGATTCCCCCATACCCCCCCTTCCCCCCCTTCCCCCAACATCCATCACTCCCGATCACCCAATAATCAATGAGCCTGTTACCCCAGTCAGGAACCCCGCAGCAATAGACAGGCGCGGTCTTGTAGGCGTTGGCGAGCTTTCGACACCCCGCTGGGCGAGGTCAGAACGCCCAAGCCCAAATGACGACGCACCCGACCTGTCCTATGACACAGGCACAATCCCAGTCCCAGTCATCACACCAGACACTACGCGCGACGGTGAACCAGATAGCCCCTGGACAATAGAGGCCGTGGATGGCGAGTATTCGGATAAGGAAGAGGTATTCCCAACTCTTAATTAAAATTTCCCCTATTTCCATCTCTTACATACCTTGTTAGATCGCTCTCCAGCCACCCCCAAAGCCACTACGCAACCGGCCTTCCATCGCGGAAGAGAGTGGCGGAGAGGAAATTGTTTATCCTCGTAATCTCAGCGACCAATCCAGAGCTAGCAAACATTCCAAGCAATCTCTCCCTACGCGTATGGATCCTTCCCATGTCCTCGACGAAACACCACTCCAGGCTCGTTTGACCGACCGTTCTATCGTGTCAGATGGCATCATAACGTCACCTCCGAGCTCTTTCACACCCGCTCGCCGTGCAAAAAAGCGTACCTCTGACGAATTTGAAATGGATCAACATGGCTCTCTGGTTTCTAAACGCGTGGGCGCAGCTTCAACTGCCAAGGATCAAGTTAGTGAGGATAAAATGGCATCCGCACGCAAACATCGGAGTCTCAATGCTAGTACATCTTCCCCCATCTCCCCTCGAGATGGCAAATCCAGCAGCCGTCGCCGTGAAAGTCTAGGTATTTCCATCAGCGGGGCAGCCAAACTAATCTCGTCCGCGAAGGCACCAGATCGTCACTCTAGACAGCTTTCTGGCGGCTCGGTATCCTCTTCCCTTGCTGACAATACTCATGCACGACGTGTCCAAACAACTGATTTTTCCCACTTACCTCCATCTCCAGCCTCTTCATCGATCCAGCACTTTCTAAAGCAATCAACCAGCATATCGCATACACCTCCCCCAAGTAGTCTCTCCAAGGATAACCTCTCGCAACATACGTCACCAAATGTAGCACATTCATTACTTCGAGGCACTCAAGAAGCATGGTCCCCTCTTGATGATCAGGCTACTGCTGAGGCACTGCGTAAACTAGACGGCTTGTCAGGCAAGACTGCTAGGGCTCGTGCGAGTGTGGGAAGCTTTGGTCGCGTGTCGAACTCTAGTCGGCCTGGTACACCACCTAGTAAAACCGGAAGTCAATGGGAAGGAATTACTCTGAGTATGTCAAGTCAAAGCGAACAAGTGGAACTGGTACTGGTAGTGAGAAAGAATCCAAGGAATCAAGTCACAAGAATCCTATCGTTTCTGTTGACCCGGAAGGTTCGGAAGTGTTCCCTGAAGACCAAGTACAGCGGCTACCTCAAGACAAGACTCCGAGAAAGGCCAGTGCCCGGATGAGTTTCACTCCTAAAAGAGGATCTACTTCATCAAACTATGCTAGCACGCCAACCACCAGTTCTAGAGATTCTGCTTCAATGTCAACTGGTACTAGCCTTACTTCTGTGTCAGGCGCCTCTGGTCGACACTCGATTGGCAAAGCAAGGCGGAATAGTGCAGGCAGTGATATATCCAGCGTCCACTCAAGCGATACCAAGGACCGTGTAGCTTCCATCAATGTTATTGGTGATGGGAGCGATGATGCCTCTGTTCCCCCTGTTCCTCCGCTACCTAAAGATCTTTCTTCTTACCCATACCGTTCTCCTCCCCCGACTTCTTCTAGTTTATCTTTCCCTTCATTTTCAGGTGGTGAGGAATCACATCGACGACCCAGCAACGATGGGAATATAGATCGTACAACATCCCTAGAAGTTCCACCGCTTCATAGACATATGGGTTCTTATGGGCAACAACAAAGCCAACAGCATACTGCTGGGTATACAAGTACCGACTCCGCTCCGGTGATTCCAAAAACACCTTCCAAGAAATGGAGCTTTTCAAATGCTTTAAATTTGCGTCTTTCTAGCTCTCCTTCAAGCTCAAAATCGAGCTTTGCCTTGAGTCCCCGGGCAGTCAGTTTTGGTCAACACCTTCGCAAATCTGCTTCCAAAGAAAAGAGTTCTTCAAAATCTCCGTGGTCGCCCAAGCAACCTGATGCTATGACGTCTGCGGGATCCTTGACTTCTATGTCATCGTTGAGCTCTACGCAAATGTCCGGTTTGCAAGCTAACACTTCTAAAACGCCGGATCGGGGTCTAAGCCGACCTGGAACTGGGTCAAGTGTCAGTACCAGTCACACGACCTCTGCGTTATCCGCACCTCCAACAGGTCCACTTAGCCCATCTTCGTCCATTCGAAGAGCGCAATCCAAAAGACTGACACCTTCTGCCATACCCTTTTTCAGGAGATCGTCTTCCCAATCCATGCAAGTAGCACCCGCACTTCCTGGTTCCTCCTCACCCACGCATCTAACCACTCCTCGGTCCAAAAATAGCGTTTCTCCCTCTCGCGACTTCACTTCCTTGTCTACATCTGTTCCAGGCTCGACATCAAAGAAATCATCTGTACTGAGTTTAGGTTTTCCGTCATTGTTGAAGTCATCTTCGCGCAGAAGCCTCCACGGAGATGCCAAGGATAGTGCCAAAGATAAATCTGACAAGGAAGCTGAGAAGGCGAAAGCTAAAGCAGAAAAAGAACGGAAGAAAGATGAAAAAGATAGGAGCGAGAGCCGAATTTCGCTGATGATAAGGAAACGAGGGAAAGTAAGTTTTCTTGTCCCTCTTAGCTCCATTGTTAACTCACCATCGCCTAAAGACGCTATCTTCTACTGACGCAAGGAAACCAAAGTCCGAAGTGGCCTTGCCTCCCATGCAAATATCAGCTATCGAACCGGCTACTGCCCAACGAGTTGCCAAACTTAAATCCTCAATTTCATCCAATTCAGCGTCTACGCCTATTACGAATAGAACACCGTCATCGTCGTCCCGAATCACTGCGCAGACGATCAGTTCTTTGCAAAAACAATCTGATTCCTCGCTACGGAGCCGCAATCAATTACCTACGATCGCCGGGTCTCCTTCAGTTGGGACTACATCTGGAAACTCTCACAACACTAAAGAGAACAGGGACCCTCCTCTTTCCGCGTTTAGTGTTAATTCAGGTTTACCAAAAGAAACGCCAACAAAGATACCCCGCATCTCGGGTGCTACGTCAGCTGTTCCTTCTCCGCCTCTTAAATTTTCATCATCTACAACACGGCGTGCTAGTGGACTTGCACCGTCTTCCGCTAATCCTTCTCCAACTAGTTTGCCTACGAATGAATTTGGTGTCATTGACGATGATGGATCCACTCCTAAAGGATCTTTTATTCGTGCATCGCCCTCGACAACATCACGATTGCCTCGTCAAGCAGCTGCAAACTTGGCTAATGGAAGTATTCTTCATAGAAAGTCCAATCGCGATTCCATGTCTTTTATTGGTCTTCGGAAACCGTCCTCTGGCTCTGTTGCTTCTTTGTCGACACCTGCAGCCAACGTGGAACAGTCGACATCATCTCACAGATTTTCCGCGCTATCGCCTTCAAAGGGACTGAAGCTTCTAGGTCCAAAGCCCAGCCTCCGTTCATCGACGAGTTCTCAATCAGGTCAACAAGCTAGAGCTTCACCATCCTCTAGTCGGCAATCGCCGTCTACACCTTCACCTGTTCCCAGCACCGTCGATGAAGAAGAATTTTTGGGAGATGAGGAAATGATGAATTATATCAAACGTCAACAGGCGAAGAGGCTGGCTGCTGGTGCTACTCAAGAAGAACTTGATGAAATGTTGAAGTTCCCTGAACCTATTGCCCCTATTGTACCTTCGTCTCCTGAATGTAAGTATTTTCCTCCTTCACCTCCGTGCATACACTAAAAAGTTTCCAGCTGTTTTGCGAGAACAGGGTCACTCTCTTTCGGAGTTCGAGAAAACCGAAATCCGCAACTATCCTTCGGTGTACTACGTTGGTACCAACAGTAAGAAGAAAATGGCTACTCAGGATAATAGCACCAATAATTACGGTTATGACGATGAGAGAGGGGACTATCTGGTTATAAATCATGATCACTTGGCTTACCGATACGAAGTGATTGATACACTTGGGAAAGGCTCGTTTGGCCAAGTACTCCGCTGTCGCGACCATTGCACCGGAGAATCAGTGGCAATCAAGATCATCCGGAATAAGAAGCGTTTCCATCATCAAGCTCTTGTTGAGATAAAGATACTCGACAATCTTCGCAAATGGGTCAGTCGATTTGTTTCATTGGCATACCCCATCATACTCATTAAGATTATGTAGGATTCGGAGGAAAAGCATCATGTCATTAAAATGAATGATCACTTTTACTTCCGGAATCATCTTTGCATTGCAATGGAACTGCTAAGCATTAACTTATATGAGCTCATCAAAGCTAATGGATTCGTTGGTTTCACGACTTCGTTGATTCGTCGTTTTACTACACAGATGCTCCTGTCCCTCATGTTGATGCGTCATCATCGCATCGTTCATTGCGACCTGAAGCCAGAGGTAGGTTGTGTTTGTTGATCTGCCGGTCCCGTTTCTCATTTTTCTTGTAGAATGTTCTCTTAAAACACCCAGCAAAAAGCGCGATCAAGGTTATCGATTTTGGTAGTAGTTGTTTAGAACATGAGAAAAGTATGTCACAAGCATATCCACAAGGAGTTTAGCTGACCAGTGGACTACCCGGTACAGTTTATACCTACATCCAAAGTCGATTTTATCGGTCTCCCGAGGTCATTCTCGGAATGAACTACCATATGGCCATTGATATGTGGAGTTTGGGTTGTATTCTGGCAGAGCTTTACACTGGATACCCCATCTTTCCGGGAGAAAACGAACAAGAACAGTTGCTGTGCATCATGGAAGTATTAGGTATACCTGACAAGGATTTTGTCAATCGCAGTTCACGTAAAAAACTTTTCTTCGGTGTGTCCTTTTTACATAGACCCTCTCCCTTAAATCCTAACAATTGTTGTAGACACCAATGGTGCTCCACGGATTGTTCAAAATTCAAAGGGTCGACGACGTCGGCCAGGGTCACGAACACTCGCCCAGGCTCTCAAGTGCAATGATGAAGAGTTTGTTGACTTCATTGCCAAGTGTCTAGTCTGGGATCCCGAACGACGTATGAAACCTCAGGCTGCTATGCGGCATCCATTTGTATTAGCAGGAAAGCGTAAACAGAACATAACGACAAGCAGTCGGACCACCTCTTCGTCAACTAGCGGAACACGCTCAAAACAAGTGACAGATACCCCGAAGAAGTCGATGATCAGTGCACCTACACCACTTACTGCAAGATCGTCGAGGACGATAGTCAATGCTATGCCGAGTACTCCCAGTACTACACATGCTTCCACCCTCGGATCAAGTTCTCGATCATATCGTGCCTCCCAGTCTCAAAGCATCTCGTCCTCATATCACTCGAGTAGAACTTTGAGCGGATACGTTGGTACAACACCGAAATAAATTTCTGCTAGTAATCTTTTATCTTTTGTCTACTGCCATGATACCTGGGGTTTCTGCTGTGCATCGCTTCAGCATTTGTCGTATAATAATATTGAGCATCACGTATTTGTCAATTTGCATTTCATAATTGAAGGAAGGGGTATTACTAAAAACATGCATGATTAAATTGAGATACACTAAAAGATACAAAGGGTAAAAGGAAAAAGGCTTATATAGTGGAATCTCCAGCCTCGTCTAAGCATCGTAGCTTGAGGAAAACGTCAACACCTCCGCCTTGATCTCGTACTCGAATAGAAAAGTAGTGTTCGTGGTGTAGATTGGGTTGAGACAAAGTAATAATAACTGGTGGTAGACGTTTGACGGGAGAAGTACCATAGATTTTATAGTGATGTTCTACAGTCGCCCGGAAAGAGTTTTTGAGGATTTCAGTGAGGATGTATTCAAGATGCACCGGAACATATCTAGTCATATAGGATCAGTAGAGAAATGGAATACGGGCAAAGGGACTGACGACTCACGGAAATACCGCACCCACATCACCGTCAACAACAACGTTTGGACTTGAGCCTAGAGTTGCCTCGCAGAGCTCGGAGACAAAGGAGCCACACATGCTGATCATCTTTGCGGGGGAACATTGAGAGTCGACAACGCCTACATAACTGTCAATGTCCACGGCCTCAGACAATGCTTTAGACAGTGTGATATGTTGCTCTGCGATGAGTCTAACGGAGATTCTGTTGCGGATTGCGCCGTCGAGGAAGCTGCTTATCTGGGTTGGAGACATGTATTTGGAGCATTCCTGGAAGCTGGGTGGCGGATTAGTGGACTCCAGGTGATGAGAGAAGGCAAGTACCCCTTGGCCATGGTTGGGATATCATGGGTGTGTTTCTGGACGAGGTCTGCGAGTTGGTGAACGAACTGGTCGTTCTGAGCGGTGGTTGTGACAGGAGGATGTGTGGCGAGCCAGGTAAAGCTGTCCTTGTATGCAGTGAGGGACTTTGCAATGTATGGGTTTGTGCCGACAATAAAAGGCAAAGCCTCGAGAGACCGAACGCGGGTTGCCAGCCTCCGGGGAAGCTCCGCAAGAGTGTATGAGACTGAGGCGAGGACCGAGTCAGGAGAGACAGGTCTGCCAAAGGAGAGCAGCTGGGACAGGTTGATGGGACGAGGAGGACTGCCCGCATATTTGTTCAGCAGCTCAGCAAGCTCGCCAGAATGGCCCTGGGCTCTGTGGTGCAAGGTGCGGAGGGAAAGCATCAAATCATTATTACACATCCTATCTACTCTAATTATACACTTGGTAAAGTGGCCTGCAGCAAATCACACGTCAGTCACTAATACACTCGCCACAAACAGTCCACGTACGTGCTCGAGAACTTCGTTCCTTGTCGAACAACCTTCTCAACCGCATCCAGGAAGTCACGCTCCGTCGCAACCTTCCGCCGCGCACGGATTGCAAACATACCAGCCTAAGTTCACATTCAGCCTCGTATGTTTCCCAGGCCTTTTCTAATACCACTCACCTCTGTCGCCACAGAACGCAGCTCAGCCCCAGTGGTGTTCGGGCATAGACGAGCAATCAAATCAAACCGAATGTCACGCTCAATACTCATGCTGTAGCAATGTATCATTCCGTCAGTACACTTTCCATACTTTTCAACCTGGCTTTACCTTCTTGCATGAATACGTAGGATGTGGGCTCGGCCCTCGGCGTCGGGTAATGAGAATTCTACGCGTCGATCAAGACGTCCGGGACGTAGGAGAGCAGGGTCAAGTGTATCCGGTCTGGTTTCGTGTTTAGAGCATCCTCTAACTGGGTAAAAATGCATGATTTACCTGTTAGTAGCCATTAGGACTTTGATATTGCCTCGTGGATCGAAACCATCCAATTGATTGATCAACTCCAACATTGTACGTTGCACTTCATTGTCTCCCCCAGCACCATCGTCAAATCGAGCTCCTCCAATCGCATCAACCTCGTCAAAGAAAATGATACACGCCTTTTTACTCCGTGCCATTTCAAACAGTTCGCGCACCATACGAGCACCCTCTCCAACATATTTCTGCACCAGTTCTGACCCAATCACACGGATGAAAGTAGCATCTGTTCGGTTTGCAACAGCACGAGCACAAAGCGTCTTGCCAGTTCCTGGAGGCCCAAAAAGAAGGATACCTTTGGGTGGATCAATACCTAGGTTTACGAAGCGTTCGGGCTAAACGGATATTCAGCAATCCATCACATCAAAGCACATGTCATACCAGGACATACCGACAACAAAGGGGTCTCCACCACCTCTCGCAGCTTCTCAATTTGCTCCTTGCAACCACCAACATCCGAATAAGTAACATCGGGTTTCTCTTCCACTTGCATCATAGTAACCGAGGCATCGATTTTTGGAGGCAGCGGAATTTGGATTTGATACTTTGTGCGGTCAACACTATGAAATATAAGCCAGTGAGATTGAGTTATACAAAGTATGCTTACCCCACTCGCATGCCCTCTTCGATATCTGTTGCAGCCACTCGGTCGCCAAGCCCAACAACAAACTTCGCAATCTGTTTGATATTGATGACGTATTTGTCTTGTTCGTCGGCACCTTTCTGTCCTTGCATAGCACCCAACGGATTGACTGCCTTGGCAGCTTCAGCAAGCTTAGGATCCATGGGTATTATTTTTGTACACCTCGCTACCTGTAACGGGTGCTCCTCCCCCATACGTTGTCGATCCGCAGCTAGATCCCATAGGTTGGGTGACGCAAGTCCAGTATCTGACTCTTTCACACCTTTTGACTGCATTCAGCAAAAAGATTGGAGAACAATGAAAGCCCTAACACACCGAGTTTGTCGTTTATACGCTTCTGGATGTCTTTAATATCTTTCTCTACATCCTTCAATCTGCGTGCATATGGACCTTGTCCCTGTGATAGCGTCAGCATTCGCATAAGCTCCTGAGGGTAACGAACGAACGTATGTCTTCAAGATTTGGATGTCACTATCATCCAGAGCTTTGCAGGATCAGTAAAGTAGCATATCTAGGATATAACAATTACTTACCAACAATTTTCTCTTCGGACTTGTCGTCTACCCTCTTCTCGTCTGCAACAGAATGAGTGTTTCTCAACGACGTTTTGGTCTTCAAGACGTACATTTCTCCCAATCACTTTTGATAGTCAGTACATTGTATACACATAGGGAAATATATGACTTACGCTTTCGGAGGCATTGTCAAGTGTGTTTGTTGTGGATGGTAGTTGAAGTCAATAAGTGTTAATTGCCCATTACGCGTTCATCGGTCACGTGGCTCTCATGCACCAATTTCGGATCTGCATGAGCTGCTGTCACTCTTTATCTCATATTACACATTATGGCAGGCGCCCTCCAGAATGCCAAACGGGACCTTCGCAAGATTCGCGACGAAGACCACGAGAGCAGATTTGGCCAAGTATATGGCGTATCAGGCCCTGTTGTCATCGCAGAGAACATGATCGGTGCAGCCATGTACGAGCTGGTCCGTGTTGGCCATGACGAGCTCGTAGGAGGTATGTGTTGCATCCAACCATACTGTATGACCCCATTAAAGGCAAACATAGAGGTCATCCGTATCGAGGGCGACAAAGCAACCATCCAAGTATACGAGGAAACATCTGGTGTCACCGTTGGTGATCCGGTACTCAGGACAGGGAAACCGCTCAGTGTTGAACTCGGACCTGGTAAACTGATATTTCTTCCACAAAAAGATTTGTATCTTATATATGCAATAGGTCTCATGGGTAACATTGTTGATGGTATTCAACGCCCGCTCAAGGCAGGTGGAAGTAATAAGATCTCCAGCTCCTATGGCTGACGCAGTTCGCAGTCCATCCAACAACTCTCAAAGTCCATCTATATTCCCCGAGGAATCAATACCGATGCCCTTGACCGTTCATTGGAATGGGACTTCAAACCCGTCAATTTCAAAGTAAATATTTCAAGGCTTGTGTACACAGCTGCCGCTCAATCATCTTGCATCAGGTTGGCGATCATATCTCAGGAGGTGATATTTTCGGCAGTGTATATGAGAACTCCCTAGTCAATGACCACAAGATCATGCTTTCACCACGAGCTTTGGGAGTCGTCTCTTATCTTGCAGAACCAGGAAGTTATGCTGTTGACGTATGTATCCACATCCATCTTTGTGCCATCTAGATTAATCTAACAATCCCATCAGGATGTGGTTCTAGAAACCGAATTTGAAGGGAAGACAACAAAGCATACCATGATGCAACTTTGGCCTGTACGAGCGCCTCGACCTGTTGCAGAAAAGTTAACCGCGGATTATCCTCTTCTGACCGGTCAACGTGTTCTCGATGCACTCTTCCCGTCCGTATCTTTCCGCTTGCCAAATGATTACGTACCATTCAATTGTCAAACAGCTGTGTACAAGGTGGAACAACTGCCATTCCAGGGGCCTTTGGTTGCGGAAAAACCGTCATCTCACAGGCAATCTCCAAATTCTCAAACAGCGATATTATTGTATATGTTGGGTGCGGTGAACGTGGAAACGAGGTACGCCACCTCCAATTTATAACCAACACTATTCTTACCCTCCAGCTTTAGATGGCTGAAGTTCTTATGGAGGTCAGTTGCTTCTAATATTCTTATCCTCTTGACCTGATGAACTTTTGTAATTTAGTTCCCCGAGCTAACTATGGAAGTTGGTGATCGTCAAGAGCCTATAATGAAACGCACCACCCTCGTCGCAAACACCTCTAACATGCCTGTCGCTGCTCGTGAGGCTTCTATTTATACCGGCATTACGCTCTCGGAGTACTTCCGTGATCAAGGTTCTAATGTTGCTATGATGGCTGACTCAACTTCTCGATGGGCTGAGGCTCTGCGTGAAATTTCTGGCCGTTTGGCCGAAATGCCTGCCGACTCTGGTTATCCCGCATACCTTGGTACTAAACTTGCCAGCTTCTATGAGAGGACTGGCAAAGTTGTTTGCTTGGGTAATCCTGTTCGCCAAGGAACTGTGTCTATCGTCGGAGCGTATGTTTCTCTTATTCTTCTACGCGTCTTTATGACCTAATTACTACTACAGTGTTTCCCCTCCTGGCGGTGATTTCTCTGATCCCGTCACAGCTGCAACTCTCAGTATTGTTCAGGTCTTCTGGGGTCTGGATAAAAAGCTCGCTCAACGGAAACATTTCCCATCTGTTAACTGGAACCTTTCATACTCCAAATACACCAAGGTACTCGAACCCTATTACGAGCGTGAAGAGCCCGGTTTCGTCGAGCTTCGCACCAAGACTAAGGAAATATTGCAAAAGGAGGATGATTTGGCAGAAATTGTACAGTTGGTCGGAAAGAGCGCATTGGGTGAAAACGACAAGATCACACTCGAGGTTGCCAGAATGTTGAAAGATGATTTCTTGCAACAGAATGGTATGAGCGAATACGATCGATACTGCCCTTTCTACAAGACGAGTGCCATGTTGAGGAACTTTGTGGCATATCACGATGCTGCAACCAAGGCTGTATCACAGCACGATCTCACCTTTGCAAAGATCAAGGACTCGACCGGGGATCTCATGTTCAAACTGTCGCAGATGAAGTTTGAGGTACGATAAAATCCCTGAATAAGAAATCCAAAGCTAATTTGTGTTTCGTTAGTCACCATCGCAGGGGAAAGAGGTCGTTAAGAAAAGTCTGGATGCAATTTACAGCGAAATCCAGGACAAGTTCAGACAGATTATAGAGTAAAAGCATTTATGATTGGGACTCTTTCGCCTTCTTGCATATACGTACTTTGATCCAAGGTGATGAATGGATTCCAGCTTCCAATACAATTGTGATGTAATTAATTAACACTGGATGACGTCGTCAAGTGGTCATATTGGAGGCGCATATATCTAGTCCAAGCGTATATAAACCACAGTTCTCATGTTCATCCCCTCTCAGACTTTCCAATGCGACCTCTCTTGTTTATCGCTCTTCTTGGCTTCGCCGTTGCTGCACCCGCCCATAACCAAGGGGCGGGTCTAAACTTCTTGGACACAGAACAACGCTCTTTCTCCACCCTACTCGACCAAACAAAGGCAACAATCATGAAGGATTTCTTTCCTCAAGACAAAAAGTACAATGAAAAGACCATCTGGGAGATTCTCAGCAATGACTCCGAGTGTGTGGTCAAACTGCCTGCGATGCATATGCGTTTTAACTTGACATTAGCTTCACGAAGCTCACCAAGGCCATTGAGTTTGCAGATGCCGTTCATTATTTTGATGACAAAAATGCAGAGTAAGCGCATTCTACCCCTCTAATTTCAGTATTTATGTCGATATTCTTCCTTCCCTAAGTTACACCTTTTTTGCTACTCCAGATTGGGCACTACCCCACCCGCACCATGGGTGTGATGATGTGTATTTGCTTGACGACATTAATTCAACGGATGCCTCTATCATTGCGGTCGCACAGAGATGCCATTGGGATGATGTCATGGTCACTGCTCAAGAAATTGAAAACCCCCTTAGCAAGGAAAACTATAGGAAAGAGCGCCTTAAAAGGATTCTGAAGCATTTGGTGCGGGCGATATTGGCGTATCAAACTTTGCCGGAACGACACAGTATATATTCTCTGGGAAGAAACTCTACACATACAACCAAGCTGGTCATTCCTGGCATCCTGGATGGGCAGGCCTTACGAGTAGCAGTCCAACAAACTCTACTCCCACCGTCTACAATTTTAAATTATTATTCACGAGTAGTCTATCACGATGTGAAAGCATCCAATGGTTAGTCTTTTCTTTATGTGGTGCGAAGGTTCGTTGCAACTATTAATACATGCCGGGGTATACAGGTATCATCCACGTCGTCAATCACCCTATCCTACCTCCTCTCTCTGCCTTCCAAACTTTATTCATGTTACCTCATCACTTCTCGCATCTGGTAATTTGTTCACATTATACAGTCCAATAATCGGCTCACAGAAATCAATCAGACATCAGCCATCCAATATGTTGGTCTCACCGATAAGGTTGACCTTCGATTCCGTTGCCCTGATCAGAGCGATGACAAGTATAATGATTGCAACAGGCTTGGGCTCGAAGGAACTTCAACACTCACACTATTGGCACCTATGAATTCAGCATTCGATCATTTACCCGCAAAACTTAAGTTCTTCTTGTTTTCACCTTTGGGTCACCGCGTGTTACGAAAACTCTTGGAATATCATATCGTCCCGGAACTTGTGGTCCACAGTGGTATGTTGCTTTTTTCAAAGGTTGACATTCATCAACCTTACCTCTGACTAGACTATCAATACAACAAGTCAGCATCAATCGATGTAAACGCGCAAAAATTATATCTTGATTATTCGTCTGGTGAAAAACTTGTTGATGAGCACCTGGCGCTACCAACGTTGCTCCATAATCATAGCGTCCATATTCACATTAAAAGGACTCAATTTACGCTTCCTGTGATTGGGCCTCAGAAACCTACCTTTATCAAAACTATGGTCGCAGCAAACCAGCAAGAAGTTATCGTTCATGATGTGGTTGCTAGTAACGGTGCTATTCATATTATAGATCATTTACTGAATCCTCGGTATCACCGCAAGGAAGCTAATGAAAATCGTATACACGAGGATAAAGCATACGAAACTTTATGGGAGGATTGGGAGGAGTGGTTATTGGAGTGGGCAGAGTCCAGTTAAAATAGATCATTGATGTACAAGGAAAGAAAGTATGTGTAGTCAATAGTAACGGTAGATCAGGTAATTCGAAAGTAAATGTATTTTATCCAAAGAGTTCATGTTTCATTAGCAATTTGTTTTCTCCGGTCTGCCTTCCTAACCAGCCGCCTATGAGAACGTGTTTGTAGGTGACTTTCCCATTGCATGCCTTGTTGTATCATGACCGGACGTGCCTCATCAACTGTGCACACTGTGCAAACTACTTTCTTACAAGCCTCAAGGATAGATATTGGCCTTGAGTTGTGACTCTTGAGTATATTTTACGACACCGCATTCGGAGAAGAGAAACGTACGTTACGTCTGTCTTCTTAACTGATAGCATTTGTTGTGCCTTCTCAGATAGGGTATGGGCCTCAGGTAGTTCCTCTTCATTAAGAAAATCTAAGGCGTAATCCTCAAGTAGCCATCACGTTACGGGTACATATAACATACCTTCCATTAACTTGATACCAGGAGCCTGTACGTGGTTTATCCAGTGATCACCGGTTTCTAAAGAATTTGAGCTATTGTTGTTTGTGTTGTGGTATAGGCTTTACTCACCCGTTGCATCAAGCAAGAATAGAGGGGTCATGAGCTGGCTTTGATTAGCGCACACAACTGGCAATAATTTGTTGCGGATCCAAGACACTTGTCGTTTCGCATATTGTCTCGTTGAGAGCTTCATCCTATCAAGGGCTTCGGAGAATTCGGTTACCTCAGGCCCCTGGTTCTGGTTGGACAAGTAATAATGGAACTCCTTATAACCTACAAGAGAAAAATCAGTTCTCGATAAATGTGGACCACGAGGAAGCTACTTGCCAATAGCTTGGTAAATTCCATGTGTATAGTCGGCATCGTCCACCTCTTCGGACGACTCTTCTGAAGCGATTTTTCGGAGGGTGTGAATTTCATCTACAAGTCCCATCTGTGAATAGTCTACGAGAGAAGGATTGTGCCATCAGAGATTTTCGTACCTCTAGCATTCTATCGACACGATCGTACAAACGCTTCTCTAATATTGATGGCTCGGCGTACAGCCAATAGAATAGTGTTTGGTACCTGAAACGTTCCGTCATCAGTCTTGTGGATTCACAGTTTGTCGTTCATGTGGCAGACCTAGGTTCACTGGACATACTCCGTGAGTTTTGTTCGGCCACAATATCACTGGCTTTCTTCCCTGTATCTTGAATAATCTTCAAACTACGCAAGACTTTACGTGTATCCCTCCAGTGCCATCGGGACGCCATGACGGGATCGAGAGCGTTTAACAAAGTGTGCAACTTGAATGAGGCATCAGGATCTGTTTTGGCTGAGGGCGGGAATTCAGGCAACGCAAAGAAAAGGTTTCGTAGTTCATCATCCAAATCAACAATATCATCCAATGGCTTGGGGTGTTGTTGGGGCGTTGAAGGATCTTGGAGTTGGGGTGGACCAATCAATCTGTCGGCAAAAACAAGGTGTTGGATCCAGTATGATGTTCCGCCAACAACAATGGGTATTTCGCCACTTTCATGAGCCTTATTGATCTACAGAAGAGATGGAGGTCAACCGAATGTTGTGGGAGGAGTTGTGAATGCAAAACCCGCCAGCTTTATAGCGTCTTGAACCCACTGACCGATCACATATTGTTCCCCGGGTTTTTTGAAATCCATGAGCAGATGCTCAACACCTTTACGTTCTTCCATTGGCATTTTATTTGTGATAACATTCAATCCTTCGTATACTTGCATCGAATCAGCATTGATAATCTTGGCTCCGCGCCATCCATGTTTGAACCCCCCTTGTTTTATTCGCAAGGCAAGTTGCACGGCAAAGTCGGATTTTCCAACGCCAGTGGTCCCACAGATTGCGATTAGTGGTCGTAACGACATTGGTTGTTGGCTTTGAGAGAACGAAGTTGATGGATGACGACAGTTCATTAGACGCGATCAAAATGCACTTGATTATGTATGAAACAAAAATTGAAGTTGCAATCTATAACAAATTTCACAATAGGGGGACGTATGTAATCGGCAGGGGGAATATTGTAGACCAACTAAACAGATCTTAATGTTTCCTTTGGTGAGGAGAAAATCAAGGAATGGGAGGTATAGAAATAAATGTGATTTGTCCAGTTTATAGACTAGAAATGCAAGAAGTCCATTTGCCAAAATGGATTGTAACCAACATCATGACTTGGTGGGGGTACCTATCCCTCCGGAATTGCCGTGTGAAATACTAACATTGCTCAGCCGTGGCAATCGAATTTTGAGGGAAGGGGTCGTAGGTGCTGAAGAAGGGGCATTTAGTGTCGTGGAAGACGTTGGAGGGGGCATTCTAGAGCGTGAGGGAGTGCGCACACTTCGTCGGCGAGTCACTCGTTTTCCGTCTTTGTCGTGGTCTAGCTTTCTTTCCTTAGCGGCCTCGGCTGCGTTGGGTCGGTATGTGGGATCCGCATCGTCATCTCGTTCTTTTCGTTTTCGACCTCGCTTTTGAATTACTACCGGTGGTTTGCTCTCTTCCATATCCTTTGAAACAGCTGCTTTCCGCCCTCTTCGTTTTGGTGGTGTCTGCGGGTTCTTGTTCAAAAAATAATTTCATGTGTTGGGTAAAATATACAAACCTTGGTAGGGAGACTGGTCGACGTCCCGGTATCCGTATTTATGCCATTCATCAAAGCCAACGAATCATCACTTTCCTCGAGCTAAAATATCGTTCAAAGGTTGAAGGGTAATAGAGTGAATGCCGAGTAATATACCTTAATATGCACAATTTTCTTTAGCTGAGGTAGTGTTGAGGTTTGTGTAGCCTCGCTTGGACCATTTTCAATACTGTTATCGCGGGCGGGTTTGGCAGAATCCTGTAAAGATAGAGGTCGGTATACTAGCAAAGCTGGCTCGAATTATTCAAACCTTTGAAGAAACGCTGGTCAAAGATGAGTCATGCACTATATTCCTACTCCTTGACCTGAGTTCACGGGAGCTATTCTCAGGTTGTACATTCTGCGTCGATCTTTTACGTCGGGTGGTGGCGACAGCAGCAGCAGTAGTGGTAGTAGATGTAGATGCCCCAAGAGTGCTTGGTGGCTCCATAGAGGTAGTTGTCTGTGGTCGAGTGGAACCATTAACCGTCGCAGGCTTAGCCAAAGCACGCTAAAGGTGAATATATATATATATATAATCAAGATGCATATTCAAGGAAGTGAGATGTTCATACTTTTGTACCGAGGGCGGTTTTTGGAGGCCTTCCTCGAGGCCTAAGGGGTGTCTCCGTTTCTAAGACTGTTTGCACAGAACGGTCCAATGTCCTTCGCCGCGATAGCCCGTTTGTAGGTATGGCCGCTTGAGGTCTGGAGACCTTGAAACCGCAAAGCATCTAATGCATCGTGAGCCAAGAAAGACCGACTTCTTCAAACCAACAAACCTGTGCAACTCTGATATCGTCTATGTCTTCCCTGTGTGTCATATCGTTCTGAGAGTCATCTCCAATGTCATCTAGCGAACTTAACGATGTTAGAGGGGACGACATTCCAGACGATATCACATCTTTCTCTTCTCTACACCATTAAATTCAGGAAATTTGTTCAAGAACAACCGAGATCATGGAATATTTCTTACTGGTTTTGAGGTTTACTAGGTTTGTTGAGCTTGCTCCAGAAATCAAGAACAATCACCCTTTCTGGAACACGATATCTCCGACCGTTGATCAATACTTCGTCAGTAGCAATACGACTAGTAGATTGTAAAGGAGCAGTGCTTTCAGAAGGAATGACATCGATATTCCCGTTATTGAATTGCCCAGGCTTGTCAACTTCAATGGCGGAGTTAACCTTGGGAACACGGCGTCTGATGGGCTATTAAGGAATGTAAGAACATATTCACCAGGCCATAGGAATACATACATGTGCTTTCTCAGAATGATTGGGACACATCCACTTCTTGCTAAATGGAGGCATACTGGGCAAGGGGGGGTCAAGGCAATCCAAGTGCCAATGAAGGCTACAAAAATCGCATGAAACAATGCTTTTCCATATTTCCGTTGAAGACCCTCTCAGGGCGGATGATTGTCGCGTCCGCTTAGTTGCGGGTGCGGTGGCAGCCAAACCGCCAGGAAGTGCAGACATCCCGCATTTAAAACAGAGGACTGGTGCACCATTTTTGTCCTTTAATCGATGTGGATCTCGGTCTTCCAAGAGCCCCAATCGACTACGAAAGGATTGCTTAGTTCAGGGTCCAAAAAAAAAAGTGTGGAGTTATGCTCTTACTTTTGGCGTGGAGGTTTAGTTTCGGCAGTGTTGACATAATTACCTTTTGCACCAGTAGTGACTGGATTTGAAGTTGAGAAAGGGCTGTGGAACGAAGAAAAGAATGAATCACACACCATCTTTATAGTATGTCCGAATATCCTCGGGTAACTGAAACTCTGCGGGGATCGATAGGTTGAGCTGATGAATCAGGGGAGAGAGCAACGACGGTGGAGGTTTTGCAGGGGGTTGCTATAGTATGATGAGGAAATGGCCCGAAAGATAACAGAGGATAACTCACTTTGCGTATCACGCATGCTGGGCAAAACCATCTGCTATCACCCTCCTCTATGGTCTCTATCGGCGGATCCAGACACCATAGATGGAAAGCTCGGGGGCATCCGTCACAGTAGACAAGATCGCCATGAGAGCGACATGAAGAACAGTGATCGTTGTTGTTGAGCTAGAGGACGAGGAGTGAGTCAGGGTCTGAGCTGGACGCAGCAAACTCACGAGGTTGGACGTTGGGGTGTCGGGCGACGGCAATGAGCCGTTTTTCGGCTCCTCTTTGACCTTTACAGTGGTCGCGTCCGCTTCCTTGGCCTTTCCTTTGTCTTTGCGTTTTGTTCTTCCAGGGTGTTGGGTGTTGGGTTGTTCGTGGAGATTGTGGGTGGAGTTGGTACGAGAGAGGGAAGAATCGTCGGGTTGGACTATCGCATAACCTTCTGTTTCTAACAGAGGGAGAGTGGGCAGGAGCTGAGCTGGACCGTCAGCAGAGCTGGTGCTCTCCAAGGGTACGGTAGGGACGGAGCCATTTTGATTGCGGGCAGAAGCACGTTGAGCACGGCCGGATGCAGTACTATTGGAGATAGAAAAGCGACATGCAGAGAGGGGTATGGGTAGATGGTGCATGTAGTATATATGAAGACAGAGATAGAATGATGAGTGATGAGTGAAAGAAGAAAGAAAACGGAAGAAAACTCGCCTTTTGTCCGTTCGAGAGCGTTTCGTCCGAGGCCCATCCTGAGGTTCCTGGCCGATGAGAGTGCCATGCATGATTCCAGAGTACGTAGAACCAGGATCTGAAGGAGGCAAGTATGAAAAGACGGTGGATGGCTTTCTTGGGTCGCGTTTTTGAGCGGCCTGCTGGACGGAGGCAATGGGAGGAGGCCCTGGTAGTATCTCGGTCGCTAGACTAGCATCGCCCTCCAGATGCGATGGCTGCTGCACTGTGACGCCTGGCAGCATATACGGAGGGATGCTCGCTGTGGTAGCCATCCTCAAGACAAAAAGACCAAGTCCGGTAGAGTGCTTGGAAGAAGTCCGGGAACAACCTTCTCCCCTGCAATATATGCTACTCATCTACTCCGACACAACTTTTATCTGCACACACATAACACACTTATTTATCATTCAAAGTTCACTCGTACACTACACTACGCTATCGTCCAATGAGCTTGCACAGATTCCTTTGGTTTTTTTTTTCAGCTGTCCATTTCTTTATATCCAACCAAGGCAACCTTTTAGTCGATAAGGAAACCAAGTCACCGAGAGCAAGCAGAGAGCGCCACAAGTATTTGTCGATGTGTAACCCTCCAGGTCATTAAACGTGTCGAACGGCGACCACGAAAGAATGCAACAAACCCAAACAAGTCTCCTCCTCCATCCCCTACAATGGCCAACACTACCGTCACCGGCGCATTTTCTATCCATGGCAAAAATCCACAGGTCGGTAGCTAGTATATCTGCCGAGGTGTTTCTTGCTCATCCGTGCAGCACCTAGTTGAAACCGTCATCCGTAACCGCATTTACGAATCGACCTTCTGGAAAGAGCATTGTTTTGCATTGACAGGTCCGTCTTGTTGTCTCCTGCACATCGCCCGAGATCCTGAATTACTTCCAGCCGCCACCATCATAGATAAAGCCATCGAGTTGCGAGCCATTGGAGGTGTTTATGGAGGAAACCAAAAGCCAACAGAGTTCATGTGCTTGTTATTGAAACTCCTCCAAATTCAACCGGAAAAGGAGATTCTTTTGGAATATCTGCAAGCAGAAGAATTCAAGTGCGCGAACAGAACCCTCCTTTAACACACCACCATTGTCTGACCAGTCTTGCCAGATATTTGCGTGCCCTGGCCGCAATGTACGTAAGAATGACATTTAGAGCCGTAGACGTCTACGAAATACTCGAACCGTTACTCAAAGACTACCGCAAATTACGCCAAAGAGGCATGAGTGAGTCAAGTGCCAACTTCGTGCAAATATCCGGCTAACGCGAACCAAGATGGTTATACTCTCACATTCATGGACGAGTTTGTGTATGCATTGCTAACAGAAGAACGAGTGTGTGATATAATCCTTCGGAGCATTTCGCCGGACAGAATGGAAGAATGATTATGGTATTAAGATAAAATCACTTGCGCTGCTTGTCAAACTCTTGTCGTCTAAATGCATTAAGCTGCTGAGCAATCATTCCCCACCGTTCCTCAACAAACGGCGAATCTCCAAGTGCTTTGAGGGTTTCTGGCGATAGGAAACCACGGTTCTTGTGTTTAGTATACCATTCTGTAAGGTCAGGTTAACTTTTGCGATGTAAACCGTTCTGGTGAATTAAATACCAATGTCTTCACGACGTGTAGGAGCAGCAGATATTCTGTCTGTACGTCCTTTTACACAATCTCTAAGCGCAAGTTCGTTGTAGAACTTGCATACAATCTTTCCGCCCTTTGCCTCGATGGCGTCAATGGCACTTTGACTAGCCCTTGAAGCGACAACATATAGTGGCGTCTTTAAATGTTCTGCTCCCTATTTAAAACGAATAAGAAACACAACCAACCAATCAGCAAAGTACTTACATCACCCAGAATTTTAATACCATCATGAACCGAGTGTACGCAACCGCTAAGTAGCAATTCCCTTGCAGTCTTTGGAAACAACTTAGTAATTGGTGTTTGACCACCTTCAAACCCAGGTTTAGGTCCTGGGCCAGCTCGAGATTTCTGGCCGTTGGCACCACGTCCAGCTGTACGACCATATCCAGAACCTTGACCTCTGCCCACTCGTTTTTGCTAAATAAACCAAGTTAGAAGAGGTTTAGATAGCGTGTCTTGCATGTACTAACGTTGTGTTGAGAACCTGGAGCAGGATGTAGATTAGCAAGAGTAACTCTGGGTATGCGGACGCGTGAAGCCATTGCTAATAGAAAACACTTCTACGGAGCAACAAGGGCGAAATTTCCAACACGTGCCACACAACCTTTGTTTGCTTCGGAGTCTTCTGTCAAACAGCATTGCTTCCGTTGTTGGAGTAGAGTGATATGAATTTCTAAAAGGGATATAAAATCCCACGACCATTCAATTAGCCATTACGCCTCCCTTAGTACACTGATTTGATTCGGAACCTATGGCTTCACTAACAGAACTGACTTCAGAATGGCTTCGGCTAGATCGAGTAAGCCTCGTATGCGATTGCTAATACCAAAACCTACTAATTCCTTCATGCAAGAACCCAACAACTCGCGCAGAGATCCAACAATTACTAGATGGAGGCAACACCACGGAACTTGAAAAGCGCATGAGGTCACCCCAAGGCAATATTCTTGTATATAGCTACCATCACTCACTGCTACATATAGGCATCGCATTGAATTTGGAACCGCAGGTTAATCATCCAGTACACTACACCCAGAACTATAATATCCAACACGTTCACAGGTTTGCGGGGTAGGATGGAGGCAGGTTGGTCAAGAATGAATGGTAAGACTTCACACCATTCTCATTTTATTTAAACGCCATCCTCACATACCATAGATTTAATTATCATTCAAGCCTCTCAGGTGAAAACTCGAATACAAATTGTGTCAACGAATATCGATCTCATCATTATCAAGGGATTGGCCGCATATGCTATTAACCAAGTTCCCGATGCTCTAAACCGAGGGGTAGTTATTGGTCACGACCACCGACATAACTCTGAGACTTGGGCAAAATTGACTGCCGCTGCTTTTATCGCCAAGGGAATGAAGGTTTACCTTCTTAGGGGCTTGGTCCATACACCAATGTCAAATATGTTTTCTTGATACTTTACATTCAAATACTCACGACATCATTTATGTTCAGGGTCCCTTTCAGTGTCAAGTGGTTGAATGCAGCATGTGGAGTGATGATCACTGGTATGTTCTTCAACAAAGACTGGAATGCATCCCTCACATCTACATTAAGCCAGCCACAATCCGAAGGTGATTTCCATACCTACCTACCTACCTACCTACTTACCTACTATGTATCCTGACACTCGCGCAATGATTTAGCAAGATAATGGGTATAAAGTAAGTTGAAGAATAGGTAATGAACATACTATAAATTTTCACCAATCCTTTTCAGGTTTACTGGGAAAATGCCGTTCAGATCATTGATCCTCACGATCGAGGTATCTCGGATTCCATTAAGCAAAATCTTGTGCCTTGTTCCTGGGAAACAGAGGTAGTCACAATATCACCTCTTTCTGTGGATGTTACAGAAGAAATGCATACAGCATATTTCGGGTCTCTATCTCAATTACTCGTCTCCAGGTACGCATCATTCTATTAGAATATATCACAAAAGTATACTGAAAATAGTATAATCTAGGCAGCTGAATGAATCAACATCTGTCCGATTCGTAAACACTTCAATGCATGGCGTTAGTGATATCTATGTCAAACGCGCATTCGAGTCCTTCGGATTCACACCATACATTCCCGTCAAGGAGCAACAACAACCGGATCCCGAGTTCCCTACTGTTCGTTTCCCCAACCCCGAAGAGAAAGGTGCTATTGTACGTCCAAACTTACTAACTATGTACCATTTCAAAGTATTTTTCCGAATACAAAAATTTAGGATCTTGCTGTTGCAACTGCCGAAAGGGAAAATATATTCTATGTTTTGGCACAAGATCCAGATTCAGACAGGTTCTCCGCTGCCGAACGAGAGTACGTCATTGATTCATAAAATCATAAACAATCTCAGATTTTATCAGTGAGAATGGAAAATGGACTATTTTCACTGGAGATCAACTTGGTTCCCTCTTTGCTTCCCATGTTTTAGAAACTTATAAAGCTTCCGGTAAAGCAGTTGAGAAAGTTGCTATGGTCGCTTCCACTGTTAGTTCCAAAATGATCGAGGCCATGGCCGAGGTTGAAGGTTTTAAATTTGTGGAATGTTTGACTGGGTTTAAGTATATCGGTAATACCGCTCTTGACCTCGTAAAAGAAGGGTTTGAAGTACCGTTTGGATATGAAGAAGCGATTGGGTTTATGTTTGGTAATGACATTCGGGATAAAGATGGTGTTGCTGCTACGGTGCGTGATATTCATATTCGTTACATCCCGGAGATTTTATATAAAAACCCTTCTGTAGTTAATATTTGTTCAATTGGTCGCTAAACTCCATGCGCAAGGTAAATCTGTCAAATCCCATCTTCAAAAACTTTACGAGAAGTAGGTGTCTATATTTATTTCTAAATTATATTTATTAATTCTTGAACAAGATACGGATATTTCCAAGTGAGCCTAAAATGTATGGAGCTGATTGAGAGCCAAATTCAACATTATACAGACCAACAATGGCTACTTTATCTGTAACGATCCTCCAACTATCGACCGCATCTTTGCAAGAATTCGAAAATTCGACGTATGTAACATGCAAACCACTTCCAAAAAGACATAACATAATTTCAACAAAACAGTCAAACAGTTCTCCCTCCTACCCCAAACAAATTGCAGGTCTCACAGTAACTGCCGTAGTAGATCTCACAACAGGATATGACAGTACTAACCCACCAAGCTATAAACCATCTCTTCCTTTATCATCTGGTCATATGATTCAATTCCGAGCAAAGAATGACGATGGGATGAAGATCGTCTTGACGGCTCGGTATGTGATATCGGTTTATTACTTTACATATTCTAGGCTAACCATCTCTGAAGTACAAGTGGTACGGAACCAAAGGTAAATGATTTTGTTATTTATGTTTTGAGAGAATGATTCTAACAATTCTTTAAGATCAAGTATTATCTCGAAGGTAGTGGCAAGGATAATAAAGCCGTAACTGAGTTACTTGAGAAAGTTGTTCAAGAACTTGGCGATAATTGGTTGGAAGCGAACAAACACGGTCTTGCCAAGAGTTAATTACACTCTAACACTATTAATTATCGTACAGAAGTATATGACTAGATTATACAGTATGTACCTATATTAGTACAACTTGGCTTTCCTTGTTGCTTCAAGTACTTTAGTTTTCTCCCAAATCTCTTTAGTAACCGATTTTTCATGATATGACAACGCAAGCAGTCTGGATATTTCTTGTCGGCAAGGGTAAAACACACGGTTTCTAGAGACTTACCTAGCAATGATCATTCGATGTGCTAAATCTTCGGGAGTGACCGCAGCATTAGTAGCCTTGCGTTCCTGAACAAAATCTTCCTGTATATATGTTGCAGCGTCTTCGCTGACGGTGACGGATCCATTCTTGCTAGAACCGACAAGTTCCCTCCAGCTATTCAAAATCTCTTCGCTCGGTAATTTGATTTGGTCGAGTGGTTTGTACAAATTATATTCTCGCTCTTTTGCGGGTTCAAGCGGAACGTTCAGAGTTGTCTGCACCGTGGTGAGTGTTTTATTTTTCATTTTTCATAGAGACTGGGCTAACCTGGAAGAACGTACTCTTCTTACCGCCAGTGAGCACCATGAAGCTGACATCCGTCTCAAATGTATATCGACTGAAAGGGAATGCATAATCCAAAGTTTGGCCAGTCATTGCGTTTTGTAAAGCTCGAAGGTTCTGGATACCTGAATAAAGTCAATAATGATTTATTGAGGAGTTTGTATAGGGATATACCTTTATCCATAACACTCCCTTCATTAATACCACCTTCTGATATGAGGAACACCGTACCTCGAGGTACTTGTAGTAATCCACTGTGTAGGTCCTCATTTTTAGATTCAGGGAAATAAGAACTCGTGTTGAGTGATTCGAGTGACAATGGCAGAGTATTGACAATGGGAAGAATTGAGGCAAGAACGTGGTGGATTGTAGGGGTTACTGATATGCCTGAAGTTGGATTTGGGAAAGACGAAAGAGTAAGGGAGGGAGGATATATGGGAGGTGTTCGGGACTGACTGTGTATTGCATAAAATGGTTAACAGGGAAAGGCAGACAAGGTTAATTTAGTATACTCACGTCTTTGCAATGGAGGTTAGTAAGGCCCATTCTGCGGCATGTGTGTCTCCGGCCAGGGCTTCTTCAGCAATCCATTGTATGAGTTGGTCGCGTGAGTGTGAAGAAACATTTAAACTAGGATATATGCGAGGGATGATTGTTGGTGGAGTTTTGATCAAATAAAGGACATGGAGTGTAGGGACTGTCTCTGGAGAATCGGAATCAAAGTCACCATGCAAACTAAGAAATTGTGAACAAGTGTAACAAAGGCTGGAAAGTAGGTCTTACGGCTCATGAGACAAGATGCCAACAAAAGTGAAGAGGTCTGTTGCCTTCGCTTGCCGGGCCTGCTTAGGATCGTAGATCTGTGGGGAGTCAGAAATGTTTTATCAGTGTGAAAGTGAATAACCCACTTTGACTTGTGCCCCAACATGCGGTGTGTCTGACAACGGATACTTGTGAGGACGGACAGGTGCGATAGGATTTGGAGCGAGAGGGACATCTAGTGGTGATTAGACGTGAACACAAGGATGGCGGAGATAGAAACTCACCAGGTGTAGCTGAGCACCAAGAACTCTCCCCTGGTATAGAGACAGCCCAGACGACTGTGCACTCGCGTAGGTTATTGTAGTTGAGATCTGGAGGCTGCTGTGGAGTGTCGTCGACTATGCCCCAGCCACCAGATTTGCCACTTTTGTGTTTTGCGAGATATATTTCTGGTGAGGATGAGGTATCCTGGACCATTGCGCGGAAGGCAACGAGCGAGCGATCTGGGACTGAGTGGGGAGGATGGTGGATATTAAGGGTCGGAATCTATGTACGCGACGCGTCTAATGAGGCGGGCTATAGATAGATATATTGGGGTACCTTGCTGAAGTCATGCTGGGATTTGAATATATTCTGGAAATGGGCAGCAACGTTTGCAGGCAGCTGGTCGATGTCTGCGTTGTCTGCGAGGGTGTGGATGGCGAGGGACGGGTGTGTGAGAATGTGGGAGAGCATGTGGAGGAGGGGTGCTTACATAATGGAGATGGGGAGGGGAAGAAGGGGCTGTGCTGTGTGTCATCAACCACTACGATGGGTCTCTTCAACAGAAAGACGGACGCAGGCGACGAGAACAAAAAGGAAAAGGGCGGTTGGAGAAGGCCAGCAAGTATGGGTCCCTGTTTGTCTCCGTGTACCTCTGCTCACTGCCCACACAGACACCGCCTTCAAGCAGCAGCGGCTCAAGGCATGGCAGCCCATTCTCACCCCGAAGACAGTCATCCCTACCCTCTTCATCATCGGCCTCATCTTTGCACCCATAGGCGGTCTCCTCATCTGGGGCTCATCTCAGGTCTCAGAGATGACCTTTGACTACACAGAATGCGAACGCCTTTCGCCAGCAACAAACGACTCCATAAGCTTCTCACCCCTTCCCAGCAACAAGTACTCGTACAAACTGCGTGCAGGAAATGATAATGTCCAGATCATTCCCCCGCGCTATGCATTCCTTGACAACTCAAATAACGATTCATTTACTGATGTCTTCAACCAACGTCAATGCATACTCGAGTTTCATGTCCCCATCGAGCTCCCTCACTCCGTATTCTTCTACTACAAGCTCACAAACTTCTTCCAAAACCACAGACGCTATGTCAAGAGTCTTAACTCAGACCAGCTCAGAGGTAGATTTGTCAGTGTATCCACACTTAACGACGGTGACTGTGCTCCCCTGGGATCCCTCAATGGCACTGCAATCTATCCCTGCGGATTGATCGCCAACTCGATGTTCAACGGCAAGTCTGCTTATTCGTCCATTTGTGAGAATTATGCTTATTCCAGCTGGTAGACACTTTCTATACGCCTATGCTCCAAGGTCCAACAAATCCTGAACCATATGTATTTTCAGACCGGGGCATTGCTTGGTCGGGCGAGGCCAAAAAGTACACATCTAATCCACTTGGTGACGGTGGTTATCCCAATGCTACTTCTATCGTCCCTCCTCCCAATTGGTCGTCTTATGGCGGTCGGTATACTGCCGACAACATTCCCGACCTTAGCACAAACGAGCACTTTCAGAATTGGATGCGTACTGCCGGACTTCCCACCTTCACCAAATTGTACGGCCGCAACGACGATAACAACATGCCTCAAGGAATATACAGAGTAACTATTGGCCTCAGTACGTAGATACCACGCATCTTCACTTATATTGTCTAAGTTATATTGCAGACTTCCCTGTCTTGCCATACCGAGGTACAAAATCGATTGTGATATCCACCGTCTCCTGGATTGGGGGCAAGAACCCGTTCCTTGGCTGGGCATATGTTGCAGCAGCAGGGCTCTTTGTTTTGATCGCTATTTTGGGTACAGCAAGGCATGTCATCAAACCCAGGTAAGCACCCGTTTTCCGCAGCTCGTAACAATGTACCCATATAACTTTCAGGCGGCTGGGAGATATGACACTCCTTACTTGGAACCGATGACAGTTGTGTCTCAAGCTTCTTTCTACGATTGGACTCTCATCAGACTATATCTTTTGTAATATGTAGAGCATTGTGCATATCTGCATTTATTCCCTTGTGCACAATGTTATTTATTTATTTGTTCCTCTCTCTGGACAAGACCCATATGGAAAACATCTATCTGCAAGAGAAAGTCAATGCTTTCAACGGTTTGGATGAGTACTTAACTAACGGTATGTGCACCATTCGATTCATATGCATTATCATTCACAATTTAAAGCCAATACCTTGACACCGAATAATCCAAACACCGCTTTTCCCTTGTTCCACCTCGAACTTGGCGTCCGTCATTTGCTCGGCGACCCATATTGCAGTTCTGTGCAAATTATCAATTACTTACTCTTCTTCAAAGATATAGATTTACCTTGTGTGCAAACTTAGTTCCTTCTTTCCACACCACACCTCACTCTGTCCCTCCGCAAGGGCCATGAAAATAATTATTTGATCTTGTAACCACTGTATACATAAATAAGCCAAAGGTAACCAGCTCAAGAAATAAAAACTCGACCTCATCAACACATCCTCCATTTTCAATGGCTTCGAACAACTCTTCCACAGCAACTCTTCCCACTTCCAATGATTCCAGTCCCTTTCTCCCAACCGAACTTCCACCCATAAACACTCCATTCTCAAATTCTGCCCAAAGCATCATCCCGCTTCCAGCTCCAATAGTCAATTCTCTTGGTTCTCTCTTCATCTCAATATCCACTTTCACATCATCTTTTCCATTACATCCAATAATCTCATCTTTAACCTTCCTCAATTTATCTTTGATAAGTTTTAGAGCACCATCTCTCATCCCTTCTCCAACCACATTTGGTAAACCAGCATAATGAGCAATACCTCTTATACTCTTCAATTTCCCTCTTTCCGTAACTTTAATGCTCTTCAACGTTTGTCCTGGATCAAGTGGTCGTACTCGAACTTGTAATTCACCTCCACCTTTAGGATGATAACCTCTCATCTTCAATTTCAATTCCACGTTCGGTGGTTTTCCAGATCCATCTTCCACTATCGAAGTAGTAGTGGGTAAAAAATGTCTCTTGAAAAATTCCATAAACACATGAATCGCATAATCCGCTTGTGGAGCTTGAGTTCCATTAGTTCCTCCAAGTAATCTCAACACACTTTCTTCCAAAGGCTCATAAGGGTTTAAACCAGATGATTTAAACAACACAATAGGAAACACGATTTGCAACAACAATGTTGTAGCTCCAGCAGTAATGGAATCAGCTTTCCAAAATCCAGGAAATAATCCAACACTTCCAGGTCGAAATACAATTTCCGTAGAACCGTTTATAGCTCCTGTTAATTGAGCATCCGCAATTTTAGCGGCCAATTCTAGTCCTACAATTAGATAAAGATAAAGAAAACATCATCGGGTTAGTCGGGGATCCCCCCCTTGAGCTACCAATCTGCTAGAAACAAGTGGTATAATCACCTGTCCGATGTTGATTCTTTAGCCCTGGTTGACTTCTTCCTTGTCGGATCTTCTCGATTCTGACCGGCTTTTGTAGTAATGCAGATAAAGCAATGGAATTACGGAGAATCTGTCCTCCACCCTCGAGCATGCTCCCATCTATCATTTTAAGTTCTTGATATGAAGAACTTGCCATGTTTATAGTTGGTAGAACCGATCTAGAAACTTTATGATTTATCAGCCCAAACTCGCTCTTAGCATTCAGCGGTTGGCCTTACATGAGTGGATAGAGCTGAAATTGATGAATCTATACTTGGGTAAACATACGAACATGGGAGCAACAGTACATTTGGATGTGTTGGCACGCCAATTTGTGAGGTAACGTAACGTCTGGTAGTAGGGCCACAAAAATGTGCATTGTCCAATAACTTATTCGAAAAGGTAGAAAACGAGAGGAAATCCTGTATGTAAACAAACTGCACTGTACCGACGAAAACATGGCCTTAAGCCACAAAAATTAACCCAACTACATATCTACCCCCTAAAACAACATAACGAGAAAGCGAAGTACATGAGTGCCAGATATATTGGCCTTGAGCCAAGTAGAGTCCTGAGGTTTGAAGTATACCTCTTGGAACATAGCGATACAGCGGTGGATGATAATAATGAGGGTAACAACCTTGTCCGGGAGACTAGGCTGATAACCCATCATAGATATGGTTTATGAGATGCGTGATTAAAAGCGAGGTCGAGAAACAACATGGAAGAGTGCAGATGAGAGAAGAAACAATTAGACTGAAGTTGTTGCATTGCTAGTAGATTTAATAAACCAAGCTAGATTGGAAATCATTACCGCTTGGCGCGGTTCCTGTTGGGGAGTTTTCTCATCGCACGTCCTTGAGTATTTGTAGCTGCGGGAGGCGGAGCTGCACCAATAGTGAACAACGTACCGCCAGATGATGTGGAGGGAGTAATCTGAGCAGGGGCACTGAAAGGTGAGCTTGGGGCAGAACCAAACCCTGTACTACCACCTCCAAATGTCACTGGTGTTGTAGCTGAAGGTAAGGCATTATTACTACCAGCCGGAGAAGCGGGTTGACTACCAAATCCGAAAGGTGCATTAGTAGGGGCACCGAAATTGAAACCTGAAGGCTGGAATGTCGATGGACTACTGGGAGCAGAGCCACCCGCTGGCTGTCCAAACGGGTTCGATGTGGGTGACGATCCGAAACTAAAGCCAGGGGTAGCGGTAGTAGGAGTTGGGCTACCACCAAAGTTAAAAGACCCAGTAGTCGAAGGGCGAGGAGGCTCTGAGTTTTGTGTTTGTCCAAAGGAGAAACCTGTTCCAGTACTGGAAGAGCTCGGTTGTCCGAAACCAAAAGGTTTAGGTTCTTCGGATTTAGATTCTTTGATTTGCTGGGGAGCGAATGGATTCGGGGATGGGCTTGACCCTCCACCGAATGTGAAAGGCGACGTAGTCGAAGTGGCAGATGATGGTCCCCCACCTCCAAACAAAACCGAACCAGATGGAGGGTTGCCACCAAATGAGAATCCACCGCCGAAAGATGGTTTGTTGTTGTCATTGACTTGATGCACCTCCCTTGTTGGGCTCTCTTCCATTTTGAATTCTTGGTCACCATTCTTCGGAGGAGTCGTTACACGTTCCTGTACCGAAGGTTGTACTGCAGCTGTTGCTCCAGCGCCAAAGGCGAAGAGCGAGGAGGTTTGAGGTAGGGGGCTAGCAGGAGCACCAAATGAGAATGGTGCATTGCTTGGTTTATCAGTTGTAGGAGTGCCACCAAACGCGAATGGAGCAGGACTGCTAGCTCTGGTATCCTTGTCGGACGAACTGAAGGAGAATGGCGAAGGAGAAGGTTTGGTATCCTTATCCGACGAACCGAAGGAGAACGGTGTAGAAGCAGGTTTCGCCTCATTGCTAGAAGAACCGAAAGCAAAAGAGGCCGGACTCGCGGGTTTCGAACCACCGGGCGTTTGTCCAAAACCGAAAAGACCGCTAGGTGCGGTAGGTTTGGGAGCCTCAGAAGCGGCTGGAGCGGAAGGTTGACCAAATGTGAATGGCGATGCTACGGGAGTGGTGGTGGCGGCGGGTGGGTTTGCACTAGCGGGTCTTCCAGGTTCACTTGACGGTGCGGTGAAACTCTGAGTAGATGCTTTGTTTGCATCCATATCTTCAAAGAGCGATCCTTTATTTGCGGTCGAACCAAAGCTGGACATGGATGGCTGTCCGTCAAACAACGAGGTCTGTTTAGGCTCAGCTACAGGTTTATTTCCGAATAAGCTACTTCCCGACGAAGTCTCAATGGTTAACTGCGGCGGTTTGTTGGCCGCTGCATTCCCGTTATCACTTAAACCAAAGGAGAACGGTGCCGAACTAGAGAAAGACTTCGTACCATTTTCGAAAACAGATGTTGGTGCAGTGGTTTCTTTGGTTTCCTTGGAAGCACTCGTTTCTGGTTCCTCCTTCTGCGAAGCCGCACCAAAGAATGAGAATGGGGCTGGGGCTGGCTCAGCTTTATCTTTACCTAGGTCCTTGAAAATGCTACCTCCACCGGCTTCTTTCCCGCCGTCCCAAAGTGGGTTCGCGTTATCTTTGACTGGTGCAGTTGGAGTTGTAGAACCAAATAAGTTTGGAGCAGCGGATGAGGTACCCGACGATTTAACAGTCGAAGGCGGCGATGAGAATGAAAACGAAGGTAGGGGGACTGGTGCAGGTGTTTCGACCTTGGGAGGCTCAGGGGTTGGTCCACTAAATGTCAAAGGTTGGGCCTGAACTTCTAACGGCTTTTTAAAAGCATCCGATTGTGCGAAGAAGTTCGGAACACCTCCAGCGGATGTAGGTGGTGCTGACGGTGGGAGACTTGGTGGGAGACCAAAGAAAATTTGTTTTTCCGGAGCAGCAGCTGGGATTGGACCAAACGAGAAAGGGAGAGGTTTTGCTGGCGGTGGGGTCGAGGAACTGGCCTGAGAGAACAAAGTATCTGCGGATACAGGTTTCAGGGCAGGCGCAGCAGAGAATGAGAAAGGAAGGGATTTCATGGGTGGTTCCTTTGCTTTAGAGTCATCGTGTTCAATGGACTTCACCTAAGTACGAAAATAAATCAGAATTTATGTTGAAGTCTCAGAAATAACATCCTACCTCTTGAGCAAAGCTAAAATCGGCAGGGATATTGAATACAGGTGCTTTCTTAGCGGCTTCTTCAAGCATTTGTCTTTCCTTCTCTCCTTCATCACCCATGGCATCATCACCATCACCATCATCATCATCAAATGCGGCAGAAAACTTGGACCTTGAACGAGCGGCTGGTCTCGAGAAATGATTCCTAGACGTCTTGACACGACCAACCCTCAAAGAAGATCCGCTAGCATTGGCCGAAGGACCTGAGGCAAGGGAATACCAATCTTGTTTGTTAGTAGGGGGTATGTCGGTAGGTGGCAAATCAGGTATGCGTTCTTCCTTCTGCCTCCAACTTGCTCCTCGCTCCGGTTCCTTCTCTTCTTTTTTACCAGAACCCTTTTCATCCACGTCATCGTCATCTAATTCTAATTTCCTTTTGGCCAACATTCTTTTCATCCCACCCTCACCTGCGTAAGGTTTTGTGATATTCTTCTCTGGGGAAGACACTTCCTTACGGCCAAGTTTACGATCTCCAGACCCTTGCTCATCCTTCATAAGGACGAGCTTGGTACGACGGCGAGGCTTGAATAAATCTGGTACACCAGTTATCGAAGATTGCAGATTGCCGGATCTAAGACGAGTTGGCAAGAGGGGGGTTTTGTAAATGTCCAACTCTTTCAGTGCCTTCTCAGCTAGTGACATTCCGGCTTACATCGCGCATATATGAATATCAGTGGCTAGGTATGTAGACCGGAAACTTACCAGTAGTGCGTTCAGGCTGATTTTTGCTTGCAAACAACGAGGCATGAGCGGAAGGTGAACGCGCCTATTTTTATACGACATAAATACTTTAGACAAAGAGGGATCCTAGCAGCGTACCTTACGAACAGAATCCACTAATGTACCCAAAGTCGCGGTTGGCTCGTCCGCAACAATGTATGGTGTTTCCTCGGCGACAGGGGGAGGTGGTCTTACAAAAGTCGGATTGGCTATTAAGGTATGCAACGGTGGTGGTTCAGACTTCTCTCTCTTGTTTTGGGGGGGTTGTGGCGTGAGGGATGTGCGCATACGGAATGCCGGGCGCGACGACATAGAAATATCGCGAGGAACCGAGAGCGTAGATCGCGGAAATGCTGGGACAGTCGTTGGAAAAGAAGTGAGGGAGTGTACAGATTCCATCGATACATCCGTTTCATGAACAGCAGCGAGAGGACGTTGGTGGTAAGCGCCGTTGTTTGTAGACTGCGGACGCGGTAGTGGGTCAACGGATATGATATGTGAGAGGGATATATTATGGGATGGAATGAAAGTAAAGCGTACCTGGTTGTTATTATCTCCGGTAGAGTTAAAAAGGTGTCGATTGTTGCCAGCAGAAACGGACCTGCCAATGGGCTGAGGAAACACAGAGACTGGCGGATCAAGATACCCCTCTGGCTGGTACTCCCTGGGTGGACTATCCACCCTCATACGCTTGGTACGAGAAGGCCTCTCATCTTCAGCCAGATCAATTTCCGTCGGAACAGCAGCCAGCCGCCTGCGCTTGCCCATATTGTCCTTGGTGTCTTCGAAATCATCTGTAGTCGCAAACCACGAAAGCGGGGCAGTGACGATATTTTTGATCGCACCGAAGAATGTGTTGGTGCGTTGAAGAGGCTGGCGGGCAGCATTACGCCTACGCCTGGGGTGGCCGCCCTGGGAGGCCGTCGAGGACGCCATCATGGATGATGAGGAAAGTAACCTGGAAAATTCAGACAAGGAGTCGTACTGTCACAGACCTGCTCTCTGTCACACACAAGAGTCACGTCTGACCGTGACTGATCATGCGTCATCCGAAAATGTAAACAATATATTCAACAGGGACATTAAACTTTTGGAAAAAAGATCGACGGGATTAAGATGGCATAACAGAAGTCATTTTTGTATCCGTGGATATCATATCATCTGCTTAAGAGGACATAGGGTATATTTAACCAGATCTACCGAGGGAATGTATGAATAAATCAAGAAAGAAGGACCATCATTCTACATGCATGTAATGAATGGAGCTCCGAAACCAATGTAAAAAAAAACATGCGAGAGACTAAATTGCCCTAACTACCGCTCGAGAACGTGGCTTCTCTGTAACTATCATCAGAACACCAATGGCAACCCTTGACAATGTATTACTCACCGTCGAGCGTACCATAGGTAGCCATGCTGTCGGGGCGGCTTTCGGCTGTTGTGGTGCCGAGCCCAGTTGGTTGCGCACAGATTTCATGGTCATACTGTGAAGGACGCTGACCATTAGCTCTTGTTCGCGACGGTAGTGTTGCATTTTCTCGCGCAGAAGAGATTTCTGTCGTTCAAGATCCTCCTCCAGTATTTTGATCTGCGAACGGAAGCTGGCTTCTGCTTCCTCAAAAGCATTTGCCTACAAATATGGTTAGCTGATTATTGCACAAGGTGGACAATGTTACTCATACTGGTATGGCCCCTGCACTGGCTGCATGTTGTTCCTTGAATAGTCTATCTTGCTCTTTGATAAACTGTATGACAAAAGTTAGATGAGGATTATGTGACAATATACCAAAAAATATCCAACCTGGCGAGCCTTCAAGAGTTTCTCATTTGCAGTCTTGATACTTTCCTTCAACGTAGTGTTTTCTTCATGCAGTGCCAACATGCGCGCCTTGATATCCTCCGGTAAATCCTTACCAGACAACAGCGCACGCATATCACCAAAGTCTCTTTCACGTTGTAACATCTTCTCTCTATGACCAATGCTCTCGGTCTGGAGATTTACTTTCTCCAGTAGCAATGCATTCACTTGCTCCAGTTGCATTCTATTCTTATCACTTAACTCTTTGTTGGCCTTTCTTAGTTTCGCGACATCAGTTTCGAGAGCAGCTTTATCTTCATTGACAGACTCTCGCAAAGTAGCAAGAATATCAAGTTGATCCTTGTTAACCAAGGTAACTGTACCTTAGTTAGCATAGTAGCCATATATTGGGGACATAAACTTACGATCAGACTTAGCAATCGTCAACTCCTTACTCAAGGTATCAAACTTGACCTCCAATTCTGCGTGTTCTTTTCTCAGATCCTCAAACTGTTCCACTGTTTCATTGAGTCTTTGCCTGAGTGCGATAGCTGCTTCAGCTCTAGGATCCGAAGTCGATCAGCTATGTTCAGAGATAACAGACATCAGCTTACCCATCACCCATTGACTTGCCACTCCTAATTTCTTCCAAATCCCTTTGGAGAACTAATTTCTCCCTATGGGCAACCAAATAATCACTTTCATACCTCGCTTTCATTCTATTGGCATCTTCCAACAGATTTTCCAACACCAACACCCGACTTGCATCTGCCTCATTCTTCCTAACGGCCTCTAGCTCTCTCTTCAACCGTCTAATTTGCAACTTGAGATCCGTCATTGTTGTACCTGTTAAGGCATCATCTAATTCACCACCTAACCCTTGTACACCCTCGTCTTCGTACTCCTCTTCAACTGATCTCACATCCGGTGAATGCGGGGGCTCATCCTCTTCTCTATTTGATTCTACAGCCTCGCGCCGACGACGGCTATGACTTCTTGCAGGTCTAGTACTCATAGAAGCCACTTCCAACTCCCTCACACGTTCCTGGTACAGTTCCATTGTCTCGCGATCTTTGGTACGTTCATCCTCTGTGAATTTGAGTTTTGTCTTTGCCTGCTCAAGTTCGAATGTGAGAGTTTCCAACTCGTGTGCACGTTGTGAGTTTTTGGTTTCCAAGTCCGCTATTTGATTTTTGTAGGATTCCATAAGAGGTTTGAAGGCTGCGACTTTGCGATACTCTTCTTCTAGAGTGGCATTCTTGTCCACAAGATCAGCATTCTGCTTCGCAAGGGCCTAATGGGACATGATTTGTGAATTGACAGATTCATAATCAATATGTTGATGTAGTCAGGCACCTTGACGTTTTGGCGAAGGTCAGCTCCTTCTTGCAACTTTTTTTTATACTTTTCCATGACGTTTTCTGTCTTTTGCAGCCTATCTGCCGCATGTCGGTACCTTGATCAAGTTGAGTGACAGAATCGGGAGTAATACGAGTAATAAAACACACTCATCAACCTGGTCTTTGAGCCTGGAAGCTTCATCGGCTTTGATTTGGAGTTCATCTATCTTTTTGGTAAGTTCAGTAATAAGAGTTGTATTCTTGTCCAGTTCTGATTCTGCCATGGCGAGATTATCCTCGCTTTTCTGACTGAATAGAGCATAAATTGTTTGAATATAATAAGATAAACGCCACTCACAGCTCCGCCCGAAGACGGTCCATCTCTGCACGCATCATTGCATCTGCCTTTTCGTTTCTTCTTGTCTCCGCATCGCGCTTAACCTGGCGTAGTTGGGCAAGCGCATCCTCCTTTTCCGACAGTAGATCATCGTAGTTTGTCTGGAGAGTACGATGCTCGTCAAGAAGATTCTGGTATACTTTCTCAATGGTCTCTTTTTCCGAGTATATGGCACTGCGTTCTGACTGTATGCGGTAGTAATGATCATCTCTACGACATAGGTCAATGTAGATTCTGCACACCAATTTCAGTGACCGACGCACTCTGTCATACTGGGTTCTGACAAGTCAATATACTCTTGGGTATTCGCAATCCTGGCGACTACCTACACTGAGATCAGCTTTGTAATTACTCCCAAGGATGATATTTTGAAGGCACCTGTTCGATAGCCTTCATAAGACAGTGCTGATCTTCCTCATTCAAACCTTGAATCTTTTCAATAAACTCTTTGTTCCTCTCACAATGTACTCCGATGGCAATGGTTAGTCTGCACATAACCAAGAGGGCAGGGATATTGCTGTCCTTGGCAATGGCCTGTAAGTCGGGTACTTGAAGACTGCTCGTAGGCTTTTGCAAAACGTCAGTGAAATACTGAGTCATGAGTCGATAAAGTCTCTTGAGGGCCGAGAATCTCAGGACCCAGTTATCTGAAGGATGTGCAGAAACCCTCGTTGCCTTGAAGTAGCTCTCGTCCCTGTCCGCTGATCAACGGGCTGGATGCGAGGCAGATATGAGCTGACGTACACAAGGGCTAGGACATCTGAGAGGGCTGCACCATCGCTGAGGTCTGCTGGAGACGAGAGTGGCCTGGATAACTGGAAGGTTTCAAAGAAATGGAAAAAGGCGTCGAGCTCTTTGCGGTCGTCCATCAGCCGAGTTAGAGTAACGGTTGGATGTAACCAATAGTGTATTATGTAATTATGTGATGTCATAGGTACTGACAATATACCGATGTCTATGGAAAGTCTCTAGTCGTAAAGTGTGATTGAATGAAATACTTATGAACGTTTGAACCAGATGGCTTGCCTGTACCAGCCGATAGCGGTTGTTGAAGTTGATATAAAGATCAAAGTGTAAATAAATGGCAAATACTGATTTGGTACTGAACAATGGACAGCCCAGCGCATCTGGTGAGCCTGAAGGTAATGCGTGTGTCGGTATGTGGAGAACAATGGCGTGGACGGTGTGTTGACTGTGAATCTAGCGTCCAGAGGTCCAGAATGCATGGCAGCCCTTCTTCTCGTCGTCGCCCTTCTTCTCAGCGCATGCTTCAGCCTCTCTTCTCTCTTTGCAGGGAAATGCCCCTCTCAAAGGTCATCCGAAGACTCTCAGAGACCTCACCCATGCATCAGACCTTCTCACTCTCCCGGCATCCTTTGGATCCATCCAGCTCGGCCAGACCTTCTCCAGCTGTCTCTCCATCAACAACGAGGCTCCCTTCTCAGTAGACTCAATCCGCATCCGTGTAGAAATGCAGACCGTAACCTCAAAGATCGTCCTCTACCACACCCCAGAGCCAACAGGTCGCTCTCTCCCTCCCACAGACACTCTCGAGGCTCTCGTCCACCATGAGATAAAAGAACTCGGCCAACATGTACTCGCATGTACAGTCACCTATCGTGCACCTCCAAATGTACGCCCAGTCCCTGGTGCAAACGAGGACCCAAACGATCCCGGCCTTCAGACATTCCGCAAGTTCTACAAGTTTGTTGTAAGCCCGCTTGCCAATCTCTATGACTTAACCTGATGACAACCACTAGGTAACCAATCCCCTCGCAGTCAAGACAAAGGTCCATCCCATCCGCTCTCCTACCGCCCTTCTCATGCCTAAAGAGCGTGAAAAGATTTTTCTCGAAGTCCACCTCCAAAATGTAACACAGGAAACCATGCATTTCGAACGCATGTCATTTGAACCTACCGAAGACTGGCAAGTCCAGGATCCAAACTTCTTAGAAGACTCAGATCAGAGTGTCTTCTCAGCTTCATTGGCACTTATGAACCCTCAAGATGTTCGACAATATGTATTTATTCTCGCTCCAACGTCCGCCACTGATTCTCGGCCTCTTGCTGTTCCAGCCCCAGGAAACATATTCCCCCTCGGCAGGCTCAACATTGCCTGGAGGTCTACATATGGCGAGCCAGGGAGGCTCTTGACCAGCATGCTTACCCGCCGCATCCCCCTTGTCACCCCAAATCCTCCCGCTTCTGCACAATCTCAGCAGCAACCAGTCTCCGCCGTTCCACCTTATCTTAAACGAGAAAGAGATCGTTCATCCTCTCAGTCATCCCCTTCTCGACCTCAATCACCCTCTCCTTCTCCTTCTCAGCCCCAATCTCGCCCTCAATCCCCTCAACCATCTATACATCCCAACCACCGTAACGTGCAGAGTGTACACAACCTTACTATTACACCTTCACAACAACCTATACCAAACATTGATGCTCATTTGATACTTGTGACACCTCTTCCTTCATCATTCAAACTCGAAATTCCATTCACTCTTACATTCACTTTACATATAACAACACCAAATATATCTTCTGCTGGTCGTCGATTTAAATTCGCAATTCAACATATACTCCCACTTTCCTCCGCAATCCATCGTTCAACGAACCCCGCTATGGCTGGTGGTAGTGGTGGTGAATCCCAAAATCAAAACCAAACAGGTACTGGTACAAGAACAGGTCACAACACTCCTCGCGCTATACTTTCACCTACATTAATACCTGGAGCTGGGGGGACTTCAATAGCATCGTCGCTTACACATCAAATTTCAGAAGCACTTTCTAGTCCAAGAACATCTTTATCTGTTCTTTCTTCTGGATTTTCTACCCCAACTGCTGCTTCTTCAAGCCGTGCTGGCACTGGTAGTAATACCAATCTTAATTCCACAGGCACAGGAGGTGGTGGTAGTGGGGGATTTAATTATGCACTTGCAAGACAAAAATTATTGGTTGCTTCTCCTAGACAAACACTTGATTTTTATGGTGATGGTGATGGCGATGGCGAAAATCAAGGTGGTTATGATGAAGAAAGGGATAGAGACAGGGATTTGATTAAAGATGTTAATGGAATTGGAGAAAGCGAAATTGATGATGTTATTTATCCATCTCCTTATCCATCTCAAACTCAAACCCAAACTCAAGATAAGGATGTAATAGGAAAAACTGTTATTCCACTTGGAGCTTCTGCCTTTACTCTTCCTATACTTACATTGGAGAAAAAAGTGATACCGCCTTATCCTTCCTCTACTTCTACTTCTGCGCCTGGAGCAGGAACATTACCATCACCTTCAACAACAGCTTCAACATCGTCGAATACAATTACAGGATCCAACCAATCATCAGATTCTTCATCAGAACCAGAATCTAAAAGTTCAATTGGAGGGGAAGGAGAAGAAAAAAGAGAAGGAGAAGAAACTCATGCATATGCGTCAACCAATTTCGAACTTACTTATTTCCCACTTCAACCGGGTTATGGACAAATTGGGGGACTTCGAATTTTATACATTGATGAGGATTTTTCAACTACTCAAGAGGATTCCAATTCCAATCTTAGTGCTATAGTCGTTCCTGAACGTGAGGGGTTAGTAATAGGAAACCAAATCCGCGAAGGGAGGAAGAAAGCACAGTTATTGAAAGAGTATGAAGTACTTGCTGAAATTTGGGTATCTTCTTAGTATATTATATAGTACGAACACCCAATTTTGAATAATTATGATTTTTTGTCCATGGATCACACTACAAGAAATTAAGAGAAGTATTGATATTCTATTGTAAAAAGAGAGTAGAATATAGTATTTAAGCAGCAATCCAAGGTTGGCTGACAAGTTGTTGCACTGAAAGAAGTGCATGATATCTAACTTCATGATTAGGATGTGTTATCAACTCCATCACTCTTGTTTTACCACCAAAATCTGTGACAAATCTAAATAATAGCCAAGGGATTATTATTAATATGTACGAACAAAAAGAGTGACTGAAAACTTACTTCTTCCCTCGTTCGTAATGTTTCACATATTGTCCAATATCAGAAGCAGCGATTGCAAGTATGTTGGGATCCGTCGCGGTTTTGAGTATATTAATCAACACCCTTAATAACAAAAAAACCATTGGTTCAGTTGTTTTTTTATGAGACGAAAAACTTGTTTATAACATACTTGAGCTGTTCATAGTCCTTATCATTCAATTTGACTGCGTTTTCTTTCCAGAAATCATCTGATTCATGTACAGGTGTCCAAGACAAATGCCCAGAAGCCAATTCAGAGAGATACTCATCGTATGTCCTAAAAATGATTAACCAGGTAAATAAATTTTATACCGAACAAAAAAAAAATATCAATCAAGTATACGTACGTAAGGTTCTCGAAATGAGCAGTCAACTCTTCTTTGAGGAATTGAACATCTTCAATGATATCTTCGTCGGAGAATTTACGTTGAGAAAGATTCTTTACAAAAGGCAATAGTTGTGCTACTAGCATTGCAGGAAGATTAGCTTCTGGTGCTTTTGTAACAAGATTCTACAAAGATATGAATATGAATAAAACCTCCCAACAATTTAGCAAAAAGAAAACACGTACCCTGAAACTAGCAACCACAACCCGGATCACTTTCTCTTTGACCGCGCTCTTTGCAACTTCAACGAGCACCGGGATAATGTCATACTTCCTGTAGATAATGTCAATAATAGACTTCGGGACAACTTAATTCGCATACTTGTCAATTTGTTTGGCGATATTATCTTCAAACGTCAACAACCAAAAGCATAGAGCCACTTGGTAGCTCATTTGAGGACCTGGGTTCTGCTTCAAGGTTTCTAATAGTCTTTCCATGAACGGTAAATGCTAACGTGGTTGAAACAAGAACGTGAAGAAACATACCCTGATACAATGCCCGAGTTTGTCCAGACACCCTGACGTGTTTGCGATCTTGCAAGTAGACATTCTAAACATAGTACACCAATGTCTCGTTTACTTCCCGTTGAACTATTGATGAATTGTGATAACGTCTGAAGGAATGGTTGGAGGTATTGTTGTAGTGAACCTGGTTCGGCAGAACTACAAAAAATGAATATAACAGCGGTGGTAGTACTTGGATGTATATACGAACCTTAATAGCACAGTGAGAATCTGAGCGGCCTTTGACTGAATAAAATCATCTTGTGCATCGAGACATCTGACATAACTTTGAGTTCAAGAAACCAATATTAATGATTGCACAGGGGCGCACTTAAGTAATGGAATATATGGAAGGTCAGAATCGACTTGGCTTGCTTCTGTAAAGAGTGGTACACGTTCTTCATGCTCTATTTCACGATAAATAGACCGAACATCTTCAGAATTGTGTAGGAGGTGAGCTCACCATCGAGTGCGTCGGCGATCCATACTAACAGACATTGTTGGGTATCTGTTCTGCTGACCTTCTTGAGAGACTGAGGTATAATAGTGCATACGTATTGCCTTCAGAGAGCATTACAGTGTTAACTTTTGCACGGGATTGACGGTCAACCTTTTTGATGAGCGAGAGTTCCTCGGTTGTGATCAGGTCTGCACGTTGGTATGCCTGGACTCCTCAATCAACAATATATACAGATATAAAGAAACAATTAGTATACCTCCCAAGGAACATTCTTGTTCCTGATCTTTGTGGAGGTCTCCTCGAGGTGTGGGTTGGAGATCAGTGAAACCGACATTTGGCTGAAAGTGAAGAGGAGATTGCACTGACAGACGTCGACGAATGAAGCAGTAATATCTCACGACTGCACGTGATCATAAGTGGCAAGCTTGTGGCAAAATTCGGCGCGTTACTATTAGCAGGTTGGCCAGGCGAGATGTTCAGACGACGGATTCTCTCTTCCAGTAAGTCTTCTTGTTATTTTGTATTTGACTATTCTAACTCTATATAGTCCCCAAGCACCACAGGTCACTAGCCACAGAGGCACAACCCCAATCCATATCCAAAAAGTCTACAAAACCTCGCCTATCCACCTCCATTATTCTCAACCGTTCCCCCATCCTCACTCGCTCGCCAACTCCATTTGAACAAGCTTACTGGGCATACCAAGCCAGAATTCGACGCGCTCTCCACCAACCCTTCCCTTACGACTTTTATTTCAAGCAAGGTTCGCTTCTCGAGAGACGTTTCAACCTCGAAGAAAAAGAACGAGAAGCGGCCGCGTTTGGTCCTGAATTCGTAAATGAAGGCGATATCGACCCGCAGAAAGCAGAAGCTGATAAAGCCGCTGTTAAGCTGTTAGCACAGCAAGAAGGTGAAGGTGAAGCTTTGGCTCCTAGAGAACACCCATCGGACAAGTCGAACGACACGAAGAGCCTGGACCGTGCCGGTGAACGTAACCTATACCTTCTCCTCAACTCAACAGAGAATGGCAAGCAAATATGGCGGTTCCCTGAAGGAGGCGTAGAAAAGGGTGATCTATTACACCAGGTGTGCATTATTTTGAAAAGCATTGCGATACAAGCTAATACTTCCTTTAGGCTGCCCAGAAAGACCTGCATGCTGAATGTGGTGAACAAATGGATAGCTGGATTGTTAGCCGGTGTCCCATTGGACACTACAAACCACCGCAAGCCGATGCATCCGCTCCCGAGCCCGAGGCGAGTACTCATTAGAAAATTCTCCTCCCGTGACATCTCTTAATACTATTTATAGAACATCGTTTTCTTCTACAAAGCCCATATCATGGCAGGCCAATGCAATCCTGCTGAAAATATCAAAGACTTTGCATGGCTAACCAAGCAAGAGATCGAACAACGCGTAGACAAGGAGTACTGGGAGAACGTTAAGGATATGCTTTCGGATTTCTAACCTCGTCGTGTTGTGATAATCTGCCTTGGTACCCATTCGCATACTAATATTATGGATGATATATATATATATATATATATATTGATCCTAGACTAAATGTAAATGGAGACTATTTGGGTGCTCCAATTTTCTTGACATTCTTCCTGGCATCGTCAAATCTCCTCACAATAACCTCACACTTGGTTGTTTGGCAGATATGTTTTGAACCTGATTTGACTTCCTCTGAGAAGAGAGTCAAGCCGGCAGCACGTTCAACAGCGTCCACTATAGAATAAATTTCAGTACAGGCTTCACCTTCAATAAATTTAATCTCAACAAACCTGGAACGATGAAGTTCGTCAAAGGAGCATTATCTGGTATCACGTCATTGGGGAGTACGAAAGCTCCTGTAGAAATTTCCAGCTGGTTGGGGTTACTCGGCGAAGAAGGTTTTGAAGTTAAAACAACCTTCGCAAAATGTGTAGGTACGCCAACATTGGGTGGATTTCCAATCACTTCATGAGTCTAAACGAAAGATTGAGTTTGAGAATCGGAATTGAATCTCATAAAAAGGGATAATACTCACCACACGCCACTTTCCGTCAGCCTCCTTCTTAGGTAGATATAGTGGTACAGTAAACACATAAACATCTTGGAAGTTGCCAGTAAGCCTTCGGCACCAATCTTCCAAATACGCCCAATAGTGTCGGTTAAACCCATCTCCAACCTGGGGCGCAATGTTCGACAGTAGGAACGTCTCATTCATGGCTTCCTATATATAAAAACTAGCGTAAGCATCTATTGTCTTTATATATGCATTCCAATACCCACCTGAGAAATTTTAGCATCGGCAGCTGGTACCCTAATAGATTCCGACATGATCAGCAAAAAAAAAAACGAAACCACAAAAATAGGAGGGAAAATTCTATGAGCTAAACTCACATATGTCCACGATCATATCCACTCCTAAAATAATCTTGCAACCTTGCACGGAACATAGCAGGTAACGATTCGTCTTCCTTAAACGTAGAATTCATTCTATCACCAGTAGATTCCGTCGACTTTTCTACTTGTGACTTCCCCAACGAAGCAAGTGTTAAATGTTCTGCAGTCTAAACATCCAGAGTTAGAAGGAAAAAAAAACGCAGATGTGTGAACTGTGCGTACCCAAGCAGGATGCCTTAGTCGTCTATCATAAGCAGCAGCATACGCTTTCCTTTTAATCAAATCCGAGATAGGACCTATCTCCCAAAAGGTTTTATCAGTTTGAGCACACCAAGTATTAAATGTCCAGAAACGTTGCTCACCAGGATTACCATACTTCAACACCGGAATATCAATCACTGAAATTTCTTCAGTGTCTATAAAGCCGGGTTTTCCACCACTTCCAACGTGGACAATGGAGGTAGAAGGAGTGACTGGCTTCTGAGTTGGAGGCTGGGTATGTGTTTGAACAGGTACTAGTATAGGTCGCGTTGGAATAGCAGCAACTTGTTGATTCTTCCGGCTTGTCACAGCAGCAGCTATACCTCCTCCAAGAAGAGCACCAGCAGTAAAGACAGCAGCGTGTACCACAGCGGACCCGGGCATTGTCATACAGTATAAGTCGTAAAAGAGTCTACGGATCAACGTGTTCCAATTTTGGCAGGAAATAGTTTAATTCCGGTCAGGTGATTGGGTATAGAGTGTAATATCATTTTGTTGAATTAAGGATGTACAGATCTATGGGTGGCCGAATCAATCGACACTCCAATGCAGCCAAGAGATGAAGAAAGCCCTTTCAGTAATTACATGAACCATTCAAAGTTTTGAAGGGGAGATTACGAAAAGAACGTGGTTGGAAACAAGTAACAAGGAGCATAGAATTTACGAGCAACGGATGTACAGTAATAGGAGAGGGAAGGTGTTCTGCTGGGTGATTCCACTAAGAATGATGAGAGACGGAGAATAAATGAAGGAGAGTGTAAGCCCTTGCTTCACCAGAAGAAGGAAAAGTATCTCAGCGGAAGAGACATGCATCATACTAACCGCCAAGAGTATACAGAATATACCAAGACAAGAGAACATTCAAAGAGATGAAAGATGAAAAGAATAAACTGCCAAGCGACAGAATTGATTATACTACGCTAGAGCTTTCAATCGCCCCGTCCATCATCTCCAGTGAGGCTATCTGAACGACCTGAAACCCTCTAGCAATCAGACTTCTAGTGGCTCGTAAGTGGTAGCATCAAGCACACCTCTGGTTTGCGTGTTTTCTACAAGCGTGTTCCTGCTTTCTCTTCTGGCAAATCCTCCGACGCCGGGGCCACGTGGTTGACGAACAACATTATTCAAAGACTCATGTCCGCTTCCGTTCAAAGCCGCAGAACCAATTGATGAGGGAAGGCTCGGAACAGGAGGAATAGAGCTACCAAATGGACTTCCGTTGGAGAACAAGGAACTGAATCCATTGGAGACTCTGCGAGAAGGTGAAGCAATGGTAGCATAGCCCTCGCGAATGTTACCATTGGAAGCCCGGGGATGAAGGCGTGGGGCCTGGGAGTGCAGGGTCTTCATGTCAGGCATGGACTTCTTTACTCGTAAGGACTGGGCGGCGGAGGAAACATGGCTTGTGGGTGAGAGATAGGCAGCAGAAGGAGCGCGGGTGAGAGTATGAACGCGTTGGGTGGATTGCTGTTGCTAAATGACAAATGAGTTACCAAAAGCAGTTAGCATTAAGATCAGCCTTGGTCGAAATTTGTCAACGCGTACCTTTTGAGGATCGATGCGGGTCACAACAGCATACCGTTCCTCTCCCTCTCCAATTGAATAATGATACACACCAAGTTTTTGGGCAACAAGGTGCACCACTCGCCTCTGCTTGGGGCTGAGGGATCTGGAAAATGCGAGCTCATCACGCATGTGATCATCTTTGAATAATAATATCCTAGAATAGATCTCCAAAGTAGAAGGATCATTCATGTCAAGCTCAGTGGAAGCCTTCTCAGATACACTCGGGGTGGCAGGTGGTTGTGGGATTGGCGCCGCAGGGGCAGAATTGATACCCAAGCCATACTGGGGAGTTGGCATAGGAGGAGGAGAGTACTGGTAGCTCGAGGTGAACGAACGTGGGCTGAAAGTTGAAGAGAGCGCCGATCCATAGTCCTCGTAGAGTTGATTTATATTGGATTGCTGGTGTTGTTGGGCCTGCTGCTCCTTTTCGAGCTGCATGGATCGCATCCGGCGGATGGCCTTTTCTCGCTCGATTCTTTCTTTCTCACCTGCCTGTAATACTTTCTTGTACTCGACACGGAGTTTGCGTCCTTCGACATCGAAGCCATTCAGGGCAGCGACGACTGCATCTGCGTCGCTTGACTGGCGGAAGTTGGCAAAGGCCAGACCACGGAATGAGCCTGCCTGATCCAAGTGGTAATTGAAGGCGTAAGGAGTGGGAATGGACAGGGATTCCTGAAAAGAAAGAAATTAGTACCTGGGACGATGAACTAACTGGCGAGACTGACTATTATGCCGAGAAGAGTTTCACGTTTGACATTGAAAGGTATATTCTTAATAACAATGGCTGTAGGGATGATTTCGTCATCTGCGCTCTGGGCAGTGATGACCGTGGGCATTTGGGGTGGGTTGAGATGGCCCATGGGAGGAGAGCCCCCGGCAGACGAAAAGTCGGAGTTGTTTTGAGGTGACAGTGAGCGTCCATCGGCCGAAGTGGATTCGAGCCATTGCTGGGACAGGTCAGAGAGGATGGTGGGGCAGAGAAGAGGATGGCCTACCGAGGGCAAACCAGCGCGAAGAGCAGGCTTTGACTTGAGGGGAGAAGGGCCGAGGCTTAGAGGATTATAGGCTGGAGAGGTGTTGAAGTGGTACTGCTGCCTGTCGTAATCATAAGAGTCGTGGATGCGTTGTGAGCTGATAGAGAGGGAGGAGAGATCTGGTGGAGAGTTGGACATGGTTGCTCGTAAGAGAAAGTGGCCGTCACTCTTTGTTGACGCCTGCTTATCACGGTCACACAGCTACTTTACATACGACTATCGACTCCCACTGATCACTGCCGGCTTCAGCGGTGCTATCACTGAACACATCTCAATCACATCCCCCAGTCTTCCAGAGTGATCCCACGGCCCACGCGCCCTCCGAACATCCGGCGACGACTTCGGCGACAGTCCTCCTCTCTCCAACTTCTCCCTTGACGGTCTTTGCCGAATACATGTCGCCGGCAGCCTTGTCGACGTCCACACTGCTAGTGTTGGTCTAGGCACAGACGGCATCAGGTGTTTTGAGTCACTAGGCAAACATAAGAACAAGTAACTTGAATGAATCAGTATGAACAGCAACCTTCTGGTTGGCAAAGGGCCAGGAACAAGGCGCAATGAAGAAGGTGGTGCTCTGCGTGGCATGGAAGGCTGTATATCTGTATCCTACATTCACACCAATGTTTATTCCAGAGAATTTATTTGCGTACCAAATTTAACGAACGGTGTAATCAAACAGCCAGTGCCTGAATGGTTTTTAATTATCTAACGTTGTGGCGGCTTCTAGCCTGCAAACGTGTATTGGATCAGCGGTCTGTTTGCAAACTGTAAGCTCAGTCCCAAACCTTGCAAGGAGCGACAAGAAGGAATCTAAAGCCAACTGCCCAACGCCGAGAGTGGTGGAACACCGTCACTATGTAGTCCCATGATCAGTGTTCCCTTGGCGATGAGGTCGAAATATATCCATTTCTGATTAGCATATTATACATGATCCTTATCATACACCACAGTCAACGAAGTCTCTGCAACAGTGAACTCAACTCTGCTGGCGCAAACCCCCATCGCCGGATCAAATTCCCGTTGCCACCAGCTTCTCTCCTTTCTTTGTCAATCCATGCCTTCATCTTTGTCCTTTGCTCCGCGGTAAAATTCCTGCGGCACGAGACCGCATAGGTAAAAAGCAAGCTTAATCTCAATCAGCCAAGTTGTTGGGAAGATCGGATATCAACACGGCTCACTGTATTGCCTTTTCTTCAAAGTCCAGGTCAGGAACGTCGTTCTCCCCGTCCTCACCGTATGGCAGTGGATTTGTTACTGCATTAACCACAGCTTCAATGATATCATAGTCAACAAACGCTTCTAGAGCGATCTCAGTTGTATCACTTCGTGTTGTATCTCTCAGATGAGCTGCATGCGAAGTTGGCATGAATGGGTGTATGAATAGGTACATTGTTCGTTGTGTTCGGTTGGTTTGAAACGTATCCAGATCCAGCTGCAGTGCCCGTCCTTGGGGCCGAGGTTCTGGGATTCGGGCGAACGGTAAGTGGTGCAGATGAAATTGCTATGCTGCCATTTCTCGCTGCTATTCGGCTGCTTGTAGTCACTGGTGGTCTAACAGCGGGCTGCGGTGCCATTCGCAACGCCGGTGTAGAATTTAGGTTTGTAGGTAGAATAACAGTATTCAAGAGATATGCTGTCTTTCTCCGGACAGCAATATCAGGGTCTGAATATGAAATAAGAATTGAGCACTAATAAATGATTCAACTTAGCGAATGATTTTTTGATACCTTGCAACGCATCTCGTAGTCGTACCCACCCATTAACCTCTATTCTGCAAAGCGCCTGAACAGCTCGCGCATTGTGTTTCACGAGGCCAGAAATTGCGTAAATTGTTTTTGCTCTGGCCTCACGTGTTGATAATGGTGAGGGGGAAAGGAAGCTAAATAGTGTTGGTAATGGATCACAGGTAAAATACTGCCAATGATGATCAACGCTTCCGAGAGACGGACAAAGTGAGACATCATATCAACGTACTGCATCTTGCGCAGCGGGATTATTCTGCACGGCAGTTCCAATTACCCATAATGCTTGGACCCTTATATCGTTTGTCGAGTTGGCAGACGTCAAGAGAGAATTGAGGGGTCTCCAGAGATTCATTTTTTGTAGGTCTGTAAACCATTGTCACATATATGCTGAAGGTACATTATATTTCACTCACCGTTTGCATTGTCAATATTCTCAATTAACTACGAAGAAATGTTTGGGAATAGGCGCTCTTATATCATTTCAAGTACACACCATCTCTAGATGATCCAATGCAGCTGTCCTTTCACCTTCATATTTGCTAGGATCAATAGCAACGGCTATATACTCTTTCATTAGTTCAGAGTCTGGTTTATCCAGTATCACGTCAGTGATAGCAGGATCCAGTCTCTGTGGTGGCGAACCCGAGGTCCCAGTTCCATCATTGGAGGCGTTGGGATCCCGAGGCGTTGAGTTTTCGATCGACCAGCGGAGAAGCGAGTCCATTCTTCACGTTGTATGGTGTGGGAGTGGTAGTAGAAGAGTAATAGGCTGTGGAGATCGAGAAGAGATGAGATCTACTTTCATTTAAAGCGATATATATTTGATCAGTGACGCTTGGAATTACTTATTGCCTCCTGATTGTCCCTCTCGCCTAGAAGTGATTGGCAGTCACGTGGACGAGGTCAGCTGGGTTTAAATTCCTTTCATTTTTTTTTTCCGTTCTGCTCTTTTCTTCTCATCGACAAACTCAACATCGTGAGTACGCTTTTCGTTATTCAGATCTAGTGATGATCCAACTATCATACCATACTTTACCAAGTTCCGATAATTCATGATGGAATACTTTATTGATTTCAGCCTTGTCTGATCTTCTCAAATCTTGTTTGCCTTTGCTACCATTGTACTGACCATTCTACTCTTACAGATCCCTCATTCGCGTACCGCACTTGTGAGTTGTCTACTTCAAAATTCAAAATGATGATACTTTTCGATGGGCGGACACAACGCCCCGAACCCATACCAAAGTCTCCTCATGTACAATTGGAGGCGGGTGAGGTGCTTGTTGAAATGCATCGATTCCTGATTACCTTTGCAAAATTGCATGTTGTCTTTTGCTCAAGGCTAATATCTTTTCAGGTAATATTTGCAATATTTTCTGTCTTTAGTAGTAATTCATCAATACAATGTTGTTGACTTGTTCACGACGATGCTAGGAAAACTAAGTGCTATACCGAAAAGACCCAATGAGTTTATGACTCAGGTGGATCCGCCATTAATTGGACGATAATGGTTCATGAGTTGGACCTTGAAAGCTAGAGTTGTGTTGGGAGGATATACACTTGTGGTGTGCAGAGTTGAACATACCTTCTGGATTGCCCCAGTGGGCAGCGGCATCCGGATTAAGCGGCGAAGCATTATTGGGTTCTGGCACATGGTCAACCTAAAAAAAAATGAATAGACGATGTTTCAAGAGAACATACCGCCAAGAAGTGATTGCAATGACAATAGGATAGTTTGAACACTGTATACAGCAGACCATTTGTCCTGAACGACTAATTAGTCATAAGCACAGGCTGATTAGCTCACACCACGAACCTGTAGGATATCTAGGCATATTGCGCCACTGTTAATGTCGAAGTTGGGGTGGTAACAAGGCGTTTCGAATTTGATCGTAGGGGCAACGTATGGGTAGTTGGAAGGGAAAGAAATGGATATTTTGAAGGTAAGGCCGGCATAGATCTGCATACAGCCAGGTTCAAGTTGGTTGTCACTGTCTTTCTCAAGTACCACTCACTGTCTCTGGTGGCCCTTCTATTGTACCGATCCATTCAAATAGGTTACCGTCATTTTTTGGGAAAGCGGACTGTGAGGTCGGTCAGTACCAGTGCCAGGGACGAACATCGAGCATACAATTCCGGGAGATGATGACATCTAGATGTCAGTGAGCAATAGTACACTAATGTATAAGATATATGCGTACCATCAAGGTCATTAATTCATTACTGAGTCTGGTTCATTGTCATTGTCAATGTGGCTCTCTGCACAGAGAGGAGGACTGACCGTTTCGCAACACTGCCAGCTCCCTGTTGTGTAGAGCTCTGACTGCTAGACTTTGCGGGCGGGCGAGAAGCCAAGGGAGAAGTGAGTTGGTCCATGGCAAGGGAGAGTAAGCTGTGGTGGGCAGCGTGCTGTGTTCAAATTGAACGCGTTGAGGGGTCACGTGGGGGCATATATGTTACACGGGGACAAGGCGTGTGGGTGGAAGGGATGGCAGGGAGGGGTGGAGAAAGCATAATAGAGTTACGGACAGATAAACCCAACTAATCACACCGCCAGTGCACCAGATGCAGCTGATTGCTCTTCTGACAACGCGCAAAGGGAGGGTCTAGCGTGGGAATGCTCTACGGCAATGACGGACGAGTACAGCACATACCACTTGTAATCCATCTCCTTCTCCGCCCTGGGCACAATGTCCGCAAACTTCTCTCCCACCCCCAATGAGTCGAGTCTGGTCAACCAGATATTCGCCCAGGCAGACAAGCAGGGTCTTAATATCCTCACAGGCGACGTTGCCGTCCAGATATTTGGCGGCGCCAGGATACCAGCCGCAGTCCTTGGCGAAATATGGAATATTGCAGACGAGGACAACAATGGTTGGCTTTCTAGGAAGGGCGTAGGTATTGCCCTACGCTTGATTGGTCATGCCCAGGCCGGCGAGAAGGTCTCCGCAGCCCTCGTGAATAGACGTGGGTGTTTGCGTCATCTAGATTCTACAGTATATTGATTGACTCTGTTTTCAGCTGGTCCGCCACCAACAATCGATGGTTATAGTGTTGTTCAACAGCATAATACTGGCATATCGTTGACCAAGTCTCCTCCCCCTGGCTTTCCCCCCCTTTCCCCACAAGACAAGGTCAAGTTCCAGTCCATCTTCAACCGCTCAGGCCCTGTGGGCAACTTGTTGAACGGTAATTCCTTTCACCTCCTGCCTGAAATACCAACTCACCCTTTTACAGGAGAGACAGCTCGAGACATCTTTCTCAAGTCAAAGCTCGCCAACGAACAACTAATGAAAATATGGTAAGAATCCATCACATAAGCAGTGCTCTGTATTCAACAGAAACCAACCAGGAACCTTGCTGATACTCGAGATCGAGGGTCATTGGACGTTGTGGACTTCACCATCGCTATGTATTTCATCCATGGTTTGATGTCCAACGGGATATCTTTTGTCCCAACCGCTCTTCCTCCCGGGTTATACGAACAAGCTGGAGGGAATCCATCAAACCTTCCACCAGCAATTGCCGCCCAGCTTACGGGAACTAGTGGATCCTTCAGTCCTGTCTCCGCCCACTTTTCTCGTATCCAACCACAATATACTGGTCCAAGCCAAGCACTGGTCACCGAACATACAGGATTATCTCCTCAACCACGCCTACCTACCCTCCCCGCACGTCCTGGGGTGGTGGCACCGTTCAGACCAGTTTCCATGGCTCCGGATATGCACTGGGATGTCACTGCAAGTGAAAAAGCGGAAACAGACACATTCTTTGATGGTCTTGATACTAAGAGAGTTGGCTATATTGAAGGGGACGTCGCTGTTCCCTTCATGCTCAATTCAAAACTACCCGGAGAAGAACTTGCTCAAATATGGTTCGTCTGTTGCATAACGAGCCTATTCATTCACTTGCTAATTAATTCGCTCAGGGACTTGGCGGACGTCAACAGTGACGGTCGTCTTACTCGTGATGGTTTTGCCATCGCTATGCATCTTATCAAGAAGAAACTAGCCGGCCATCCTCTGCCTACTAGCTTGCCGGAATCACTAATTCCTCCCGCATTACGAAACCAGGCCCAAAGTTCATTAAGGAATATATCCTCCTCCTTCCAACAGGCTCCGGAACCAAAGAATCTGTTGGATTTTGATGATGATACCCCTCCTGCTAGCGCGGTCTCCCCTCAACACACTGGCGCTCTGAATGTTTTGCAGCCTCAAACTACTGGTCCTTTAAATATATTACAGCCTCAGAATACCGGTAAGACGGTCGTTCCCCAACGACGTGCTCCACCTCCGCCGGACCCATTTGGATCCTCGTCACCTTTCGATTTATGTATGTTTGGTACTGAGTACGAATACTTTGTTATGAAACTGAAATAATTATACAGCGCCTCAGAACGATCTCATGGGAGACCATGACAGTGCACATCAGAACCAGACGATCTCACCCCCTCTGCAAGACCGGAGCGCAGAAATCGGCAATCTTAAAAATCAGCTTCACTCGACCAACAATTCACTTGAAAACACCAAAGCTGAGAGAGCTAGGATCGAGAGTGCCCTCTCAAATCAGACAGCTGAACTGACATCTCTGCAAACCCAGTTATCTTTAGCGAAGGCAGCTTACGATACAGAAACCCAGTCTTTGACACAGTTTAAGGAGCGCTATCAAAGCCAGCTGAACGAAATCCAAAAATCAAGGGAGGAACTCATTCGGGCAGAAAGCGATCTCAGTGCAATTCGGGTAGAAAGGGCTGATATCGAGCAAGCGTTCCTTCGTGACAAAGAAGAGGCCAGGGACCTCCATAAGCGAATGATTGAGGCGGGTCAACAGGCCGATCAACTCAAGGGTGAAACTGAAAAGGCCAGGAAAGAAGCCAAGCAGCAAAAAGGTCGACTTGCCATCGCTCGTAAGCAACTATCAACCAAGGAAACTGAAAAGGCCAAGGCGGAAAAGGAGCTTGATGAAGCTACTACAGAAGTCCATGCAATTATCAAGGAGGCTGAAGAAGTTGAAACTCAGCTCAATGTATTAAGCGATCAGAAAGCGGTTGAGCGTACCACATCTCCCGATTCTGTTGCGTTTGCTGCCGCCCATTCCTTACCAGTTTCGCCAGATCCTGCTGCTTCAATTAAGAGCAACGATCCCCCTACCTCAACCAAGAGTAACAACCCGTTTGAACGGCTAGCAAAATCACCGATATCTTCTACCCCGGAATCACAACCCCCCTTCCCTCCTTTCAGTAACGCATCCCCCACGGGGCTTCCAGAAACCACCAATGGACAGGCAAATACAACAGAGGCCAAGAGTTTTGATGATTTCTTTGGGGTCACCGACGCAGCTGCGCTAACACCTAAGGAAGAGCCCAATCCAACCCAGGCAAATACGGGTGATGACGGTGAGAGCTGCATTCTCTAAATAATAAAATTTATTAATCAGTTATTATTAGTCCTTTCTCCAGTTACCGCAACCGATTCAGAACAATTTTTGACACCTCCAACAACTGCTGAGGTTAAAATTGAACGACCGGAAAGTCCCGAAACACCTACCAGCAATGCTCAGGCTAAATTCCCCGAGGTGGATGATGCAGGCACTAATTTCCCTGTTGACTTGATTGACCACAGCACGACGGCGGAAGTCAACAAAGATACGGGCGATGGCCAGGCTGCCACTGATCTTGGGACAAAATTGCACGAATTAGAGGTCGAGGAATCAGATAGTGAAAATGATGATGATGATGATGACTCGCCCTTAGCAGAAGTAGCCCAGAAAGTGAAGGATAAAACCAGCAATTCTACCACTTTATCAAGGCCGGAAACACCCAATCAAACACCTGACTTGATGCCCAACGATGCATCCGTTGCCAAAGTGTCCCCTCCCTCAGCAAAGACTTCTTTTGAAGATATTTTTGGCGCTTCGAATAATAATGCGCCTATCATTGCTCCTAATACATCATCACCCTTGGATGCTTTCAACCCATCCCCAAGCCCCTTTGACGCCTCCTCTAACCCGGTGGAACCGGAGGTACCAGTAAAAAATAATTCTCCCGCCGGAGTAAACGACTTTGACGAGACTTTTGGGGGTCTTTCAGCACCAAATACAGCAGCACCAACTCAATTCTCCTTCGCTTTTGAAGATAGCTTTGACTTTGGAGCTAATGGTGCCTCCCAATCCGCTGCGTTACCAGCTGCCACTGCTCCTGCTCCCCCAACAGCTGCCCCTAGCAACCCAGATACCCAGTCAAATTTTGATGATATTTTCGCTACATCTTCCCTCAGTCAATCACCCCAATCTATACCCGCATTTGTTTCCTCGGCGATTGCCAACGGTACAACTACTGTGGCTCAACCGCCCAAGAAAGAAGAGGACATATTTGCAAACTTTGGTCCTAGTCAAAATCTGGAATTATCCCTCTCTCCCTCTGCTCTTGCTGCAACTACTTCCGAGATTCATAGTTTCCCAACATCTAATCCTACCTCTCCCAAAGCAGTTAGTACATCTTCTCCTAGGTCATCAGTTAATCGGGCATCATCACCTGCTCCGAGGCATGCGAGTCCGCCCCCTGGCCGAATCACATCACCTAAGCCGAGATCATCCAAAGAAAGTCACGAGAAAGTGAAAGAAGCTCCTACGCGTACTTCAAAGTTAAGCGTAAGTAATTGGCCTTTTCGAATGCGCATTTGTGCTGAAGGTATTGTAGATACGGTTACCATTTGGCAAGAAAAAGAACAAGCATCACGAGCCAATGCCTCCTCCACCCTCGAATCTTTCGCCGCCCCGTGAAGAACTGGAGAGAAGACCATCACCCGGATCACAAGACGACGTCGAGGCTGTCAAACAGATTGTGGCCATGGGATTTAGTCGTTCAGAGGCAGTTGATGCGCTAGAAAAATATGGATATGACTTGCAGAGGGCTATTAATAGTCTCTTACAGTGATTCCGAATTCATAACCTTGTCTCAAAGTTACTGAGCCGAAGGACACTGAAATTGGAAATGATTAATAAAAGGCTCTGTTCGTATTATTCCATGATTTTATCAGTTTACGCTCTCTTATGTATGACCCCAACCCATTGACATTCCTTTTCTTTTCCTAAATTTTCCCTGGTCATTAAAGACATTCTCTACGCTCGTTGGATGGACTGCTCTTAATAATAATGGAATGCCACCTTCTTTACTTTCGAATCGCCATCTAATTCTTTTTTTTTTTGTTATCGAGAGGTGGAACAGTTGATTAGAGTCGTGTGCAAATATACCCGGTGGGAGTGATTTCGTGATGGAAATGTGACTTAGTCTTTCTTTGGCTTGCTCAATGGATATATCATGAAGTCTCTTTTTCTAATCCTCCTAGTTATATCTGTCCGAGTGATTGCCTATATTCCTGCCCAGCCAACGAATTTGACCTCGGGAGCTTTATCAGACGAAGTCTCGAGATTGCAGCTGCAATGGTTTAATAATGGGTAAGGATTGTTGACATTGTAGGATGTACATGGACAACAGCTGTGTGTTTGTAGGTCCTATATCGATAATGTCGGAAGTCTTTGGGTGACGGGTGTACCGACGGGTTCTAGAAAGGTGTGGTGAAAACGAACTGGAATACTGCACGTATATTCAGTCTTGTTCGTTGTCCATTGACAGGGTGCATTTGTTCATTTTTCCGAAGAATTCGCAAGTACGACAACTCCACCAAGTGTGTTTGATCCCACTGGTCTTTTGAGTCGATAAATTAAACACACATAATAGCTTCAACTCCTTGGATTGCCTTCATTTCGTGCAATTCTAACACAACAAATGCATCGATGGAGGTGGATATTTTTACTCTCGCGAGGAACAAAGGTGCCGTTGCTGCAGTACGTTCAATATTGAGCTCACTTCCTGTAAGACCATTAACGGTTGCGCCCAGTTATTATACAGCAATTATTCAAACACTTGTGCTCTAGACAAGCTATACGCCAACTATGGTGCTTTGGATATTGATATTTATACAACCCGCAGTTCCGCCACCTCTTGTATCATCGAATCCCAATTTGATCAGGCTGGCCGCAGTGGTCTTTGGAATTACGATTCGCAGCGTTTGAATGAAACCGAGGATAGTGTTCGAATAACTATAGAAAATGGAAATCCTTCAATGAGTGGTTTCTTATATGTCCAACTGGGATCCGGTGATGCAGATCCTAATGCACCTGTCGGTGAAAGTTCTTCATTGAATGGTGGATATAGTGTGAATGATATGTAAGTATTGGAATAGTAGGAATTTACGATATAATTGACTGAAAATTATTACTACTCCAGGAGTTCAAGTGCATATATACCCGCGATAGCCATTTCAATAATATTAGCGTACATTTAGAGCGACGTCTTATACCCTCATACCTCATATATATGGTTTTCTCTTTAATTTTGTTGGTGATATACCCAACTGTGTTCTTGAGAGTAACATGAAGTTGGTGATGTCCTGATACAAAAGTACTGGTAAATAGTAACAAGCAACACCTCTTACACTACCACCTACACTTCCATACCCACATTTACTATAATCGCAATGGCTTCGCGTGTTAACTGGCTGCAAGGAAAGACAATCAAGAAATCCGGACTAGGGTCTTCAAATCATACACGTTCATCCACCCCGCAACAAGTTCAGAGTACATCAACAACAGTGTTCGGTGGAGGTGTTAAAGATCCATCTGGAAGAGTAACTGAATTCTTTGTTAGTTATACTTTTATCCCTAAAGGAAATGATTCATCCTAACACGACATATATCCAGTCCATGGATGATCAATGTCCGGTTTGCAAAAGTGATCGTTACTTGAACCCGAAACTCCGTTTATTAGTGAGTTCATGTTACCACAAAATGTCTGTATATCATTATAACTCTCTTGATTTACTTTGTCCCTAATTACGTTCAAATGATAGGTGCGAATCTTGTATTGACAGATTATTCACTTTGGGTCCTGCTCCTTGTCCAATCTGCAATAAAGTTCTTCGAAAATTAGCTTTCACTCCACAAACATTCGAAGATTTAGGTGTGGAGAAAGAAGTTGCTATACGCAGACGAATAGCAAAAGAGTAGATATCATAAATCTATTTCATGATTTATCCCAAAATTTCTAACCGACGACTTCAATAGATTCAACAAGAGAAGAGACGATTTTCCTGACCTCAAAAGTTACAATGATTACCTGGAAGAGGTAGAAGACATTGGTAGGTTATATATTATATTTCCCCGTTTACTGAAAACTAATGGATTCTACAGCCTTTAATTTGATCAATGATATTGATATACCAGAAACTGAAGCCCGGATTACAAGATATAGAGCAGAAAATGCCGCTCTTATTGAACTCAACATCCAACGAGAAGAACAATACGCTCAACAACTTCGGGACCAGGAAGATACCGATCGTAGAGATCGTGAACTTAGAGCTGAAGAGCTTAAAAGGGAAATGGAAGAAGAACGAGAAGAACGAGACAAAGAGAAACGCGAGATCATTGACAAGTTAGAGACTAGCGATCGAGATGCTGCCAAGATTATCGCGAAAACAAGGTCAAATGCTCTCAAGAGAAATCAAGCCCGGACAACGTCCGCATCTCATCTACAAAGCAGTTCTAAACTCTTACGGTCCAGAGCTGCTCAGAGCACCAATATTCCGGATGTTCCCCATGTTCCTTTGCAAGACAATTATTATGCTTATGAAGACAAATTCACTATGAAACCTGAAGGATACCATGATTTCTTGAGTGAGGCGGTCAGAAAGGACCGTGAAGGTATCATGCGTGGAGGTGGTTATCGAGTGGAAGAAGCTTGGGAACGAGCACTCCGTAGTGCAGTAGCCGGTTTGGATTTGCTTCCGTTGCAAGGTCTTGATTCTCGGACTTCACAAGTAGATACTGTTCCTGACGTAGTTATGACTGCCTAGATCCAATATTGTCTATGGCACATTGTAGAAGTAGATATAGTAATCCAAGTCTTATACCCTTCTCCCACTGGTTATCCGTTGGCCTACCACAACTTTTCTTCGAGTTTTTTCAGCTTCAGTAAGTGGGCCACTAAGAGGCACATATAATGCTTGATATTCCGCTTGTCCTCTATGAATGAGAGATTTAACGTTTAGAATTGGCTGAGGAAGAAATCAACGAACGATAGTTGTTGCTGGGTTAGTCTGAATACTTTCTGTACTTGGGATGCGTCAAAAGCGGAATCAACTCCATCCTTGGATGCCTTAGGCACTGGGGTTGACTTCTTATGTTTGTTGATCTTGAGATGGGATATAAGACCAGATTCACTTTTGGGCTCGTCTTCGTCAATGTGGTCGCCGGTTTCAAGAGCGACCTCTGCAGGCGTGAGTAGGTCATATAGTGTTATAGCCTTCTGCCCATTAGGTTCACTCGATAGATTGTTACCTCGAACCGGCGGGTTGGATGCCGGTTGAGAGTCGGGGGGATTATTTTGGTCTTGTTGGTTTTGTGAGTACCCGGGAAATCTTGATTTAGCGGAATCCCGAATTTTCTGAGGGAGTAATCTAAATAGCGCTGAGTTCCGAGTTATTCAATATGATTTATCCCTAGCTACCTTCCGGTATCAAATGTCAATAGATCTACTTTTCCTGATTTATCTTTTTCATAACCAATAATAAGGCGTGAATGGCCACGATGTTGTAGTATGACTGGCATTAATCCTGTCACAGAGATAGGTGAAGTTTTCCCCAAGACATCGTTAATGATAGTGGATGATTGGCGGCTAACTTCAGAGCCAAAATGCTCGACCATCCATTGGACTACAGCTGCAGCGCCTACTCAGAATGAATATTGGGTTGGTCTATGACTATTAACAGTTTGTCCACTCACATGCCTTTTTATCTGCGAACCCATTAAAGTCTACTAGTTGAGCGCTATAGATCTCATGAGATTGAGACACATCTCCTCGAAGGGTTGAGAAAGGCTGACGGTATTCCGCGAAAAGATAAAGCGACGTATATCTCTGTTCAGGAGTTAAGTTAATTGTGCACAAACAATACAGTGAACATATCCTCTTACCTGCTGTTCCTATCCATTTACTGGTACCTACAATTGTGTTTTTCAACTGTGTGCGTCCGATTTGGTCATACCCTTGATAGCCATGTTTACACGAGTATAAAGACAATTAACAACACTTCTCACCAGCGTCCCAAGCAGTTTGTAACCATGCTTGCAGATTCCTTATACTCGGTGAAGGAGGTGTATCGAGAAGAGAAGAATACGAGGGCTGTGTACGTTGCTCGTAGAGACAGGAACATAGCATCAAAAAATTGCGATATCTGGTGGGGCTTTAGTTGGAACTACCTCGTTATACAGGCAAGCCGAGGTCTCACCCGCAGCCCCAGCTAGCATCCCATAGTTCTTTCCCGATATGAACAACATTCTCTTGACACAAGATTGCGCGGGAGACTTTCCCCTTCTTTACGAGCATGTCTAAAGACTCTCGTATGACGGGGACAAGTCCTATTTGAGATGTTTACAAGGTAAGAGATACGACAGGTGGTGATATACTAACCTGGTGTATGGTTAGGGGGAGGAATTGAGCCCATAGAGGGATACCAGAAGATGTCATTTTCAACGCATTTGCTCAGTTTTTGCCAGGGACCATGGCCGTGCGGGTGGAAACGCTTCTTGAACTTGTTACGGTGTTCATTGCGCGGTGCGACCTCAAGGGAGGGACCTGGTTCACTACTACTCGAACCGTTAAAGTGAGCTTCATAGTGACTCTCTCTTTCGTGAAGTGTCAGAATGTCTAGGTTTCTGGCACAAAAACCGCATGTGAGGGTGTCAGTCATGGTATTATTGGTGGTCAGAGTTAGCTTTTCCATTAAGTACGTACTACGAAGGGAGTCCCTGAGACAGATTATAACATACCACGTGACCAACGACGTAAGCGGAATATAGATGTGCTCTACGTGACGCGTCCAAGCCATATCACTCGTAGAAACTCATCCAATATGTCCAGGTCCTACGATCGAGGCAAGTGCTGCTCTGTTCTTTATCAAATATATATTTACAGTACTGCGATGTTATCTAGCCCTCACCGTCTTTTCTCCCGATGGCCATTTGTTCCAAGTAGGTTTGATCATATTTCACCTGTGCCTATGGTGATGCAGGACACTGACTTTATATTTCGTAGGTGGAGTACGCTCTGGAAGCTGTTAGAAAGGGAACATGTGCTGTATGTTCCTGATCTCATAATCTTATCATTAGCACTTTTCTCATTTGGCATAAAAGGTTGGTGTGAGGGGAAAGGATGTGGTAGTATTGGGCGTTGAGAAGAAATCAGTTCTTCAACTCCAGGATCCTCGTACCGTTAGGAAGGTAGTGATGTTGGACGATCATATTTGTTTAGCCTTTGCAGGTGCGTTACATACACACTTATCTCGCAAAGCCGTTACTGAAAACACTCCCCTTGATCAGGACTGACCGCCGACGGTCGTGTTCTTATTGATAAAGCCCGTGTTGAATGCCAAAGTCATCGTCTGACCGTTGAAGACCCTGTGACAGTAGAGTATATCACACGACACATTGCAGGAATTCAGCAGGTACTCTACATATACCATCGTCAACTATATACGCTTACCATATTCTCATTAGCGGTATACACAATCAGGAGGTGTACGGCCGTTCGGTATATCAACGCTCATCATTGGATTCGACCCCCATGATAATAAACCAAGACTGTACCAGACTGAGCCTAGTGGCATCTACAGTGCATGGAAGGTGAGAAGTTATTGTTTGGTCCTTGACAAATTCTTATTTATGAAAAGGCCAATGCTATCGGTCGTTCATCGAAAACTGTTCGAGAGTTCCTTGAAAAAAATCACAAGGATGATATGACAAGAGCAGAGACCATCAAGCTTACAGTCAAGAGTTTACTCGAGGTAGTACAGACTGGAGCCAAGAATATCGAGATCAGTGTAATGGAGAGCTATGGTAAAGTGACTGTGAGTGTAGACATTCGGAGTGTGTGATGTTTGTCCTGATTAATACTAGATGCTCGAGCTACATGAGATCGAGGCCATTGTTGCCGATATTGAAAGAGAAAAGGAAGCTGGTGCGTCCTGTCTTTTGTATGCAATTTCTTACACTTATTTTTGTTGTAGAGGCGGAGCGCAAGAGATCCCGTCTTGCCGCGACAGCCGCTGGTCAAGCAGCAATGACACAGCGTGCTGCTGGAGAGGGTTCGGGTCAATGATAATATCCATTGTATTAAATACGTCTGTATACATATCCTTTTCTTTGGTCAGATTAGATCTGGTGTTTGGCATCTCCCCCGAGCCCAATCAGAGTTTATCAATTTCCGAATTTGGCAAGAGAAGCATTAGGAGACGTGTTACTGACGTTGTCTACTTTAATGACCTCCCCACATCCAATAACCACCCACAGCAGACAGACCTCACTTAAACATGTCTTGTACTCGGAAATATTGTCAGTTACCTCGGTAATGCGCAAAAACTCGCGCTGGTCGTCTTCAGCTCTCTATGTCAGTTCGAAGGATTCCCCAGCATTGGGAAGCAATCTCGGTTTGCGAATATCTTCACCAGCTCATACTGTGCGATCCTCGGGAAAAGCAACGAGAGAATCAGAGCTCATGAGCAACTTTCAAGAACTGAAGCGGCTCGTCAAAGATATCACAGGTACTTTGCCTTTAAGTGATGCTGTCTAACCAACAACTCATACGAGGATCCCAGATTTTGATACTGTCGATCTCGCAACTCTTCTCCATCCTTTCTTTGCAATTCTTCGCTCTCCTCTTTCCACTGGACCAATAAGCTCAGCAGCACTTTCCGCCCTTCATAGTTTCTTTGACTGTGGTCTCATCAACCCAAACTCCCAACAACTGGAAGTTGCTCTAGCAGAAATCAGCAGTGCAGTATCACATTGCAAATTCGAAACGAGTAACTCCTCCGGTGACGAGGTTGTTCTCTTGAAGATCTTAACTGTTATCCACGATTGTTTATGCGGAAGTGTTGGTGGTGAATTGGGAGACGTTGAGGTATGTGAGATGTTGGAGACAGTCCTTACCACATGTTGTCAAATGAGATTGAGTGGTATGTTATCACACTGAATTAGCACAAAAATATGTTCTGACACATGGATAGAATTGTTACGCCGTTCTGCAGAGAATACTATGCATTCTCTTGTTCGTACCGTATTTTTAAGGCTGCATAAACTGGACCCTGAGGCAGAAGAAGCAAAAGTTGCTACTGCTGATGAAGTGGTTTTAGAGAGCGAGATAAAGATGACTGTATCCGCTCAGCAAGTCGAAACTCCCGTTAACGCGAAAGAGGAGATTTCGTCCATAGAACCTATGAAAGAGGAGACACCATCCACAGAAGAAGCCAAAGAGAAAGAAGAGAGTTTACTTGATCAGGATGTAGAAACACAACAAGTCAATGCTGAAAGCCAAAAGCTCGTCGCAGAGTCCATTCCGCTAATCACACACAGACCTGCCTGTAAGTGCGCACACCAGTATAGTTCACTTGACACTGACAAAATTCACAGATGGATTGCCCTCCATTCTGGAACTACTTCGAGTTTTAATTAATGTTCTTGATCCCAACGACCAGCAACACACGGATTCAACAAGGCTTGTTGCACTGGGCATTCTTAATGTGGCCTTTGAAGAATCAGGGACTGCAATTGCAAATTTCCCTTCACTTAAAGCCCTCGTTGTGGACCCAGGATGTAAATTCTTGTTCCAGCTTGCACATTCTGAAAATATGTCAATCTTACATTCCAGTCTACGTGCCATATCAACGATACTTGTAACCATGCCGAAAGGCCTAAAGCTCCAACAGGAACTCTTCCTAGCTTTCACAATTGATCGGCTTGCTACTCCACTTCCTGGTCAAAATGGGAAAGCCCAAAAAAGAGGGCAGTTTGCCTCCCCAAGACCTGGGACCCCTTCTTCTTTGGGTGGCGGTGCCTCTGAAGATACGAAGACTGACCCAGAACGAATTCATACCCCAAAAGTTCTTGCTCCACCAGCTCGTGGTGAAATTAGGGACCTTATTCTCGAAACCCTCAGCCATATATCCGACCACTCGAGTTTCATGGTTGACTTGTATACCAATTATGACTGTGACATCAACTGCGAAAATCTATTCGAACGCTTGGTGGATTTCCTAACCAATGTGGGTAAATACCACAATGAACCAAACCAATCACTGATGATACACCGTATGTAGTCAATACAGCTAACTAGTACAGGTATCACTGACCAACAGCTACGCAATACTCAAATTCTATGCCTCGAACTATTACTCAGTTTCGTACAAGAGATGACAGCTCGGACACAGGGTGTAAGTGTATTATTTCTGTACTTTTTCGGCTCATATCTGACAATACATATTCAGGCATTAGAGGAGTGGCCTCACGTAAGCACTATTGTCATCTCAAAGTTGACAAATTACTCAGATGAATCGCAGAACTATCCTTCACCAGAATCGCTGTTACACACCAAATCACAAAAACAGTTGATCCTCACAGGAGCATCTATGTTCAAGAACAAACCAAAGAATGGGCTCGCTTTCTTAGAAGAGAATGGAATCATTTACAATGACCTTATCGAAGGTGTTTCAAAGACAAAGGGTCTAGCCTCATTTCTGAAAGGATGTTCGAGACTTGATAAAAGGCTTTTGGGAGACTATATCTCAAAGCCGGATAATCTCGAGTTGTTAAAAGAGTTTATTGGCCTTTTCGACTTCAGAAATGTAGGCGTTATTAAATCTCGTTAAATCACCAGCTGCTGATCTGTATATATAGAAAGATCCTGCAGAAGCTATACGTGAGCTGTTGGAAAACTTTCGGTTACCAGGAGAATCCCAGCAAATTGCCCGGATTACAGAGACCTTTGCATCGATCTACTTTGCTTCTGAACCTGGTTAGTTGTTTGACACGCATATTGATGCAACATAACATTTCATATCTGATCACACTCACACTCCAGCTGAAATTAAAAGTGAAGATGCTGTCTATGTGCTCACCTATTCAATCATTATGTTAAACACTGATCTTCACAATCCCCAAATTCGGGTTGGTGGCATTCATTTATCACAGGACGTAAAACTGACATACATTCTACAGAAACGTATGGCCTTTGAAGATTACCAAAAGAATCTGCGAGGTGTCAACGATGGTTCCGATTTCTCACCAGAGTTTCTGGTATGATAAGAATTTTACTGCATACTGGCGTACTCGCTGAACTCTTTTTTCCCAGCACGCCATATATGATTCCATTCGCAAAAGGGAAATTATAATGCCAGAAGAACACATAGGCCAACTTGGCTTTGAGTATGCATGGAAGGAGTTACTTGCTCGGTCACGAAATGCAGGTAAGTTGATCAGGATTTTGGGAGATCAGAATGTAATCAGGATTTAGGTGATTTCTTTATATGCAACACACAATTATTCGATATCGACATGTTTAAAACCGTCTGGAAGTCTGTTATCACTGCAATTGCTTATGCCTTTATCACCTTCGATGACGACTACATCATCCAAAAGGCTATTACTGGTTTTAGGCAATGCGCTACACTTGCAGGCCATTTCCACCTTCCCGATGTGTTTGATTACGTTGTGGTATCACTCTCCCAAGCAACAAGTCTTCTATCAGATACTCTACCTGCCAATGTTCCAAATTACCCCATCGTTGATATTGAAGGACAATCAGTCACGGTCTCCAATTTATCTGTAGAGTTTGGAACCAACTTCAAAGGCCAGCTCGCTGCTGTCGTTCTATTCAATATTGTAAATGGAAATGGTAATGCCCTACGTGAAGGTTGGACGCAGGTAAGTCCGCACAACTAGAACTTTATAGCTAGTTGTTGATTGTTCGCACAGATATTTGAGATGTTCCAAAATTTATTCCTTCATTCCCTTTTACCCACACGAATGCTCCAAATGGAAGATTTCCTTGGGGGAGTTACCATGATACCATTACGTGGTAGTCACCCTCCACGACCAGCACCAAGAAGCGACGGTGGACTTTTATCAGCATTGTCATCTTATCTCATGACACCATACAACCACAGTAGCGAAACAGTTGTTCCTGACGCCACTGATGCCGACATTGAACATACTCTTTGTACCATTGACTGTATCGCATCATGTAGACTGGAGGAACTTTACAGTCAAATTATGTGAGTACCTGAATTTCATCTTGTTGTAAACAAAACTGACACGTATGTATTCTAGTCAGTTAGATTTGGAAGCGATGGTGGCCGCAGTTAGGGCTCTGGAGGCATTGGCACATGAACGAACGGTGGCTAAACTCAGGCTTCAGTCTGACGACGTTACAGGGCCCGAAAATCGGGAATATCAACTTCCCTATGACCCTGCCTCTGTATTCCTGCTGGAGACTATGGTTAGCATCACCTGTCAGTCTCCCCAGTATATCGAAGACCTATGGTAGGCTGGTAACTTCAATTGTAGATGTCCGCAATTAACAACCTACAGGCCTATAGTATTCGAGCATCTTTCGGCCTTGCTCTCAACTCCCGCACAATATAGTGTATTATTGATTGAACGAGCTGTAGTCAGTCTTTTGAGACTCTGCCGTATTTTAGCCCAACAGGTAAGTTAGCGTTCCGAAACCTACTTCATCATAAGCTAAGCACCAATGATAGGTTTCATTACGCGACCAAATCTACCTGTCTTTCGATCTCTTGGCAGGATTGCCCGCCTCAGTTGCCAACTCCGTAGGAGAACAAGTTGTTTCCGGCGTTGGCCTCATCGTCCAGCAACACAGAGATATTATCCGTTCTCAAACAGAATGGAATGTGGTATTCGCTATGCTTAGGTCAACAATGCCCCACCCAGAAGCAGCGCGGCTGTCCTTTGATCTTGTATTAAGCCTAAGCTCAGACGGACCTAACCAACTTGTAACATTGGACAACTTCCCCGGTCTGGTCACAATTCTGGATGATTTTGCAGCATCTGCCGGCTTCGCCACCGAGCGGCATCAACAGCGCGGACGGCGCGTTGAACCACTCAGCACTGCTAAGTATGTAACTTCATGTAATGAACTGCTCGTCGATCTGATTTGCTCTAGCTCTCCTATCATTGACCGTGGTACAAAAGCAATTGGTATTCTGGCACGCCTTCACCGAGAAAATCTTGTACCATTACTACAAAACACTCAAATCAATAATAGCCAAGGTGATCTAGAACTATAGAATGTCGAAGAGTCAGTTCAACTAATACTTTTATTTACAGTAACATGGAGACAATATGCTCTTCCTTTGCTCATGTCACTCAGTCGCCAATCGACAAGTGCGGCTCGAGAAGTGCGACATTCGGCTATTAGTCATCTTCAACGTATTCTACTCGGTCAACATTTGCTTCTGAACGAAGATGATCAGAGTCAGGTTGAAGATGTATTCAATCGGGTGGTTTTCCCGTTACTTGATGAATTGTTGAAGCCTCAAACCTATCAACGTGACCCACAGGGTATACCCGAGACACGATTAAGAGCATGTGCTTTACTTTGTAAAGTATTCATGCACCTCGAAGTTAGGGAACAAGTCAAAACCGACTTTAGGGTATTGTGGATACAAATCCTGGACCTTTTAGATCGCTTGATGAATATTCATCGAGGAGATCAACTAGTGAGTGATCATCACATTTACATCCAATAACCTTCATGTTCATGCTATATCGTAGTACGAAGCCGTACCTGAATCCCTCAAGAATGTTGTTTTGGTGATGAATGCTACCGGGCTTCTTGTACCCCCTCAAGAAAATTCGGAGGAAGACCCGAGAGATGACCGACAACGGACTTTATGGACGGCGACGCATGAGAGAATTGAACGATTCTTGCCAGGTTTCCTTAACAATGTTATACCTCCTCCACGTCCGACCGCTGTTCTTCCTGCCTCCGCGGAAGCTTGAGTTGTTGTAAATACCATAGAATAATTATTATGATAGTTTACTATTATAGAATTATCTGTATCTCGACACACGGGGGTACTCAAGATTCCTCGATTACCAGAATTTCATCTTGGAAAGTCTGCCGAACAACCTTGAATCAATACCACATGTTTCTAACAAATGGAAGTAGATTTACTCACCTAACACGCATATAGATACCTGTCAAGATGAAAACTGGACCGATGACATAGAATACAAATCGGAATAATCCATAAATATTATTCTCCCCCCACCGAGACCAACCTCCACCTAAATGGGCAGTAAACAACATCAGTGGGAAAAGAATATAACCTGACATCCTGTGTGAGATAGAACCAAGGATGTATGTGTGTGAGTTGGAAAAAAATTGAATGAAAACGAAGCGCCCAAAAAAAAAAAAAGGGATAATATATTTAGTTTGGTATGGAATTCGAAGAAGTTTGTATTGTATTGCATACCTATGATATTTCCATACTGCCTTGGCTTTCATACCACCCCCAAAAAGTGTACCTTTGTACCATACACTACCTGCTCCTAGAAATATTTGGAAGAGGAGCCAAAGTATGCAAATTAGGCCGAATGTCTATTTTTATGTATTGAAATGAGCGTTCAGAACACTAGACCATGTATGAGAAAAAACGTACACCATGCCAGGAAGTAATGTGGTCAGCACCACGAACCATTTATTATATGAGACCGCGGATGTGCCAAATAGGATACTTGGGAAACCAACATAAAGGATTGCAGTTTGATGTCTGGAAAAACCCGCGGCTTTGGTTTTAGGTTGAGATGTTGGTTGAAGTGTTATTATACCTTTTTTTATTGTTAATAGGAAATGGTGGGCTTAAGGACTGGAATCGACTTACCATATGTGAAACATGCAAGCGCTAAGGTTTGGAGTAAAGGATGGAAGGCGTACCATCCAAGTGAAAGTGGGTTGTTGAAGAGAACAGCTAACCATGTTGGAATCACTAACAACTACATATACATTCAGAATCTCCCTAGAGGAGAATGCAAAGAACAAAGAGACATTACGCACCACAACACCTGTCTACATACCAAATAAATCAATTCCATACTACGTAAAAACCATTCCCTATCAAACTCACTAAAGTCAAATTCCTAGCAAATTCATCTCCATTCCTTCCTTCCCATTTCATTCCACTCTGTTCACCTAATCCCATTCTTTCAATGTCTTGAGCGTTGTTCTCGTTTCTATATGTATGTGACGTAGCGTTTGTGTTCCCTTCGCTTACACTCCTACTCCGGGTATTCTCCAAATCAGGAATATTATTCAATTCTTTCCTCGATCCTGGGCCCAAGTCTGAGTTTGGCAAGAACAACTCCAAATCAGCGGAAGTTTCGTATTCTCCGTTATTAGATCCGGGCTTATGGGGAGGAATGGGCATGAGTCAATAACAAGTACTACCTAGTGTACTTTTTCGAGTTAAGTATTAGCTGCGCGGAGTGGGAAATCACACAAGTATACCCAGCCGCCACAATCGGCCGTTGTTGTCGTGCCCACTGAGTATTTTAATCCTCCACTCTAACCTCAAACATCTGCTACCGGAAAATGTGTTCCGTTTATCCGCATGCATCTGATCCGGGCATCTTATTCAATCACTTTCCGGCCAATTTCTTGTACACATCGTAATGAGATCAAGTAATGTTACATTAATCAAGGCTACTCATGGTATTTAGTACGTAGGTAATTCGAAGGAAGAACGCAACATCACATTGTGATGTTTCAGGGTTCGTATTAGTTAGTAGAAATAAAACAAGAGATAAAAGAAAAATATGATCGTAAGTACATCATCACTGGCTACTAATATGTAAAGGGAGGGGAAAAAAGCTAGTGAAAACATTATGGATTACTTGACAACAAGTTGGTCTTTGTAGCAAGGAAGAAGAGAGGGAGTGAGAAAGCAAGATAACAATGTAAAGGTATCAAGTAGTATAGTGTATAGTGGGTTGCTTACTCCAGAATCGGCCAGCTGTTTTCAGCCTTCCATTTTTCGACCATTTCAGCAACAGCCTCTTTGGTAAAAGTCGGACGCCTGAGCTGATAACCGACGATATTCTTGAGCTTGGAGTTGCTGAGAGAAACACAATGCTTATCAAGAGCATACTTGTCCATATATGCAGAGAGATGCTGGTTAACAGTTGGAGGATTGGATTTTGCAACCATCTCGGCCCACTTGTTGACGTGGAGGTCATTGACTTCTTCAACATGGTCATCTTGGAGCTGACAATCAAGAATTAATTTATGAGGAACATGCATTTAATTATGGTTAGCATACCTTCATGAGAGTCGTTTCAACAAAGTTGAAGAATTCGAAAGTAGTGCCAAAGTAGGAGGTAACCACTTGGCCAACACTGACAAGTGTGCTGTTCGCGTCATCGGTCTATATTGTATTAATTTATTGGTTATTTTTCAAGGGAATATCTTTGCTTACCACATTGAAGACCGGAGCAACAACTTTCTGTTCGTGCGGAATGGATTCGGCAAACTTGGCAGCAAGATTTTCTTTGCTGGTCAAACAAGGAATGGAAATACCAGCCTTCTGGTTAGCGGCCTCGCGACCGAGTGGTCCCATCCAGTTAGCGGCAGCCCAAGCCGCACCAGCAAGATCTTCAGTATGAATGGTGTTGGTGGAGTTCTTGCCAGGGGACCACCTTTGTCAACAGCTCTGTCAATTTTTCGGTGATATCGGGTGTGCACTTTGGAACTTACATAGACTTCATTGGTTTCTTGAGATATCCATAAATAGATGCAACGATAATTCCAGATGCGACTGTATCAGAAATTTAATCAGCATCAATCTAGCCGAGAGATGATTGTAAGACACACTGATCCCATAGTTGGTGTATGGTCCATACACAAAACCAGACCTCAAGATAACAAGGTTCAAGCTACGAGCCGAAGTGTGGCAAGTTGATGGCAATGGTGAGTCAGGTTGCCACATGAATGGACAGAACATTGCTCACTCTTCGATGGCAGCCAAAATCCTCGTTGCTTCATGCCACCAGATACCAATGGTGCCCCAAGGTTTGATCTCTTCCTTTTCATCATGAGGGCCTTTACTGGGTGTTTCATAGTATGGGTGGTGTATACGGATATAAGCCTTGACTTTGCGCCTCGCGGCCTCTTCGCCGATTAACTTTGCAGTATGGCATGTGAAGTTGATGATGATCTATTCGATGAATGAAGCGTCAACACAAGTGAACAATGAGGCATGGATATGATATCCGAGGTCCGGCTGAAGGAGACAATGGGTGATTGGAGCCCAGGGTCAAGGGCAGGGGGTAAGGAAATGGAAGACAAAGAAATGATGACACACCTGTTCACCTCTCTCGTTCCAAACCTCGCCTGTGAAATCGAAGACATATTCGAAGGCGGGAATTCCAGCAGGAGGGTCAAATACACTGGGGATCCTGTCTAAAATAGGATGAGATACGAAGTGAACAGTTAGAAGGACATGCAGAACACACCGGCTACGGTCAGATTGACTTGACGATATTCAACCTGTGGCTTCTCGAGTAACTTGGGGAACTCTGAGCCAATATACCTGGATCGATGGGTCAGTGGCCTATCAGGAAGGGGATGGGAAGTGTTCCACGCACGTTGTGGCTGGGTGGACAGAGTACTTGTCGATGATCCGTAGATACTGGAGATGGATAGTATTCAGGGGGTGTGTCAGAAGAGAAAAGGGATACGCACGGATACCAGAGGTTCACCCTCCAAGGGGACCAGTAAAGCTGCGAGGGCCCTTGAACAGGTGTTCAGACCACCTGGATGGATGGATGGATGAGAATGGGGGATCTGAAGGGGGCGATGGACTGACCAAAGATGAGGACACTTGGTTTCTGGGACATTGGTGGGCTGAAGGGTGGAGTGGGTATAAAAGACGTGGGGAATCCGTCCAAAAGATCCCTGCTATTTAGCCCTTTTGTTATGTAATCATCAGCCCACTCCCCGACAAGGATCAACTGCAATACACAACTCCCGATCTTGCATTAAAATAACAACCAAATTTTATAGTAAATCTACGTCCTACTGCACTGCGGAACGTAAAGTCCACCCCGAGCGCTTCGTTACTAGCTTGTTACCATCATTTAACTGGAAGCCTCGGTTTTAGTCTTTAGATATTTATATATCGATGAAAAATCTCGGGAAGCAAGATCCGGCTGATCTTGAATAGACTTTGCGTACAGCGCCTCAGCAGCCTGCCCCATCGGTAGTGGACTGTTTTCTTTCCTGGCAATTTCTGTAGCTAACCCCATATCCTTCACATGACACACAAAGATCAGTCACAGATTGGCTGTTGAGAGAGTCCTGCTCGTACGTACCTTGAGCATGAGCGCCGTGACAAATCCACCCTCAAAATCTCTCTCACACGGCGGAGATTTATTTGGCAAAGCTCCTTTTACGGGATTGTTGACTGACGAGGCCCAACATCCACCGGTGCTACTATTAATGACTGCGGCCAAAATAGCTGGATCCAGACCAAGTTTTTGGCCCAAAAGCATGGCTTCACCGATTACAATTTGTTCAACACCTAGAACCAACTTGGGTGGGAAAGAAGGGTCAACAGTAATGTGTGATAGGAAGAAGAACCATAACCGACATTATTACAGATCTTGGCCCCCAAGCCAGCACCTGATGGCCCGCAATAGATAATGCGTTGGCCCATTAAAGAAAGAATCGGTTGCGCGAGCTTGAATGATGGCTCTGTTCCTCCTACCAAGAAGGATAATGTCCCAGCTTTGGCACCAGAAACACCTACAAGTACTCCGTTTAGCCAATTGGACGCGCATAAGACAGCAAGGTAATTACCGCCTGACACGGGCGCATCGACTATTTGTGCACCTGCTAAAGTAATTTCACGTGCAATGGTGCGAGCTACATCAACGTCAAGAGTGGTGGAGTCGATGAGAAGGGTTTGTGCAACGTCCTGCGTTGACAGATTCTGTAATGTTGGGATAATGTTCCCGCTGTAAACCTCTTTGACCTGTGGAGACGAAGGAAGCATAGTAACAATAGTCTTTGAAGCCAACGCAGCTCTAAGTGCCATATGAATAGGGGCTATATGTGTGAAAGCGGTATATTCTCTTACTCGACTGGAGAGCTGACGATTTCGAGCTTAGCACCTGGGAACTGGCCCAGGAAGTTGTCTCTAAAAACCTTTGCAGTTTCAGGGAAGGCATCGCAGACGACAAAGTGGGCCTCCTGAGTGTTTGTGAATTGTTTAGAAAACAAATTGTAGGCCATCTCTGAGCCCATACGACCAAGGCCAATGAAGCTAGTGCTTTTGAGACGTGAGGCTCGCTGAAGACATGACAGAGATTGGCGCATAGGAATAGAATGGATGGAGAGAATGAGGAAAGATCAGCCGGGGCCCGGACCTTGGAGGGCTGCTCCGGCCATGTCGCGGTCTAATAATGGTGGGTCCCTGCTCATCGGCTCTCTTCCAACCGCCATCACGGACTATTCGATGAAGTATTTATACAACCCATTTCCTCCTCTCTCCTTTAATCGTCATGGATGACGACGCACCCCCCTCCTATGTCGTTGACGACAACCACCCCCTCCCAGTCTACTCATCCACAGTTTCTAGCACAGAATGTCTTCTCCAGATACAACCACGGCCCATGACTGGCTGTCCTGCCTGTGACTGGATGTTTGAGACTAAGCATATGCGCATCAATCTGGGTCCTCGTCTGTGGAACCTCTATTCCCCGTCCTACGGCCTCAATGGCAGGATCGAGGGCTCAGTCAGGCTTGCTGGAGAACAGAATCGTGTAGAGAGCGTCACAGCAACGGTATGCATTCCCCACCATGCACAGTTTTCTGAGTATATGCGCTCATGATTATACCTGTAGCTTGAGGGTCGAGTCAGGGTCACAGTGTCCCAACGTAGCACAATGTCCGGAGATATTTTAGTCTCACAGACAACGACAATCTATGATTCAACTAAAACCAACTCATTCCTTTGGGGGGAGGAAAATCCATTCTCTATCCCCATTCCGAGCGAAACCGATTTCAAAGGACAATTGACAACTCTACCTCCCTCTCATTTTTCCTATCACCAGCTCGTCTCCACAGAGGTATTTTACACCCTCACATTTCAACTGAATCGCAAGGGCAAGGGTCTCAAGAGAAATGAATCGTAAGTCCGATATATCCCCTGAATCACATACCACTCGGTCCGAGTCTCACCAACCTCTTCAGAAAAGCAATACGAATATTGTATCTCCCCAAGTCAACACCACCTGTGCCTCCTTTACATTCCATTCCTCGCCCTTCTCATCGACAGACAGATGAAGCGCAATTCCTCCACTCGCTTCAACGAGTCAAAACAGTCAGTGTGACGCCTTATCATCCAATCCCCGGCAAGAATGAACCTAAGCGGAGTAATAATGTATCATTGAATGGTTTTGACCAATGTGTTTTTGTAAGCAAAACCTCAGGTTCGCTTATATTCTCCACCGCTAAAGCCCTTCCCTGTAGTTATCGGTTCCAGATCCTCAATGTTATGCATCTGGACAAAATATTCCTTTCACGCTCAGCTTGGTCTTCCCAGATGATCCAGTCCTCGGGCTTCTGCTCACCAAAAACATACGCATACAGCTAGTTAAAAGACTGAATGTCTGGAAAAAGGGTGTGCCAGAAGTGACTACACGAGATACCGTTGTATCAACAGCAACACTGCGGTACGGGAGAGAATATTCAGAGGGTGTCACGTTGTTGAAAGGATCAATTAGAACTGGCGATCCTGGTAAAGAAGTTTCATGGCGCTTAGACGACACTGCGGAGATTCAGGTAAGCTTTGCATAGTGTGCTGATAAAGCTTCTGCTCATTTCCGTGCCCTTTAGTATGTATTGCGAGTGTCGCTAAAGCCGCCGAACAATCTAGTCGGCTATGTACCCAGTTTTAAACATGAGGAAGTGTTGAAGCTCACGACTGACTCATGGGGTATTCTGAATCGGGAATTGAGTTCGACGGGTGGGACGCCAACTCCTGCGATTGGTCTGGCTGCTGGACTGCGACGTCATGTGTAATTATATTATTTGTCACTTTCGCTTTCTTATTGCTTTGGGAACGCTTTCGTTTGTCAGTTTTGTATCTTTATTTGCATTATTTCGTTGTATTCTGTAGTTTTAGTATAGCATTTTATAATTTTAGGAGAATTCTGTAGATCAAAGATCACAAATAGTAATTACGTCTACAGCCAGCTCGCGACAACTTGTTCCCGCTACTGGAACGTTCCCTGCCAAAATGCTTGCAGCCGCGACATCCTTTTTTGCACGGACCAACATCTCCCAGTCCTATAACATCGGACAGCCGCCCACGTCAAGTAGACCGGCAACACCAAGTCATACTTCTTCTTCCTCAGGTTCTTCGTCATCGGCAGCCAATACTGGAGCATTAGCTGCCTTTACGCCTACATTTCCTGTAGGATTATGGAAAGTTCAGTCAGGATACCATAAGACAACGAATAAGAGAGTATCTGTATGGAGTTTTGATAAGAAAGGACCGGACATGGAGAGGTTGAGCGTTGTGGCCAAGGAGAGGACTTTGGAGGTTCTGAAATCCGAGGTGGGTTTAAAATTTAAAAGAACGTTCATGGGGGTTGAATGGACCTGTCAGGTGTCCGCTCTGAGTCGGTTGAGGCATCCTTCGATTCTGGGTGAGTTTGGGTGATATGACTGGACTCTGTTTATTGAATGTGTTATACAGAGATGGTTGAACCTCTGGAAGAGACAAGAAATGAACTAATCTTCGCGACGGAAGCGATCATGTCCACATTGGAATTGTCAATTCCTGGCTATGGAAGACATGCATCGATTGTGGAACTGGATGAAGTCGAGGTGGGTTATCAACCATATGCTTATCATTTACTAACTCTCCGAATTAGATTCAGAAAGGAATTCTGCAGCTGTGCAAGGGTCTTTCGTTCTTGCATTCTTCAGCACAACTGATACACAGTAATATTTGTCCGGAGAGTATAATCATCAATCTATCTGCAAGTTACTTTTGGCCACTTCGTTGGATAGTTTGTTCAACCGAATTAATGGGTTTTTATAGGGTGATTGGAAACTATCTGGCCTGGGCTTGACAATTCCGCTCCTCACGAATGGTAATCCTACGCGCTGGGAATTTCCTACCTTCGATGGTCGAGTCCCGCAATATATTCAACGGTCTTTTGATTATATGGGTATGTTGTTTGGTGATTTCTCTCAAAGGGAGTCTAAATACTGAGATATACTCGTTTAGCCCCTGAATATGCTTTAGACGAACAGTTGCTTACCGCTTCTGATATGTATTCTCTTGGATGCCTTGTGTATGCTGTTCACCGTAAAGGGTCACCACCATTCAAGAATCATGGTAGCCTGGGAGGATTGCGAGATAATGCAGGCAAAGCTGTACCTGGGATGGAAAGATTGGATAGAGATCTTCAATGTGCGTTTCTACCTCTGGCAATGGATTCAGAGCATTTACCTATTGAAATCATACTCATACTCATAGCTCTACTTCGCTCTCTGATCACTCGACATGCTACATCACGTCCGTCACCATCATCCCTACCCACACATTCATTCTTTTCTTCTTTGCCTATCTCAACCTTGAATTTCTTGGATAGGGCCAACTTCACCACAAAGACACGAGAAGAGAAAATATCCTTCATGAAAGGACTTACAAGTGTTTTAAACCAATTCTCGGAAGGTCTAAGGACAAGAAAGATCCTTCCTTCATTACTTGAAGAGGTACTGTTCTCACTGTCCACTCATTCCTGTTAAATAGCTGCTGACTACAGACGTATAGATGAAAGACACTAATCTATTACCTTATATTCTTCCAAACGTTTTTGTCATTGCGAATGTTCTAACCTCTACTCAATTCGCAACGCTAGTGTTGCCGAGTCTCAAACCGCTTTTTGCTATCAAAGAACCACCACAAAATATGTTGACATTATTAGAGAATTTACATCTGTTGCAGAGTAAGACGGAGAAGAATGTTTTCAGAGAACGTGAGTATCTTGTACATATCCTTCATCGTCAAAGGTGTTAATTTCTGCTTAGAGGTTCTACCATTGGTATATAATGCCCTGGATTCTGAACATGCCGTTGTAAGTTCCATTGTCAGGTTATTCCAAACCAGAGAGCTAAATAGTTTCTTTATATTATGTCTAGGTACAAGAGCGTGCATTGAAAGTTGTACCCGATCTATGTGAAACTATTGACTATGCTGAAGTTCAAGGGGTACTATTCCCCCGCGTTGCTGTATGTTACACTTCATTTTTCTTCTTCAAGTATATACACTTACACAGAGTCGCAGTACGTTTTCACTAAAACAAAAATATTGACCGTCAAAGTGGCTACTTTGGTGACCTTCCTGACGATGGTGAAAACACTCGATACTGTAAGCGTTTCTTCTCGTTATATTTATCGTGTCATTGTGCTAACACAATAAATTTAAGTCGAGTCTCACGCAAAAACTGGTTCCCCTTCTTGCTAAAATACGTACAAAAGAACCAGCCGTAATGGTATGCACCGTAAACAATACGTCATTCTTGATACAGGACTGACTAATGGGATTGGAAAAGATGGCGACGCTCTCTGTTCATGAGGCAATGGGTTTCAAGGTCGATCGCGAAGCCGTTGCAACCCTGGTCCTTCCACAGCTGTGGGCCATGTCCATGGGTCCACGTACGTTTGTTATAACGCCCGTCCTTCAGAAAGAATACTTATCATTTATTTGCTAGTGTTGAATGTCGACCAATTCCAAAGGTTCATGTCCGTAATAAAGAAACTTGGAGAACGGGTTGAGAAAGAACATGACCAATTCTTACGCGATTCTCAACGTCTTGAAGACAGGTCTGCGACGGCATTCAATGGAGCGGCTGGTGGAGTTGCATCTGTAACTGTTGATTTCGAGAGTTTAGTGGGCAAGGCAGGCGGAAATGGAAACGTTGTTAAGACTAATAATACCGGCAATAACACCTCATGGGATGACGATGTTTGGGGAAGCATTTTCAGCGACGATGTAAGTGACCCTTTCTTGTTTCTGTGGTTACAGATATTGATTATGAGTTAACATAGACTTCTGCACAAACACAGTCACCGTCTTTAGCTTCTACATCAATCACAGCTACACCTTCTGCAAGTGTATCGCGTATAAACTCGTTTCAACCTCAGCCATCTAAGCTTTCTTCGGTGGTTGTTACTCCAACGATCGCACCTATGCCTACAAAATCAACCACATCTCCACGAAGCTCCTTTACCTCATACACCTCTCAACCGCAAACGCAGATACTATCTTCTACTTTACCGAAGCCTCTTTCATTACCTGTCTCTCAAATGCAAAAGACTCAACCTTCTAAACCTAATTATAATATCTCGTTACCAGTAATGTCCCCAACCATGACTACCTCTTCGATGTCTCCACCACCTGTGTTACAACCTTCCGCCTTCCAACCTCTTCAACCTTCTACTTCATCTCCGTTTTTACCCTCTGCACCTCTCATACCAACACCATCTCAAGTACCACCGCCTGTTATGGGAATGGGAGGTATTTTGGCACCTTCTCGCCCAACACAATCGTCTTGGAATGCACCAAAGAAACCATCGCAGAATGATTGGGGAGATTTCGATCCTTTAGCTTAGACTTTAATTCTCTTCTTAGCGTCTTACTTTCCACTTTCATTTTTCGCATTGGTGACGACCAAAAGCTATTTGTTCTTACTTCCGCATTCCTTCGTGCATATAATATAATATTGTACGTGTTTCCATTGTTGTATCTTCCTTGATATGTGTGATTGGGTCGGTTGGCCAACTTTATACCCGCTTTTACGATATAGAGCCTTGAAGAGAAACACGCATAACACAAGACTTCGAAAGGTAATAACCATAGAATCCTTTATCACATTGGTTATATACATAAATCTCTTGTGCACTTCTTTGAGCTCACTCCTTCCCGGACTTTCCTTCGATATAGCTAGCGACGATACTTTTGATTAATCCTTCTACAACCTCTCTGCCTCTCTGCAGATCTTCCTCTCCTGATGAGCCAGGTACATGCAAAAACAACACTCTCTTCTGCTCCCCTTTCTTCCATAGATGTGCAAGACTAGAATAATAAATATACTCGCAAAGGTATCTGCCCGCGTCAGTAGATGTTCTCAAATCCTTCCCAGGAACCAATTCCTTCCACCTCGTATGTATGTCCTCCGCATCAACATCTGTTTGTAATACCTCAGGTACACTCGTCCAATCATCCCCAACTTGTTTTCCTTCTCCATTAGCATTACGCTGAACTGCTTCTTTGACCTTACGAGCTTTTGATCCTTGTCCTACCTCAGAAGGATCTACAAGTCGTTTCCCATCTTCTCCAATATTGGACAACTTCCCATCCACATCTCCTAACCTATATCCCTTCTTCAAAGCCCTTTTTTCAACATGATAATAATTAAATCCACCAGCCATACCAATATGTAAACAAAAATCTATCTTCTTCGCCTTTCCTTTCTCACCCCTCTTATTACCAGTTGAACCTGAACCCTTCTTACTACCACTCTTCTTATTCAACAATGCCAACTCTTGTTGCGCCTCAAATAACGCAGTTCCATCCCACAATTTTGGAATAATCTCCCTTACGACATCATAGCTCACTTTTATAGCTTTTGGATAAACGATGATATTAATCTTCTTCGTTTTGGTTTCTCCTTCCGAGTCATTACCGATTTTATATTCGTAGGTATACGAATCTGGTAATGTGTTTGCGATCTCCCAAGATGGGTTGATTGGGTATTCGTCTCCAAACGGCTGTATTTACAGAGAAAGAAGAGAATTAAATGTTAGTACTTGGGATGGATAGTATGAAATGAAGCCCATAAATAACAACAGAAATATCACATACTCCAAAACCAGTAACAAGTATATTGAAAACATCCTCTCCTTCATCATCATTAGTCCGATCTTCAACCCATTCACCTTCAGTAGTATGGTTATCTCCCATTGTAGGTAAATATGATGGTAATCAAGCTTTTGTGTGTGTGTGCTGTGTGTACTTTCAAGACACGTTATGATAAGATCATACTCACACACTCTGGATAAGACTATATGTGTACCAAATGGAGGATGTGAGCAATGTTACAGATTTGGTTCAATTAATACAATTAGCAATCACTCTTGTAGAGACCACTTTGACTAGGATCTATAATATTCACATTCAATGTAAGAGTGTGCTACTTCCTTCTTCCTCGACTTCTACACTCTCCCGAGCATGTACTACTGTTTGAGCTTCCGTTATTGTTTCTGGGATTTCTATCTCTTGCACTTGGTACGGGATCGTTTCCGGGTCAATAGACAACCCAAGTATACCTTTTACAATAACACCCCCTCCAATTTTGGAAGAAACTTGATTGGCCTCTTTGCATGTTGTACTTTGGACACCTGTAAACTAGGTCAGCTTTACCGTATCAAACAGGCAATATAGAATCAAACTCTTACATTTCGTACAACCATCTTGACAGTGACATTTTTCGATTGCGATGTTCGCCTTGTTCAAGGTTTCACGAGCTACAAAGTGTGTCAGTTGACATCAATTACAGTAGCAGTACACCTTACCATAATCAAAAGCTTTCGCAGCCACACCACCACCTTTTCCAATAGCATCATAAAATATAAGTCTATCAAACTAATTAAGATAACTTGAAGACGCTGAAATTTAATCCCAATCATTTCACCTTGCTGGCCTTTTTCTTTGAGATTCAGTAACTCGATATTCCTTTTCAGCTGCTTTACACTCCGTCTTTAAATCTTCCGATAACGGGAATTGATTCAAGAAAGCATGTTGTGCAGCATGAATAGATTCCGCAAGATTATATCGCTTTGAACGTAAAAGCTCAATTATAGATGTTGGTACGTCAATCCAGAAACCGGTTGTATCACAAATATAAGGCGGTGTGTCAATTTCGATCGAGTCGAGTATTGTCTTATTCCTGTATCATTCTATATTCATCTGGTAATCATGGCGGAAAACGGGAAACCATTACCTGATTTTGAAAAAGCCTATCAAGGACAGTAACTATTTAAGTAGGTATCACATCGAGTGAAATTCACTCACCGAATACTTTGACTTGAACGTTGACAGCTATTGGGAGAAGTTAGCATACTTGATTGATGGAATGGAATTTGTTCAAATACATACCTCCGTAGAATGCGCGATGCTTGTTTATGGTCCTGATACGGGTTGTACGAACGGCATCAACATTTCTGTTGTGAAGAAGTTAAGTGAGGTAGAAGCACAACAAGAGAAACTCTCACGAACGTGAAATCCCTGTTGTGAAATTGAGGTATAGGTGCATATACATCAGAAAAAGGAGAGAAACCCTACCGAGGAGAGGTATGGTAATTGACATCGGCTTGAATGACTTTGGCTACTTTGTCATCATGACTAACTTCTTGAACCTGAAATGGGTTGTTGGGATTCTGTTTCGAGGTGGAAAAGAATGAAAAGTTGCTCACCACATATGTTACTCCTTGATGCATGAACTACGATAACGGTCCAAAGTTTGAGTTTGCCACGATACATTAAATGGACTAACAACTTACGACACCACCCTCATAGACCTCAAACATAGCTCTTGATACTTCTACTTCTTCCAGAATAGTATCGGGCGAATTCTTTTTCATCAGAACAACAATGTATTTTTCTTCTTGAGCCCCGCCTGGAAAGTATGAGAATGACATGAAGGATCAAGAATTTACACATGACGTACGAATAGAGATAAATCGAGAGGGGTATGGCAAGAAATTTGGGTGTGTATGATACCTGGCAACACATCAAGAATTCTCCCACAATTTCAATAGCCAATGAAGACGTACCATCCATCCTTGTCTTTCAACAGCTTACTGTCGCAAATCTCTTGCATGATAGGTCCAAAGTATCGTTCATCCTCTTTACACAATGGCATTTCATTCGCAGCACATTGCAGGTGTGCTTTTATCAACAAACTTTTAGCAAATGGGTACGTTGGCAGGGAAGGATAGACATACCCTCTAGGATGACAGAACTATTGACATCGATGATAAGATCCTCCATGTTATGAGTGAATAATTCTTCAGGATGATTAACATAGTATTGATCTACTGGGAAAGGGTCCGCCACTAGGACAGCAAGCGAATCTTTGGCACGACGACCTGCTCTTCCTGCTTGTTGTCGCTGTTCAACCCAAAACTATCAGTTCTCACATGATGAAGGTCATATACGTGGTACTTACAAAACTGGCGACACTCATCGGGAACCCAAGCATGATCACAGCGTCGAGTGCACCGATATCAATACCTAATTCAAGAGCATTGGTGGCAATTATACCAAGCAAATTTCCCGCGAAGGCTTCTTGTTCTATTCGACGACGATCCTTGTAACCGCCGTCAATTTTTTTTATATTAGTGACACAAGTGAAAATTCCCACAAACCTCCTGCGAATACCCTTTGTTGAAGTTTCAGCAAACGAGAGTAGTAATATATATATAGTAGAAATATATTATTACACACCTCCGCGATAAGGTTTCACCTTCGCCAATATATCAAGTCGACCTTCATTGCTGAGGTCTGCACGTATTGCTTTCATAGCCTTTGACGGAAGGCGTAATAACTCCTGTGAATTCATACATGTAAAGAGACATGTTACTCACAAGCTCACATATTTTTCGAATCTGAAAGTTGGCCACGGCCGTTAGATTAGCAACTACAAGGTGTCCAAATGTGATTCACCTTGCAAAATAGTAGCACGCGTACTCCACGTTTCATGAGGAACTTCATTAACGAAGTAGCCTCAGAAATAGACCCTCGTCTTCCAAGTTGCGGTTCCAAAGGATCAATCAACGGCGGATTCCACACTAGATAATCTTTACAGCCTGATGGTGCACCATCTACGTCTACAACTGTGACGGTGCTATCATCAAGACCAAAGATCTTGCGCATATGCTCTCCGGGATTCGCAAGCGTGGCTGTACATGAGACAAAACGTGTACCTTGGTCTAGGATTGAATTTGAAAAGTCAATTGAAGTAGGCGATATGGAATCGGTAGATACTGACTGCCAACAGCCGCACAAATTCGTCTAAATCTGCGCATAATGAATGCAACATGCCTAGGAACAGAGAGGGAAGGTTAATGACAGAGTACTCTGATCCTGTAAATCCACTTACGTTCCCAAAAGACCCGAATAATAGTGCAGTTCATCGACAACGACTAGCTATTTAGGGTCAGTCCAATTTTTGAATGGTAGTTTTCCATAATGGTACCTTGACATTGCTCAAGAAACTAGTACAAGATTATCAGAATATTTGCTTTTCAGGGTCTAAAGAAAGATAGTACTTACTTTCTCCATTTTTCTTCATTAGGCAAGATAGAGGCATGGATGGTATCCTATTCTTCTTCTAGACAAAGTATGAAATATTTAACATGTTCACTCACGAAGTTAGTGAAGATAACGGATGCGTTGTCTCGAATTGCTAAGTTTTTCTGAAGGTTATTTTTTTGGGACAAGAACATAACCAGAATGACTATACCTGATCGTAATTCTTGTGGGGTATCTCCATCATATGTAGCGACTTGCACCTGTTCAAGACCAGAGCAACTCTGTATCATTTTTTCCAATGACATTTTCTGGTCTTGGGCTAAAGCCTAATATTTTTCACTTTAGTCTTTACTATCCTTGGGATGAAATTAAGCATGGATTTCTCACTTTTGTAGGGTATATGCAAATGGCTGTTGCATTAGGATTTTCAACAAGGAACTTAAGAATTGGAACTTGATAAATCAAACTCTTTCCTGACGCCGTACTTGTCGATACAACAACATGTTTCCCGCCAAGGAGTGCATGTATAGCGGATGATTGATGAATATAGAAAGATGATATTTGTCGCGTCTTTGAAAGTGCTTGTATTATACTTGGAGAAAGCTGAGCCTCCACTTGCCCTAAGTTAGAAACGCACGACGTCAACAATGTTTTCCAAAATAGATAACAAAAAAAGAACGGACCTAGCTCAGGTGGATGAGCCTCAACAGTTTTACGATACACAATTTGTTCTCGGTACCATTCTTGCTCTACTAATTCTTCAATCAATTTGTTCACTGGTGGTCGCGATGATGAATCCGGTGCGATGGGGATCGAATCTTCACTTCTGGGGGTTGTGGTAAGAGATGCCGATGGATCTACTGGTATATGTTCCCGCGCAGCTTCATGCAGAATATGAACAGGATCCCCAGAACCGGCGGTCGCAAGTATCAAGCTATTAGATAATATTATTTATTAGCTGGTCCACGAATTGCAGGGGATTTGGAAAAGTAGAAATCATACTCATCAGCAGCTTTCTTGAAGATTTCGTTTCTAGTTTCAATCAACTTTTTCACAGCTGCGGGGCTCAATGAAGGTGGCTGCTGATAACTAAGACTGTGAGATATGTCGTTAGTAAGAATCAACGCGTTGAATAAGCAGCTTGAAGCACCCTGAATTTCGTGATTTCTTGCCCTTTAGATTGTCAGCAAATTCAAGAACAAGTACACGTCCTTCTTCCTTGGGTTGTGTCTTGTTAATAGAGGAGGAAGGAAGGATAAAGTCAGGAGACTTTTCCCTGTGTTTGTCTTTACCTTCCCTACTCGCATTGACCTTTAGTTCGTTCTCAGGAATATATGAGAACTTCACGAGGTCAGGCAAAAGGGCCCTATAAGAAGGTTAAACCAAGGAAGGCTTATTAGTAGTAATGATTAACTAACTTGATTTCAGCAACCTCATCTAGTTCCAGAGGTCTGATCATCATTCATCATCAGCTCAATTTCGACAATTTGCAACATATCATGCCTTTTGAGAAGACGCTCGACAGAGGACCTAATAGAGTTAAAGGTTGTGGCTAGTTGTTTCTTGGAAGAGATGAACGCCAGGACAGTGTTCAACGCCTTGGGCAGTACATAAATAATGATGTCATTACACAAGCCATGATTTACCTTGAAGACCTAACTCGGAGATAGATATAGTGCTGAGGGAAACATAATTCGAGGTGTGGTACATACCGCAAACAGCTGGAGGGGATCTTAGTTTCAACCCTCAACACAATAGTGTTTGCATACCAAATTAAAGTGTTCTGGCCATACAACTTCAGTTTGAAGTTCAGCTTTCTCTTTTCCTTTGGCATTGCGACGCATTTTCTTTGCCGGCGGAGTCGCTTCGGTAGAATCTTTCAATGATCTTTTCATGGAGGTACGAGGAAAAGAAATGGCATTAAAAATTGGCACTCCTAGGTATTAGGAATTGAATTGTTTCCAAAAGGCGTATGCGATCTGAGATCTGACATAATTTCTAACTCCGCTACAAAATGTCCCGCAGCTGGCATTGGCGTGCAGCTACATTATACGCAACAAATACGCAGTCTCTTCTGTGAGTTCTTATTGCTAAATGCAATATTTATTAGGCTCATAAGGACACGTCTAGTCGCAGTCATGAGAGCAACCGCCGTCAAGCTCGTCCGCATCATCCCCCGCAAAGCTTTGGATCCCGCCGCTGCCAGAGTTGTAAATGCACCCGCACCTCAAACTAACGACCTCAAGCAACCAACTGTGCTTGATCTCCTACTCCAACAACGCGAAAAGGCCGGTGCTGATTGGCCTGCGAACATCCGGATAGAGCCTGTTGTTAGGAAGGAGGCATACAAACCTGTCCAGGCAGAGGTGCGGACACAGTTGAAGAAGTTGTTGAAGGAGCGGTGATTTAAACATTTATTATATGCTTAAGCGCACACACGCATTGTATACATATAGACTAATTCATTTTACTGAAGAGCTGGAAAGCAAATATGAGTTGATGTATTAGAAAGGAGACGTCCATGGTCGGCAAAGTAGGCATAGTCGAAGAATTAGCATTTTTGTTCTATGCTAGTGCATACACCTGGACCATGCATCTACGAAGAAAATATCACGAGTGTCAAGAGAAGTCCTGATGGAGTATAGGATTGATCTATTATATGTTAACATGCTAGAAGCATCTGATACTTCTCTTGCTCAGTATCCACCACCATGACTAGGAGCTTTATTCGAGGTGCGTTTGTCGTGAACAACAAGGAGACCTCAGCACTGACGGAAGGTCGTAACTAGATACCTTGCTACCACTGCTGATCTTCCCGGCCCTCAGCTACTTCGCGGTGAAACAGACTATGGGGAACTTATTCGCGTCAGGCCTTTCACAAAAAATTGGCGCCCACTGTCCTCCATTGGGCAGCGGTTCTACTCCATATACACTCGCTTATACTGGAAGACCTAAGCTAGACCATGGCCTATGTGGATTAGTCGCCTTCTTCCATGAAGCAATGACTCCAGGCGATCCAATCACATTCCTTGCATACTTTATCGGTGTAGGCTCCATTTTTGCAGTTGTACCTGCTATCGAGGGTTATCGTACAAACCGTAGCATCTTCATCGGTCTCCCCGTCATCTTTGGTCTCGTCAGTCAAGTCCTGACCATCGGCGCGACCACACCTCTCTATTGGCTCATCTTCTTCCTCAGTGGGGGCCGTGCCAAATTCGAGAAAACCCAGCCAATATCACAAGCTCATGCCGAAGCCATTATATTTGGTCTCTTTGCTGGTGCAGCTATACCCTCCATCTGCATGCTTGTTTTAGATGACCCATCGTAACAGCTATTTGGCAACCCTATCCCATTTTCGTCTCACTCGCATCTCTGCTCCATCTCCAATTTCGTCGCCCAAACTATCGCAAGTTTGGTTACAAAACTATCCAACGTTTATATGTCGCTACCTTTATCGTCTCCTCTTCTATCCACATTGCCGTACTCTGGCCCAGGTTGCACGATCTCTCTGTGATCAGAGCATTTTTCATTCCCTCGGTTGCTCCTCTTGTAGGTCAGGATACACCTGCTCAAGTGACTGATTTCCTCAAGTGGGACTTCACCTTCGGTTTCCTTTCCATGGGAATCGCCCAACTCTGGTTCGTCTCTGACCTCATCGAAATCCCATTCATTATCTTGTGGTATATTGTCGCCACACCTGTCGTCGGTCCTGCAAGTGCTGTCGTAGCAGCCCTTCTCTGGCGCGAGGGTCAAATTGGGGATCGTGTTGCCTCAGCTAAAGAAAAAGAGACATAGAATGCTTATGTATTCCATCGTGAATATTAGGGTAGCGCAACGACGAGATATTTGTAAATACAATATATGCAGAAGAAAACAGTTATCAGGCAAAAAAAAATCCAAACATAAGACAGACGAATGTACGAGTCTATCTTTATCGTTTCGATTTACCATTAGCTTTAGGAGCAGCTTTCTTCTTCGGTCTATCATCTTCAGAATCTGAGTTTCTACCACCTTTCTTCTTTTCGTCGAGGCGCTTAGCGTCAGATTTGGCAGCTTTGCGTTCTAGCTCGTCCCAATCGTCACCTATCAAAAGTTTAAGAGAGAAATTCAAATACATCTAAATGATCGAATCTTACCTTCTTCACTTTCATCATCGTCATAAGAGCCACTGTCATCGCTGGCACTACCGTCTGAAAACTCACTCTCAGCGTCGCTACTCTCCGATTCCATAAAGTCTTCGGGCTCTGCTTCGAACTCTGAGGTAGAGTCCGAGTCTTCAGATTGTTCGCTATCAGCAGTTCCAATGCCCCCAAGGAATCCCCATCCTCCACCATGGAAGAATTCGTAAGGGTTCTCGTTGATATGCTTCATAATTGGTCCCCAGTTCAAGTTAACCGGGCCTTCGCTCATAGGAATATCGACAGAACTAAAATATCGCTCAGGTATCAGTGAAGATAAGTGGAGGAAATATGACATACTCAAGCCAGTTCTTCACATCATCCATTTGAGAACTTTGTATAGAATTGATGTGCAATGGACTCTTTGTAAAGTCCTTAAAGACTAAGATCAAATCGAATTGCCTTAGTCCGTACTGCACACGTTCCAAGGAAGCAATCTCAATGTCGGCGAGCGTAACCACTAAGAATGGCGTATCGGTAAGATGAACAAGACATTCCGTTGTAGGTTGCAATCGGACGCTCGTGCGGAAAGGTACACCTTCAAAAGACAGTTCTCGGAAGGGAATATCAAGCTCGAAAGATTCTCCGAGCTGGAGGGATAAAGTCAATCATTGTTAAATAAAACAAATTTATCAACTCACCGCAGTAGAACCAGCTTCAGCAATCTTCTCCGCAAACGCTTTGACCTCCTTGTTCAAAAGAGCTCTACGTTTACGTTCTTGCTGTTCCATCTCAATTTCGTCTTCATCACCATAACGATGCTTCCTCTTCCTGTTACCTGTCTCATCAAACTGTACGTCGCTTGCTTCGCGGAAGAATTGTACATCCTGAAAGAGTTCATGAGCTTTCATTCTCCTCAGATTTAGGGAGGGTGGCTAACATGCGTCTTTTTCTTGCCGATCATGATGGGCGACCTGAGATGCAAATGGACAACAACGAGCAGTTCATGGTCACAGGGTTGGAAGAAAAGGTGCTTGATGTTGCTGAACAGAATATCTACCGACGTCATAAGTATTTATCCAAGGAATAAATAAGAAGCGATATTTAATCACTCACCAACTTTCTGTGCACCTACTGACTGGTATCGGATACCATTCTGGTGAATCTCTACCTCTCCAGGCAAGCGCTTGCCATCCAATGCAGGGCGAACAAATGCCTCCGACATTTTAACGGGTCTCCTTCCCTTGATCTCAACCAAGCTGTCTTGCTCAATAACATCAGCCATTTCTTTCTTCTGTTGCTCCCTCTTGTTAGCTTCCTTCTTCAACTCTGTGATTTGCTTGCTGATGTTGTCAAAACGATGAGAATCGGGGGAACGGTAGGAAACAGAACGGGTGAAGGTAGCATCCGGGTCTTCGAATGGCGTTTCATCCTTCTTCCCCGACATTTGACCAGGAGTCTGGAAGTTGATTCTGAGATAGGTAAAATCACCTTCGTCATTCTTGCTAACATTCTTGATAGTGTTGATGTGGAAGGGTACAGCAAAGCCATGAATGGGTAGAATAACTGTCTGAGCCTTGCGATCGATGTGAATCTGGATCGGCGAGTGGTAAGCTAAATAATCATTGAATCACACGCCAACGTACCCGCAGTCTGTCGACTTCTGTTGGGAGTGCACCCTCACCCTTGTAACTTTGGAACTTTTTCCAGGTTTTCCCTTCCCTGGTACCAGTTCCTCCACCATCTTCCGAGAAGCGTCGCAGACCATCCTCTTGCAACTTGAGATGCAGTTCCCTTTGGTGTTCCAAAAGTCGTGTAACAGCTGTTTGATGAACCTCATCTTGTGCAGCACGTCGGTTCTGACCTCGTAATACTTTTGTACCGACTGTCCTCTTGGATGGCGAACCGTTCGCCCGGGGAACAGCTGGCTTTCCCTTCCGCTCAGGCCTCGCTTCCTCTTCTTCTTCGTCGTCGTTCAAGAAGAATAATGTATCTTTGGGTGACTTGGTGCCTTCTGTCAACGTTGTTGACTTATCTTGCCCCACTTGAATAGTATCCGACAGTTGAAGGGCATATCTAGATAACATTTATTTAGCTCTTATCCCAATAAGAGGTGTATGTCACATACTTCTGACCATCATCGTCTAGGCCGGTAAATCCGAGCCCGAGAATCAATATCATGCCCTTCTTCAACACTCGACCGTTCTTAGATGAAAGCAAATATGCACTATCACGGAATTCAATACCAGTCTATATGGAATTTGAGCCTCAATTCTCCAAGACGATATAAAGACTTACTCCGAAACCAATGTTCTTGACAAAATTGTTTTCTAGAGATGGATCCTTTTCTCTGATAAAAGATACAGCATGCTGGAAGGCATCACGAGCAACTACACCATCCTTGATGTACGATAGCAGCTCTGACTGCAGGGACAGAAGGAGATTGTACTGTGCTTCTTGTTTCTGATAACTCATGAGCTCATTATTATAATTTAAAAAAAGATTATGCTCACAGGTTTAGGATCCACGATGAATGTCCGTCCAACGCTTGTGCAATATGATTTGTAGCGCATGCCAACGGAGACCAAGAGGACGCCCTTGTGTGCAATATTATCCTCGGTAGACTCCACAGTGTATCGAAGATCATATCCAGATTTGCTGGAGCGCGAGATTATAATAGGTGGATAACAAAACTCTACGACTCCCCAGTCCACCTGAAATACATATAATTCAATTTGGGCTCTGGATCAAGGTTGGTGAAAAGAAACATACCTTATCTAGCCCTTTGCCCTTACTCCAGACCTTCATGTCAGGACCCTTGGCATCTTTGCCCTCGCCTGAGCCCAAGCGGGCCTCGATTTGAGCCGCCAACATATCGTGTGTAATTTTGGACTCTTTGTCCAAGATACTTTCGAGTTTTGGTGCAACATGGTACTTGAGTAGGGTCGATGTAAGTGTACCTGCAATTTGTGCGCTTTTCTAGACGCTCAGACTGATGAGATCTCTTTTACTCTACAACGACGGTAGTATACTCACCGTTTCCTCTTCATCCTTGACAGCCATAGCAGCCGAGATGGCCGGCGACATATCCACTAACTCTGGTTTCTCTGGCGCTTCAGAGATAAGTTTATCCCAGTCTGCAATCAATTTTCCGCTATGCTGTTCCTTCATAAAGGTGCCCACGCGCTTTGACTTGCAATATTGCTCGCAAAACTTGGGCAGTGAGTCATTTGGGGGTTCTTTGCCCTTTGCTTGAATAAAAATCTTGATTGGTGGGACACCTTCTGACTTTTCGATTTGAGCAAGTATTTTAGCTGCAGGGGGGTAGTGTCAAGGACAGCGCAAAGCAAGAGCACATTCTGAAATCCATGCACGCACCTTTGCTCGCCGAACACAGTATTGAGATATTGTCCTTTTGCAGTAAAATAAAGGTTGACGGGAACTCGTAGCCTAACAGCCATTGCTGTATAACGGTGCTTAGCGAAGGGTGTTGCAGGAGACAAGCAACGCGACTGTGGGCGCACCTGAAGACATGTTCCTTTTCTCATTGCCTCCTCTTCACTTGCTGGGTCTCCAGCGACAACGATCAGACCGTCTACATCTGCTATCGAGGCAAAGTCGTCGTTTTTTGTGGTATTCTGCAAGAGTTGTTTGAGTCATCGGGTGGGTAGGTGGGGAATATGGGAGCAGTGGTAAGGACATACCGACCAGCCGTCGTATATCCTGCGGAGACGAGCAGCGAAAAGAACTTTGTTCAGTTCAACATGCATTAGATGTGTTGTTGGTTAATGAGCAACGCGTGTGGCGGAAATGGAGAGACGCGCCTGAAATGAGTGGAGGCGGAGTATGAATTCTATCTACTTAATTGGCTAAATCTACCACAACTGCCCGCCCACTCAGAGCCACAGCTGCATTCACACTCACAATCTCTCCCCTCATCTCTCCACCAGCACACTCGTGGATATGTCTGCTCCAGTCAGCCCATCCTCACAGCCTTGGTACAACCACTTACCCAAACACATGCAGCCGGCAGTCCCTTAATTCTGCTAGTTTTGTTTGCAAGACCTGGCACCCAGCCCGTTTCATTCGCTTTGTCAGGTCCAGGCATCCATGCGGGGGTGTATGCGTCAGCAGAATCTCAGTGTCAAACGGTATCTTGTCATAAATGGCTGTATCATCTTCAGCACTCTATTTCCACAATCCATTTTAGACCCACCTTTGGCCTCTTCTTCGTCCTCGTATTGAAAGGCACCTCGCGCATATCTCGGTGCTGCCTACGACAATCAGTATACTTCATCGGTTGCCATACACAGAACTCACTGGCGACCCATACACCTTCCATGTCTTACCAACTGCTGTTGTGAATTCGAAAGACTCGTATTCCAGATAGTGCACATTGGCATCCTTCATTTCACCTCGCATGTATTCACGAATTTCTCTCAGATTTTCCGGGTCCTGTGTCGTCAGTCGTACAGCAGCATAAATACTAACTTACTATCTTCCTCACCTCGTCTAATGATAATGCTACCTCTGAATTGTCCAGGCACAACTATAACAATAATTTTAGTCTTAATTATTCAAATTCTAATTCAACGGACGTCATGATTGCCTGCAATTACACTATGAAACAATAAATATGATGAAACCACCGCTGGATTGGATACTCACATCTTGATGGGGTAGTCCAACTTGGCCAGCCAATCCATGGTCGTCCTCAGCTGGTATGGATATCCCCAACTGCTTAGGTCGCCTGCATGCAACAGGACATCTCCAGGAGGTAGCTGGAAGGAGATGTTGGAGTGGTTGTCCGAGATACAGACGAAACGAGTCCAATCTAGGCCTGGGTGGGGAGGAAGGCTGGAAGGGTCGACATACACTTTCGATGTCATAATAGGTCTGAGCAAGTAAGGCAGGCTTATGTATCATCACACCAATACTGACATCCACCTCAAATCGTTAATCAACATCAATTCCCAATACACCTAAATCCTTAAGGATAAATAGCGTCTCTTCTACCCGCATCTCTAGCGTCGTCAGCTTGTTCAGCTTAGTCTCCCATTCCTGCAACACCTCCCTTTCTAACCGCGTCAACAAACTTTCATCCTGACGCACATCACTGCGTTCCCGCTTTTCCAATACAGCCTTCACTTCGGGCACGTCTCTTTCAGCTCGCCGTCGAACACTGATATTATACAATGTTTTGTATACATGACCCAATACTGTCGCAAACGCTTTGTGTTGATCGACATACCTAATTACCCTAGTCACTATCGAAATTCTAGAATATTATCATATATTACGCACCACAGATAAAATGTGCGCGTTGGATTGCGATCCGCGCTTTTAGGCACTTCTTGAATGCTAACAAGTGAATCGGCGGAGAGGGCCGTTAATAGAGGTCGAACATCCTTTCCAGCCATCATCACTACTTTTGCAATCTACAAATCTTCAATTTCCCCTTTTCATCTCACGACAACACTTGAAACACACCTGTTTTTCATCCAACTTCCCTGTATCCCACAATAATCGCATAATTCTAACACCTTCTGTACCATGTTTCTCTCTTGCCATAGATTCCAAAACTTGTCTTCGTAGTCGTTGTCCAACAATATCAAATTCAACTTGAATCTTTGAATCTTTGAAGGAAACGAAAGAAGATGCTTTCCCAGCAGGTGTTGGATTATCTCCAGAAGAAAGCATCCCAATATACTCTTTTATACAAGCTGCATTTGATGGCTTTTTTACGTCCATGACGAGTCCCTTGGCGAGTCCCTCCTCGTCCGAGAGCTGTATTACAACGCTGGGAACAGAAATTGGCTCTGATATAATATTATTTAGTGTCTTGAATATACTTGGGGATTATAAAAACATTACCTGTCTTAGCCTCTGATACATTGTTTTGTGAGTTTTCCGTGACCTTCAAAACAGCTCTCATTACAGAAGCTGCACCACTGTTATATCGCTTCTTTGCAGCTTCGATGATAAGCTGAATATAACACTCAGTAAAACACTTGAGATTTAACCAGAGAAACCACAAACATTATTCCGGATATGAACACTGAACTTGTCAAAATTGACTCGGAAGAACACCGTTTCCTAAGACCAAAACCTCTTGATGAATACTGACATGAAGATATAAAGCAACAACTTACATTAATAACATCTTCCTCTTCTCCCATCTTCCTCTTTTTCCCTCTCTGTGCCGCCAAGTGTTCCTCGGTAGCTTTTCTTTTCTATATAAACCCAAAAGTTCAAATCAATCGGTGAGACAAAAGAGAACGAAAACTTACCAAACCCGTTTTCTCCACCTCCTCCTCTTCCCTCTTTAATCTCGCTTCCGCAACCTGCCTCGCCTCTCTCAATTCCTTAGCCGTAGGAAACCCAACAATCTTCGCTTTCTCTTCAGCCTCATATCTAATTTGTTTATCTTTTGGAGATATATGCGAAAGTATAGTCGAAGGTTTTAGATAATTCCCATGAACCAATTTGTACATTGCCTGTTTATACACAGTTATACCTATAAAACCAACCCCTCTACTCGTCAATAACAATAATTTTTATCATTATCATCTCAATACAAAATCAAGATTAACTTACTTTTATGTTCATATATTCCCAATGAACTTAAGATGTCAGGTACTTTCAACTTTCCATGATCCAAAACAACCTGCACAATATCTGCACCCTTAATAATAATAATGAGTCATTTCATACCATATTAATAGAGAAGAAAACAAGAAACATACTGCTTTCCCAAACAAACTATTCGTGAGATAAACCACCTTTCCAAACCTCAACCTATTCAAACAATCTTCTACATTAACTTCAAACATTTCACTCCCTTCATCACCCTTAACATGCCATAACAAATTATGTTGAATGAGCACGATAATCGACGCCCTTACAACTCTTGGTTTGAGTTGCGTATATCGTGCAATGAAAGGTAATGGAAGACGTCCACGGGTAAGGAGTACAGAAACAACTTGCTATTATGTGCTGTCCAGTGAGATACAACGAGAATGAGAATTGATAAGGGGACAATGACGTACGGCAGTATGAGGACCAAAGTGGGTATGAACGATTTCAGTGCATAGTCGGGCAGTGTCCGCGTCCGCCATGAGTTGTGTAAGTGTTATAGTTGTCCTGACATGGACACTTGTTCATTCACTCCAAGACGAAAATGACGCCCTCCTTCTATTTCGGCAACTCCCGTCTACTCCGATCAAATGATTTCTACTTATCTGTCGCCAAGCAAACAACAGACATCTGAGTTATTTTGTTATGGATGTTCACAAAATTTTCATGCACACTGAATGGATTATATATAAAAAATGCTAATAGTAATACACAAAAGATAATTGCCGAGAATCAAACATGTAAAATTCACAAACACAACGCGTATCAAGATTATCAACAGAAAGAACGAATGCTGAAATACTTTTGTTTGACAAACTCTTGTCCCCTGCCCCAACGCTAAATTACAAACGAACAATCGCTTACCTGTTTCTGTCAGCAAACCCAAGAGAGATTATTATATTGATTGAGGATGATCTTGTCCATTGAATGCGAGAAATAACTTAGCCTATAATTATCTTGTTTTGCTTCAAGTGACACCAACCGGCGTCTCCAGGTAATGTCTGTGACGGGAGATTGCGAGTCCTAATTTTTGTATTCAGTCCACCCGAGCACGTTTTGCGCCTAAATATAAGTATATAGTTAGATATTGGATAGTTTCATAAACGAGACAACCAACCTGGTGATTGACTAATGAAATCTGGTTCACCTTCGTTCTCAAGACCATATTCATCAAAGCTACGTTTCGAAGCTTTGCTGGATAGTGTTACCGAACTTTCATTTGAATTGGTCTCGTCTCCAGCGTCTTGCTCAGCTTCCCATGTGGTATCAAGATCGCCTTCACCGTCCAACTCATCGTCCCATGGTTCTTCGTCAAAATCTTTGAGTTCTTCAATGGAACCATCTTCAAATGAGCCAATGGCTTCCACTGATAGGTGCGAGTCATCATGTAGATTATGGGGCTGGTCTTCCGTGGGCTCCTCACGGAAAGTGTCTTGATTTTCTTCATACTTGTTGGTGTCTGTATTGGCCGGCTCTGTGGGTGAAGCTAGATATATTGTTAGATGGTTGGACGGATGTAGTACAATCAAATATATGTACCTTCTTGGTTAGTAATTGTAGTTTCTTCGGGCCGGGGCGTTGTTTCTGCGTGGGCAGGGTCTTCAACGAAATGTTCTTCTAAGTTATTATTCAGTAAGCACATTTCCTACGCAGAAAGCAAGGGATACATACGGTCATCAACATCATTTTGTTCAACGGTCTCTGCCTGCTGCGTGTCATTGTCAGCAGACTCTGTCAATTCAAAAGTATCAATCTCAGTGCCTTCGATATGCTCCTGTTCTACAAAATCCAGATGTTCGGTATCATTCTCGTCCGTTTGCTCTTCTGGTAACCCCTGTGCTGTACTACTATCATCGAGATGATCAACATTTCCCTCGTTTTCCGCATCGACTGGTTGTTGATCATTATGTTGATCTAAAGAAGTACTGTCAGAGGTTAAAGCAGATTCGGTTGGAGGTATATAGTCTTCGGGTTCTGCATCATCTTGTTCAGTCTGTTCATGTTCGGCCTCGGGAGAATCAATGAAGGGAGGAAGTGTAGACAGATCGATTTCACCAGTTTCTTCAACATTCTCTTCACCGAGCCCTGGTTCGGGTTCAAGTTCAGTATGCTCTTCAGTATGATCATCTTCATATTCATGTTCTTCCGCTCCAGGTGCAATTTCTGTAGCATCGGTATGCGTTTGTTCGGTAGCAGTGATCTCTTCTGTTTCTGTGTGTTCATAGTGATCGTGTTCACTTTGATCATGTTCCAATTCTTCCTCTGTTGAAAGTCAGCGAGAGACCCTTACCAAAAAGGGGGAAAATGCTAACCTTCACCGTGATGGGATTCAGAATCATCAGAATCATCAACATGCAAGTTGATAAGACCTTCTCGTAGCGTATGGTAACGAACAATAAACCGAGGACCTGCTATATGAAGCCCTAAACGAAGCGGGCCCTCGATACCAGCGGAGGCATGCAGTAATTGAAAATCATGCAGGCTTATATCCCGCGCATACGTATTATCCTATAAAAAAAGGCTGGTTATTTACTGAATTAAAGGAGAGCAAGAGAAATGCACATACTTCTGTAATTGTGAGATCAAGATCATAAGCGTTGATCGCGAGTTCATTGCCTACGATTTCTAGAACTGTGCTGACATATTCGTCCTGTCGAAGGTACTCGAAGACATTGGCCAACGATTCATAGTACAAGTTCGGATTCTGTTGCAGAAGTATGTGCTGTTCTTGAGTATCATCCTCAGTTGGAAGAGGCTCGGCGGGCTTATTAAAGAGACATAGCTCGGGATGATCAGTGGAGAAAATAGAAAGTAGAATGGGAGGGGGAGCATCGAGATAAACTTCCTCGGAATCTTCATCTGGAACCTCATGCTGGGTTATGCTAGCGTCTGTATCCACATGCTTAACATGTTGTTCACCAACGTGTGGTTGCTCTTGGTAAAGGGTTGGACCAGTTACGCCATTAACTGCCGATTCATCTACTGACAGAGGGTTTTCAGGTAAGCCTTGTGCCGGTGGTACATCCGTAGTAGTATCATCGTGATGCTCTGTACCAACAGGATTCTCTTCGACAACCTGTACTCCAATTGATGGATCCGGATGGGCATGTTCATCTACGCGACTTGCTTCGATCTCGCCAGAGTATGTGAAAGAATCGGCAGGGGTTGGATCAAGAGTCGGGTCATGATGGTAAGAAACACCCTGATACATATCACTCGTAGTTGCATCCACAATAGCCTCTTCTCTAACCTCCGTTGAGAAACCTTGGTTATTTGCTGCCGGCTGAACCGGTACAGAACTATGTCTAGATGAATGATGAGAATGTACCACAACTTCCTTGCTGGAAGAAACAACAGGCAGTTGTGGTCCTTCCGTATTACTTTCATGATTTGTTACATTTGGCTGTAATTGCTCATGTGAGTGTTCAAAGGAGGAATGCGTATCCTCAGGAGGAACGCGACGTTCAACAGGCACGGGTAAGGAAAAGCCAGGGGCTGGTGCAACTTGAGGGCCTTGAAGCGAAAATTGAGTTTGTGGGTATTCAACAGCCGGTGTGAAAGGCAGCGGTGTCACTGAATTATAAGGTGATTGTACTGCGGAGACATCAACAAGGTCCACATCCAGTATTTCGCCTTGTACCGTATTGTGGTGGTCATCGTCTATCATTTCGTACTCGATGTGATCCCCTTCACCATAGGCCTCCGTCTCCATGTCTACTTCTACGCTATGTGTGGTGTGCGAACTGGGGGATTTAGGTTGAAAAGCCAGATTTCCATCGTCTTCCATTGGAGCCTCATCCTGAAACCAAGCGTCGGATGTAGTTACGTGCATTTGTACGTCGTGGTCGTTTGGGTAGTCCATCATATGAGCGTCGAATGGTTCCATGAGCGTTGTGGTCATGGTGGCAGACATCATTCAGCGTGGTTGGCAAGAGGTAGCGGTCTATGGCAAGGGGATTTTATGGATTAGTAATGCTTGCGTAAGCTCGGTGCACTGACCCTCACACAACGTCATAGAACGAAAACGTGCAATATACCGCCGCGCCATGACCTCCGCTGCCCATGATGCAGACACGAATTATCTCGTCCGCCAATCTATGAACACTGGTTATCAAGCTTTCTCAATTCTTGTGCCGCCGGTGTATACAGCTTTTGTAATAGCTAGACGAGGTCGCAGCGCATGGTCCTTAAATAGGCTTCTCAGAGCAACATGGGTAGGAGGTTTGGCAGGTAAGAAGGTTCAATAACTAGCCTTGTAATTTGTTTTAATTATTCGTCACAGGAACTGTACTTGGAGGCGGTGTAGCCTATGTGCGATATAAATATTCAAATGAGGAGCTTGTTCGGCAACGCAGGATACAAGTCGCTTATGATGTTAGTATAACAATTTATATACCACTACAGCATCACTTACCCCCTACAAGTCGGATCGAATTCGCTCTCAGGACCATTCCACAATTGGCGCTGTTCTTATGGCCCTTGCAACACCAGCAATATTCTGGAAGAGGGCGAGCCTGGTCCATTGTATGTTGTATATTCCCTTATTTCAAACTTTAACATTGACATATTGTTATAGTAATTCTCGGAGGAGCTGGAATTGGAAGTGCAATAGGCACTGTAGTTCATTTTTCGCGAAGTCTAACCGGAAGCCCTCCAGAAAAGGTGGAAGTAATAGTACTTGAAGAGAAATCATTAAAATGAATCCATCAATCATAATCACACTTGTGTTCGTTCGACATTGTATTTGATAACATTACCTCCTATATATCATGCACTAGATTCTCGTCCTATATCTTTGAGCCTTCCATCTACCTCCGGACTAATAACTAACAAGTCCCGCTCCCGCTCCTCGTCCCCTTCAAACGAAAATTTCCTCCCTTGCCTAGCCGCAAGGCCGTCGAAAGGATCGACAGAACTCATATGTTCAGTTGTAGAGACGTTCAAATGGCTTTGATAATGAACAGAAGACCTAGAGTGATGGTTGATGGATTCGAAGGCTTGTTTCCATCTATTATGCGCTTTTTCTTGAGCTTCGGATCGCTTGCCTTGTTCCCTTATAGTGTTTCTAATTGCAGAATGGGTGTTTTTTAAGAGACTCTGCGGCCTCTCCTCTTCCGATAAACGGCTCATCTTTCGAACAAACTGACAACCTGATACAATTATCAGAGATGTAACAGTCCGCAGAAACCCAACACTTTACCTAGCAAATACTTCCTGACGACGCTACTCATCAAAACTCCATTCTCATCATCGATGAGGTATGGCTGTCCTTTCAATGGGAGAAAACCATCATGTCCTTCTGCCAGATACTGTCGAGTTAGAATATTATACTTTCTCCCATCCTTCTGTCTGAGAATTGGGTGCTCTTCAATTTGTTCCGGTGATCCATTCTCATCTTTCTTTTCCGAGTTTTTCAATAATACAACATCAACAACGCGTTGGCCCGGGGGTCTCCTAGAATCCCATGTAACCTTGAAACCTGATATCACAGGGAACCGCCTACGGAAAACACGAAAATGTAGAATCAGCTTCTACGTTCCAAGTTAGAACATGAATCCAACAAACTTACCCTTCAAAAGCGGGCCACGTCTCAAGAGCAACTTCCAATGCATCCCAGATTGTCTCGCCGTCGAGCTCCAAAACGACGAGAGAGTCTTGGAATGGGAGGATCTCCAATATATCACCAAGTGTGATTACACCTGACACATATTTTCAATCATGGTAAAAGACGAATATTGAATGGCTATTTTATACCTGGACCATACGTAGAATCGCCACGAAGTGTACCTGCGCAGATGAATACACCATCTGATCCACCACTCCTTCCTTTCATACATAATGCATCGTCAAAGCAATGACGAATAATGTCCGCGAACCAGTTACCAGAGGCTGACTGCGAAGATTTTTCGTTTTCGTCAGAGCTAAACCATGGTCAATGATTCAGACACCACACCTCATTAATGCGGATGTTATGTGACCGCAGATCGAGGACATTGGTTGTCTTACATACTGGAGCCTTCATAGCTGAATTTAGTGATGACAATACATCCTTCAAGACTGTGGTCATCCTCTCAGATGACTCCATGCCAGGTATAGTAACATGATGTTTTCCTATAAAAAGAGAATAAAAAAATCTAGAGGCATAAATAAACGACCATAGCAACACACCAGCAATTCGGCTTATCACCTTTCGCCTTATACTCCCTTCCGGCGTATCTTCGAGTTCTAGAATCACTTCGCTAAGGTCTCTAAAATCACAACCACTTTTAACGATAAGAATATCTCCCTTATCTTCTTCAGCTCCGAGAGCTTCTTGATCCTTGTCATAACCTTCCCATTTATCCACACCTCTACTTACAAAATAATGGTGATCGTGTCCACCAAATAGAATATCTACTCCATGTTCGTTTACTATAGATTGTGTAGACTGTGCAGAAGAAGACAATGCCAGAAGCTTCTTTGCTAGTTCTATATCCTGTGACACAAATAGTTAGTGGCAACCCCTTAGATGAACTTAAAGGGAAAATAAATACAAACATTTGGAACTCTAGCAGGCAAGGATATTAGACCATCTACGAACACACCTAGGGCTAGTAAGACATACCGAGAGTGAGTAAGTGCAAGTATGACATCACAACGGTATTCGCCATTCGGATCCCGTAGAAGTTTTGATAGTTCTAGCCCAGTCGTAGCCATATCTTTGTATTGAAATTCAGAAGGCCAGGTAGCGACTGTTGTAATCCATTCCCTACACATTGAAGGAATATTATTTAGTAAAGATGTTGCCTGACGATTGATAAAAATACGCACTCCTCAACCAAACCAATGATACCAATACGAACTCCACATCTTTCGAAGACCTGGAATGGTTGGAGGTATTTGGGCGGTTGGCCAGTAGTTTCATCGATAATGTTGCTTAAGATCCATGGCTACAGTATGTCAGACACGCGATAAGGACGTTGTAGCATGGTAACATACATAGGTCGAGTCTTGAACGAGCTTTGTCAAATGTGGATATCCAAAATCAAAATCGTGATTTCCAGTTAGAGCAACATCGACACCGATCTCGTTCATCACTGGTACCTATCCGCGTAATATTGAACACCAATCAGTATCCTACAAACCAAGATCAAAAGGAATTAAATACTACCATATGACTGCCTCTGGTTACCGTACTCTCTACTGAAGGCGAAAAGAGATCTCCAGAGAACAAAACCAATCCCTCGTACTCTTTACTGCCATCGACTCTACTCTTCGTGTCCCATTTCTCCCTTAACGTTTCTACTAGTGCCGCAAATTGTGTGACATCAATTGTTTCTCCAGTGTTTCCGATCTTCTGTGGGGAAACACGATATACGTCGTTGAAATGTAATATTGGTACGTTAGTTTTCGCCATTTTTGAATATGGATATGGTTGAGAATTTCAGATCAGTTGTGGTGCGGTTGAACGATCTCGGAGACTACGCAAAAAGTGTACTGAATTACAGACCATGTGATCTAATCCTGGCTTGATGTCCAGAATCCAGACGGTATCGAATGTTATTCCTCGTTCTTCAACAAAATCGCAAAATTATTCCGATTCCCTGACCTAAGCACAACCTTTTTCGAGAATCTTCCAAAATCTGGGATGAAAGGTTCCTCTTGCTTCTGATATAACCAGTATGCCATTTTCCCTCCTTCTCGATATCGTCGTTTGAGTTCCTTGAAACCGACTGTGTTCATGAGATCGTCGAGATGTTCAAATGACATGTACCGTGAGTTATTCACGCATGGTAGAGGAAGCTTAAGACATCCTTTAGCCAGGTTGTTATTTAATTAGAAAACTATAAGACCAACCGCAAGAAATAAATATCCCTTGTGCTTTAGCAAAGCATGTGCTAAATGAAGCATGCATCCTGTTGGATTACTATATATTAGTAATTGGAGGAGCATATTTTCATTCTCACCTCGATCTTTCGTGTCTGGTACAAAGTTTACTACCAGACTCAAACTAATTGCATCCCACTTTCCTTTATTCTCCACCGGATTCAAACGCAGAAAATCCTGTTCCTTAATATCAGGATGTCGCGAGCGTAAGTCGATAGGTGTATTATGTATCCACCCATGGCACGAATGATAGTTGTCTGGTTTCAATGCTCCCACTTCCAACAACCTAGTTCATAGATAAGTTCGCAAACCCAATAAAGATACATATACTTGAAAACATACTTTATCATTTCCTTCCTTTCAATATGAACATTCTCTTCTTTCAACCAATCAATAAACACCTTCTCACTCCCTCCACCACGATCATTCCCTTGCCCTACCACCGACATTTGTTGGTACCACTCCAGTCCACCTAACTCTTCAATCTCTTCATTGATTTTATTCAGTTGTTCAACATCAGCACCACTAAGTGCGTGCTTCGGTTTATTATTGAGGCGGGTTTGTTCTTTAAGCAGGACATGGAATCTCCGAATGACGGTTCGACTAGCTTGTGGTTTGCTTGAGGTAGTGCTGCTAGTGTCTACCCTGGAAATAGGAACTTTGCGTTTTCTAGCTTTAGGCATTATGATAATAGATATAAATTGTTAACGAAGATTGTGAGAAAGTCAAAACACGATGTGGTGTGAAAGGTGTAAGTAGAACGGAATTACTGTGGCAAAACTCTATCAAATTGTGCAATCAAGGCAAGCACTTAAATGGGTAAAACCTGATACTTTAACAGAATTTCCTTTCTTTCTTCCGCTCTGCGTTCCAGATATTCTATGTACAAAGTAGTGTTGTAAGTATGTAACACAAGCCCAACAACACGATGTCAAGAACCAAATCCACTTTAAGAGAAAAAAAAATGCTTAGGCAAAAAAAGGTCACGTCTAGCATGAATGAATGAAAAACTTGAATGAAAAAAAATGAAGTGGGCCCATAAAGGCCAGCGAAAAGTTGATTCTGCGCTTGGTGTATCACACGAATCCCTTTCCTCCCCGCTTCGCATCGATCTTCTTGAACCGCTCATCCTCGTGTCTCTGTACTCAAACATGAGTGTTTCATAGTTCTGACCGAGGTTGGAAATGGAATACTAACCTTCTTGATCACACACAAAGTGGCCAACAGGAGACATATTACAATTGCCATGAAACCATAGACAGTCCTAAAGAGACGTTGAGATCAAAAGCCTTGGAAACAAGGATTAAACGCACGTAAAGATATTGTTCAGAGTCTTATCAGCAAACCTGGTAATGGGCTGGACGCAGAAGTTGGATTCTATGGTATCATTCAAACCCCTAACAAAGGTTTCATTGCTGCAAAAGTTGTTAGGACTGATCTCTGCTGTGTCATTTGCAAAGAAATATCCACAACATTTGAGCTGTTTACGTATGAGCAAAGTGAATGGCTTGAGTGTAATAACATAGATACCTGGTCTTGCAGAGCTAGGCGAATGTCGGGGGTAGTAGCAATCCATAGCTCATGGAAGTTTGCTCGCTCCCGAAGGGTAAAGAACCAGACGAATGAACCGATGACGATGATGGCAATGCCATCGAGCATGAGGACCCAATTGGTGATGACGAGACCCAGGGTGATATGGTTACGTTGTACTACACCGGCAATCGATATAACAAACGTTATGACCAGCATGATACCCAAAATCAAACCAGCTATTGTTCATATGAGAAGCCTGCGCATGGTAGAAAACATAAAGGCGTAAACGTACCGGTAAGATCTGAAGCGGACAGAACCATGTTCATCAGAGGGTCCTTCTTTCTCCATACAATGGAAAGTGCAATGGATACTGCTCCAGCGACGAGCAGCAAGAAATCGACAACGGCCCAAACTCCCATGAGTTTTCTAGAGACCATATTGTATTATTAAGTAAGGGGTGGAAAGTGTGTGTTTTGAAGGGTGGATGAAGAAGTCGGTGCAAGCAGGGGATCTCTCTTCCAGAGTAGAGTAGTCGATAGTGATACAGAGGTGGCTGTAAGAACCTTAAACAGTAGTGCAGACCAGCAAGAGGCGGACAAAAGAAGTAGAACAGAAAAAGAAAGGACGTTCAACGTCTGCGCAGTACGCAAGGCTTGGAGAACTGAAAAGAAAAGAAAAAGAAAAAAGGGTAAGTGGAAGAACGAAAGAAAGAGAGGTGATGAACTATATGCCTACCAACGGTTAACACGGTGAAGAGAGATCCGAGAGGGGATGATGGACAGGGAGTGTGAGGAGATGATTGTACTGTCCATCATTGTTCTTGCCAACTTGTCGATTGTCGCTATGGCCACCACGTGTCTGGCCGTTCTGGAGCTTCACTCTGCTTCTTATTCGTATATTATTAATACATCTTTTTTTAATATTTTACGCCGTACACAGACCGAGTCAACCAGTGCTGTTCGGCCAATGTCAGTCCCATGCATCGCCTCGGATCGAGTCAGCGACGTATCATTCGTGACACGTCACGTCGATATAAGCCGTTCGCATCTCCGCTCTCAACGCTTCTTCACTCTACTACTACTTTTTTACTCTTCTACCTCTCCCCATAGACTTTTCTCTATCTATCTATTCACTTGACAATTATGAGCGACTGGGACAGCAAAACAGTCATTGGCTTCAAGAAGCACACACCCAAGGTCGCTAGGAAGGATACCGATATCAATGGTAAGTACTTCGATACCCGTCATTTTAACCTATATTCTTATGTGCTTCTTTCCATAGCTGTATGTTAGAGTACTCCCGTCACCCGTTCGCGTATTGACTATTTCATAGGCCCGTAGAGTTGGCGCAGTCGTCTCCGTTGATAAGAAAGTGACCGGCGGAAGCAACAAAGCCCACCAAGGTACGTAATTTCATTCCACACATTATCATGCTGTTTATCGTCCAACAGGCACCGACCATCAGCGTATTGCCAAGCTTGACCGTGAAAACGAGGTTGCTCCTCCACCAAAGATTTCTGCTTCCGTTGGACGAGTAAGTTTTGATGACAAATCTACCCTTGAGATGACTCGACCAATTTCTACTCCACAGGCAATCATGGACGCACGACAGGAACTCCAGCTCTCTCAGAAGGATCTTGCCCAAAAGATTAATGAGAAACCCTCCATCTTGCAGGATTACGAGTCCGGAAGAGCCATTCCCAATCCCCAGATCCTCGGCAAGCTCGAGAGGATTCTCAAGATTAAACTCAGGGGTGAGTAGCCTGATCACTCCTTGCTGCATCCTCGTGTTGATATCCTCGCCAGGTTCAGATATTGGGAAGAAACTGGAGGGGCCAAAGAAATAGATTTTTTGTCCTCTCCACCCCATCGAGTCAGCTTTTGTGAGATCCGCTATCGTTTTTTCGCCATGTTTTTAGATATACCATTGCATAAGCTGTCATGAAATGATACTATAGTCTTACATTTTCCTCTGTACAAGATCTGACCAACTAAGATGTTGCTTCCCCTTCTGCACCACCCTGAAAAAACGAGTATAATAAATATACTTTCTCGTCGCATTTGGCAAGAGAATACCTACATATGAGATATAGTCCGCGCTTTCGCAAGCTTTATACTCTTTCAAGAGCTCTTCACATGTTGCACTGCACCAGATGTTAAACCTGCAATTTGAAGATAAAACAACCCAAACGTACCGTGCATCATCAAATTCTTCCAACCCATTCTCAAAGATTTTCTGCTTTCGATATTGATCAATGAAAGCATTCTTCTTCTTCAATTTGTCATATTGATCTAGCATCCGCTTAAACAACTGGTTTGAATCAAATCAATCAGTACCACAGACTACAGTGTAAATTGATATTCCAAAAATTCCTCAAACTTACAGACGCAATACTAGTGTGATTTGCCAACATCAAACCACTAACTCTATGACTTGTTGTAATATAAGGTGACCTGCGTGTCAACGCAACCTGAATCGATGCTGGTCCCCATGGGATGAAGTTCGCGAGTTGTCGTTCTCGGATGCGAAGTAATGATTGATGCACCTATAAATAAAAGATACAATGAAAAATACATATGAGATTGATTGTTGACTTGTAAAAGAGAGAAATGCTGGCTAACGTCCGTAGGATCAACATCACCCTGAATGATATTCAAGATGGAGATGTAGCAAGCCGTTTTGCTAGGTGTTGTCGAGACCATTCTATTTTTCGGTTGTAATAACCTACGCATAACGTCAAGCACTGTTGTTCTCCTTATAGGTTTGGCCTAGAATCACATACACATAGATCAGCAGAATATCCTGATATAAAACAAAAGGGATACCAACTTTGTCTATTTGGTCGCTTGTGAAAGGTGTATAAGAAGTCATTAAGAAGTGGCAACGGGGAGTCGGGATTAGTGAAGCGATGATTCCAACCAAGTCGTTGTTCATATATCCTGGATACCGTAGTGTCTGTGTACTGGCAGCCATGACAGTTGCGACCTATTTCAGACAATCACCATATAAACATTCTTTCATGGGAAATTAAACAAAGTAAAAAGCACCGACCAATTGATTTGTCTGATCAAAAGAAGGCGTCTGTATATGCAGTCTATCCGCTGAGATTTTGGCCAATGCTCCATTATCCAAGACAACAACGGAATCCGCATGATTTACTAATCTCTTCAGCGTCAGTAATGAGTTGTAAGGCTGCACCACGACATCTCCCTCATTCGCATTAGGGAAGACACTATATGTCTGTATTAGTTTCTTAGGAAACTTGTCGTTCAGCCGTTCCAGGAGGAAAGAACCAAGACCAGACCCTGTACCACCTGCTATTGAATGCATTGCCATGAACCCCTATTAATCCCATTCATAAGATTACCCAAGTACAAGAAAGAGAATTGTAATGAGAGATGTACCTCAAGTGAATCACTGCCTTCAGCCTCACGATCAATCATTTCCATTATCTCCTCGTATATTCTCTCTCCTTCAGAATATCCTTGTGCCCAATTATTTCCAGCACCTCCTCCCTGTTCAGACTGATATATATTCTCAGGGTTATAGAGATTCGCATAGGGTGATGAAAGTATGTTATTGATGACCTAGATAAACAGAAACCTTCGAATCAAAACTGCTTGGTACCAACACCATATACGCACTCGAGGTTCCAGATCCACTAAGATAGCTCTCGGAATATAATGTTCATCATCTGCCTGATAAAAAAACACATCTTTCCTATCACCTCCTTCAGTTGCCCATTCCTCAAGTATACCTTCTTTACTGATCCCATGTTCTGTACAAAGGCGCTGCCAGAACACAGACCCCACTTAGGCACCAATATAAACATCTCTATCAGCATGGTCTTTGGATTTCTGTGTATACAAAAGCTGGCGCACTCTGATTTCCACATTGCCCTAGCTGTACTGTCACTATTTCCCTGGGCATGAGGAGATGCGATAGAGTAGTATAGGTTCAAGTAACGCGTTCTGTCACACTCACGCGTATATTATATACACACGATTATTTTTGGTTTTTCGTATTGTACCTCATCCACACAAATACATATTGTATCACAACCACCTTTGTTAGCTATTTGTTTTTGAGTTTATAGAATATAGTATACAGAAAAAATGGTTGAAACTGCAACAATCGACAACAATGATGATGGCCCCGTGAACGAAACCGAGGAATACAATGTTGTCGCTTTGCCACCTTTGGAGGCTGTCTCCGCTAAAATAGAACCACAAAGCCCCGAACCGTCGAGAGAATCACTAGGAACAAGAATGACGGGAACGCCGCCTTTCGTATATTCTACACCAACATACCCTTTAGATCCTACCACCCACTGTTGGCAGGTGAGAATACTAATTTGCAGTTGGTTAGGTAAAATTGCCTTCTTTTAGTGAATACTCACTTGGTCAGCGCGGAACTGGCTTCGAAAGGAGATGCAACTGCAATATGTGTTCCGTTCCTGGGCTGCGAGAAAGTTCATCATTAACATAGAGGCAAAGATTTTGGTCCGAAGTTATTACGAACAGGAGAGCCTATATTGGTGGCAATCGAAATCACATGTCCCTTCATCACAGCTATTCCGTATGGACTCGTCGTAATAATGTTGGTTTCTTGCTTCAGCCAATCAGTCGAATTAATGAGGAAGTTGCGGAACTATAAATGCTAGTTGTCAGCTACACTTGTGTGCTGCTTAAAATGCTCTAGTTATTCACCTGATTCAGCGTCTTGATGAGATTGTATGCATCAGACTCCTTATAGTTTGATATCCACAACGGCTCTCGATTGAACTAGAAAGTAGACCATTATTGAAAATCATTGTGGGTTCGAAGTTCACTTACTGGATCAGCATTTCCTGAGAAACTCTGCTCCTGTCCATAGTATACAATGGGGATGCCATCCGTCATAAAGTTCAACACCATGGCATTACTCGATCACAGGGTCAGAGTCCGATGTTAATACCGGATCAAATAAAACAACACACTATAAACTCTGGGGGTCAACTGATTTGTTGTTCCACCTTGTAACATCTTGATTTTCAAGGAAATTCCCAAGTAAACCAGTATCCTAAAGTTGTTTGAGATTGTAGTCACATGTATGTGTAATTTTAACCTACCTTGAATATTTGTTTTGAGTTCTCCATGACATTAGCTAATGTGGTGATATTCTGAGGACCAGGAATAGCAAATGCTTCCAGCAAGGCAGCATACATAGGGAAGTTGAGAACAGAATCAAGTGCCTGGGATCCTTGGTACTGTGCCACGGGGCTAAAAATAGCGTATGCACATTATTTTGTAAAGGAATTACTGCAAGATTGCTTGAATCATACCCGATATCTAGTCCACCGTAGACTTCTCCCATGCAAAATACGCCGGCGCTACTACAAAATTGTGGCCAAAATTCCACCTGCACATGTCTGTACGAAGTTAGCTTGTACGCTAATAAGATATGAAAAAGTTGACCATACTTAGCAGCTAAAAATGTGCCGGTTTTGAGTTTAATGATTGTAACATAGAAGCATGACGAGTGAACTTCAAACATACCATCAATTCGAAGGCCGTCAATTTGGTATTCCAAAACGAGATTCTGGATCCATTCTTTGTACTTCTCAATGACAATTGGATTGGTGGTGTCGATGTCTGGCAGCGGCACTTTCTCGTCACCCATCCAGCAGTTTTGCTCACTCGTCGCGTTACCCCAATCGACGGGACAGTAGGAATGGTATAATGTCTTGTACGCAATCTTCAGTTGTGGATGATAGGGCCAAATATATCACGTACCGGTTCTTTGAAAAAATACTTGGAATAGTCGGGAGTGGTCGAGGTGGCCATTACATTGTTAACAACAATATCAATCATGATGTACCTAGGAAGAGAACGGTTGAGAATGTAGATGTCTTTTACTTTCTTAGAATATTAACATGTCTCGACGATGTAGCTCCGTAATCAATGCCTTGAGGTCTTCCGCAGTGCCGAAGCGATTATTGAGTTTACTGACATCCGCAATCCAATAACCATGGTACGGGTCACCGTATGCCGAGCGCGGTCCTTCGTAGTTTTGGCTGATTGGGCTGATCCAAACTTGGGAAAAAAGCGCCGTTAGTCTTGTCGGTTAGGGTATTCAGGACAGGAGAGGTGCATACTAGCAGTAAATCCCGCATTTTGAATATAATCCAAGTTGTCTCGGATCCTGGCAAGGCATGAGGAGAGGAGAGGGATGCAGGGATATTTTGCACCTACGCATTCCAAGTGCCTCCACAGAAAGACTGTTTTGCGGGGTCGCAATCGTTGTGGTTGGCACCTTCTGGCAAGGCAAACCGGTCAGTAATCAACCTGAGTATGTGATTTATTAACGTGAAGAAGCGGCAAACTTCGCAAGACTGTGCCTACTGGTATATAGAACGGCCACGCCATTGTCCCGCGGTTGCAGCGTTGGAAAGACGAAGGGCTGCGAAGAAAGATAGGAAATGGACAAGAGAAGATAATAACATTAGGAAGAAGGAAGGAGTGAACGAGCAGGGGTTGTAGTGGTAAAGAACGGCAGGCTCGAATGAACGGCGACCACGCGGGGCGAGACGGTGAGATGAAGGCTAAACAATGAACCACCTGGTATCTTGTTCCATTTGCCTCCTTAGTCTTAGCTGTCCACTCCTTCCTTCCTCCGCCTTCTAACCAACTTAATATATTGCTCTGACTTATTTAACGCCAACCCTGACGCCAACCTAATCTTAGATTTCGGCATCCTCCGGCCCCCCTCCACTGCCACGCGCTTTACGAACCAGTTTGGACCTGTCCTCTACCATCCGCAGAAATGACTCTCAAGAGCACTGGCGCGTCCTTCACAGCGTACGGCTGGCTCGTGTGTCTGTGGGTCCTTGTAATACCCTTCCAGGTACTTTCCAACACATGAACTTTTGGTCTTCCATACCTTCTAAACTCTGAGCAAGTATGGCTATCATATATCCGCCTTGAATCAAATCAAAGCCGTCTTAACATGCGAGGTCACTGAGAACCTCTTCCTCGACAACGCTACATCTCTGCCAACATGCATTCCAATGTCCAATTTCGTCTTCTCTTTTGTTACAGCAATCTTCACAGTTGGCGGTCTGGCCGGCAGTCTTGCAGCCAACATAATCATGGACCGCTGGGGACGCAAGATGGCAGCCAATACCACCGCACTTTTGCTAGCAAGTGGTGCTGGATTAATGGGTATCAGTTCTACCGTGACATCGTTGAGTTTTGGAAGGTGGAGACCATTCTTGGCTGCCTGGATGACAGTATCAAATATACACTTTCAGATTCCTTGTTGGTGTCGGATCAGGTATTGGTATTTGTCTCGGCCCAATTTTTGTTGCAGAAATCGCCCCGTCCAGAATCAGTGGAAATATTGGTGTGTAAAACATGTTATGCACAGGGGGTTTCCTTTAATCAATATGACAGGCGTTCTGACACAGTTTGGAATCGTCCTTGGTATTATGTTCACCCAAATTATTGGCTTCCGTTTTGCAACTCCAAGCGAATGGCGACTGGTTCTATACTTATCTTCATTCATTGCTTTAGTCCAATTCTTGACTGGTTACTTGGTCGTCGAATCACCCATATGGTTAGGTAACCACAATCGGGCTGAAGAGAGGCAAACTGTTTCTAAGCGTTTATGGGGCGCACATTATGACCGTGTTGCATGTAGGTCGTTCCTGTCACAGGTACGGGTCAGTCTAACTTTAGTATCGTCAGCCCCAGCTCCTGATGATGAAGATCCTCTACTTGATGAGCTTGAAGCTCGGCGTGCGGGAACTCAGGATACCACTACCACTATAATTCAACTTCTCTCAGCACCCGATCTACGTAAACCCCTGATGGTTGTCTGTTTTGCTATGCTGTCTCAGCAAGTGTCAGGTAGGGGTTGGATATATCGTCTCGATTCTGTTCTAACGTAACATAATTAGGTATCAATGCAGGTTGGTTGTTTACTATCTATATCACTCTACCCTTAAAATTTAATAAATCTAGTCCTCTACTATAGCAATGAGATTCTGTCCAAGTCTCTCCCTGAATGGGGTCCCTACGTCTCCCTCGGGATCACCATAGTAAATGTCATCATGACATTCCCTCCTATCATTCTAATAGAGGTAAGTATACACCTTCCATACAAGTTTTCTTGATACCGTTGATGATGTCACATTATTAGCGTGTTGGGAGAAAATCTCTCCTGACAATATCAACATTCGGCGCGTTATTCTCCTTAACAGCCATTGGTTATGGTCTCAATTCAGGCTTCTCAACACTTGCCAGCATTGCTACGTTGATATTTGTCATGTATTACCAGTCATGCCTGCCTCTTGTCTTCCCACTAATTTTGTCATGTCTGTGCAGGTCTTTCGCCGTTGGTCTGGGCCCTATCCCATTTGTTATGATTCCAGAGGTTTCCCCACCTCATGTAAGTGCACCAAATTGTAACTCGATTTCGATAACCTAATCTGGCTTATGTAGGCTGTCTCTGCATTATCATCCATGGCACTCTCGTTCAATTGTAAGTTTCCTGGGTAATGCTACATATAACACCATCACTCAATATATTACTTATACAGGGGTTGCTAATTTCCTTGTTGGTCTTGTATTCCTCCCTCTCCGTAGCTTGCTCTCTGGAGGTGATGCATTCAAGGAGGGTCGTGTATTTTATGTGTTCGTAGCTGTGCTATTCTCTTCAACGTTCGTGTTATCAAGAGTATATCGTGGGTAGTAGTTATGGGCACTGTCTGTACTCTTCTATAACACTTTGGAAATATGACGCTGAGTCATCTGTTTGGGAGACGACGAAATATTTGAAGCGGAGCTTTAATACGTCAGTGCCAAGAGCACGCTGTGTTTGAATGGACTTACTGCCACTCTGCACATTGACTGATCGTGTTGGAGGCGGTCTACGCCTTCCCTTTGCTAATTAACCCTCGAAACAATATTCAAAACGGCTACCGGACCTGGAAGCGTTGCGCGGCGTTCGGTGACCCCCTCCAGGTCGTCGTCCCATATGGACAACCCGCCAACTACAAATATCCATACTATAGTCAAAGCACAAATTGTTTTCTTGCTCTCGACGCTCACAGAAGAGAACTTCGAGAGGAATCAGTCTGAAATTCGCTCAGTATGTGTAATCCCATCTAAAATTTCGATAAATCTAGTTCTAAACTATCCGTGTCACTTCCAGCTTTCAGAACAACACGGCGCAGAGACCTATCTACATTTCATCCGACGCCTCATCGTCCACTCCCAACAACGCCTCACCTCCTCGACTTCATCCTTTGGAGTAACAGACGCACTCACTTTCCGGCTTCTTGTCTCAGAAACACAACGCATTGCTAGAGACCCGATTCTTGCAGACCGTTTTCGGGACGCAATTGACAAAGGGGAAGGCGACGTTTTCCGCAATTTTGACCTCACTCGATTTGTGGATCGCGTAGGACTGCGCCCTTTGGAGCGTTTTATACTCGCATCGGCCTTCCTATCAACTCCCACCCGAAAAGAACTTGCCAACCAAGCTTCAAATATAATCCGCCTTGAGTTCGAGAACGCTGCATTATCCCTCTGCCACTCCCCCTGTTTTGAAAACGCGGATTTAAGTCTCACACAAGTCGCCAAAATAATGACCAATGTACTATCTGACACGCCAACTGATGCTAGTGTCCTGGATTCTCAACAACGACAAGCGCTTATAATGGCTGCACAAACCAAGTACGGAAAAGATGCTGTAGCACCGATCCTTCGACGCATTTTCTCGCACTTCAGGTTCGTATCCCCTGTCTATCTTTTTTTGTACCATGGTCCTCATTTAAGTGTTAGTTTGGCCCCTGGCACATCACTCGTTCAACTTCTCATCCAATTGGGACCCGACATTACTAGCGATCCCGAGCTCGTGCGTGCCTTGTTGGAACGTTTTGGCATCACAGAGCAAAATCCACCACGAGACGCCCAAGCCATTGAAATTATTTCGACTTTAGGAAGGTTGGCTGTGGAGGGGACACCGTTGTGTGATGTTGGAGCATTAGTCCACACTCTCGAAAGTTTCGTGAGTCTAAAACATATCTTTATGTATACATTTTACTCAAGCTTCCGTGCCAGCACGTCAAATTGAACTGGCCAAGCGTCATAAAATCATTCGACTGGCCAGATCGCCATGGAGTAGATACCGCGACATTGAAGTTAATAATTTCCATCCTTCTCAATGCTCCTCGGGATGTGGAACCGCACGCTGTGGCTGGTTTTTGGGAAATTTGGAACAACCCCCTCTACCAGCTACGACTTCTTGATGCTTTGTTATCGTTGCCTTCGGACACTTTCAGTTTTGTATCATTGCCAGGCCGCAGGATTGTAACTGTTGATGACGTCAATATTGCGAGCCCAACCATTCGAGCGCTCGCAGCTAATGTTCAAAGCCATACTTGGAATTCGCTTGAATTATTCCAAGTATTGGTGCGCCTAGCGGGATCAGATTCTGTAGAGATTCGTGCTTGTGTTCGTGAAATGCTTGATAAAGCCATCAAGATCAGTGCAGAACTTGTTCACATGGGATTACTCCAAGTTCCAGTAAGTTCTACTAACCTATGTGCAATACCTCCGTATAACGATAGCTTACCTATTACTAGGACCCGAAGTGGAATGATATCCGACATGAATATTCCCGGAAGCTGCTCGCTATGTTCCTCGCTGGTCATCCAAATCATCAGCTTGTCTTCATGAGAATCTGGCAAATTGATCCAAATTACCTTTTAACTGCCTTCCGTGACTTCTACGACGAGAATAATCTGAATATTAGTCGTATCCTTGACGTTGCCCAGGACCTGAAAGTGAGTTTTATGTAGCTGTTTTAAGAACTCGTTTGATCGTTACCAAGTCTCTGCAGATCCTTGAGTCCCTTTTGGAGGTTCGACCTTTCACGTTTGCCCTTGACGTTGCTGCACTAGCATCTCGTCGTGAATACTTGAACCTCGATAAGTGGTTACAAGACCATGTTAATCGCTATCGGGGAGAATTTCTTCATTCCGTTATCACGTTTTTAGAGGCGAAGATGGAAAGCGAAAAAGCATGTCGTTTGTCAGAAACTCCAATCAAGAGTAGGACTCTGGCCCTCCATGTAAACGTTGTTACCATCATGCTTCGGGTTTTGCGAAGCAGGTCAGTTATTTAACCTTCCTTCGCTACAGTCATAATTTAACCATTCTTCAACAGCACCGAACATATGCAGGAAGGTGATGTCGATGCCTGCCTTGAAATTCGTAACACTTGCCTTCAACTACATCCGCGCCTAATGAACCTAACTCCTGGCAATGATGCTGAACCCGGCTTTTCTGTTATGAACTATCCAGCAGACATTGAAGCTGAGGTCGACAGTGTTTACAAACAAATGTACGATCAGGCGACTTCCATCGACGACGTCATTGCAATGCTCCAGCGCTTCAAGACTTCTAGTAGCCCCCGGGACCACGAACTCTTCTCTTGCATGCTCCACTTTCTTTTTGATGAATACCGATACTTCCAGTCCGACTACCCTGTCCGCGAGTTAGCTATGACCGGCTATCTTTTTGGATCCCTTATTCGACATGAACTCATTGACTACATCCCCCTAGGCATCGCTATCCGTTACATCCTAGATGCTCTCAATTGCCCTCCCCATACCAACCTGTTTAAATTTGGTTTGCAAGCCTTGTCCCGTTTCGAGTTCCGTTTAGTGGAATGGAGACCGTTGTGTGAGGCTTTGCTCCAAATCCCTCACCTTGTAGACACTCGTCCAGACCTTGTGGCCAATATTCAGCATATCCTAGCCACAGGCAGTACTACTGACGGTGCTGATTTACAGGCTATGTCTTTGGGACTAGGGGGTGGACAATCGGAGCACATTCCTGTGTTCACCGCCATTCAACCCGACGATATTGATATTGACGAGGAAATTGAAACCCCTCCTGAAGAACTCTCAGATAAGATCCTATTTATCGTCAACAACCTAGCCCCTAGCAACTTCGATGCTAAGATAGACGAAATGCGACAACAGTTCTTGGATGAGTATTCTCGCTGGTTTGCCCATTACCTTGTCGACCAACGCATCAGCACCGAACCCAACAACCACTCTCTATATCTTCGTTTCCTCGATGCCCTCGGCCGCGCTGAACTTTCTCATTATATCCTTCACGAGACTTTTGTGAAAGCCCAATTTCTGCTGAATGCAGAGCGAACCCTACAGTCCGGCCCAGAGCGCAACGTTCTCAAAAATGTTGGTTCATGGCTTGGGACCATTACCCTGGCTCGCGATCAGCCTATCAAATACAAAAATCTGTCTTTCAAAGACATTCTCGTCGAAGGCTATGCTAATAGTCGTTTGATTGTAGCCATACCTTTTGTCTGCAAAACGCTCGAACCATGTGCCAGATCCAAGGTCTTCAAGCCTCCTAACCCCTGGCTCATGGCGGTTATCAGTCTATTGGCCGAGCTATACCACTTTGCCGAACTCAAGTTGAATCTGAAGTTTGAAATCGAAGTTTTATGCAAGGCGTTGGATATCAACTTAGATACCATCGAGGCCACAAGAATCATTCGCAATCGACCAACTGAAGGTCTTCAGGCCTCTCCATTCCCGGATCTAACTGTTGGTGCTCTTCCTGGTGATCTGGGAATGCAAGATAGTGTTATGATCTCACAGGGTGATAGTCAGCGAGCAATAGGTAACCACATTGAAGCAATTTTGTCTGCTCTTCCTCTTCAAGTACATATCAATGCCCAACTCAACCCTCTCAATGTCAACCAGGCCTTCAAACGGGCTGTACAACTGGCCATTGATCGCGCAGTTCGTGAGGTATGTTGTTCTGTAACCACATCTCAATCTACTGTTGACGTATTATTAGATTATTGTCCCCGTTGTTGAACGGTCTGTTACAATTGCTGGTATCTCAACTCGGGAGTTGGTAATCAAGGACTATGCGACCGAACCTAACGAGGAAAAACTCAGGAAGGCTGGCCATCTAATGGCTCAAAAATTAGCTGGAAGTTTGGCCCTTGTAACTTGCAAAGAACCCTTGAAGAGTAACCTAGCCACGCACCTCCGTCATTTTTTGAATAATCATGGTTTTAACGAGGTATTTGATGCCTTCCATTCCGTGGCATTTAGATACTGAAATAGATTTTCTAGCAACTGGTTCCAGAACAAGTTATTATTCTATTGGTCCAGGACAATTTGGATTTAGCATGTACTGCGATTGAGAAGGCAGCAATGGATAGAGTTATCTCGGATGTCGATGATACTTTCGCTGCTTCCATAGAAAGTAGAAGGCGTCATCGTGAAGTCCGCAATGCTGGTAGTTATTATGATCCAAATGCCCCACCCCCCACCTTTTCTCTTAATCTGCCTGATCCACTCCGGATTAAACCTGGAGGAGTTCAGAATATTCAAGCAGCCGTTTACGAGGACTTTGGTGAGTTCTAACCTTATTCCCGTCATACTGTAACATATGAACAAACTTGCCAGCTGTCAACCTGAGGAACCCTAGTCGACCCAGCTCAGTTGATTCATTCAGCTACAGAGAACAGTCCCCTGGGCTTGAGCATGAGGATGATAGACATGGTCTTCATGGTCACCAGGAAGTGATGGAACGCCTTCAAGTACTCACTCGTGACTTGGAGGCCATCATGGCGCAAATACCTACTCAAAGCCTTGCAAATCTGCCTACTAGCCACGATATCCGTCATTTAGTTCGCCAAATTTTGATCCTGGCTGCTGAGGCGGCCGATCGTCAACACACCCCATTGATGATGTCACAAAAGATTGTTCAAAAGTTGTTTATTACCCCAACACAGGTTGGTCGCGAAGTCTATGTCGCTCTGCTTGAGCAGTTGTGTCATTCCTTTGAAGATGTTGCCAAGGAGGCAATCACTTGGCTCCTGTATTCTGAGGACGAGGTGCGCACTTATTTGATTGCTACTTGATCGTTTGACCAAATAATCTACGCAGCGGAAACTCAATATCCCTGTCACGGTCACTTTACTAAGGAGTGGTCTTTTAAATATCACCCTGCAGGACCAACAGCTTGCCAAAATCATCTCTCTTGACCCTCGCCCGAGTCTACTGAATTTTGCCGCCGGCCTGCTTCGTGAATGTCTGTCAAGTGATCCTCCAGTGGCCAACCAGAGCCAGTTCATATATACCATTGATATTCTTGAGCAAGTTGCGAAAGCCGGAAAAGCAAATGACGAGTATGTGAACAGCAGTGTAATGAAACATGACGCTTACCCTTTGATAGGATTACTCAACTACTTGAGGATCTTCGTGGCTCTAGGAGAGTTCCCATTACGGAACTCGCAACTCGACAGCCCTCAGTAAAGCCCGAGACAGAGCAATTGCGCGAAAAGCTGTTTGGCTGGTTCCAACAATGGGTCAATATCTTCCAGCGTTCACATTCCCCCGAGAAGAGCTTCGTGCCGTTCATCACGCAATTGACCAAGCAAGGCATTCTCAAAGTTGAAGACGTGTCATCCTTCTTCTTCCGGGTTTGCGCGGAAGCCAGTGTTGCTAGCTACGTCAAGTGTGTTGCATCGAACGATTTTACATATGCCTTCCAGGCTTTAGATGCTATGTCAAGGTTGATTGTTTATATCATCAAGTATCACGGCGACGCCTCTGGGGTTAATAATGACCAAGCTAAGGTCCATTATTTGACCAAGATTTTGTCTATCTTCGTCCTCGTGTTGGCAAATCTTCATGAAGAACAAGGTGCTGCTTTCCAGCAGAAACCCTTCTTCCGATTCTTCTCTAGCCTTGTTAACGATCTGCATTCCATTGAGAATACCCTCGGACCCGTCTACTTCCAACTGCTGATTGCCATCAGTGACACATATAGTTCCCTGCAACCTACATATTTCCCTGGGTTTGCATTTTCCTGGATGTGCCTGATCTCCCATAGGCTGTTTATGCCAAAGCTTTTGATGTCAGAAAACAGAGAGGTAAGATCACTGTATTTCGATTTAAAAATGTTGCTAATATATGTGTAGGGCTGGTCCGCTTTCCACAAGCTCCTGGTCTCCTTATTCAAATTCCTTGCCCCGTTCTTGAAAGATGCCGACTTGGAAAATGCTGCCCGAGACCTTTATCGTGGAGCCCTTCGTCTTCTTCTTGTACTTCTCCACGACTTCCCCGACTTTCTGAGCGAATACTACTTCACCTTGTGCGACGCCATTCCCCCACGTTGCATCCAATTGCGAAACATCATACTCAGCGCCTTCCCTCCTGCAGTCATCCTCCCCGATCCCAACCTCCCCGACCAAAACCTTGACTCTATTCCTGAGATGGGTCCTATCCCCCCAATCTTATCCGACTTCAGTTCTGGGCTAAAAGGCGGAGAGTTGCGCTCGTACTTGGAACAGTATTTGCTTGGACGTGGTTCTGCTTCGTTTCTCGTGTCACTCAAGGACCGTCTGAAACTTCCTGGGGTGGCTGCAGGTGCTACCGAAACATACAACTTGCCCTTGATGAACTCGCTCGTCATGTTCATCGGTGTTTCTTCTGTTGCCCAAGCCAAAGCCCGAAGTGGATCATCGATCTTTATTGCAAGTGATCCTGGTGTTGTTGCATTACAATACCTTGCCACCAATCTCGACGATGAAGGTAAGCATACTCTGACAAGGCATTCTGAACGTCTTACTAATACACTTTTAACAGGGAGACACCATTTATTGGGCTCAATGACTTTGCATTTGCGCTACCCTAATGCACATACCCACTGGTTTAGTTCCCTTATCCTTTACCTCTTCACCGATGTTGATGATAACCGATTCCGAGAAGTCTTGACCCGTGTGCTCCTTGAGCGCTTCGTGGTTCATCGACCACATCCTTGGGGAGCTTTAGTCACTTTCATTGAATTACTTCGCAACCCGAAGTATGAGTTTTGGACCAACGAATTTATTCGTGTCGCTCCTGAAGTCACCGTTCTTCTTGATAGTGTACGTCGTAACTTATCATGAACTTTGCACCTTCGGCCGTGACATGGCACATCACAGGTTGCACAATCAATATCCCAACCGTAGATTTCTGTTGTTTATAATTTGCTATCTCTTCGCACATATCTGTCATGTCCTATCTGGGTTTACCACACTGCATACTGTATTGTAACAACGTGTATGACATTAAATTGACGCATGTTCCATGTATCCAACCAAAAGTAGGAATCTCAGGAGTATTCAGTCCATGAAAATCCTTCGTTCCAAGACCAGTTTGGTCCCCAAACACTGTCATGACGTTGGTGCTTGATATTGAAAAATTGTACTACGCTTTGTAACTCACCCTGCGCCAAGGATTCCAGCTGCTCCCAAGGTATCCATCTTAGAATTAACAATGACCCAAGAAGGAATTGGGACTCCCGTCCTGATGGGGAACAGGCGACCTGTTCGTTCCAATGCATCGGGGGTTTGACCTATGATAACCAATACTAGCTTCTTGGAATCCGTTGGATGAGGATGAAGAAATATTAATCCTTGTGGTGCCCATCAATACATTTATTGTTACTGAAAAATGAGAAACTCTATACCTGTACCAGAATCGGTTCTAACGGGACGTCCGTTTAACAACAGTTTGTCATTTTTTAATGCGAAAGGTGTTTTATTCTGCTGCAATAAATAACGAATCATTGCATTGTCGAGGTTACCTATCAATACAAAGTTATTTTCTGGCCATTTGAAGTTCCTCGAGTCTTCATCGTTGTGAATTTCGTGTTCTAAGACAAGCTCGGAGTCAAGTCGATGATAGATGTGTAAGTCATGGGAAAGCCTAAAAGCCAACGAAGCATAATTTGTGGAAAGGTTGGTGTTATCGTTTGGTAAGATGAAGGTTATAGGTCCATCTGAAGAGAGGAAGTATTGGATACGAGTGGGAGGTGAAATCAAATTTAGGGATTTGCTGTTGGTAACCTGATTACAGATGATGAGTTGAGTCTCTTCCGCGTTTCATTAAAGATTCGAAATGTTGATACTTACATGCCATCTGAGTGAGGTTGCATCGCGTTCGAGATATAATGGGGGTTCTGGGTCCACATGTGAAATTGTTGGAGAAATGTCTATATCAATTTCATCCACTCGTATAGTTGACAGTGAATCCAAATCTAATAATCTTGATGCTGAGAACCTCTTTACATTGACCGTGTTGACATTAATCACGCCCTCAAGATAGTCAGGTGTAACACTAAGCCTGGCCAATCTATGACAGGATTAGACAATAGTAATTTCAAATGAGAGAAAGGATTTATTCATTACCTCCCAGGATGCTTCACTTCCTCAATCTTCCAGCCATTCATTGAACCACTTTCCTCTGGTCTGAACACCGTTAAGGTGAATGGTTTCAATGGCTGAGTGACATCCCGGGTACTATATGCTGTAATGTGGCTCTCGACGAATTCTAGTACCTGGGTATTGTCAAAGACGGTGTCGTACCAATGAAGTTCACCTGGATCTTCCTTGAAACTAGGGAAGTTCAGTAAACATTGGCAATACGAAAAGGGAAACTAGTTACTAACGTCACGTTCGGAGGCAACCCGTGCAAAGTTGACCACGTTCGGAGTATGCTAACATGCTCACGACCATGCCAAGTTGGAACATTATCGTCATCCCCTCTGTAAGATTCCAGTTGAGAAAAGGTATTGCATATCAGAAATTGGATACTGACCCGTGAACTGCAATAACAGGTGTATGTATGAGGTTGGTCAAGAATAGGTCGTTGTCATCCGGAGTCAGTGATGTTTCCATAATAGCACGTAACATTGGATCTATATAATGTGCAGATCTATTAAATTTTCCGATATATTCGTCTTGGTATCAATCTTTGATGATTAGGAAAAAGACAAATAATCGTACCTTGACATTGTCAATGGGATATAGGCTTGGGATTTGATAAACCCAGCAGCTGGAACCATTGCTATAATTTTGTCAGGGAAACGAGAACCGATATACCATGCTCCTTGACCACCATTAGAGTGTCCAATGAGGACAACAGGTGTTGAGTGATCAAATGCGGTGCTTTTCCACGCATCTGAATGTTGGAGTATTTCCGAGAGTGCCGTAACACAACTCCAAGCATCTTGGGCACTTGGACCATGCCAATCAAGTCCCTAGAGGGCACATTGCATTAGGTATCGAAGGTCGTAAACAGGTGTGCGTTTTTACCCATGACGTACGCCCACTCGGTAATATAGACCAACTGAGATTACTTCGCGGCACAGCTTGTGCCCAGAATGGCTGAGCCACGATATCAACCCCAGCGCCATCTAATCACATTTAAGTTGAACTAGTGATACAAAAAAGACATCCTAGAATACTCACGTAGTGCTAAAATAGGTGGATGACTTTGATCAGGTTGACCTCTCGGCGGAACTGCAGAAAAGACCGTTGCCATTGCATCAGCATAGAAGTAGGTCGCTTGAATCGCGGGTTCTTTTATCAGTTGGCTGCTATGCTGTTTGATTGGCAGAGTTATGGATATTTGGTGAGTTTGACCTGAAGGTAGTGTTGCCGTGATCTCTAATTCAAGTTGGTCCCCAAGGAAGGGTTGACTCTGTGTCAGGATAAAGGGTACTATACGTATTTGAGAAGGTGCAATTCTTGTCGGACGTTTGAGTTGAAGTTGAAGCTCCTACATTAGGGATCAGAGAGTCATATTTTTAACCGCCAAAGAGTTATGTGCACCTGGTGTTTGGAAGATACAGTTGCTATGGACCACCAACTATCAATGCTCCGTAGCCCTATACCGATTGCATTTCCGAAACTTAATCCGTCAACGAAGTCGCAGTAGACATCTTGCGATGCTTCACGCCTAATTATGGGCAGTATTTCTTCAAGCTCTAGCGATAGACTAATCACTTGAGTGGGTATTTCTAACCCTTGGCTTCGTGGGTCTCCAAACAGCCTGATCTAGGCAATGTGAGTGGTTGTTCATGTCTGAGTGACCTTTAATACCTCGTAGTCTCCTGCAATGAATATATTGTATTGTGTTGGAAGACGAGGATCTGGGGGTACTGGAAGGGATACTGCACGGGGAAGTGCTCGTTCCATATTATATATATTTCCTGCATGCCATTCGGGTGATATGCCTGAGGGCTTGGTCGTATCGGACGGTAAAATGGCAAAATATGCGCCTTGTTTGAGTTGGACGAGCAGCCTCACTGGCAGGTTTGTATTATTCTCGAATTGTGGAGTTACTGTAAGAATCCCTTTGAGGACAGCATGATGCTGCAAGGCGGCCCAGCCTTCTGTCCTGCGAAGATTCTCCCATCTAAATGATTTTATGAGGTCATATTTTGATGGCACTTAATGTAGCTCTACCTGACAGTAGGGAATGATACTCTCAGGATCCCGTCGTTTGAGAGCTGTGCTTTTGACCATTCCACTGAAGCCCCGTCGGCATAGGATGATGGCCATGTTTTCTGTAGGTCAATCGGCTGCACAGCTTGTTACAGTCAGCGGACAGCCGATAGTAGCAGCAATTCAGCTTACGATTTATAGGAAACGACGGGGAAAGAAAATGTTGCTCCCGTGCGTGTATAGGAAAAGGACCGAGAACATCCCAGTCGGAGGATAGTGAGATCGTCCAGGGTTGATTCTGGTTAGTACCAAGCACGGTCTGAGCCATGGAAGGATACGCCTTGCCCAACAGAATGGGCAAGAGCTGATGGAAGAACAAGAGATACATTAAGATTCTACATTCGAAGAACACAGTCATGAGAACGATACATAGGGACCCATGATTGGATTAATTGATTGATCGAAGCTTGTTGACCGGCGCCATTTGAAATAAACAAGTCAAGATCGAGTCGGTTCTACTTGATTGCCAGTGACTTGCACACAATTATCATCATGACCAGCCGACAAGGAGGAAAAATGAAGCCTTTGAAGGTCAGTTTGCGTGAGATTTGCCGTTGGTCTTTTGCCAACCATGTTCTGTACAGGCACCCAAGAAAGAGAAAAAGGAAGAAACTGAGGATGAAATTGAGTTCAAGAAGAAGAAGAAAGCCCAGGAAGATGCTCTCAAGGCTGCCCGAGAGAAAGGTAAGCGTGTTGTGTATTATCTGTCGCTCCAGTTGCTCATTGTTGATGCAGCCATGAAATCATGTATGGTTTATTCCACTCGACTACTCAGACCCCTGCTGACGGATGACTCACAGCTGGACCACTTATTGGAGGCGGTATCAAAAAGTAAGTTGCAAACAGGATGTGTGGTGGGTGAGACTAACATGGAACAGGAGCGGCAAGAAATAGTAGAGTGAGGGTAGACTACAACGTGTTGGTTTGGTGTTGTTTGTATCCAATATTTCTATGGTCGAGTTGTCAGTATAACCATTACTTTGCCACTCTATATCTCTCCTTTTCCCACATACAACCTCAATGCTGGGCACATTGCAAGGCCTGCCGCCAAATAATCAGCAGCAACAGGCTCAGCAGCAACAAAACCAGCAGCAGCATCAAAACCAGCCAAATGCCATACCCCCTCCCCCGCCACAAAACGGTCAGGACTTCACGCTCTCCAGCGTCCTACACTTCCTTCAGTCAGAGTGGCGACGTTATGAACGCGATAGAAATGAATGGGAAATAGAGAGAGCCGAAATGAGGGTCAGTTTCGGGTCTTGCGACAGCGCAGCGCGCGTTCTTAGTTTCACAATATCAACAGGCTCGCATTGCACTGCTGGAGGGAGAGAAACGGTCCTTTGAGAATGTCAAGCTCGATCTCATGCGTAGAATTAAGATGCTCGAATATGTTTTGCGTATGGAGCGGTTCGTGCGAGTCTCCTTCCACCTTACTTGCCCATTGACGTGGTTATTCTAGCTCAAAGCAGCTCACTCAGACATCCTCCTCATCCATAGCCCCTTCGAAATTCGCCACAATTCAAGCTCAAGGAGCCCTGATCTCCTCCAAAGATGATTCTGGCAGTAGCAAAGAAGAAAGTAGTGGTAGCTCCCCCAGAAGCGAAGGTTTGTGTATCCGTAATAAACACCGCCGTCTTTTCTCATCAATATATCCAGAATCCCCATTACCTGACAGCAGGATGTCAAACGGCGGGCTGATCAATGGTCCTGGAGGTAATGGAGGTTCTCAACTTGCTTGAACTCAATCTAACAACCTTCCAGCCTTTACTCTAGCTAATCTTGGAAAACCGCCCCTTGGACGCGACCCCAAAAGCAGAGCACGAAGTCGGGACTATCTCAAACAGTACGCGGAGATTACACTCACCAAAAGATGTTTGTGCCAAACTTATCTTATATTCCAGATGTCTACAAGAGATCTCATACCTAACCTCTCCACAAGCCATGAATCCGTTACCCAACCGACCGCTTCTCGGTGGTTCCTCGATACCCCTGCTTCCAAATGTTCCTTCTTTCGAGCAGCCTCCTTACAATGGCAGACCTAGAAAAGTTTTGCCTGAAGGAGGTAAAGAATTTCCATTATTGAATGGCGTCAATGCAACATCTGGACCTTCTTCAGCTCCAGCAGCGTCCAGTCCACAGATACCTTCGCTAGAGCGCAATACCCCTTCAACTTCTGGAAATCAAACAATTCCTGGACAACCTCAACAAACGTCGCTATCCAGCCCTCAACAAACCCCGACCACCATATCCACAACTGAAAAAGAGAAATCGTCAGAGCCCGAAAGTCGGCATATAACTGCTATTTTTCGCCCAGATGATGCTGGAGAATGGAGAGAGAAGCTGAGACAATCGCATGATGCTGCAGAACAAGCACGCTTGGCAAAAGAAACACAAACAGGTGTTCATGCATGGGAAAATCGCACTGACGAAGAGGACGAAGATATTAAGGATGCGGACTTGGAGATGGATGATGATGATTCAACTGTTATAGATGGCGATGGCGAGGGTATCAAAGTATGGAAACCGAAAAGAACTCTCAGAAAGTTAGTGGATTAATAAGATATACTATCATCTTCTGACTTGGCGTGCTCTATGGCAGCCACTTAGATGCTGTTCGAGCAGTAGCATTTCATCCCAACGAACTTTGTTTGGCAACCGGTGGTGACGATTGCACAGTAAAGATCTGGCGAATGGAAGTTTCTAGCCTTGCATCAACTTCGTTTGTACATTCATTCTCATCAATCTTCCCACTTTTTAAAACTTTTTTTCCATCCTTTTAGCTCTCGGCCAACGACGGAGGTTGAACCCCAGCTTACTCTCCGCGGTCATTCAGCAGCTATCACCCGGTTGATACACTCGCCTTCTAAGCAACTGTTGTACTCTGCGTCGTTGGATTCCTCTATCAGAATCTGGGCATTGCCGGTTCTTTCACATACAACATACGCACCTTACGACGAAACGAGGGCTCGGGGAGAACTCATTGGTCATACTGACGCTGTTTGGGACTTGGCCCTTGTAAAGGACGAGAGCACCTTGATCAGTTGCGGCGCCGAAGGGGCCGTGAAGGTTTGGGATGTCAGTGGTCCTTCTGGTGGCGGATCACTCAAACTATCATGGCGTTGGAACGGGGTGGACAGTGATCCTGATTTTGAGGATGATGCAGACGTCCCAGGTGCTACTTCTGTAGAAGCTCTCAAGACCGATCTTAAGAAGGTTGCTGTCGCATACCAGAATGCCGTCGTCAAAATATTTGATGTCGAAACTGGAAAGGAATTGATGCGCCTGCAGAGTGATACAACATATGGTATGTACCAACTGAAATTCAATTTAATACCATCTTTTGACCCCTCCGCTCAGATGGTACGCCAGCAACCCAGATCAATCGTATAGTGTCGCACCCAAGTATGCCGATGCTCGTGACAGCCCATGAGGATAAGTATATCAAGATGTTCGACGTTCTTACAGGTTCGAAGCAAAGCTTTATGTGACTAAACACCAGCTGACATCAGATCTAGGTCAATGTACTCATTCAATGCTGGCCCATTTAGATGGTGTCACGTCGTTATCGATCGACACTGCTGGGTTCTATCTAGTGTCAGGCAGTCACGATTGTTCAGTGCGCTTTTGGGATATAATGGGGACACGCTCATGCGTTCAGGAACTCACAACACATAGAGAGAAAGCCAGGGAAGGAGTACTTGATGTCGAATTCCACCCAACTCTACCGGTCATGGTCAGCGCTGGAGCTGACGGAGTTGTGAAGTTGTATGCTTCCTCGTAAGCAGGGTTGATCATATTTCAAGTGATCTTTTTTACCTTGCTTATGGACTTACTACATACTCCGGGAACTATATTGCATTTATCATGTGTTCAACCATTTTTTCTTACTCTTTGTTGTTGATCCTCTTTCCCGCTTTTTCTTACACTTCACGGCTGTTATGTTATTTTGCCCCTTCATTGTATAGCAACAATAATGCTCACGGGTTTGTTTCATTTGGAAGCATTTGTTAGTACATTGGGAAGCCCACCCTTTACAGTGCAGTGGTGAAAAACTATCGCTACATGTTAGGTAAAAATACAAGATGAAGATATCGACAAAAGTGTCGGTATAAAACCATCACACTGTACCCGAGAACACTCGATGAGTTATTTATATACCTTTGTTTGAGAAGGAAAATCAATCAATGCTTTCGAAAATAATAACTCCATAAAAAGCAAACGTACTAATCTGCATCCCTGGCTCCGCACACTCTATCACAACCCCAAGTCGACGAACATTGACCAGATCTCTAACTTGTTGGGCAATTAATCTCCTCGGAGAGGTGTCTTCTTCTCTCGTCATATCATCTTTACAATGGATAATATAGACACGTAAACCCTCAAGAGCACCCACCAATTCTTCTGGTTGGATTGAATTTCTCTTCTTCCGTTTTGGGGGCGGTTCGTTTAAGGAAGATGATGACGATGATGACGATGGTTTCTTATGAGCTTGGTTCTCCCTCCAGATAACCACCTCCGTGGCAAGCGCCTCAAGCTCATCTGAGAGATGATTAGGCGTAAGGTGTCCGAATAATAAATCATCAGAGCGGCCAATAGGCCATGAACATTCAATAAATATCGTCTTCAGTGCTTTTGGGATCTTGGGAGCTGCGGCCCGCCAAACGTTGATTGTCAATGGCGTTGATGCGAGTGAGTCGGGTTCAACATCGCCGAAAAATAAGAATTCGGTGGAAGTAGGATCATGTCGTATAAAAAAGGCGGATGAATAATAAGGTTGGCCTTCTTCCCCATATGCCCCATGGCTAAGTGAGAAGCTACGGACGGAAATGTTTGGTTGGATTGTGTGGTAAATTCCGTCAGCTTCAAGACTGTGTGTGTGTGTGAATATGTTAGATAGGAATATATAGGAGTATAAAAGGGTACATGTACTTCTTATATAGAAACTTGTAGTCATCGTCAGTTTCATTCCAAGAGCCAAGGTTAGGCCATAGTCGATCAGCGAATATTGTTTCAATATCTTTCAATATCTTATTTGTCGCATATATTAATTTGCGTGGACCTCGAACAGAACCTGCGGAGATGACAAGGCTGTTTATGTGATCAAGATGTGCATGGGTAATGAGGTATGATCTATTCTATTTGCGTAAGAAGGTGTGTCTTCGGGAAATCTAGTAAGAATATTACCTTATGAGCGAATATATTTCCCCAGAGGTATACTTCCTCCGGTCCAGCTCCGTTTCACATTCCTTGGAAGTTTGTGAAAATAGGTTTGGGTTCTGTTGGAGGAGTGAACGTAAAGCTCCTTGGCCAGAACCTTAATGGTATGAGGTGAGGCCAACTTGAGTTCCCCTTTTGTAAAAACAACGGGCAAACGAATTTTACCTGCTTCAAGAGCAATAATCCCGTCTTCCCAGCACAAATTTGCTGGCTTTAATAAATAACTAAGAAGATTTCATCATTTTATGTTTTTTATAGAATGAGTTTGAAGAAAGCTCACGCTGAGAGATTGGTTTCGTCTGGACCACCACCGGAGCCGACGACTACTAGGTCAAAAGTTCTTGTATTCATTGTAATCGTGAGTGCTGCGTAACATATAATAGTCGTGCTGGCCACTTATGAGTTACAACATATGACACAGTATATGTATAGTGACTTACATTATTCATGCACAATGGGAAGTCAACCAGTGGGGCTGAGTTGGTTGTGAAATGGACTTTGTGGTCCGTTGACAAGTTATATCAACACTGTTCTATTTTAGTTAGCACAAGGAAAATCTGTCAAACCTGCCGGAAATGGATACATGGCAATTATATGTATAACAGTACCTTTTCTCCGAATGTATCGACAGTAATTTGTAGTCTGGGGCGGGTGATGATTGTTGGTGATATAGAAAGTGGAAGTGAGTCTGAAGTGCTAAATATCTGTGTTGATGAGTATGACAGGATTAAATGAAACACCTCACCGACACCGACACAGGTAGGTGTAATGATGACACCAGTCTAGTCTGTCTGACAAGAAGCGGTGCATGTCTACTATAGGTTTCTAGATTGACGCACTTTCATTCATTTGCTAATTACTTGAGGCCTCTAAGTGAATGCCTTGTTATGAATCTGGGATTATGTACAGGTAATTGGTTCCAGAGTGCAGCGTGCCCAACGTTTACCTGGACCCTTTGTTCTTCTGAATGTCTCTTGTGCGCGATTGTTATATGCCAACTCCCACGGTGTTCACCTCTTGCGGTCGCACATGACAATACTCTTGTTCGGTGACTAACCTCAGTTCCCTGTGGTGTTGTTCTTTAAGTGGCTTATCATATCCTATCGACATCTCACCGCATGTGCGATTCAATGGTTTAATTAATGTTTAACATTAAATGCAAACGGTTAAATCAAGGCAATGGCCGAACGGAGTTGCCAGGGATTGATTTAGCAACGTTACACAAACATTCTAACCCTCGCCACTCATAATTCATTCAATCTGAGCCACAGACTGTACAGAGAGCAAGAGCGTTCATTTCAGCCTAGAACGATAGTCCTTGGCTCATCCCATCACTATGAACACTCAACCCCCTACACCATCTGAGGAAGTTTCCAACAACAACGCTCGAATTTTCAAACTTTTTCTCACTAACCTTGACCCCAAAAACCCAATAACTTTTGCCGAAATCACAACCAGATTCGCAGAGTGGCTGAATGATTCTAAAGCTTACTATGCAGCTGGGAGAAGACAGGTAAGAGCGTCTTATGTATCAACGCGACCACACTTTATCGAAATATCATTATTTTGCTCAGATACTTGAAGTACTTCTTGTGAGTAGTCGTTAACGCGTATAACCCAATACTAAATATCCAAGTTATAGAGCATACACAAGACCCTTCGTTCCGCCGTAAACTTTACTCCAAACCTGCGCGTTCCGTTCTATGCTGTCAATTACCTTGATAACCCAATGACTCTCAATTACATCACTGTTATCAATGTTGTTTCAGCCTACCAACATTATTTCGATGAACCCGAACATCGTAGTGGGTACAAATTTTGTAACTTTGATTTTGTATACCTACCGAATAGTAGGGGCTTTACTATGGCTTTTACAATCGCTTGAAGGAATGACCGGCCAACTACCTACTACAATGAGGTCAGTAGGCCTTCTTTTATCCCTTGGTTGGTCTTATACATCATGAAGTTGTAATCAGAATAATCCTACAAGTTCCACTCAACAACATCACCCAACGGGTCTGCAGCCCCCCTCATCTATGATGGACAGTTCAAGCCACTTAGCCCACCTAAATTCCACTGTTGAAAAACCACAATCCTCGAACCCTCAGTATGACGCTGTTCAACATAGGCAACCGATGCATGCTGTTCCCATGAGTGGTCAGGAATCACTTGAAATCCAACGTATGCTGGCACAGCTCTCTTCGCCTCCCACTTGCACCCCAAATTCAGCAAGAGATAGTACAAATCAAGTCGAGGGCGGAGAGGTATGGATCCATTAAAACTCTTAAAATCTCATTTGCATACAATAGGTCTTATCAGCTTATTAGAGTTCTACTACCGACAAGACGATATTTGATTCAGCACCAGCACCAAAAGAAGATCCTCAAAGATCTGAACCGATAGTAGAGCAGGTCCCCCCACAGTCTGGTGGATCCATGATCTCTGTCGGTGGGAAAACCAAAGCCAAGAAAAAGAAAAAGCTCGATTTATCAGCTTTCATTCAAAAGGATGTTGAAGATTTCAAAGGCAAGCTATCACAAGTAAAAGAAGCTCCTGAAAAAGGTCCAGAGATCGCGAAGATAGATACCTCAGAAGATGTAATATTAAATCAAGATGTCTCCATGAGTACTGCGGTTGACGACCAGACTGCTTTGTTGAGTACTCAACAGGACGGACGTGAAGTGACTTGGCAAACCAATTCGCCCCATATCCCTAGGAAATCAATATCAAGACCGGATACTACCATACATTATAAAGATGGTGAATATTAGTTATACGGCTGAGAAGCTCATTGATATTTTTTTTTTAGTGATGGACACTGGTATGTCAGGTCAACCCCCCATTCAAATTCCTTCAAGACCGGACGTATCATCTCCTATTGCACCCATAGCTACTAGTGCTCAAGTGGAAGTGGAAGTGCCCATTCAAAAGATGAAACCTCAAGATATCAACGACCAACAGCTACAAGATGTAAGGCAACCGATACCCTCACCAAGCCCACCCGTTCCAACTATATCCACAAAAAAACATATAGTAGAAGTACAAGACATCGAGGTTAGCCGACTTCTTATCAAATTGACGAGAAGTGACATTTCATTTTTCCTAGATGCAAGATAATGTGCCAACATCGTGTGGTGTTACAAACCCTTCCACTCCGAACCAAAATCCAAATGCAACATTACATACTACCCCATCACCTAATTCTATGCAGACTGGTTTTTCTTCTGTTCTGCAACATCCTCTGCTATCCGCTGCTGCTAAGACTCCAGATCTCAACATTATGGATGCCACACAAACAGAACCCAAACAACAACTACAGGAACAAACACAGACACCACGGCCATTCTTAATACCAGATGGTTCATCATTGGACATGTTACGCAAATGGCACGAAGAGTACAAAGCTGCTGCTGCATCTGAAAAACCTAAAGAATACAATAAACAGGATCGCGAAGAGGAGGAAATCAGATTGCAGTACGAACAACACTTGGCGGACGATGTTGCAGCTCTGGATGAAATAGAGAATACAAATCAGCAACCGCCAATTAATATCGTTGCTGTTCAAGAAGGGCTTGGTACCGCTTTTACAGTAGAACTTGCCGTTGACATGAAACAGGATAGTTTGAACCGAGTTATAAAATGGATAAATAACAACGATGTTCCCATCAGGTATGTTTGCACGTACCTTACCTTCATATTCACTGAGTGTATTATTAGAGAGTTGTATTCCTCCAGCAAATGCTTGTCGCTTGCATGTTACTATACTCATGACGTGGAACGCATCAGGAGAGAAAACAAGACAGGATCGGTCCCTGAATTTGCCAAAGCTCTTTTTTGTCAACTCACTCCTGCGTGGCCTCAAAATGGTGGTATAACAATGAATGTAAACTATCATGGATCTAGAAAAACGCTGCCGTTGGCCCCGCCTCTGCTTGTACTGGTCTATCTCTTTAACATAACGACGTATAGCTAATTGCTTTCCTAGCTTACCGAAGATGGCCTAGTTGATGCCTCCGTCTTTCTCTCTAATGGGGGAAACCTTCTTCAAATTCACAAACAGAAACAATGCACAGAACGCACACTTCTTCTCTTCTCTCATCATCCCACACGAAATCAACTACGAACAATTGTGGAACATCGGAAGAAAGAATTGGAGTGGAGGCGGTGGCTGGCAGGTATTACAACCCCATTTCAGAAACCCGCTGCATTTCGATGAGGAATGTTCAGCTTTTTGAGTAGTGGGAAAAGTTATTTATCTAGTGGAAGCTTTTGTATGTGCTACATATGTCGGGGGCAATTTTTAGCCAGGGGATTCTAGAAATAAGAATGTGCTAATAAATCCGAAATTTAAATTGCTAAGTATATTGATATAAATCTGAGATGTTATCCATATCCATATTTTTCCGCATATCACTGTAATTGAATTGAAGTAGTGTTCAAGAAAATGGTGGTACTGGCTGGTGTTAGTGTCTGGTTAGTGTACATACCAGTGGCGCAAGTATTAAAATTGACCCTTATCGATATTGAATCCTGAATCGTCGACATGAGCTCATAAGCTATATCCCGGCAAATCAATATCCCTGGGCACGTAAGGTTTACTAATACTTAGCTTGTAGGTTGTGTTGGATTTGTGAGCATTTCCATTTGCTTACATCTCGATGTCAATACTGATTAGATGAGGAACACTTATAATAACTTCGTGGGACTACTAATACTGGCATGAGTCGTTGGGCTCCGTTTCTCTATCTTGTCGCAGTGGCACTAGTTTCTCATCTTGTCGCCAAATTCGTTTTCTCCGAGCAATCTTTCAACGCCGCACGCACTTACCTTTATCGCTCAGCATCTAGCGCACCTAGCAATAGAAGCATGAGCAACCCAACAGAATGGCGTAAGACCCTCGAGGAACTTCCTTCCACACCGGATAAGATACCTTCGTTCTTCTTCGGTCATGGATCCCCCGTATTGGCATTCTCAGAAGCAGACTTGGGGGGTGCCTCGAACGATCCCTTAATGGAGCAACATGGTCCCAACGGACGTTTGGCAAACTTTTTGAAGGATTTTGGTCCAGTATTGCTTGATAAGTACAAACCAAAGGGAATCGTGGTATTCAGTGCCCATTGGGAAACACTAGGAGAAAGACTCGGTACGTACAAACGACGTTAAGCACATAGTGCAATTGATGAATTAATTGAATACAGTGACCGACTATGGGGATGATCAACCCCTTTTAATGGATTATTATGGATTCCCACCAGACCTATACAAGCTGAAGTTTGTTTCACGGGGTGATACCGCTTTGTCTAATAGGGTCGTCGAGTTGTATAAGGAGGTGTGTTCAATTTAATATATGTTAATGACAATTGAAAATTAATTATTGGGATCAGCACGGTCACTTGGCCAGGACTACGACGAAACTAGAACCCCGTGGTCTTGACGGCCGTGGGTTCCAAGGGCCAGGCCTTGATCATGGTGTATTCGTCCCTTTCAGATTAATGTTTGGAGAGAAATTCACCGAAATTCCGATTGTGCAAGTGTCGATTGATTCAAGTCTCAGTCCTGAGAATAATTGGAACATCGGGAAAGTTGTTGCAAAACTCCGGTTAGTGGCGCTTGAAACGCGTGGGCTGGCATTTTTTTTTCTGACAGATGATGTAAAAGGGAAGAAGGAATTCTAGTGTTGTCCGGGGGATTGACAGCACATAATTTAAAAGACCGAAGATCGTTTTGCCCGACGACGGCGAGCGAAAAACACAAGGCATTTGACAGGGCAATTCATTCAGCGATCAACATTAGTAACGTGAGTGTGTCTAAATTTTAGCACCAAGGTTACTGTTTGCTGATTTTGCGCAGGCGGAGCAACGCAAGAAGGCAATGTTTGATCTCACAAAGGAGGAGGGATTCCGTGAATCTCATCCCAGGGAGGACCACTTTGTGCCTCTGTACATTGCAGGCGGAGCAGGGGAGGGAGGAGAGGTACGGGTGATATGTAGTTTATATGGAGCCCCAACATTTGTATTTGGAATTTGAAGAAATAAATAGGAACAGCCAGGAAACAGCCCCCGAAAAGGCCGTGGCGACCGTTTGAAGGGGAAACTCAGAACTGTCAGAGTTGCTGTGTGATGTGACCCTGTGACAAAATCCAGCTATATCTCGTCTTCAGCCTCTTCGTCTCGCCACCCCGCAGTGAGCTCAACACTCCAGATTACTCTGCCCCTATCATTCCGCTTTACTTTTAGTCTTTGCTTATAGAAATACTCTTATTGCCACTCGTCTTTTCATATCCAGAATACGCCACATTCCTTAGCATGGACTCTCTCAGTAATCATTATTTTCGTTCAACTTCTCTTCCCGCAGACCCAAACCCGAATGTTTCGCAAAACAGAAGTGCTCCCAAACCCACTTATTTAAACCCCAACTCCAATGTCCCCATGACGCCACCTTATTCTCCAGGTCAGAGCGAAACCGACGAAGATGAATACATTGCCGAGGACGACGATTTCTTCGACCCCTCTCAAGTCACCTGTGCCACCGTGCGACTTGAAGCTCTCCAGGCGCCCCAAGAGCGTTCCAAGGCTCCCCTTCGCATACTGGAAGATGAACCTGTTCATCTTCATGTCACTGGTCCTCGCGGAATCCGGCTCAGTGACTTCGAGGTTCGCGGCACTTTGGGTACGACGATATTTGGGTCTTAATTAGATTTCTTACTAATGAGGAGACAAAATAGGCACAGGTACCTTCGGCCATGTACTACTTGTGAAGCACAAGAATCCGAATCCAGAGGCTAGCCAATTGTTTGCTATGAAGGTTTTACGGAAGTCTAAATTGGATGTGCTTCGTCAAATCCAACATGTCAACGACGAGCGTTACATTCTTGGCCGCCTTAACCATCCTCTTGTTGTCGACCTCTTTGCAACATTCCAAGATGGGCCGAACATATACATGCTTATGTCATATATTCCTGGTGGGGAGCTCTTCACCCATTTGAGGCGTGCACAACGATTCACTCCTGACGTCACCCGCTTCTATATCTCCACCATTGTTTTGGCCCTACGTTATCTTCACTCGTTCAATATTGTCTATCGTGATCTTAAACCCGAAAATTTGCTCCTTGATTCTCGCGGCTACCTACGTCTCACTGACTTTGGTTTCGCCAAGATTGTCGATGATCGCACTTGGACACTCTGTGGTACACCAGAGTATCTTGCCCCAGAGGTGGTTCAATCCGATGGTCACGGGAAACCCGCCGACTGGTGGGCTGTTGGTGTTCTGTGCTACGAGATGCTGGTCGGCTATCCACCTTTCTTTGATGAGACCCCTTATGCAATTTATGAACGGATCCTCAGAGGCCATATTTACTGGCCGCCTATCGTGGATCGGCTTTCAAGGGATCTCATCCAAGGTTTCCTCACTCCTGACCTCTCACAGCGTTTGGGGCATGTAAATAATGGTGTATCTGATATTCTCAGACATTCCTGGTTTAAAGGCGTCAATTGGGAAGCTTTAGAAGTTCGGAAAATACAAGTACGTCTCTGCATCAGGAATTATTTTTTATATGTCCTGATGTTTCGTGTTACTAGGCACCTATAATTCCTTCTGCCTCATCCATTGAAGATGCATCCAACTTTTATACCATGCCTGCGCCACCCTCCCAAGATATTCCTGGATTCTACCAGGATGACACTACTATTGCTTCTGAGATTCGCGCAAACACCTTCTCATATCACTTCCCCGATTTCTAAAATAATACTCCAATTGGACCCATTCAAATCCTGGCCCTTTTTCGTTTATCAACCGAAACCGTTCCTTTAAATTATTGATACGTCTTTTCTCGCTCATTCCACAGATACATATACCCGTCTTATTCGCCCCTAATAAGAAATTATTCCGGTTTCCGCTACTTGGTCTTCATTTGCCTTTCATACTCATGATTGAAACCCTTTTTTGTATTGTTTGACTTATTCTTGTTCCTGATGTATAAAATCCTTTGCGTTTTGCCTGGAGGTACTTACACCCTCAGTGCAATGTGGTGTAGCTTACTTTCTTCTGTTCTGTATTGTTATCCAATATACCTATGCCTGTGCTATTTTTGATCCATATGAGTGTAGTGATGGCAGCCACCATTTCTTTCCAGATCCTTGAATGTCAAACACCACTGAGCCTGAATACATAGTCTCCGAAGCACATCTACTGCTCAACGAGGTAAGGTATTGGACTTGTTTACCTAAATAAGTCAGAGGCTGAGCACCTATAACTCCAGGCAAGGCGAAAAAAGGCAGAACGCACGAAAAACGTTGGTGAACCAATCCAACTACCAGGAAAGGCGTTGGATTTGATTATCAGAGATCAAGCTGCGTGGATCGCGGAGAGTACTGCTGTTGCCAGAAAGGTGGACCTAGACGTACGAGGGTTCTTCTCTCGTTCTTGATTATCATTAACTTGAGACACGGTACGTAGACAGGGAAAATTTTGCAGACTTATAAAGGACATACAGCTCCAGTGACGTGTCTGGCGTTCTGTGACAGGATCTTTGCTTCTGGTGAACAAGATCTACTCGTTACAGGATCCTGGGACAAGGTAAGAGACTGTTGTATTCTTGTTGCCTTGTACACATTGATCCTGACTGTGATGACTTGGACTTTTGACAGACCATCAAGTTATGGGACACCAAGGTGTGCTATCTCTGGCAGTGATGGGTCGAGTATCCTTGACACTCTTTATTCATAGACTAAAGATTTGATTTCGTCGACTGATGCCCATGAAGATTTCGTTAAAACCCTGTTCGCTATTCCCTCTATTGGATTACTTGTATCCGGAGGCTCGGATAAAATCATTCGCTTCTGGTGTGTAATTTACCCAAAGATACATTAACCTATCATTACAAACGCCCCTATTTTAGGGATACATCGAACATCGAAAAGGACAAGCCACTACCAAGTGCAGGCTCTATTTCAACTCATACTCGACCTGTTGAATGTATAAGTGGAAAGGCTACATCGGACTCTTCTGCAATTTTGTATACCGCTGACACCATGGGTATTATGAAGGCCTGGGAACTGGTGAAGGAATCAGGACCTAAACCACGTTGGAAAGCGACATTGAAAGAAGATTTGGCACCTCATCGAACTAGAGTTAACGAACTGGTCATTGGAAACGGGCAAGTGTGGACTGGTCAGCCAATTTTTTTTCAAGAAAAAGACATGGAAGTGGTTGTTTGACAAACTAGTCTTGTCTCACAGCATCATCTGACAACACGGTACAAGTCGTTCACGAAACGGACTTGCCAGAAGCAGAACGACCCAAGGTGCCTAAACCTATTGAACATCCGAACCACGTCCGTTGTATCCTTCCTGTTGGGCTCACTACTCTAGGTGAACCATACCTGCTTACTGGATCTGATGATGTTATTCGGGTCTACGATGTCTCAACCTTTGAGGCCCCAGAGCTCTTGCGACAAATCGACGATGCACATTGGCATGATGTTACAGCTCTGAGGCTTTGGTTTAAGAAGACGAAGAGTGAAGATGGTCACACACTTGTAGAACCTTGGGTTATTAGTGGTAGTCTTGATGGTACACTAAGGAAGTGGAAGCTGCTTGGTGAGTTTGTGTTAGTTACAATGAATTGAACTGACTCAAGGATATCTCAGATCTTGTTTCACCCCCACCCCCAATACCAGCAGAGGAGGTAATAAAGGAAGTAGTTCTTCTGCCTGAGGAACAAGGGTTCGAACTGACAGAGGACGAGGAAAGGGAATTAGCAGAGCTAATGGATTCATATTAAACTGTGTATGTATAGCTTTATCGTCCAACTGGATACAGTATACGATCAAATGTTCAATACTTGTGATGTTTCTGCCAGTTTGGATAAAAAGGATTCTCGTCAAGTGTCCTAACCGTCCAATTCTTCGGCACCCATCCCTTCTCCTCCTGCTCCTTTGCCCACTCCTCGAGGACCGGTATCAGTTTATGTTCGACATGATATGATCCTTTATATTTCAATAGCGGCTCCTCACTCTCTTTTAGGACTGTGGCGATTAGCCGTGGAATGTATGGTTCTTCTCGAAAATGCATAACTGGCGTAAACAACGCCTTAAAGTTGAATATGACTGCTTTCGACTGTGGTAGTCTTCTCAGAGTTTGCCAATCCACACGGAGATATAGGTCTTTAACGTTTAGATTAGGATCTTGGCCTGCTCGTTCAGGCCAATGAGGGTCGGTGTCTTGTAAAAATAGCGGTTGACCGATTTCGATACTCCATGAACCCCTTTGGATAGGTTTATCACAAGTTAACTTGTTGAAGAACCTGTGTTATTTGTGTTAAATTTCGATCAAACCCTTTCTGTTCGTCACGTACCTATCCACGGAAAACTGTAATTTGTCTTTATAGTATGGTACAGGAGCATGGACTTCATCCAAAGATTTCCCAATCTTTGTGCGTAAATTCCACCCAACAGCTGAACAACTAACGCCAGCACGGAAGTAATATAATCCCGTCTTCTCATCCTCTTGTACTATAATAAAATCTTCTGGTACCGTTTCCAATAAAAACACAAGAGGATTCAGTTCTTCAACTCCTACATTTAATTTCGTTTTTGTTATGTTATTGGTGAATGTAGAAGTGGAACCATCGTATTGGAATTGATTTGGATAACGAATGCAAAGGAATTGAATGACCATTTGCATTAATTCTCTACATGCATCTTCACTTCCTGGTAACGCATCGATTATCATGTTTTGATGTTGTGCATAAAGTGATTTTCGTTGAGATATACGTTCAAGATAAGTCGATTCTAATTCGAGCCACCAATCTGGTTCTAAGTTTTGTAAAGCTATTCATAGAATTAATGAATTAATGGTAAAGCGCTGTCGCTTTAATAAACCATTCTTATATTGAGGTTATGAGTATACACGTACCCATAGTTTGATGATATTTCCAACGGAATGGTCGATATGGACGTGGTATAGCATCTTCTATACGGAAATCTGGTAATGGTTTTGGTGGAGGAACATTAGTCAATTGGAAATAATCCGTTTCTCCTATTAATGTTTGCCAGCTTGGTTTAACGGTAACTTTGACGTCTTCAACTTGTCCATCATTGTTCGTGAGTTTGGAATTCGAGTCGATGAATCGATGTTTGTGTTTCCTAAAATTCCAGACGAGAAGACCTCCGATCGCCGCTGCAACGACGATGAGGTATTCTGATGATATATTGCCCGGTCCTATATCCATTTATCCCCCTAAATTTCCAATTTTATTGAAAGATTTGAGCGTTCAAGTTGTGTGATGTAGAGGCTGGGGTATCAGACGAAGCTATCGCTGAATGCGCAGTTAACTGCGGTGGTAGATAGCAGTGAGTTGCGGAGCCTTCTGCTTGGGCATGAGAAGGTGTCATCTTAATCCGTATCGTGGCCTTGTGATTAAGGTTCTGGAGGAAAAAGAAGCTTCAAGTGATTAGTGTGAGTAATGATTAATGAACGTGACACGGTTGAATGAATTGATCTTGGTTAGTGGAGCAGGATCAAATCCCAACTTGAAGAATCGTTGATTGATCCCAGTCTCTAGGTAGAGTGTCCGGGCGGTGGGATACATAATACTTCAATAGAAAAAGAACTGCATTTCTTGTTGAAATTATAATAATGCGATATATACATCTGGCGTTATGTCCCGCCAATTGCGTAGAAGTAAGTCGTGTATATGTACCGGATGTTCCAGATATGTTGTCGTTATAGTTTTGCACGAGTCTGTGAGATATCGAGGGCCTTAAAGCTTTCGAGGCTCTCTTTGGCTGTCAAAACTAACTCATCGACACTAGGGAAGTTATTTTAACTGAGTAATTTCAGATTGACAAGACCACAAAACTTACATTTCTTTTGCGGGTTTGACGTCCTATGATAGGGGGTATTAGTGTTAAAATAGCTGGTAGAGTAGAGAGCCATATGCTTACTGTAATGGAGCCAGCCACGCGACCCATGAGCCCTAAGGTTTCTGTCAGTACTAAACACAGAGATTTAAAATAAAATACATACACGACAGTCCCTGTACCGACTTTTCGGGGTGTTTCTTCAGTTCTTCCTCATGTGGGACGAGGCCTTGGGAAACAAGTTGCTCGATTTCATGCTTCCTCTTCTCCTCCCTATCAAATGGCAATCAGGCGTTTGTGGATATTATGCCAAAGGTAGGAATACTTACCATTCTATGACGTAAGGTGTCTTACGCACGCTCATGGGTCGGCCAGAGTATATAAGCGTACGGGCAACATCGTCATAGCCGGCACTAAGAACCAACTCCTTGTGCTTCGGAGGCGCTCCCGCCTCGGTACTAGCGACGAACCGCGTTCCGACCCAGACTCCGGAGGCACCGTACCTTCATATTGGAGTAACAATCAAGATTAACTTTCGCGAGAAGCATCGTTAAATTAAAAGGAATGAAACGCACGAGATTGAAGCTGCAAGACCTCGGCCATCGCCAATACCACCAGCTGCGACGACAATAATGTCTTCGCCGGTTAAAGGGCTCTTTTTACCTTTGCAAAGGTCGACAGTGGCGGGAATAAGGACCGAGAACGGTGTATCACCGGTATGGCCTCCACCCTCTCCGCCCTGCGCGCAAATGATATCGACACCTAGTGCGAGATACATTTAGGATTTGAGCTAAGATATAAACGAGGCCGCGGCTTACCAACTGCAAGTGCTTTCGCGACGTGCTGGATAGAACGGAGATGTTAGATGTGTAGTAGCATACCGAGGACTTGGAGCTGATTTACCTTTGGATGTCCAATCATGCTAAGGAAATGGCGTCAGTTGCAAGCAATATAACAAGAAGCAGAAATTACTGACTTCATGACGGGGATACCAGCAGCATGCAGCTTTTCAACTGCCCATTTGGGTGGAACGCCTACGGCACAAACAAAAAGAGCGGCCTTGTTGCGGATTATAACGTCAATGAGCTCTGGGAGTTGTCCATTGGTGTAATCCCTCTATATGAGTCACTTGAGCATATAAGTTCAGCCCAAACATTATTATATTCTTACATTCGTTTTGCGAGCATTTCCACCGACCTGGGGAATCAGTAGGTCAACACCGAAAGGAGCATTCTTGTCTTCCAGATGAGCCTTAATCTCGTCGATAGACCCCTGGAGGAATTTAGGACTTTGGCGGAGGCCTCCAATGACACCAATACCACCTGAAAGTGAAAGTTGGACATAAGTTGATGAACACAAGTGACAAGACAAAGGATCATTGTTATATGTACCAGCGTTGGTAACAGCAGCTGCCAGCTTAGGACCGGCAGCAACGTTCATACTGGAATATTCAGAAAATCAGCATGTAGCCTTCTTAACAGCGGGGTAGACGGGTTACCCTGCAAGCATAACCGGATGGTTAATCTTGAACAAGCGTGTGAGAGGGGTGGAGAAAACGGGCGGTGAGGAAGGCATTATGATAGAGAGCAGATGGGGTGTATGAGTGGGAGTTTAATGAGAGTAGACTCTTTTATATTATTCCCAAGTAAACATGAATTAGCGACTCAAATAGCATCCGTTCCTCAGGCCTTAGGGGTTACCGGTCCAAAAGAAGCCGAGGGTGGACAGTTTCCATAAATAGATGTCCACATGATCTGTCGGTGGTTCCGGCGCTAATTTGGTTTTTTGCGAATTTATGTCGTGCCCGGTAGACCACAGCGCTCCTGCGGCTGGATCTGGATGTCCTGTCGACCATACTGCACAAAAGGCACCTACAGGAACCTCGCAGGATACATGTCCAGTTGACCACACATCGCGTTCGACATGGAGTCGCTTTTTCTCCAAAACACCGAATACTGCAGTCTCTAGCACTACTCTTTCCACCGAACGCGAAGTTTCGTCCATCCCAAAGCCAAACGATGGAAAATGGGTGTATCCCTCCGAGGCTCAGTTTTTTGCTGCAATGGCCCGAAAGGACCATAACCCTCAAGCCGCGGATATGAAGAGCATCGTTCCGATTCACAATGCTGTGAACGAAAGAGCTTGGGCGGAAATCATGAAGTGGGAAGCAGGACGTGGGGGTGAGGCATGTGGAGGTATTCAACTCGTAAATTTCAAGGGTCGACCCAACGATAAGACTCCTAAAGCTCGTATTAACATGTTGCTTGGGTGTGTGCCTTTCTTTTCCGAAGCTGCTCATTAGCTCACATATATACCCAGTTATGCTGCACCATTTGATCGCCATGACTGGATTATAGACCGATGTGGTACCCGCATCCGATACGTTATAGATTTCTACACCGGCCATAGCCCACAAGGAAACCTCTCCTTCTATTTGGATGCTCGACCAGCCTTGGATAATATGGAGGGTGTCAAATTGAGGGTTGAACATTTCTTCTCTAGCTGGTATAAAAAGTTGTCCGTATAGGAAGAGGTCTCTTATCGCAGGGTGCGTCACCGCAATATCTAATATCGCTAGCTTGCAATAGTGTACAAACATATCTAGAACCCTAATCAAACTTCATCGTTTCCCTCTTATCCGGGGTTTCTTGGAAGGTGGTCGCACCTCGTCCTCAGAACTTTCCGTGTCGTTGTCATTTTCCGGCTCACTGTCTTCTCCTTCACTAATCTCCTCTTCTTCATCCCATGCTCCTTCATCTTCATGTTCGCCAGCATCCGAGTTACCGTCAGCCTCCTCGTCCTCACCTTCCTCGTCCTCGTCACCAGAGTCACTTTTACCCTTCTTTTTGAGAGCATTTTTCGCTTTAACATTACGCTCCTGCTCCTCTCTTCTTTCTTTGCGGAGTTTTTCCTTGGCAGCGTGTGCAGCAGATAACTCTGCCGCTTGCTTTTTGGTTTTCTTGACTGTAAGAGGTGTAAAGAACAATTAAAAAAAAAAAACAAGTAAACAACGCACCGAAATTGTGGTAGATAACAGCACCCTCTTTACCAGGGACACCTTCCGCAATCTTGATTAACCGTAGCTCGAGTCTAGGACCAACTTCATCCAATTTGACAGCCCTCCTCTGACCTTTCTTGTTATTCCTTCCAACATAATCTTCAGCTAAGTCAACAGCACCCGCTTCGTCCCCAGCAACACTCTCTGCCGAAGAAGCACTCTCATACCCATCAGGACCAGGTTCACCTCGTTTGCGTAATACAAAATCAGCAATGTCTTTTTCATTTCCGAGGTCAAGGAAGCTAGAAGCGGATTTACTTGTGGAACCTGCTCCAAGGATTTTTCGGACACGTCTCGAAACGCCATAGGGTTTCACGGTAATGATGAAGTGGCGCATGTCCACCGTTCCTTTTTCTTGGTTATATGATACGAGAACAACACGACGAGCTTGGGAGAGGGAGAGGGACTGGGGAGCAAGGGGAGGGAATAGACTCTGGAAAGATTTCATGAGGAGTGAAAGGTGAGGTGGAGTTGTAGGGGAAGGAGGTGGGAAGGATGCTAATACAAGCTATTATAACACATTAATACAATCATGGTATTTTACGAGTCACACTCACCAGTGGAGGTGTAAGATATTCAACTCCAACGCTGCGGGCTCGCTTTGTAGATTTCAAAATATCTGACATCAAACTATAACGTTCCACTCTGAAGCTTAGCGTTGGACCGTTGGATAATCGGACAATTCTTAGCGAAGGTGCAATTGGCGTTAGTGTGAACGCCATTAAGTGAGTAACTTGAAGTGCAGGAGCCATAGTGAGATAATCTTTTAGTTTATTTCTGTGACGTTCCTATCATTAACGGTATATCAGCCAAAAGCCAATCGTATGTATGAATAGATAGCAACACACCTTCAAGCGACTGGCAGTATTTGGTTCCATGACTTTTCTCATATCCCGTACAAGTTGTGATATCGACGAGCCAACTTGTCCATGCTTGATGATGAAAGACTTGGGAACTCCGTCCGAATGGGTGTCCCGAGCGTTTGCGCCTTTGAGATGGGTTCTGTTCTTTCTTTTACGAGCCATTCTGTTGTAAATATAAGAAATATTCCGTTTGCAAACCAAAAACTTTTGAAGACAGTGTTTGGCCCAAGGGTGATCGCCAAACACAGTGTATCTAATCTTTCGTCTCCTACATACAACTTGCATAATTACAATCATGAGCGGTCGATTGGCTTCGTTTAAAGGTCCATCTACTCCAACTTCTTCCCCTGTCCAACAAGTTAAGCAACAACCTCGCCATAACCAAAAGTCCACCCCAAACTCTCCAAATAAACCACTCGAATCCACTTATCACCGCAAGATTCGTGCGTGTCTTCAAGAAATACGAGGTGTAACAGATACTTGGGATGACATTGTACTACTGGATGGACTTAAAGCACTTAAAAAACTAGTTGACACACGAACCGATCTCGAGTACGTTCCTGAGTAGATGCTACACAAGGAAAGAAAGTAGTAATGGACTCGCAAGGATTTCAGCAACGACCTAGCTCTCACACCAAATAAGCTCCCTCGCTCACATATCATGCAACCCAGCCTGTATATAATGGACGACTGCATTGCAAACTTAGACCTCGTCATAACAAAGCTCGTGCGTTGGATATTTGCTATGTGGTACTCGACACTAACCCACTTTCAGCAAAAACAATTTCGCAGACTTAATTCACTAGTGGACATGATGGAAAACGTACTCGTTGAAGCACAAAAAGCCAAGGGTGGGAAGTGGGTACAAGAAGAACCTCTTTGGGTTACTTGGCCTCTGGAAAAATTTGGTGTGTCGTATTTAAACAATAAAGCAAGATAGATTATCTAACAAACAGTACAGTAACCACCATTCCAGACGTCATAATACCTTACCACCGCTCCCTCTATTTTCATACTGAAATTGTGAACAAACTTCGTGGACACTCCGCTTCATTTGAAGAGTCCCGTAAAGCAGTTAACCAGTGGATGGCACAACCACTCCTCCAGGAGGACGGTTGGGAGGCTGTATGGGAAGATATATGCGAAGCTGAAGTGGAAAGATGGGAAGGAGCATGAAGACCATGCCTGTTTTTATTGAAAGCCCAAGTCAATGAATCATTGTATAAGCTTTTTAGAGAAACCTTGGAAGACTTACTGCGTATTAAATTTTCATAATAACCAGATCCCCATGGAATGTCAGGCACAGTATTCCAGTAGCTTCCTGGAACCACAGAGCTTTGAATGGGTATAAAAAATACGGCTCTATATCGTGTAGCAATAAATGTTTCATGACTACGCTATTTGTCGTTCCACATTCCGGGAATGTGAACTTTATTGCTTCATAGTAACAATGGTCGAATTCCAGCCGGATCATCCGAAGTCCTGTTTGTCCAAGACCAATAACGGGATTCCTGTTATACGAAGGCACATGGCAATCGGCAATTGGCTCCACATTGGATTTCCTTGCACCAATGGTGGCTGAGGTTAGGTCTGTGAGGTGAAGACGGAACAAATAGCTCTTATCCCTGCAGGAAGACAGGAAGCTGATAATCTGTTGGTATCTGGTAATGGGCTCCCTGGTAAATGCAATTTTCATGCCGCATCCGAAGAAGGGGGACGTGAATTCCTTCGAACATCGTGGTTTGACCAACGGCTGATCATCAACGTAAATTGTACTCCGCAACTGGTCCTGCGAGTGCATTTGTACGTCTGTTGAGGATAGATGCGAGATGTCGTGAGCATACAACAGTCCTTGATTGTCACTGGACGAGAGGCAAACGATGTGATGTGGGAAGAGCTTGAAACAGAACTTTTTCACCTCCTCTCCATCCTACAATTAGTCCCTGTTAATAGTGTTCCTTTTATACTTGACAAAAACCACTAAACATAGACTGACCTGTTCCAAATCTATGCCAACACGCATACAAACGCCGGTTTCAATGTTGTATATTATCCATTGAAATTTAGGTGCAATGTTCGAGTTGAGCCTTTCCATCGATACTGCAACGATATTGCCATTAACCTGGACATCCGTGTATATATCGAATGGACTCGAATGGACACTGTGCGGACTTCGTGTGTACATCCTGGAAACGGATTCAAGCATAATAAGCTCGCCGTCCGACTCAGGCGCATTCTCTTCATCTAGAGTCAATTTTAAAACTTCAAGATGCCTGAAATATCACATTCATTAATATCTTCAAAACCACTCGACATCTCCTGATAGAGAGAGGAATGGTACTCACCCGATACTCTGACACACAGCAATAGTAGCGGTTTTTCCGTCATCACGTACAGCAGCAGAGAATGATGTTCTCCCAAAGAAAGTAAAAAACGCTTGAACAAAACGATCCGTCTTGAGATTCCAAGCTTCCAATCGTATGTCAGGTCCATCGAAGAGGATAATGAGCCAATCATCTCTTAATAGCTGGACTTGAGCAATTTCTCCAATATCTTCTTCAGCATTGAATTCTTGGATGTCGGTTGGCGCATCTTTGTCGTTCCAATCGGCATTAACCTGAAGTGAGTTTAGAACACTTTGCCGTATCTCTTTACGATTATAACGTTTTTGAGTTCCTGTATCTTGGTGTATGTCCAAGGGCAGATCATAGTTAAGTTTCCGCCAAACGTAGTCTATGTATCCCAAGTAACTCAAGGATCGACATGTCTAAAATTACAAAATTTATAGGATTTGTTAATGAAAAATGCTGTAAAATAGCTCACCTGGTTCAGCGAGAATATATCTCGAGGGGTAATGTAGGCATAAATCGCTATTAGAACGTCTTCAGGGAGTTCGATGAAGGAAACCATTGGAACCCGAGAAGAACCGATGGCAGGTGGTACGGAGTCTGTTAGTCTTGAAATGGTGTTGATATGTGACCACGCATAGTGTTTCTACTTAGGTTCTACGAGATTCTATGCCCCGTTTTTTCTCCATGTGATAATCCACCCAGCCCCACTGCATTTTAGAATTCAAACAAATATCCTTTTCTAGTACACCACTAACTAACCTGTCCCAGGACCCCCGAATATCCCTACTAGGCCTAGGTGCCAAAACGGACAGAGCCGGATCCGAAAATTTGGTGGTAGGCACGGACAAATGAGAGCCTGTGGCCGAAGGCTGGGTCCACGGACCTCCGGTTTTATTGTGAGGCTAGGTCCCACAGCCGCACGGCGTGAAACTTTTTATCATCTTCGCGACACATGTCAGCCTATGTCAGCTTACAGTCTCGACAAAATCTCTTTAATAATGACAACTTGGAATACAACTCTGCTATACATACTTACATATACTACATACTTTGTAAAATATATTGTAGTATTCAAAGTCATGCATCTCGTCAGGGCAGCTTCCTGTAATTTGAAATCGGCCGGCTCGTCACTAACATTGTAACTGGTGTGCGGCATTGCATCGCATTTCAAGTTTTCGAACATGGCACATCTGTCACTCAATATTCTCCGGGTCTCCCAATTTGTGCTTATGGGACCTCATTCACGGCTCTTCAATCAAGACCTATAGGCATCAGTCCCATTGGGTTTTCAGTGTTCACTTACAAAAGAAGACTTTGCTATATTCCAGACCTTCAAATCCTTTGCCCAAGACAAGATCAAGGCTGCTGTGGACATTCTTGGTTCGTGTAAACGGGTAGTTACTAATATTCACATGTAGAGTATTAACACTTGCGGTCTCAATTGGTACTAGTACTCTAAAAAGAGGCATACAAATAAATTAACATTTTTTCGGGATTTTTTTGGAGTTTTTGAGGCTAAATCCCTCACGACCGGACAAAAACAGGCTATTTGGAGTCAGGCCGGGTCCAGAAACGGACGTGAAATGGGTGTTTTGGCACGGACAAAAACCCTAAATTTCCGATTTTTTTTGGCACCTAGGCCTAGTAGGGATATTCGGGGGTCCTCCTGTCCCATCGCAATCCGTCTTTATTTGGACTGAGGATTGGAAATTGAGCAGAAGTCCGAGCTATCAATCTTCAAATAATATATCCTACTATATCTATATCGTTAAAATATACAACTCTCCCGTATAGAGCGCCCAACACATCCTACCAGTAGCCTCTTGAAACCATACGGCGTTATACTTGCGAGTTTCGAATGGTAGCACGACATGAGGTGGTAATAAACCATTCACCATTAACCCCGGACCGTCATCTTCCTTTCCAACTCTAGGGAATGTAGTTTTCATTGGGGAGAACGTATCATCATTCCAATCACGAATGGTCCAGATCATTCGGTATCCTGTTTGACCAAGATTAGCGAAGTCGATCGAAGAGCCATTAGGTATCTCCAATATAATCAGGGGTCCCACTTCGGCTGTTGTAGGGCTAATTGCTGCTGCCGTCACTTTTGTGAGTGGAAAACGGAATAAATATGCCCTTTGAAGGTGAAAGGACACGAAGCTGATGGTTTTGCAGGATGTTGACATAGGTTCATGAGAGAATTTGATATCCACGCGTTTAGAAAGCAAAGGTGAGTTTAGTCCCAACCCCTTAGGAAGAGGAGCTTGATCGACCAACGGTATTGCTTCAACATTTAAAGCATTACATGACTGTCCATGCAATCGCCTTTTCTTCTTCATTGGCCCTTCTACTGGACCTGATATATGCGATATATCGTGCGCATACAATAGCCCGTTTGTATCGGAGGATAAAATACAAACAACATGTTCTGGACAGAGTTTGAAATAGAATTCGTTCGAGCTTGGCACATCCTCAGTCTAGGATTTGTTATTTATTGTATCGGGTTGCAGGTGGATTTCCGCCAACTCACCTGGGTCGATTTTATGTTCAAGCGAGTACAAGTGCCCGTTTCAATATTGATTACCACCAATTCAAATTGTGATTCGATACTGGCTCCTAACCTTGTGATCAATGCTGCGACGATGTTGTTATTAACCTGTACCTCCGTAAATAGACTAAGCACCGCTCCTATTTGTACCAGACTCTGGGCTCCGTGGCTTGGTCGCGGAAGGTGTAGTTCAAACACGGTTTGTAAGGGGGAAGCAGTAGGGTCATTATACAGGTATTCATCGTTTAGAGCCAACATAAAAATGCGAACCATGCTGTCAAATGCGTCGTAAGAAAGCATATTATTGGGACCACGATATATCTATATCTCACCTGGTAGGATAATTCAGAGCGATAACAGCAGTTTTTCCATCACGACGCACGGCAGCGGAGAACATTTTACCTGAGTGGTCAATCTTTATCGAGGTAAATCGGTGGTTGATATCCTTCCTAACATTCCAAATAGACAAGTATGCTGTTTCCGTTGTCGGGTTTCGCGAGAGGGTAATTAACCAGTCGTTCCTCAACAGTTGAACTTGATCAATAATGTCTCCATGCTCTATTTTGATTAGGTCCCGAATTTTAGTGTCTTTGTTCCTCCAGTTGGCTTCAACTTTCAGAGCGTTCACGAGACTTTGACGCATCGCATGATGATTATAGTGTGTTTGTGCTCCTGAATCTTGGTATATGTCCAACGGCAAATCGCAATTAAGCTGCTGCCACACATAGTTGATACAGCCCAAATCATGAAGGGCGTGACATGTCTAGTGGGGGATTAGATGAATAGCAGCGACACTGAAAAGAGCAGGACTTGGACCTGGTTCAGTGAGAGTAAGTCTTCAGGGGTAACGTAACTATAAAGTGTGATGAGAATATCTTGCGGGAGTTCAATGAAGGACACCATCAATGGAGAACACTGATAAGCAGCAACATGAGGTTGACCAAAAATGGATATCAACATGTCATAATCTCACTACAGTTCTATGGTACAGTCCGTCTACTACATATCTTCATCATCCGATATATGAATCTCATCTGCATTAGTTAGTGCTTGCTCATTTGTCGATGCTGATTGCCCAACTGCATCAGCCTTCGGTATACCATGCTTCGCAGTGACAAACGCAGGTCCCTTTGTAGCTTGTTTCTCAGCAGCAGCCATAGCATCTTGCGGTTCACCTTCATCTGACCCGTCGTCTTGTCCAGCCAACGCCTGAGCAGCAAGGTAGCTAGACTCTGTGTTGAACTGGGCTTGCACACTTCGTCTGATCCTAAGCATCTCCCTGAAAGTATCTTCTGAACCAGTATCAACCTCGAACTTATGCCATTCAGTCCAGAATCGAGGGTTGACACGAGGATCGCAAAATTGGGAGGCATGGGCATAGACAGCACGTGCTCTGTCGATTTCGCCGAGCTTGCGTTCGAGTTTGGCGAAGCGGAGGCACATTTCTGCAGTTTGTCGGTCTGGAAGAACTATCGTATTCGTGTTAGCGAGCCCCAATTATAACAATAATATGATTGTTATATACCTTCGATCGCACGCTCGTAGATGGGGCGAGTCGCGGGTAAGCCAAAATTTTCGGTGGCTTTTGCAATATATATAGTGAACATCTGTATTGAATGTGTAGTGACATTAGGATTTCCACCTTGTAAAGGGAATACGTTTGCACTTGCCTCAAGTTTGTCTTCATTATTAACAACCTGAGTAGCACGCTCATATATAGACATAGCACGTTTAGCTAGTCCGTATTCTTCTTCTAACTTTGCATACATAAGGAAGATGGGTTTGCAGGACTTGGCTGGGCATTTATCTAGCGCCTGTTCGAAGAGATCTCGTGCTCGCTCAATTTTTGAACCACCCTGAAATGCACATAAGAATGTATGGTATATGAGGGGCAGGAGCATATACTTACATATCGTTTAACAAACTTAGAGAGATAGATATTCCAGATCTCAAATGAAACAGGGAAAGTGAAAAGTTCGACACCACGTTCATAGATCTGTATGCGGAGTGAGTATATACTTTAGATAAAGACAAGCCCGGTCACGGACCTTGAAGCTTTCTTCAAAATATTTATTTTCTTCTAGGAAGGCTGCATAGTTGACAACAACTTGAGCATTGGCAATACGCAGGTCAAGTATTTTGTCGTAAACATTTTTAGTTGAATCTACGGTGCCGATAGATTCTTCCAGATCAACATAGAAAGACCAGAGTTTGAGTGATTTGAAGAGTCGGGCTTGAGCGGAGAGTGCCTAATAAATAATGTTAGCGTCTTGTAGTTTTTTGCGATGAGAAAAGAGCATGCATGATCGTGGTAGTTTATCTTGGTATTTTTTGGAACCGCTGCGGCCCGTTGCATGACTCGGATGGCTTCATCATAATTACTAGAATGAAGACAATCAGAAAATGGTCGTCAAAGCATCTAAAAATATAGGACATACTCGTGTCGTAGTTCTAGCTCTGACCATTCACACCAAATCTCAGCTAGATCATCCACGGACTTGAAGTTGACTTTGGTCGCCTTTTCCAGAATCTTTCGAGCGGAATCAAGGTCAGGTTCAGCTTGACCTGTCACACCTCCTTCTTCATAAAACCTGGCGAAAGATATATAGAGCCGGTGGAAATTAGGTGATGCTTTACGCGGGTTAATGGTTTCAAGTGCGTCAGTGTAGGTTTCGGCGACTTTTTCGTCGTCTTCACCCCATAATGCCACACGTTTTTCCCACTCTTGAACATCGTTCGGGTTGCGTCTAATCATCACGTCATTTAGGAGGAAAGGCCGTCTGTCTGCCAATGCCTCGAAGTCTTTCATTTGTTGATCAAGTTCATTCTCTGTTTCGGCCACCTCTTCTTCGTCTTCCTCATCTTTAATGCTTTCCATTAGGGCTTCTATTAGCGACTGTCCGAATTCTCCGTATGCGTCGAAAATTTGTGTGAAATCACGGACAGTCAGAACATTTTTTAGTCCATTTTCAAAAGTAAGTTTAGCCCTGTCGAATTCAGCACGTTTAATCCAGTACGTAGCCAAGCCAGTCCATAGTCGTCCAGCTTGGTCTCTGTAAACTAGCAGGCCATCCTTTTTGATGATATCTTCAATGTTGAGCTTTCTTGTGTTGAGGGTATCCACGTCTGGGTCGTAGGATTCCCCCGTGTTATCATTACTAGGTGCGTGCCCATCCTTTGCTGCTTCCTCAGCCTCTGCATCTGCTTTTGCAATACTCTTGTTGGAATCCACTGTTTCGCCAACGTCGAGTCCTACTTGATCGGAGAACTTTTCAAAGACCTCGATGAATGCTTCTAGGAGTTGGTAAGGGCTCTTTCCATCCGGACTAGTATAATCCCCTTTGGCAGCTTTTCGTGCCAATGACAAGAGAAGTTTGGCCGCCTCTAACGGCCGTGGATCTGAGTTGACGGGACTGAGAAGTAATTCTGCATACCGTTCCGATAACGTGGGGTCAATGGAGAGATAACGTCTATATACTGCAAACGTGGTTGGTCCGCCTTTTCTTTCAGCCCAGAGGAGGTAGCGAGTCCATATACGTGCATGCAATGAAGGTGGTAGAGTGCGCAGTGCGCGGTCAAATGTTCGTCGTGCGTGGGTATAACAGAGATTTGGTGGACAAGAGGGGTGGATGAAAATGGAGGTGTACATGAGCCATAGTCGAGGGAGCTTGAAACGTGGTCAATATTGGCAAAGATTAATAATATAGATACATACCTTTGGTAAATACATAAGAGCGCGTTCGAAGGTAGCAACTAGGCTCCGCCACTCTTCCCAACCGACAATGGGATCCAAAGCACTTTCCCATTCTTCCAAATCCTCTGCCTCGTCTTCTAGTGCATCCTTCATCTGAGCCAGCTTTTTCTTACCTCCAGATCTCTTCTTAATCACAGGCTTCCCGCACACAAATGACATACGTAGCGTAAGATAGGACTTCCACAGTTTGAATGAACCCGCGAAATTAGCCAAGGCTGCTTCGTAGAGGTAAGTCAATCGCTGGAGGCTCCGGCGAGCAGATGGTGTTGCAAGAATTCCGAGAACAGTTTTGATTGGTGTTGGTATCTCCAACGCTCTGTCGAGTTTTTCTTGTCGGACATGTTCTTCACGAGTCGCTTGGATAACTGTCCACCAGGCACGAAACGAGCTTGGATTACGGAGAAGGTCTTCTTCGCTATGTATGTCTTTTACAGTGAGGAGATCTGGGTGAGTCACCGGTGATGGAATGGGCACTGTGAGGGGGAGGAGAGAAGTTAGGTCGTCGAATGAGGCATTGCGACGCGCCGTGTTATGTACAACTCGCCTCAAAGTCCACTACGAAAACACCATAGCTCACTTTCCCACGCTCCTATCTCTGTTACACTACAAGCAGCCATGGTGCGTCCACTCCCTGTGTCCATCCTCTGAAATATTTACGACGTCGATAGCACGGTGTAAGGCGCATGTACCAGTCCAAAGAGGACATCCAAGCAAGAAGGCAGAAGGAGCAGGAAAAACTTGCAGAATATCTTGCCTTAACAGATCAAGTCTTGTCTCGAGTACGTGAATTCGTCTCTGAGAACTGAGGTCAAGAAACAAACAGAAATATAAAGTAGAAAAAGCAACAAGACTGGTCAGAAGAGTCTTTCTCTCTGACTACCAAACTTCTTCAAGTCAATCCGGAGTTCTATACCGTATGGAACTATCGAAGGCACATTTTACTCAAGGGTCTGTTTCCACAAAGGTCGGCTACCCAATGAAACATTCTAGAGATAGCAACACTAATGATTCACTAGAACCGCAGAGCAGATTAATGAACTACTACTCGACGACCTGGCAATGACAATGAGTACCCTAAAGACACACCCCAAAGTATACTGGATATGGAATCATCGGCGTTGGTGCCTTGAGAATATACCCACTGGGCCGGGAATAGATGGCGATAAATCAGCAGACAGTTGGAAGAAAGCTGCTTGGGAGCAAGATCTATTTGTTGTCGAGAAGATGTTGAATGTGGACTCTAGGAACTGTGCGTCTGTCAAACAGTCGAAATCCTTTCGTCGTTCTGATTGCAATATTTCAAGTTCACGCATGGAACTACAGGAGATATGTCTTGTCAAATATGCCCAAGCCACATCCCCCAAAGGCAGAACTAGCTTACACGAAACAGAAGATCCTGGCCAACTTTTCCAATTTCAGTGCATGGCATCAACGGTCCAAGGTCTTATCTTCCTTATGGGCTAGCGGCAAACTTGATGAAAATAAGTCCAAAGAAATCGGTTCGTCATCGTTTACATGGCATTCTATAATCACTGTAACTGTGACCAATAGAGTTCGATCTCATACGAGATGCCATGTACACTGATCCCCATGACCAAAGTGTCTGGATTTATCACAGATGGCTCGTTGGCAAAGGTAAGTCCTGTGGTATTCAAGTTTATTACTCACGCTCATCAACCAAATAGATTGTACTCAAGCCGTGCTGGAACGTGAGATAGAATCTATCCACGAGCTTCTCATTGAACAACCTGATAGTAAATGTGAGTTAGCGTAGCTCTCAGACGCGATTAGTATTCAAATGATCCGAATAGGGTGTCTGGAATCGCTTGTGCATTACAAGCGAATGCTACTCAAGAACCATAAGGAACATGTCGATACTCAGACACTTACTAATGACTGTCATGGGTATCTGGAACAACTCAAAGTGTTGGACCCTATAAGAAAGAATAGGTACGGCGAAATCAGTGAGTACTAATGAATGATACCTCTGGCCCTTGCATTGAATAATCTCAGAAAATTTGCTACCAACATGATCACACTTGCTTGAACACGATAACACCGTTATATGAATAATAGTTATTTTACAAGCACATATTTATGAAGCGAGTGAACGATTGATTGGTGGGTGCAAACTTGTTAAGTGCACTTGCAGTTTCCGGCCTCGCATTTACAGCTTGATTAAAGGATAAGTATATGCTCCCCAGAGCTCAAGAGCACTCACGAGTCGCCGCACTTGCAATTGTCGTTACCACAGTGTTGATCAACGATGGTAGTAGTAGTCTAAACCAGACTATGATCAGTATGTCAAGTTAAAATAATGTCTGAGAAGGACAAACAGTTTGCATTGTGAGTTGTATAAAGTGAGCTGGTTTTATCGCAGAGTTGGATGTACAATGTACAAGGCTGAGAACCTGTTCAAGCCACTAACTTCAGCCTGGTTTTTATAGCTTTCTGGAGGTTATTTGCGGGTATTGACTATTTCTCTTCCATTACGACAAGATCCACCCGGCTGTCTTTGTACTTTGATTGATCATGATCTAGAGGCGTTTCTTGGTGTCAAGTTGGGTTTGTTTTAGGACGCGAACCTATCACCATCCACCTGGATCCATCCAAGAAATGCCTCATTCTCACGTAATCTCATTTAATTGGGTATCCAGAATGTCCCTCAATAATAAGTTTCCACTAGCTTACACAGCCGTATTATCCAGAAAATAACGCTGTCTACAATTGGTTATCCAAAATCTCTCTCAAAATCAGATTCCGCCGGCAGTTCACATAGCTACGTTTTCCAAAAAAAAAAAACCCTCCTATCTGTACCAATAGCACACCATGATACTTTCCAATATCCATTAGGGTTTGTCTTTGCTGGAACTATCTATCAGTGGAGAATCTGGTCATGAGTTACGATAGCATAAAATAAAAATAGCCTGATGACTTCAACGAAATATTGCTCCATGAATTTGGCTTTCTCCTTAGAGTCATGATCAAGAGACTATCTACAGAGTTGTTCACACTCTGTTATCGTTTCTCTTGGGTTTAGATTGTTATCCAATGCTAATCATCGGCGACAAATTACATTACTTCGTTTGCTAGGAAGTACAGGTTTTAAGGCAGAAGACTTACAGATTCGACCCCCCTGTGACCATGCGTGACAAGGGTTTTCAGGGAACATAATATGTCGTAAAATGTTGGGTGAGTGGCCTTGAGTGGCTGGTCAGTAATCCCTTGGTCACGTGAAAACCCGCATAATCTATGTTGTCATAGATAAGGTGTCTTCCCCTCATCAAGCAACTTTTGCAAAAATCGGCTTCCACAACGGTGTTCACGTTACCTTTGCTAAAACTCCTTGGGAGCGGATTTGCGATAAATGTCTACAACAAATAGAAGTCAGGTGAAAAGTGTTTTTTTTGTTCATTTTGTGTCACGCTTTTGGCTTGTGGGAACGCTAGGGGGTCTAATTTGTCTGGCTTCTACCTTACTTATTTTTCAGATGAACTTATTTGAAAGAAACTCAGTGACTCTTGGGATACAGATAATCTGGAGGGAAATCAGACGGGAGGAGTAACTTTAAACTTGTTATAAGAGTTGTTCAGTATCAGTCTGTGATGATATGTAACAGCCTTAATTCGTCGGACGTAGATGAATAGGAGGTTCAGTGTACTTACAGGGCAATCACGGGCGACCTATGTATTTAGTACAAAAAGCAGATGATAACTAAGCCTACTTAATGTGTGTGTAGTATTTTGTGACTTTGTGTATATTTTTAGTCACACATATTCAGTTTAGATTATGGTAAAGGCACTGGCGATTCTTATATTCGTTGATGGAGATTTTAACACCTCTTACCTCCTTACAAGTTGGGTACTTTGTTTGTTAGTGTCGCTCATCTATAATCTTGATACTTGGGACGAAGAAGGATGCGCACTGACCCTTGCCATAAGAGGCGACCGGCAATAGCCGGAGGAAGCGAGCCTCGTGGTTTTGGCGTGGTTGACGCATTGAGTCGTGTTGTTCTGAAAAATTGGAACGCCCTCTCTCTCTGATACATCTCTCATCGACCCTTTGAACATGGACAACGACAGAAACAACTCCCGTGAACTCTTTTCGCGAGGAGCAACGCCTCCCAGCCAGCAAAACATGCATCAGCAGCCGTTATCCAGCAATTCGCCTCCCAATCAAATCGACGCTCTTTTCCAGAACTTGGGTATGTCTGCGCAGGTAGATCAACAATATTCGCAGCAGCAGCAACAGCATCAATCCCAACAGCATCAATCCCAAACATCTGCTCATGCTGCTGACAATACCTCTGCATCAGCACCGGTCACCCCAGTGATTCCTATGACAGACGAAAGGCCTGCACCTGCCGCTACCTCTGCTACCTCCAACCCAGACCGTACGAGTGCCCTCTTGTCTTTGCTTGCCTCCAACAGCCGTCCGCCACCTCTGCCATCTTCTAGTGCTTCCATGCCGACGCAGGTACCAACACCACCTGGTTCAGGTCAACGTTCAAATGCATCACCTGGTCACAACGAAAATCAAGGAAAGATGCTGTTAGAACAGCTCATGGGGTACGTATTTATCTATGTGCATATTGTCATTACGTCCCTGGCCTTGCCTGGCAACATGTGTCGTTGGCCTCGTGTAGGCGGCACGTTAATCACTCTTATAAACTGGGTTTCGACAGAGGCTCATTCCTTATTATCATGTTTAGGGCCCAACGCAGCAATTACAGCGAGTCTGTTAGAAGTTTAACTCTGGCGCCCTCGCCGCCTTATGCATCCTCCATACGCGAAGGAGAATATCGTTCTTATGGCCCTCCCTCTGAACAAGCCGTTCAACCCTCACCCCGAGGACCAGATACCTCTGCGCCTCTCCCACCACCTCCATATCACCAAGTACAACAATCTCAACCTCAACCTCAACCTCAACCCCAACAACCCCAACATCAACCTCATCAACCTCAACCTCAACCACAACCACAATCACAATCACAATCACAATCGCAACCGCAACCGCAACCGCAACCGCAACCGCAACCGCAACCGCAACCACCTCAGCAATCATCCCCGCCCCAACCACAATCGTCGTCCCCACCTAAACCGTATTTTGATTACATCTCTCCTTTCGACCACCTTTCCAATATGACGGGACCAGTAAAGAAAAAACCAGTTCCCCAAGCCTCTAGCGTTTCAAGCGGGGGTACCGACGATTCTTCTTGGACAGTCATGCCTGATCCCAAGCGACAATCCGTCGACAATTTGCTTGAGAATATTTCTCGAGGGCAGCTTCCACAGCCTCCGATTCCACAAACGGTGCTGGCACCCGTTTCAGCTTATGATTCGTATATGGGTGGAAATGATTACTCTCCGGCAGAGCAAGCAATGAGCCGCGCTCCGTTACCGCCAATCCCAGGTTCTAAATCTATTCCTAATCGATCTGGATCTCCCAGAGAATCTCCCCCCAAACCTTCTACTAATCAACCACGGCCTCCTCCCCGTCAGCCCGATAGCTTCATTACTCAAGGACCTCCGCCCTCTAATGGTTCTCAGGTTGGTGGTATAAGACGTGAAAAGGGGAGCTCTCCAGGCCCAAGCGCTCGTGGTGGCAATCGGAAAGCTCCTGGTAATCAACCAAAACCTAATAACAAAGCTCCAAGTAGTCCCAGCCCTCAGCCGCAGAGTATTGTTCTGGATATCTCACAAGATCTAGGAGAAATCCAGGCAGTACAAGACTCCGTCAAGTCTACTGCCATTGCCCTTGTCAAGCAAGATCCTGTCTTCTTACCTGGAACTACCATCGGAGCTACACATTGGGTAGCCTATGCGATGACAAGAGGTCGTGTCCGCGTTATCTCTAGGTCAAGTGGAGACCGCACACTCCTCAATTTACCCCAATACTTCTCGAATGGTGCAAGTGTGACTGACATGGCAGTATCTGGCAATAGACTTGCTGGTGTGACTTCGGATGGTGGGTTTGTAGTATGGGAGCTACCAGAAACCATTGAGGATGATGTGCCGTGAGTGTCATTTGGTGTATTTACACAATTGAATCTTAAGTATAATACATAGGGGACGTGTAATTCTTTGTATACCGCCTACTGCGTCTTCGGAGGCGCTTCGCTCAGTCAAATGGCATCCTCGAGAGTCCAACACTCTTGCAGTGGCTTCAGATAATCGAGTGTTTGTTATTGATCTTGCTAATATGCGTAATATGCATCCTCAGCCTATTCCACATTCCGAGCTGCATCGAATCGCTCAAAATTACTTTGTTCCTTCGGTATGCCATTCAGTCGCATCAGCTTAAAAATCTTACCAACATTTCTTTTTTTAGCGAATTGCTGCCTTCGACTTCGATGTCTTACGCCGTGCGATTGCCACAATCTCGGAGGATTCAACTTTGACGTCTTGGTACTTGCATGACAGGGTACCCTATGCCACTCATAAAATACGTGGAGAAGATGTACCTTCTTCCCTCACATTTATTGAAGGAGGTCTCATCGTCGGACGCAAAAATGGAACAGTGTATCAGCTCCTTTCTATCAACACCAAGGCAGTTCTTTCCACCATTAAGTTTGTCAACGGTAATAATGATGATCCTGACATGTTTGGACATATTAACTATGATTTGCGTATTCAAACCATCTGGATTGCAAATAGTCGTCGTGAGAGTATGTTTGCTTTCCGTCTCACATCGGAACCCCAGTACGGTAGCGAGGAGGGTGCTAGGGTTTACTTCGAACAGGTCGTGGAATTTGTTGGCCCTAAGCCAACTATCCACTTCGTGATTCTTACAGGTGATTCTGATCCTCATGGCGAAGAAGCGCACGCTGCTTGTATTGCTGCAAAAGTGCCTGCTGGACCCTTGGCTCTGGTGGCGTTTTCTGTCCATTCCAGCGGAGTTGACCAAGTTTTAATCCGCCGTGAGTGGTACGAACAGGCCCTCGCCACTGCCCCCTCTCGCCTGCCTTCTCAAACGTATAGCCAACCTCCTCCCCCTCCTTCGCTTCAACCCCTGATGCCTGACAATAAACCGAAGCCCGCACCTATCCCCTCTTCCTCTCAACAGCAATCCCCAGCGCCTATACTACCAGTTCGTTCCCGCACTCCACAATCGGATAACGAGAACGATTACAATTATGATGGTAACAACAAAGGACAAAAACCTAGAGGCAATCAATTCGACAATGAAAAAAGCCAGGAGAAGGTCAGCAAGATCAATGAAGCTGCTCTCGAAAATTCACTTGGTATGGTCATCACCCGCGAGATCAAGAAGACTGAAGAAAATCTGCACACCCGCATCGCTCGATTGCTCAATAAGGAGCTGGACAAGCAACGTACGTTTGCATTCTTCGACGAAATATATCTTATTCATCTATTTTCTTAATAGATCAACGTTTGGATGAAATCCGTGCAAACGAGCAAGCCCAAGATTTTGTCCGTCAAGAAACGCTTTTGAAATTAATATCCACTGAGCTTACACGGAACACTACTCGCGTTGTTGAAATGGCTGTCAAAAATGAAGTACAGAATTCTGTGCTTCCTTCCCTCGAGAATATCACCAAGACTGCCCTCAATGAGCATATCGGCCGCGGACTCATTGATCACATCACAAGTGTAAGTGATTTTTTTTTCTAGATTATTATTTTCGTGCTCAGACTCCACAGGCTCTTCCAGTGGAGATGGAAAAGCTTATCTTTAGGCCCGATGTTTGCAATCACTTTGTCCATGTATTGTCGACGAACCTCACTCCGATCATTGAGCGCCAAGTGAAAGACTCCGTTGCGAAATCTTTTATTCCTGTGTATACACAGCAGGCTTCTGGCATGCACCAGGAATTGCTTCGGGAAGTCCGCAACGAGGTGCGGAGTGTCAAGTCCGAATTGACTGCTTGGCAAAACGAGGCTTTCCGCAGCCATGATGTATGTCTTCCTTTGTAACTCCTCTATTCTAGCCACTGATTCACTCTCTTCCATTTCAGGCTGCCATACGCGAGCTTGAACACGTGGTCAAAACATTGTCTGATCAGGTCAAATTCCTTAGCTTGAATTCCACGGGAAGTATCCATCATGCCCCTCAGTCTTCGCAATCACATAGCCCTCCTGGCCCTTTGCCTGCTGTCCAAATTCACAATCACCGCCAGCAGCCGCCCAATGTTCAACCAATGAACGTGAATCCTCCCCCGGCAAACTATCCGCATGCACCTTATCCGCAACAACAACCTGCACCTCATCCACAACCTCCCGCTATCCACAACGCATGGTATCCTCCCCTTGCTGCTCCCCAGGCTTCTCATCCCGCCACCATTCCTCAACCTCCGTCTGTTCAGTCATCACAGGAGCGAACACCTCCCATCAAGGCCGATCAATGGGATGAAGTTTATCTTGGAGTTTTACAAACACAGGATGCCGGGAAACTTCAGGATCTATTGGCACGAACTAACCCAGAATTGATTATGCCAATGAATGCACCAAGTCTCGTTTCCCAGGCCGTTATTTTAACACTTGTACACCGAGTAAGTTTTATTTTGACTTGAATCCACAAACCGTTATTGACATTCATTGTCACTTAGCTCTCAGCTGTTGTTGGGGAGACTCAGGCAACAGATGAATCCTTCAAAAATGCTTTGTGGTGGCTCCAACGTGCTGTTGCGGTTCTGCGTCCAGAGGTATGTCAAACATATTTCAAGTATCCATTTATATTGATTGTTTCTTGCAGGACAAGCTTATCACTGACTTCATACCTCGCGTTATCCCCAATGTCCAGCAATTACTTCTTTCAACCAAACAAAGGCTTGGTATTCTTCCTGGACCATCCACTACCGAAAGCATCCGGAACATCACGGACATCCAGGAAGTTTTGAGGCGCAAGGTTTCCTCTATATAAAATTCACGACCACGATTTCTCGTTACTGCGGTTATTTTGGACTCTTAGGCAACGCTTCTTGAGTTCTGCATTAGTTTTTGTATCCTTTTATGTTACCTTATGAAATGCCATATGCTTCTTTGTTTCTGTGACGCGACATGAAGACAGGCTGGGACGTTGGTTATGTTGAAACAAAGCATTTGCTAAATTTTCCGCAGTTGGGATTTCCAGAAATAATGTTTACCTTCTCGTTTCTAAATAGGGGTTGACGAGTACTTGAGGCGGGTTTCTTCTAGAAGGCTGCGCACCAAGAAAGAAAGAAATATTCGGCGAGTCTTGGTTTCGAGTCCGGCCTGTTGAATAGAAGAGTCATCGAACTCTGGTTCGAATGCCAGAAATGGAAATGCAATCAACCAGAACGTGATAAACAAACGAGTCCCTCGTGTAATCTCTGGCAGCTACAACAGTGTTGACGACTACCCACCACGCATCCCTACTGAATACTGCAGTCTGACTCTGTGGTGGGCAACCTTCAGTTTAAAGTAGCACCTGTTTGGCCTTCCTTTGTTCCGGCCCATTTGATATAAAACCTGTGTTCAAGTGCTAGGTTGGCAATCCCTCCAGACAACCTGCCATTTGAACCACTCCCCTCTATCCGTTGCTGAACACTGTTGAACATACCAATACAATGGCATTTGTCGAACGCCACACTCGTCTCCAACATCATGACAAAAATCCAGAACCAGCGTTTCCCACACAAACCAATTCCTTTCGAATGCATTTCCCCCGGGGTGAGATTCATCACTACGATGGTATGTTTTCTGTTAGCGCTATCGTTGATAGTAATTTGTGTAACTCAAAATATTTTTAATTAGTTGGTAGGTGCAATTTTTTTCGCAGCAAATATCCCATCCGTAGATTATGATTGTTCCCTAAGACATACAGCCACTCTGGGAAACCCGCGAGTTCAGATATGGAACAAAGAAGGGCAACGAAATCCTAGGTCGTGTACAGGTAATCGACAGGGAGTTATTCCGCAAGAAGGCTGGTAAGACGGACTATTTGTTGTGTATGCCTGGGTTACTGAATCAACTGTAGCTTTTGATGGGAAAAAGAGTCTCTACGGACCAGTCTTATATTTTCCAGAAAAAAAGGTAAGAATACTCTTACTAGGACCATCACTGTGCCGAGACCTGCACTTACAAAGTTGTATAGTACGAGGTTCCATGGGACAACAACCCCGAGGAACATAGAGTCAAAAAAACAGTAAGGGTTGTCATCAAGCATGTCAACGTCGTCGATTTTAGGTTAGGAAGCTTTTCTTGACATTCCCCTAAAACCACTGAATATCGTGGATATAGTCATTTGCACAAGTACTTGCAATCCCAGAGTTTACCACCTATAGAAGTCGAGAATCAGATCAATTTGATTCTCAACATGTTGAATATACTTGTTCAGGCGTCCCCCAGAACGTATGTATCCTTGAGACCCACTCAATAAATCTAACTTGTGGGATCAAATAGGAAAGCCGGTGTGCTCACAACAAATAAGAGCGTGTTTGCTAAAAGTCAAAATCCACAAGGTGTGGCGAATGACCTTCAAAGGATTGCACCGCTTGAACTATGGAGAGGCTACTTCCAGTAAATGATAATCCCTGCCTATGGAAATTCTCCCGCTCATGGTTATCGTACAGGAGTGTTCGCCCTGCTTTCGACCGATTGATCATCAACGTCGACGTCACTGTGGGTGTTGTGTATGTGATTTAATCTATTTACACTGTGCATTACGTTGACTATGACTTTTAATAGGCTTCCGGCAGGCCCGTTGGAGAACGTTTGCTCCGTGTTCTTGCGTATGCGTAATCGCAGCGATCTCAAGCGTCTTGGTCCAGACCAGATGGGGAAGCTTAGACAATTCCTCAAAGGTGTAAAAGCACGAGTGATCATCGGGAAAAATAAAAACAAAGCAGCCAGGATCATTGTTGACGTTATTCAAGATGTGGGGGGACAGAAGTTCGAAAGAAAAGGTGAAATAATAACTCTAGCGGTAAGTGAAAATAGTGGAATAGGGATGTTATCGCACTATTGACACATTTTGCGTACAGCAATATTGGAAGGAAGCATACAACGTGACAATCCCTTCCGGAACACTTGGTGTCAGGCTAAAGGATCTCAAAGGCGACTTCCCAATTTCACAATGTGAGGTTGTTGAGCAACTGTACAGGGTGAGCGGTTAGGTTTGCTTGTCTGCTTTATCGTCGTGTTACTGACACCATAGTAGAATCGTGCATCCCCGGAAGTAGTTCAGGCTGCACTCAAGTTCACGCCTGTGGATCCAATCAGTCGTATGAGAGAGATAAAACGGGCATTCGAATACTTTGATTACCGCAATTCAGAGTTTCTATACAACGCGGACATAAAGGTAGACCAAGAACTTCAAACCATTCCAGGTCGCAGGCTCCAGTCTCCCATGATTCAATTCCACAAGAAAAACTATGAGATGGTACGTCGGGCTCTTGTCACCTGAGTAATCCAACATTTTATATGTTACTTAGAAACAATCTGGTGTTTGGGATGTGATGCGATCAACCTTGTACAAGCCAGCTAGTATTGAAAGATGGGCAGTTGTTGAGTATGCCCAGATCCCTCCGGACAGCTTGAAATACTTTATCGAAGAACTAACACGGGCTATGAGAACACTTGGTAAGGCCAATCTGAATGCCTCGTTCACTTTTTGACCGGTCGCAGGGATAATGGTAGGTGCCCCCGTTATCGTAGAACATCGTTCTCCTCAGGCAGATACCGTCCGAGTGCGTATGCTATATACATGATTTAAAATGCAAAAACGTAACATTACTACTGCAGCATTTGATGGAGCTCCAAAGCCGCTTTCATCCTGAACTCATTCTCGCTTTTCTTCCTGATCCAGCGGAAATGCAATATCGTCAGGTAAAACGCTTTGGGGACATAAGTCAAGGGGTCGCTACACAATGTGTTGTAAGTACGTTTTGATTTGTTCTACATCATAGTGCTGACCACCCGAAGAAATGGAGCCGCAATTTGATATCTAGTGTTCAAAGGGGGCGTATTAATCAATACCAAAATAACCTGATCCTGAAGTGAGTTGTCGTTCTGCAATGTATAGCACCGGAAATGAACATCAAACAGGATTAATCCAAAGATGGGTGGTATTAACTTTAAGGCGAGATCTGGCACCCTCGACTTGCTTGGGAAGCAACCATTTATGATCGTCGGTATGGTGGTGTAAATGTAAATGTAAACAATTGACTTGCTCATAAACCCCTTGAATAGGCGCGGATGTCAGTCATCCAGGTCCAGGAAGCCAGCAACCATCCATTGCGTCAGTGGTTGCTTCATACGACATGGGTGCATGTCAATATGCAGCTACTGTCAGGGTTCAACCTCCCCGAATCGAGATGATCCAAGATTTTGGTAGCATGCTTGGGGTATGGCCTCCGCTTGTGTTAAACGAATGGTGCTCAAATTACAGCCAACAGGAATTATTAAAAAATTTCACGGTGAAGAATAACATAGCGCCGAAGGTGATCGTCATATTCCGTGACGGGGTGTCTGAAGGAGAATTTACGACAGTTCTAGCCCACGAGAGGAATGCAATGAAGGGCAAGTTGCAATACCTTGTATGTCAATGCCAGAAGTCAATTGACGGATCTTTCAGAGGTATTACCTAGATTCTACGGGGAAGATACAACACGATGGCCTAAGACTGTATATGTGGTCGTTGGGAAACGTCATCACGTTAGGTTCTTCCCCCTTGAAACCAGACGGGATACTATCGATGATAGGGGAAATTCAAATTTTCATTCTGGCCTCGTAGTAGACAAAGGTAAGAAACCATATAATTTATGACGTTGGGTATTTAACTTGTTATCAGATATTGTTCATCCACGATACTGCGATTTTTATCTTCAATCACAAGCTGGGCTGAAAGGAACCTCGATCCCAAGCCACTATACGGTACTGCGTAATGACGTTGGGATCCCACTGGCAGCGTGAGTGTTAAACTCATGCTTCGCAGGCCCTTCTGCTAACTAGTTATATTATCAGAATACAAGAGCTTGCGTAAATTTCAATTTCTAGACAAAATGTTAGGAAGTCTGACCTTTCTTTAGATACACCCTCTGCCATTCCTATTCACGATCTACTCGATCTGTGAAAGTACCTGCACCAGTCTACTGTAAGTGTATTTCACATTCATTCAATTACTACACTTGTTTACTCTTTCTTATATTCTCAGATGCTGATGTAAGTCATATTGACATCTGTTGACAGAGTGACTGATGAAATTAATGTTGCAGCTTGTTTGTCGTCGAGCCAAATTCCACTTTGACGAGAGCGTCAACGACTTTTCAAGTTCAATGCCAGGCTCGGGGTCTCAAAGTGGTGATTCTGGAGTTCATATGGACTATTTCCATTCACATTTCAGTCAAGTACATGAGGTAATGAAAGATAGGATGTATTTTCTTTGAATATTTGGTATTTCTTGTGTAATATAGTACAACATATATATATGTAGCTACCATTAAAAATATGATTTTTCCTGTTGTAAACGATTTAAAAAGGTGTGAAGAAATTCTAACGCCGAGGCGCGCGTAACACCATCACTTGGTAAACACGGTTTGAGTGTACCTCGGCCTTGCTTCCAATCAAGCTTTTGCTACTTCTTGCCACGACATCACGCTCAAGACCTCACATCATCACCACATTGTCCGCTGCTGGGACAGCCACCCATATCAACTTGAAGAGCATAAACACTTTCATCGCAGCCACGTACCACGAATTCATTAAACTTGAAAATTGACAAGTTTATTCAGTATCAATTATTGTTAGTCTTTAGAAGAGATGGCGAGAAAAGGATGGTTTAACTTGGAAGGAGGAGGAGGAGGAGGAGCAGCGAGCGTTATCCCGGAAACTCAGTTTTTTGAGGGAGATTCAGCGTTCAAGTTTCTAGGATTGTCTAGAACAACTAGATTGTATGGATTTGGTGCTTGGTGAGCTCTTTATAACTTTGACACCGAACATGAATACAACCTGCGCCCACCAATGACCCATAAAATCAGAGGTCATTAGTTAGCGTTGGGATAACTGACTGGGTGGCTAGCTCCGCAGCATCTGTGTTCAAATGTGGCTACTGGGACTATGTCTGACTTGTGTTGTTTTATAGTCTCGCTATTGGGTTTCTGCTGAGTCTGTTGGGCTCCATTGTCCTTTTTCTTGGTCAATTGGGAAGCTTTGCTGGTGAGTCGTCGAATGCATCGTGTTGTCTCAGCATGTTCATCTTGCATTGCACAGTACTCTATGTGTTCGGAACCGTTATATCGCTCATTGGTACTGGTTTCCTCATTGGCGTGCGTATAATATACTAGGTGTTGTGGTGATATCGCTAATTGAATGGTATCTAGTTCTTCAAGCAACTGAAGCTCGTATGTCCATTTTAGTTGACGCTGTCGTCATATTTCTGAATTTATTCAGATGTTCAAACCTGTCCGTGTTGTTGCCACTATCATTTTCTTGGCTTCCATCGGCCTCGTTTTCGTTGCCGCCTTCGTTCTCAAGAGCGATGTACGTATTACATATATTTATACCCCATGAATCATTCACTGACTAGTTGATTAGATTCTCTGTTTGGGTTCGTTACCATTACGGTTTTCTGAATATGCGAGACTAATTGCTTCCTCTCATATAGTCTTCGTTATCATCGAATACCTTGCGTATACCTGGTACACTCTATCTTATATCCCTTACGCACGCGCTGCTGTCTCCAAGGCCGTTGGATTGGGCTAATTTCACGCATGCACAGCATGAATCATATTCTTCCGATAGGCATGATATTTCTTTTGTTACATAGTCTGATAATTGCTACAAATTTCAATTTCTCATCAAAGTCGTGGCTGTCTACCTAATTTTAGGGAAAAGGTTAAAAAGTAGAGAGGGAGATTACCCTCGGAAGGCATTCTTCTGTTCTCTCAAAGTTTTTATGACGTCGATCTCTGTTTCGAAACCCGTTGCTTTCCTGTTTAGGGATGTAAGCTAACGAGAAAAGAGAAGAAAGGGACTGGAAACTTGCTTTACAGTTGGTGAGTCTAGGCGCATGAAGACATTCCACTCCTTCTCGTCCCCAATGGTGGTCTTACCGGTGGTTATTTGATGTTTTTCAACAAGGTCTGCCAAACGGGCCATGCCAGGAGCTTCAGGTTCAATGTGGCGACCAAATGCGAAACTTCCTGCTGTGTATTCATGGCCATTATAAACGATGGTCTTGTCTGGAAGACTAGCAAGATATTTCAATGATTTATTCATTTCATCTGCAGTTCCTTCGAAGAAACGACCACACCCGGCAATGAAAAGTGTATCACCAGTAAAGACACCGCCTGGATGATCGCTGTCTGTAGGATCTGTTACGTAGTAGCAGATGGAATCCTGAGTGTGGCAAGGAGTTGCCAGGCACCTAGCAGGCACCCACAGTGTTAAAACTTGTAAACAACAGGGGAAGAGGAAAGGCACTCGGACCTGACGTTGATATCGCCAATGTTGAACTGGTCATTGTCTTTAACAATGTTGGAGACATTTGTAACCTCTTTACTTCCACCATAGATAGGGACGTTGGGATATTTTGCAGCCTGGGATAATACGTCATCATAAACGGATGCATACGGTGCGGGGTAAGTAAACACACAAAATCCTATACAACCTGATATGGTTAGCGCAGTAAACAAGAAACAAGGGACAAGTGTACGTTATTTCCTCCACTGTGATCATAGTGGTGGTGGGTAGTTATGGCAGCAACAATAGACACTCCTAGGCCTTCTGCTGCTGCTGCAACCTTGTCAACGCTGTATGGGTCTACCGCGGCAGCAGTCTTGGACTTTTGGTCTACGAGCAGATAGGCATAGTTGTCCTGACGCACAGGGACTGGGACGACCTTCATTCTGTGTGATAAGGTGTGGGAGATGCTGCGAATAGGAGAGGAAAACATAAAGCACGTGACAGTGTGGCAACGTTAAGATTCGGTGTCAGAAGAAGGTCTGATCCTTTGTGGTTCTTTTCATCTCTTTCTCTACTTTCTCGTCATTCCTTACCCACATTCCTTTTACCATGTCCGTTTCCTCTCTCAGAAACGGCATGCGCAGACACCATAGGAGAGCTCCTGGTTCTCTCCTGGGCCAATTAATCCCTGGCCTATTCAACCACGATCATATAGGAAGTCGTCAACACGGGTCTGATGACGACCATAAGAATAACAACAATGGCAATAAAGGAGGTGGGCACGGACCACCCAGTAACGCTGGACCGGGTCAGAATTTTGGCGGAGGCTTTGGTAGCGACGCTGGAAACAATCATGACGACAATGAAAGACCCGGCAACAGCAACGGTGGAAACGATAGAGATGATCACGGAGGCAATTTCAATACTGGCAACAACAACGGTGGAGGTTTTGGTAACAGCGGTGGAAATTCTAACGGTAATGGAAATTCTGGCAACCACAGTGGTGGAAATCCCGGCCATAGCAATGACGGAAATTCTAACAGTAATAGCGGTGGAAATTCTGGCAACAACAATGGCGGAAATCCTAGCAGTAACAGCGGTGGAAATTCTGGCAATAACAATGGCGGAAATCCTAACAGTAATAGTGATGGAAATTCTGGTAACAGTGGAAATGCCAGCAATAATGCTGGAAATTCTAATGCTGGCAGCAGTGCTGAGAACACTGGTGGAAATACTGAAGGAAATGCCGGGAAAGACAGTTCTGGTAACGGGAGTAATTCAGGGGATGATTCTCCTCAAGCCTCCGCAACCGGAAACAAAAAAGAGGGCGACAGTGGATCTGCAACATTCACTGGTTCAGGTCAGCCGCCTTCCCTTGATCATTTACACACCAACCTAACGTACATACAGTGGCAGACGGTTTAGCGATGAGCACAGGGTCAGGTCCACAATCACAGCATACAGGATCAATTCCCAACGTCACAGCAGAAGTCAATTCCAATGGCATCCCTACTACTACAACGGGCGGCATTGGCAGTTTTCCCTCTGCTACCTCTTCCGCACCAGTTGTTGCTCTCAGTGGTTCTAATAACCGTGGCGCCGTGGCAGGTGGTATTGTTGGTGCCCTTGTTTTCTTTGGACTTTTACTCGCAGCATTCATCGTCTACAGAAGAAGAAGACGAAAGAATCGCACGGCAGCTTCATTTGAATTCCTCAACAACCAGGCTTCATACCCTTTTGCTCGGGGTCTTGGGAATAAGCGAAACGAGAAATCAATAGACAACAACAACTTCGGCTATGGTGGCGCAGGTATTGGCGCAGCAGGACAAGCTAAATTTCAATCTGCTATAGTTGATTCCCATGACGAGAAGAGAGTTATTGGCTCTTATAGAGATGAAACTCCTATACCACCTCCCTCACCATCTATAAGAGGTGAGGTACTTTATAGTACACCCGCGCCGCGAAAACCGTCTCCACCACCCCCTATCGTTAATTCCAATACGGCTCCAGAGACCCCTACAACACCAAACGGACGTCGTATACCCTTTGGAACTGGAACATTTCAATTCCCACCACGCCGGGATTCAGCATAATAATGCGAACTTCCCATCCACTCCTTTAGCTTCTTTTTTTTTGCTCCATTTTTCTGTTTCTAACTTGGATGTGTGCAGTTGATGTTTGATTTTTTATCACCTTTTTTCTTTATTGGTAAAATCCCTTGAGGGCTTGTTGCTATTTGTTATTTGAAGGGATACATATGCCTGTGCTTTTACATACCCCTTTCCATCATATCTACCCCTATCCCCCTCCCATTCTGTTATTTTTTATATGTATTATTGTTCCATATTCTTCGTTTTTTGCCTTTTCTTCTTCTTTGCTTTTTGTCCCTACGTCGTTCTTATTGTTGATTCTTTTTTTTCAATCGTGCATAAATCTCAATAAGCTTGCTATTGAGATTAATGTTTCTTCTTACGGGTATATATAAATACTTGCTCATTGTTATTTTATTTTTTACATTTGCGTTGATTGCACAAATATCTTTGTTGAAAGAGAGAATGGGATAGAGGAAGAGAGAACGTTCACTGGTACCATTCGCTTTGGATATAATAAACATCCTCTTCCTTCTTTGTATTGCGGTTGTTTTTTTTTTTTTTTGGTTAAATCTCATTTTCTTGGTTTGTCCTTTTTTTCCATATATATCTCGGGTTAAATTATAATTATTTGTGTCATTGAATCTACAACTACAGAGGTTGGTAGAGAGCGAGAGAGTAACGAAAGAAGTAAAAAAGCATATAAGGGTTTTGTATATAACTAAGTATGTACTCAAGTATCAAAGAGGTATGTATGTATTTAATCACTCAAGATCGCTTGAACCACATTCTGAACTCTCAATTGTCTGAGATCCGTATACGTCTATAAAAGATAATAAAAAACAAATAAGTATTTTGCACCAAAAACGCCGAAGGGAACAAAAAAAACACCATACGAACCTGTCCACAACCGACGAAAATGATTGGTTGACCCGTGACATATGTCATGGAGAGCGCTGCTCCCACCTGAAAATGAAATTTGATATGTATATCATCAGTTTTGTATTCCAATTCATTTTTGTCGTTCGAGAATGATTTTTTTCATTCTCTTCTCTCTTTCCCCATCATTCAATCATCATCACAACAAAAGTAAGGGATGATGATGATTTTGACATGACATGACGTGAGCGCTTGAACATAAGCATAAACACATGAATATGAATATGAGTAATGCCATGGTAAATGATTTCCGCTCCAACGGGTAAAAAAAGAAAAAGAGAGAAGCTAACCTTGTCATCAACAGTATCCCACTTAGTAACCAACATACCATCAATACCACGTCCTTTACCAACCACTCCAGAAGCCGAAGAGAAATCTCTCAAAGCACGATCAAATTTAGTTAATTGATCTACAGCTTCGTTTCCAACAAGTGCTTCTCCAACAAACAAGATCTTGTCTGGGTTGTTCACTGCAACCAACTTGGCAAGCGCACGCATCAAAGGCTAAATTAAATTAGGTGTGAATGAATGAATGAATGGATTATGACAAAGAAACCAACCTCATTATCTTGCATACGGCCAGCAGTGTCAATCAATACAACATCAAAGTCATTATCCCTCCCTACATCACAACAATTAATCAAAAAACAGGGGACAGATAGAATAACAACGTACCATAAGCGATAGCTTCTCTTGCAATACCAGCAGCATCCTTTCCATATCCTTTCTCATACAATTCTACACGACCTTTACTATCAGTAGCACCATTGACACCCAACATACTCAAATTTCTGACATGTACACGCAATTGTTCAACTGCTCCACTCCTAAAATGATAGATGATCAGCCTTCAATGTGTGTCAAAGTTTTTTTAGAACAAACATACCGGAATGTATCACAAGCGGCAATCAAAACTCTGAATCCATTTTGGATCAGCCAGAAGCAAACTTTTGACAAGTTTGTACTCTTTCCTACACCATTGACACCAACAAATGTGATGCTAAAGGGCATACGTTGTTGTGTAGAGGGTAATGGTGACGATAACTTGGTTCGTATCGAAAGTAGTAAATCGGTTGAAGTTTTGGGTGTCAAGATACGTGTAATGGAAGTTGAAAGAGCTTTCCGAACAGCGGTAGTCGTTGCTAAGAGAGGAATGTATCAGGAATAAAGTTGTGGGTTATATTACAAAAATGAACCCACTTTCGAAACCACCAACCTTCTTGCCAATGAGACTCTCACCAACGCCTTCACAAACCTTGTCTGCAATCTCTCGTGCAACATTCTTCTTCATCAAATGCTGTTTCATCGCATCCAGGACTGGTTTAAGATCAGCTTGGGTGAGAACCTTGGTACCTGTCAGGCGAGCAAACAAGGAACCGAGCGTTCCCATCGATGCAGGATTATCCAAAGGCTTTGATACATCGGCGAGGATATCAGTCCCTTTCCCATTGGTGAATTCCCAGTCCTTGACTTCGTATAGTCCATCACGAGTTCTGGTACCAAGGGACGACTGATCTACTAGTGACTGCAAATCATCTGGGGCACCAGCACCAGCCTGACCAACACCAGGTTTATCAGTACTATAGTCCAAGGCATCCATATCATTCTCTGTCGGGACACTGTCTCCCCAAGTTCTTTTAGCTTTAGTTTTGGCTTTACGTTTCGTTGGCGTCTCAGAGCTAGATAAAAAAAATGAGCCAAAGTGCAGTATATGATAAAAATATGCGTACTCCGAGTTGGTTGGACTCTCGCGAGCTCCCCATGTCTCCACAGAGACCACTCTCCCACCCCTCCCTCCACGTCTTCCCCCGCGCCCACGAAGCCTACTTTTCAGCGCCTCAATATTTCTTGCTATCTGTTTTTCGTCTTTAGGAGCATCTACATCAACGGAAGGTTCTGCAAAACATTAACTGATAATATTCCCAAGGATTAAGGTTTCCTTACCGGTACTTTGATCATCAGATGGAGGGGTTTCGACTACTACCACAGGAGCGGAACGGATGGTGGGACGTCCACGTAACTTCCGATCCTAATATATATTCAATTCAGGAGGGTCAATTTCGGCCAGGAAAGTTCTGTAACTCACCTTATCCTCTAAACCTCTAAGCACACTGTCAAAGAGCGAATCCCAGTTCTCAAATGCTTTAGCAAAATTCCAGGCTGTAGGGTCGAGAGCAGCCTTGGCCGAATTGAGCGCATGAAGAGAAGCAACGAAGGCAGTGATAAAAGGTTGATAGTATTTGACAAAGATGTTCTTGAGAGTGAGCAAGAGTTCATCGACATAAGTGAGCTGGAGAATGCGCTGGTATGCGACCTAAATTGTAAATAGTCAGGGTGGAGTAGGCAATGATGTATTTTGGATAGACAGACAACAAAGATTAGCTCGAGGTCGTTGACAAAGGTCCATTTGACTGCATATCCGTCCTTTTCGTATTTCTCGTCCGTTGTCCGTCCCTCAATAAGAGCTTCTCGGATGAGCGAGTTGACTGGAGAGGCCGATGACGAAGCGAGGTGGGCAGCCTCTGGGGTGAATGACCTTGACCATAGTACGAGACCTCCTAGTTACTGGTGTCAGCATTGTATGAGCACTGTGAAAGTTGTTAGCGTGCCTTTGTGTGATATTGAACAGTGGTCGAGCATGTTTGCGCAGAAAGAAGCGGACAACTTGTGGCAATGTTACATACAGTCACGTGATCTATGTACTTTCTAGCCATCGCCGTACATCCTTCTTCGAAACAAGTCTCATCACCAGCATTCGCTCCTCGTCACTGCGCTCGCGATAGAGCCGCATAACATAACCGCACACACTCCACATGTCTTCCCACGACGCATCAAACAACTCCCACCAGCAATTGTGAGGGTCCGATGGAAGAGATATATTTAGATTACGGGTTGTGAGCAGAATTGCAGCACAAACAATTGTTGGTACTTGGTAGACTGCATATACGGGTGTTTGTAGTCTGATTCCGAGAGTGAGTTTGGTGTATTATATACGAGAACGCGTACGTACGCATCGTTTAGATACCCCCATGCTTTTGAACAGGCATTTTCATGTTTGACAAGCCCCAGAACCTGGAGGTAGTTGATGAGAGTGCCATATGGAAGGACAATGGAGACATTGAATCCCAATCGCTTCAGAATCTGCATTTCGGAGACAACGAGTGCATCCTTGAGTTCATAGAATGTGGTGCCGAAATATGACATTGGCTGGTACTTGAATGGGGTAGCTGCATTAGGTCCGAGGTTGTGTTCTGCACGTCGCAGTAGGAGGTCGTAGACGTTGATGACATCTCTCATACGCAGCGGGCATTCTTCCAGTTTGGAGGCGAGAAACAAGGCGCCCATGCCGATATCCTGGATTGGAAATAAGCGACGGCCATGGCAAAATGAAAGGAGAATACGGACTCCTACTCCAAAGTGCTTCATGGATGTTACATACCAGAAACGCTGGAAGAGGATTTGTGCAGCAGCGACTGCAACCTGTTTTCTGGAAGGATGTTATAGGTTGTGGTGTGGAAGGGAAAGAGATGGACCGACTGCTTGAGCAGAAGACCTGCCTGGTGGATGAGCTTGCAGCCATAGGCTCTGAGGTCGAGTTCCAAGGAGTGTGGGATGTTGTCGTTGGCTGAGGGGGAGAGGGTTATTTGGGAGAGATCTGCGAGAGGGTAGAAGGTGGCCATGTTGTTTACTCGCCAAACAAATCACTTGGCTTGCACCATGGCCAGTCTCCCTCCAAAGCCAGAGTCTCCAGTTAAAGACGACCGCAGAATAGACCCAATTATCACTGCAAGACCAATGGCCTCCACCAGGTATCGCCCAGACACATATCTTCCTCCAGCACACGGAGACTCCTACGTCGCCTCGTACAGGCCTCCTCTCAGAGACTGGGAGAGAGACAGAGACTTTGACAGGCGCAGGGAGCCTCGCAGAGACAGCTGGAGAGATCCTGACCGTGACCGTCGAGAGCGAGAACGAGCATTTGACCGCAGACGCGACGATGACCGGTTCAGGCCAAGACGGTATGGTGTGTCTCCACCCTCCTTTGCAGTAGAACTCAATATATTGATTAACCCTGTAAATTTAAGATCGCAGGCCTTCAAGGTCAAGATCTCCCGTCCGCCGACGCTACTCTCGTTCTAGGTCACCTAGAAGATCTCGTTCACGAACACGCTCGCCTCGGCGGCGGCCTTATTCCCCACGACCTCGCGTCCGCCATTCTTCAAGTCACAGTCCACCCCCTTCTAAGCGACTCAAGCTAGGTAATCATTCCATATCAGATAGTCCTCGCCCACCTCGTTCTCCTTCTCGATCCCGTTCTCGTCATCTTTCTCCTTCGCCATTGCATTCTCCTCGCCACACCACAAATAGAACTTCTCCACTCACACCGACGATCAAGGACCAAGATCTTCCTTCTCCTCTTTCCCCTTCCCAGCAAATGTCACCCAGACTACTGAATCCCAGGGTTGAATTAGAACAAGAACATGTGGTGGATGACAGTCTTCCCGATTTACTGCCTCCCCAACAGTTCGAACTAACGCTGACTACTACCAGTCAAGTCCAAGAACGCCCACCCACACCAGTAGTCGAGAGCCCAATCAGATTGGAAGTTATTTCCAGAGAGCAATCTCAACCCGCGGTTCAAGTACAACCCCCAGTACAACCCCTTGCAGTAGTGGAACCTCAGCCACAGCGTGGAAGATCTCCTTCACCGCCTAAAGGTCCCCGTGGAATGGCGAATCAATGGCGAAGAAGTTCCAAGTCTCCTCCCAAAGGCCCTAGAAATCATGTTCTTCCTAATATGCCTTCTGGACGCTATCCTGGATTCAACCCCAACCTAAATACGCCACACATTATGCCAAACATGAATATGCCTCCTGGATTCATTCCCAACCCAAATATAGGACTTCCCCCTCACACCGGATTCAACTCCAACAGTAATCCAACACAAAACCTACCTTCTGGGCCTCCTGGACCCCATCCTGGATTCAATCATAACCTTAATCCGGTTGGGTTTAATCCCAATCCTAATGTTCCGATATATCCTACCGGTCCAAGAGCAGGACGACGTCCAGTTGAAACTACACTTCCACAACAACCTGCTACACCTATTGAACAAATGCCAAGTCCTGCTATTCCACAACCTCAACAACCGTATCAATATCAACCTCCGGATAGTTCGTTGATTGATCGGCTTAAAGAAAAACATTCAAATCTTATACCGACGGCACATAAAGGTAGATATAATGTTGGTCCACTTGATGTTGAAGTAAGTTCTTCATTCGTACTTTTTCAAGTACTCCTATACCAATGTGTTTTTTATAGCTTGCTCGATTCCAAGGAACTCGAGATCATCTAGCGAGAGATCACGATGTAATAGCACGTAATGCTCGTCGAGCTTTACATGAACTTGATATGGCACTTATTGATTTACGTATGGCTGGATCAAGAAGAGAAATTACTCATGTTCAATTGGAAAAAGCTAAACATGGATTGTTGGGTATTGATGCTGTGGTAGTGGCTCAGGATCCTACTCCCATTATTACTAATACCGCAACTACGGCTACGGGTATGGCCACGGTTTCAAATGGTGGTGTTGAGCAACAGGCTTAATTTTTAAAATAGATAGAAAAATGAAAACTTGGTGTTCTTTTGTTTTATTTTTGGTTTTTGCGAGCTGATAGGTATTTTTATATTACAATTGTATTATATACCCACTCATACATTACATTCTTGATAGGAGAATCAAATGAAAATGAAAAAAGGCGATTTGTTGTTATCAAGTATTGTCGATTGAGTATAATAACTTTTATGGCATGGGTTTACATTCCATATGTGTCTTCTCGGGATTAGATGGTAAGGCGCAGAAATAACCATACTCCTAGATACAGTTTTAGTTTTTTTTACAAATCAGAAAAATCATTTTTAATCACTACTACTACTGACATAAGGAACACATACCTGCATAGTAGCGAACAACTTTTTAGAATTCATCCTCAACTATAAACACCAGAAAAGGTTTAACATCAATATATAATATATCAATAAGCAATAGCAATATATCCCAATATAAACACCTCAGACGGATAAACCACAAAGAAAGAAAGAAAACTCACATTAATACATTCCTCATACCCCTTTTCATTTTCATTCCCTTTCAAATCCCCTTGTTGTTGTTGTTGTTGTTGTTGTTGTTGTTGTTGTTGTTGTTGTTTAAGCTGTTGTCTACATATCTCAGATTCAGAAGAATCCCTTTCACTATCAAAAGTATATCCCGCTTTAGGATCAATCTTTATTTTTATTTTTTAAAAACCGAAAAAAAAAACCAAAGAGGAGTCAGTATAGTGTGTACATCTGAATACGTATATATCAAAAAAAAAAAACAGGGGGTAAACTCACTGAGATGAAATCCTTTAATATTCTTTCAGGAGTTTTCAAAGATTTAGATTTGGTTTGTGATTGTAGCGTTGTTTGAGATTGGGATTGAGGTTGAGGTTGAGGTTGTGACATTGCAGTAATTATAGAGCCTAAAGAGACCATAGTAGTTTGTATCTGAAGAGCTTTTGTGAAACCTTTGTGTGGGAGACTCGGGGTGGAGCACTTGATGAGTATGTCTAAACTTTATGACGTAATTGTATATAAAAAACAAGCTCATTAACTGAAACACAACCATTCTCTCAAAATGCATCAACCACAATAGAATCTCAACAACGATCAACATTGTTACATTGTTTCACAAAATACACACAACATAAAACACATAAATCAATCACACAGTAATAATATACTTATGGCAAAGGGAGTGGGTAAAAAGGGAGAAACTGCACACGTTAATACAAAAAAGAATGGGAATCTGGTGATGTTGAAATCAACCAATATAAATTGCAGGATTTATGCATTTTATTTTACGCGCTGGTCTTAACTGCGAGGTGCGAGGACAAGTGAGCATTTACCAACCACGTTTGGCATATTCTCCGCCCTTGAGGTTGTTATCACTAAAATATGTCAGCCATTGAATGGTTTCATCAATCAAAGATATACGGACATTGTCAAACCAACCATGGCGGCACCAATGTCCTCTGAAACCTATGATAATTAAAACGTCTTATTAGTGGATTTATACTTATAAGAGGAGAAATGTCAAGTGACCTCGGCGAGAATTTTTGGGTTGTTGTAGTGTGTCACCTAAGCGCAAGATCCGATGAGTGGTGACACTACTAGAACATCTGATTAAACTTACTGCTTGGACGATGGCGCGAGCCCGCTTAGCAGGGTCTCCAGACTGGTCAAAGTCAAAAGCCAAGTAAATTAGCATGAACAGCAGAGACAATCAGACGAAACTGACATGGAAGATACCAGAACCGACGAAGACTAGAAGTTGTATTAGTATCATAAATAACATCGGTTAAAAACGACATACCTCCGTCACAACCAAGGTGCATCATTAAAGCAGCATCCGCTATTAAATGGATTGTCAGACATCTTTCTGTTACCAGTTTTACAAACATATTGCATTACCCGGAGTAGCAATTCCTCCCGCAGCAAAGTTAACAACGGGTAGGCGCTTCAGTCTAGCTGTTTCTTTTAGTAAATGGAAGGGAGCCTGTATCTCCTTTGCAAAAGCATACAGCTCTTCTTCATTCATAGAGCTAGCTCTGCGGATCTCTGACATGACAGCACGTTCATGGCGAACGGCTTCCACGACATTACCAGTTCCAGCTTCACCTTTGGTACGAATCATGGCAGCACCTTCGGAAATGCGACGCAAGGCTTCACCGAGATTGCGAGCGCCACAAACGAATGGAACTTTAAAGTTATGTTTGTTTATGTGGTGCTCCTCATCCGCGGGAGTGAGAACCTCTGACTCGTCGATATAGTCAACTCCGATAGTTTGCAAAATCTATTCATCGGTAATCAGCATATGCAATCGAATACGGTGGCTTGTGTTTTTTTACCTGGGCTTCGACGAAATGACCTATGCGAACCTTGGCCATGACAGGAATAGTAACTGCATCAACAATCTCCTTGATCATGCGAGGATCACTCTAGGGGCAAGTGGATTTAGATAAATTCTGAAACAAGCAGAACAGCATATACCATACGAGCGACACCACCTAGATAGATATATGAGTGAGTGCTACTAACAGGTGTGCGGATATGTAGATTACTACCTTCAGCCCTGATGTCTGCGGGAACGCGTTCGAGTGCCATGACTGCACAGGCACCGGCTTCCTCGGCGAGACGCGCCTTGGAATATATCAGTATCTGTTGTGACATGGGGCGAAGCGAAACAGTGCTACCTGTTCAGCATTAACGACGTCCATGATAACGCCACCCTGTTTGATGTAGAATCCATCAAAATCATATTAACAAAGGCGTGTAGTTACGAACTTTGAGCATCTGGGCAAGGCCGGACTTGACCTGAGACGGCGGCACGGTTAGTATGTGTATTAGAAGAAGGCTGAAATGAAGACCATACTCCAAAAGTGCCGAGGGTATTGCCTGCGGCACCCTGGGTGGAACGAGCTGGGGCAGCCAGGGGGACGGCGGCACCACCTGCGCTCTGTGGGATAGGGGTGTTTACTGAGGGGGTGATGTTCTGAGTGGACATTGTGGGTGGAAGACAAAATCTTTTGAATCGATCGGAGGTCGATCCGTAGCGGACTGCCGGAACACCTAACCCTAGAATTGGTCTTGTGCCAAGCTTGCGTTTTTATTATGGGTATGTACAAACTGTACAAGGACAACGAATGGCCAGGTTCATACTAGAATCCTCGTCCTTTCAGCCACTCTGTCACCTCGTTTTTCCACCGTCCACCGCTGATCACCACAGAATTGTTCTTGACTTCAACCTTTGCCCGAATGGCCTTGCTCGACGCAGCCTTGAAGAGAGACTTGCGTATGTCCTCTGCGAGATCCTGTGCGCGTGTTTTTAGTCTCTGGCCAGCCGGGGACGGGATACAACTCACATGGACCTTGCCATCAACGTGTCGAATCATAATAAAGTAGCGCGCTCCGTTGCTGCGGATGTCTGAATAGACAGGAAGGTTGCCATTTGAGTTTCTGGGCACGAAATAAGAGTGTTTGGAGGCCTCGGCTGCTGCAGCCTGGGAGTAGAGGCGTGTGGGGAGGATGGCGTATGCGGGCAGAAGGCGGTGGAGGGCAAACATGTTTTCCTAAAAAAAGAAGAGAGGCTCCTTCCTTATATGGACAGTGGCCGTGAATATATATAATTATCTCTCGAATACAGTCTTCCCTCCCAAATGCCTCTCTACACCTTCTTCCCTCCCTCGCCCTCCTCCTCAACCGTCTCAGACAACCCCGTATCGCCCACAGACCGCCCCATGTCCTGTCCTGTCCTCGTCGTCTGCAATGCCCCCCTCGTCGCACCCATCCCTCTTCCCTACCACTCCCCCACCTTTCTCCAGTTCGACCTCCCAGACATCGAAGACGATCTTTCGAAACCCCCCTATATCAAACAGCCCAAGCAGAAGCAGAAGCGCAAGCGTGAGGACGACGACGAGCTACCCATTGTCTCTCCCCCAAAGAAATCCCGGCCCTCAGCACCACTGGCTGTCCGGGACGGGCTACGGGGCAAGGACGGCATCGACAGCAACAGGCAACAAGCGCGGGGAGTAAGAGTAGCAGATCGCTACGCAGAAATTGTTGATGTGGTATGGTTTGATTGACGTCACTCTGGTAAGAAGACCCTGAAGATTTGGTCAGTCTGCCACAAATGGCTGACATCACTCTCAGTTCTCTTCATTGCTATTCCAAGCCTTCTGCCCCGCTCGAACCGCCCTTCCGCTGCCTTGCTAGTGCCTCTAAGCCTCATAGCTCCGGGCTCCGGTTGCATGCTGTCTTTGCCTATCCGTGATTTCTACCCAGAACTCATCATGGATGCACCACCACACGGTGCCGCGTTATCTTAACCGATCTCATTAATAGATCACCGCTCTCACCATGTTGTCCCATGCACATATCATTTGTATTACATCTTCTAGATGTCAATTCCGATGCACATATATATATTCTCACTCAGCCCGTCTCTTGGGAACCTATCCAGTACCATTGCCTCCGGGCACCCTTGTTCCTCACACACACAGGTGCTTCCCAGGTGCTTGCCCCAATACCAGTGGGAAGCAAGACACTCTCCAACAGGGGCACACCTGTTTCACGGCTAATTGCTCATTGCGGAGAAAGAGTGTCTTGGAACCATTACGGCTGCGTGGATAATTGGAAACGTCCACCTCTCTGGCATGGCATCAAAATTCTAGACCTGACTAATGTCTCGTCAGTAGCACTGAAAATGAAACGAAACGAGTCTCAGCGAGCTCTTGATACCCGCTTTGCTACTAAACTGCTGTTTGTACTCGGCACTTCATCATGATCATTATCTCCATCGCAGTTGTTGCAATCCCAATCATATTAGGACCGCAATCGAAAACTTCTGCACCAGTGCTTCCACGACCACATCTGATACAACCTTGGCGATCGACTTGACAGCCAGATGTATTGTTATTCGTGGCTAACTACAGGCACCCAGGTATTATATAGTATGGCATCATGAGTACTCCTGATATTTTGATTGCTCCGGAAATTCGCATGTCATTAGTACTTACCACCTAAAAAAAGTCCACGATGTGTTGCCAGAAGATGCTGTTTTTCTGTTTTTGAACTACAATCGATATCCACATACTCATAAACCATATGATCGACACCGATGGTACCCAGGGAAGAAATTAATCACAATCCGACACACGTTTCCCCTTGCTTGTTCTCCCGAAGATCTAAAAGAAACTCATGTGAATGATCGGTGGCGTTTATGAGTAGTACAATGGGAAATAGTACCCAACGTACTGCCGACTTTCTTTCAGTTGCTACCTCACGTTTCAAGGTCTTGTGAGTTGAAAGAAGTAAGAAAACGCAACTTCTGGTGGGGTGTGTTTTTTTTTTTTACTTCATTAACTCAACTGGATTAGGGCTAGGGGCTCAGATAAAGAATAATTCATATGGAGACTTCGGAAGGATAAATTTTTGTTTTGATCCACTGTTTTAACCTCTGTAATAAGGGTCTTTTCAGGGTCCCCTCAAGTAACAAAATACCCGTATTACAGACAAGCAGTGTTCGGATATACTTCTCCTTTACTTTGGAATTGATAAGTATGTTATAAATCATACTCGCGGTAACTTCGTACCGAAACTGTGCCTCGATATTTCAATACACAAGTCATTGGTCTGAGGTATCCTATCTTGTGTACATGTCAGTTTGTATTTTATTCCACACACGTAAGTTTGAAAAACGAAAAGCCAAACTTTATCCGGGGAATTCAGACAGAGAAAGGGAGAGAGAGAGAGAGAGAGAAGTTGATCCAAGCGCAAGGCAAAAAAAAGTTCGAACTTCTCAGCTGTTTAGAACTTGTGATGCCCAATGTCCCGCGTAGGGATACTGTATTAAATCGACCCTGCACGGTATTGAATATTATACTGTACTTGGTACTTAGCGAAGTACAAGTTTCCCGAAATTATCCTCGCGACTCGACTTCGATCCCTTATGTGTCTAGTACGATGACCTAGACTCTAGCGCTTGAGCTTATTACCTTAGGCTATTGTATTAGTATAACAGCTTGTTTCAGCTTCGATTGTGATGTACAACGTATGAATCAATCGGTAGCAGTAATGTGAATCGTGATCATAGTAGTTACCCTGTGAGGACTATAAGTGAAAAATTAACAATAATGGATGGTCGAGACTCCTAGAACTGTTGGCTCGGACATTCCCTATTATGATATGTTATGTATAAAATAAAAAATTCCCAGTGAAAAATAGTTAATGCAAGTACTCCCTAGGTAAGTAAAAGTTGTAATCCCTCCTAAATATCCACGAATTCCACGCCACGGTGAATATGTGAATTGATTTAATGATGTTTATAGTTATAGAAAGTTACAAAGAAGACGACGAAATGAACACGAAAAATGGTCGAGAGTCGAGAGTCGAGACATTCCAAGGTTTCCATGTATGTCAACAGGCGTCTGTGATCTCTATGATTTCCGAATCCACCCCCATGCCCCACGCGCCCTGTTCCTGAATCCGACCGGAAAGACGGAGTGGAAAAAAGAAATGATAAAAAAAAAAAGCTTTGAGCCAAGTATGATCTAGGTAGTATGATAGACTGACATGATGCGACATGTCTATTTCTTGATCTTGAAATGACCTCAAGCCTCATTTTTTTTTTCCCTTGGAATTTGCTGTCTCCCTCTTTCCCCTTTTGCGATCATTCTAACTTTTGGCAAGTCGTCCTTGCGTTAAAGCTCGACCGCTCAAGTTCGGGTTCAAGGTACTACCGCAGAACATTATCACATTATCACTTATAATTCCCCTTTTACTTTTTCCACATTAGGCACCCACCGAAGTCGGGAGAAGATATGCTAATGAATCAAGGTGCATCCGACAGGCCTCCGAACACAATCACTCCATCTGAGGGACACGCACTACTTGGCAGTACAAAGGCAGTACAGTACAATAACATACGACGGCCACAACGGGGAAGTGGTAATGAAATCCGATGTCAGAAGTTGACGCCGGGCATTTTTAAGTCTTCAGCTTCTTAGCCGCATGTTTGTGAATTTTCAACTCATGCATTATGATGTCGTTATGCTACGATCATACACTCTGTCTCATGTCAACTCTTCCTCGGAGTACGTGGAGTCAGGAATGGTATTGAAGTAGGTAATTTTATTGTACGCCGCTAGGGTCTATACCAAACTTCTGTCATGTGCTGGAGTAACATGTAAGTATCGGAAATCAGCTTGTAAAACTTCTTTTCAAAAGTCTTGAGTGAACACTTCGAAAAGAAATATTATGACACGAAAATTCGCAAAATTCTAGTTTTAATCCGGTCCGAGCAGTGTTACAACTGGGTAAGTCTTATTACGACTCGGTAATAAGTTATCGAAGGTTACCAGTAATAACTCACTGCTTACTGCGAGCCGCAACTTTTTGTACTACCCTACGTATAGTACATACTTAGGTCACCGAAGGTTCTCTCCTTTATCGTGAAAGTTATATTTAGCTCACCGGTAAGATCGTGTCAAGAAGTTGGGAGTAAGTGTCCATCGTTTAATTTGTGACAATTCAAGACAATCGAAGAACTCGGAATCTTGGAATACAGTTTTACATATATCTTGCCCGCCACTTTCTTTACTACATGGTTTAGTAATTCGGAGTGAAGTTCCTCCGGGCTCAGATGATGGGATTCAAAAACGGTACATATAACTATTTTTGTATTACGTCAGGATTATCTAGTCAGGATGGATGAATCTTAGGCTGTCTGTTGACACACGGTTCCCTGACGGCTCCGGTCTCACCATGTAAGTAAGACTTCTTGTTATTCATAAGGTTACGTACGGTGTGTGATTTATATTGGGGTTGAATATCTTTGAATTAGAAAAGGAATCCAACTTAAAAAATCCAAGCCTGGTTTCTTTCGTAAACTTAATCACATACCTTAGGATACAACATCAAACTGTATATAGTGAATACTGAATGTGACTTCCCTCTGCCGGGCATAATACCAAACCGGTGCTTCTAGCGTAAAGAATCCAATAGAAAACTTTTGGGATTACTCCACAAAGATTATCATTTTCAAAATTGGAAAATCTCTTATTCATTTAACGTCTTTACGGAAAATCCTAACTAGAAACCCGGGATCATACAACTTGGACAGATTAATGTTATAGATCGGTCATCATCATATATAGTAAACTGTAAGGGCTCACCCTTATCCTTACTTCAAGGCTAACGTTCATACCCAAACAACAGGGTGTAGTATTTAAATATCTCAGAAAGCTCCCAGGATAATTGATTACTGAATAGATTTCGGTGATTCTCGAGCATAGAAGCTGGTCAGAAGACATATGAGATTACGTATTCTTTGGTCCTCAGCTGAGCTTTTGAGCGGAACGGTGAGAGTCCGTCTTCGGAAGGTTGGTAACCCGCTAGTTTTTGGTTAAGTTTCGAACATCCGAACATTTCCTAAATAAATGGCCAAGTACTACGGAGGAAGTTATAGTGAATTCTTTGGTCAACAATGCAGGTTCCGCACAAGTTCTACTTCGTGATTGAAGAAGAAGAATGCCCTTTGTTTGTTGTCCTGTCAAGCTCTATTTTAACTATTATCTACCGTCGGTGCTACTACTTATGGGCTCAAAATGGACGCCTCGCGTTGATACTAAAATGTCGTAATAGCGCACGAACGCCATTGGGCATGTGCTAGCCTCGTGTTTTCCTGTCAGTGACTCATAACAGGTCATAATGAGTTAAGAAGGGACTAAAACATCTAGTTTATTCCAAGTTTTTTTTCACACAACAGCTTGGCTTACGATATCAATCGATGTCAAATTTATGAAATAAGCGCTACGATTCCTACTATGAATGATTGCGCCACTGGGCGTCTATAGATCATTTAGCGGCAGCTTTTCTAATGGTCCGAGTTTTTGACGCTAAAAATAGTATCCTGACCCCAGCGTTGACACTCATGTCTACGGAATAGCAGATTGTAGTACCCATCTCTGAGTGAAAAGAGTTGATTATCCCAAGACACTGTCAAGGTTTAACGTACAACCATTACTTCTCAAGACACCAACAAGAAACTATTGATTTTATGCTGCGGACAAGAGGATAAAAATAAACACAATGAATAAAACACATGTTCATCGGCAATGGCCCGAGTTTATCTTAACACATCATGGATGTAAGCAATGGCATCTATTTAACTCAGCACAACACATTACCCATGTAACATATCCGCTGTAGTGCTAATAGACTGCCCTATTATAATGAACAGCTAGATGAATAAAGCGGAAAGTTGTCCATACAATAGCGGGTGTATGCACGTAAAAAAAATAATGCGTAAAACGAAGCGGAATTCCAGCACCTCTCAAAACACAAAAAAGTCGAACAACACGACAACACATAACTACGTCGTACAACACGCGATGACATGGTATCCTTCAGCAACAGCCACTTGATTGCTGTGATTCTACTGATTGACCGGGAGTAACGGTTGATGACTTTGCGGCGCCTGAGGGAGCAGTTGTGGAACCCATCCTACAAATAGCTGCACAATGGATTGACGAACCTTCGCGACAGTATATTCGACAACCTTCTTTCCGGTCAAGTCTGACTTATTGCCTACAAGTAGCTTGTTGACTCCTTCAGAAGCGTAACGGTCGATCTCTTGGAGCCACTGCTTCACATTTGTGAAGGTATCTAGACTTGATATGAGTATGATGAAGGCGATGCAGATAAATGGCCTACGGACCGTTATCTGTCACGTCATAAACAACAATGATACCATGAGCGCCCCTGTAATAAGAGGAAGTGATAGTCCTAAAGCGTTCCTGGCCTACAACTGCTGTCAGAATCAAGGTGAAAGGATTCTTCAAGATATACTCACCAGCTGTGTCCCACTATCAGACATAAAAGATACAATTCAGTAAGCACCACGTTGTATGCAATGAAATGCAGAATAGAGCCCCAAGAATAAGCGAAATTCATGACCAAGGACGAGCGCGGCTCCATCTAGGTGGCGAAAGCAAAGACGACTCACAATTTGGAGCTTCACTGTCTTTCCCTCTAACTCAATAGTACGAATCTTGAAGTCAACACCGATGGTGCTAATGTAGCTCTCGGTGTATGTGTCGTCTGCGAAACGAAGGAGCAAGCAAGACTGGTGGAGAGTCAGGAGATTCGTTGTTGTAGGGGTTGCATCACAAACTGACCTTTCCGACACCTGAATCTCCAATGAGAAGGAGCTTGAAGAGATAATCGTATTCGCTTGTGTGCATTCTGGATGTTAAGAACGGTATATGTAGAGGGGTGATGAGTGGTGCGCGGTCGTTGAGGGGAAAGGCTGCGTCAACAGCCTGGACTGCCATCCTGTGCACGTGGTCTGCCGTTCTCGGCGTTTCCATGGCTCCTCATTGGCCCTTCACACGCCGATGCCGAATTTCCTATCCGGCTTACTTAGGTATTCAGGCGGGACTTGAGCGCTCAAGTAAAGAAAGATACATTCTCAAGGAAAATAGTACAAGTATTATTTGTGACTAGGCTGACCAGGTGGTGGATAACCTTGTTGGTAGCCTCCTTGTTGCGAGTAAGGCTGATATTGTCCTTGCGGTGGATATTGATTCTGGTACACAGGTAACTGTGGTTCGAACCTGACCAAAAATTATAACTACCGGACAACAAAACAAATCGAACTCACTCAGAAGTCTTAATGCTCCATTGGCAAATGGAACAAATCCAAACATGTTTGCTGGATAAAGGAAACACTGGAACGCAGCACAGCTCAAACCATGTACGCTTCTTTCCACTGGAGACCGCAGCTGACATTCACGATGTCATTGACTCTCTTTCCAGACCAATATATAGAATAAAATGTATTTACCATTGTGACAATTGGGGCATACCCGTGCAGGTTGACCCGCGTCTGGACTAACGGTGGTTGAACAACCAACTAAAGGATATTGAGTGAAATCCAATAGGGGATTGGGAAATAGTTACCCACATACTACTGGCAGACAGACTTCGGGGGGTGATCAGCGTATCAACGTGGCCGACAGACATATGATATACGCACAGAAATCCATTACTCACGGCGCGCGTATAAAACACAAAGTTAAAGGCAAGCTGAGACTATATATCACATATACACACGCGTGACCAGGAGTGGTGCGTGGCTGTGTATTTGACTGCGCCGAGAACATGATTATTTTAAGCACTTGCATTTGAATTTACAAAGGATGCAATGACTTCCGACACTTTAAAATGATTTTGACAGCAACAAACTCATTTCTTTTTAATGTCTGGGTAGATGTAGGCCGGGCGATAACCGGGGCGATTCGGTGGTTCCCAGCCTTGAGCACTGCCAAGCGGAACAGACCTGTCTTTAGTTATTCCAGTGCTCATAGGGGCATATCTGTCGAGACGTGAATAACCACAAGCATCATACAGATGTCAGGACTTACTCATAGTCCACGATTGCAGCTTGCCATCCGCAGATGGTACACAGGAGTATGACTTTCCTCGAAAATGGAATGACTGGGATCCAGAAAAGCTCAAACCATGTAGTTTTCTTGGCAGGAAAAACAGAAACTAGTGAGATGAGGATGCACATAAGTGACCCTTGATTAAAGCCATCAAGGAGAGTCCGACACCCACCATTATGACATCGAGGACATATTCCCGCTGCCTGGCTTGAGTCTGGTTTCAACTTTGTTGGGCAACCAACTACGCGAATGTGAGGCAATTTGATTAGAGTGCGCAAGTATTTATGGGTATTATGTACTTACAAATAAAGGGGATGAAGACTAACGCGGTTTATGAGTGGGACCGTACATAACTACCAGCGTACATTGTGAACTTACAGAACATATGAGATGGTAAGCAAAGTCAGGAGTGACGGTAGTTACAGTCCTCAAAGTAATGCGACATGCGTGAGACATATAGCCAAAAATAGACTACTTTGGTCATATTACCATTTTCTGAGTCGGTCAACACTCAACCAAGATGCGTTACTGAAACCGAATAGCAGATCTCGGACATGTTAACCGTAGAGATACTGTTATATGGTACATAGGGATCAACAAGTAAATACTATTTTTGTACATATAAGTTTTATAAACAACCGAACAGCATAATCCGGGCACTCACAACTATCGGCATAGTAAGCGTGATTGTTGTCGTTCAGTTCCCGTTATTGCGTTGATTAGACTTGTTATTAGTCGTATTAGAAGTCACGGCCTGTCTATGGAGAAGGCTATAGGTGAGTCATACATATCTCTAGCCACCGCCCCAGGGTAATAAGAAATAGTATTGAATGCCAAACATACTCGTTATCAACTTGCAAGTGACAAATTGTGCATATCAGGATATTCTTCTTTGAAATGGGGAATAGGGGTATGAAGAAAAGCTCAAAGTGTGTGCTTTTATTGGCTGGGACAACAGACGCTATTATAACCGCCGGGAACAATGTATTCAAAGTGAGGCATCATTTCGTAGCAAAGTAAAGAAGTTTACCTACCATTGTGGCATCGTGAGCAGATTCTTGGTATTTGGTTAGGTTCAGACTTTATAGCCGTTTCACAACCAACTGGAGGATGATAGATAATAAGTGTTTATGATCAGGCACCAAGGGAGACCCCCTAATTAAGCTAACACTTACAGAGGATCGGAATGCAGACTAACACAATTAATAGGTGAGATACCCCCGTGAGTATTAGTTGTGAACTCACAGAACATTGGAGACGGTGGAGATTACACAGGGCAATATGTACGATGTATACCGCAGAAGTTGCAGATAGAAACACCTTTGCCTATGTTTGTCCAAACGCCCATCAGTGATTAAAGAAGCTTATAATGTTCGACGTTCAGGCCCAGTCACTTACGTCAAGGGCCATATCTGTGTTGATATGTGGTCATATGTGTTGAAATCATGACATATGTCCATTTATGAGAACTGAAATGTCCGGATTTTGTTCTGAGCTTAGATTTGCTCTCCTGTCGTCATCTGTAAGCACATATGAGTACATCGGGATGGTAACATAATAAATACACATATTTCTTTATTTTATGCAGATCCCCTCAGATAAGAACAGATGTACAATGAATTTTAATGTATTATTTTCTGTACCTATCTGTACATAATACATATATGCAATCGGATCCTGTTTTTCGTTGGTAATCTGTGTTCGTTTGTGCTTATAAATTATCTACAAGTCCGGCCATTATTCCTCCACCTGTGCTCATCTGCGCTCATCTACAAGTCCCGTTCTGCCTCTATCTGTGCTCGCGGCTCGTCTGTGTCATGATGTTATAGCCGAAATTGAGTCTATTGGAATTAATCATGTAAGTGGACGACACCATTGATTATAGTTAAAATATACTCACAATATGTTATAGCCGAAATTGAGTTCTATTGGAATGATGTAAGTGGACCACACCATTGATTATAGTGAGAATATACCCACAATTATGATTTGGAGCATGGGAGGGATCTGCTGCATCACATGTCTCACATGTATATTGGACTGGGTGACTATATGCATCTTTTGGGGAACCAACGAAGGAGAAGAATGATTATATGCATCGGAACAGATTCATGGATGATGTTGATAATATTTCGGAAGAAAGGAAAAAAAATCTTCATGTTCGAAGTCGGAACTGCCAGAAGACGAACTTAACATAATGTGGTGTGCACAAGTGTCAAGCACAGCTCAAAGGATGTGTAGAGGGACTTGGTGGGCAGAGTCAAGAATGTGGTGGGGCAAAGGGGAGAGAGAGAGAGAGAGAGATAGAGAGAAGAAAGGGAAGTCAAGGTCACTGACTCACACCAACATTGTCGAGTCAAAGTTCATTAATTAAATCTACAAATATATAATTATGCCTGTTACCTCATATTCTACATGACATGTTCTACTCTTGACAGATGAGCACATCTCAAGAGGTGTGTATGATCTCACTATCACAGATCACCACAGATCACCGTAGAAAACTCAGACCACCACAGACCACCGCATATATAGACCCCCCCGTAAGTCACTGGGGTTCAGGTCCAAGACAGCCCCATTTGGCATGCTACTATGTTGGTTTAAAAAAATCTCAACCTCAGCAATAAATGGGCCGATAAAATCATCGATGTTGGAAAAAATTATTAACCAACAGAAGAGCAATGATGTCATAAGTTCAGAACAAGAAATGATCGTCGTTTCGCAGTTCTTGTGGCTCTTCAACGTGGGTTGAAGTAATTCTACATCGCCATAAGCCCCTATCACGAGTCGTTGATAATCATATTCTATATGATGCAGCAGGCTGAAACGGAGTGGTCCGAAGTTGTGAAGTGCCCAACTTGTACAAGTAAGCTTTATCTTGGCCCCCCCGCCGGGCCAAAGATATCTATTTTCGTGAAGAATATGTATATTATAGTGGCTTCTGATTATGATCATATCTACGCAGGAAGTTATCTCGCGGGTATCCAACAGGTATCGGATAGAGGACTGGTATTGCTGACCCACATGCCATCCCAATTCGATGCTGTATTGAATTGACGCAATCCAGTATTATCATGGGTGCTGTAAACTTCATTTTATCGGTCAGCAAACATGAAGTAGGATTTGATTCTCCAAATAGAACCCTCTAGGATTTGCTCGTGTATACCACATGACTAGTTCTCCGGTGGCCTTTCGAAACCCACGATATCTCAGGATGTTCGCGACAATCAAGGTTCTTGTTCAATCATTATCAATGTTGTTCTCCATAGAAGAGAAGTAATTCATTTTATACTTATTGTCCCGTGGTAGTGGTGCATAGATTGATCCAGAAGTTCCCTCTGTTGTTTTAGTATTGTTAGTGCAGTAGGAGTTGTGCTAATCCAAGTGGGATCCTGTTGAAAGTTCCTTTTCTCTAGCTAATGGAGTCAGTATTAATGACGCTGGGAACTCCGAGGAGAACATATTCGGGTAAACGTCAGCTCCGAAAACATGTCTGTAGGTAGTATTATTTCGTACGTGATATTACACTTAATAGGGTGTAGTACAAGGTGATAATGGTGATTAAGACAAATATAAAGCCATGGTATCAAGAGTGAAGGGGATATCGAAACAATTACTAAGGCGGAAAGAAATAGAGATATTAAACAATGCAAATGGTACAGCCGTCGTATAGAGCGGGGTTTATGAGTATTCAATGGCTTAATGATAACCACCGCTACAATTCTCACCGAACTGTGGACATCCATCAAAATCATGTTCGGTCTGAGCCATGATTAAAGGACTGACCGTGGAGAATGTCTGACCCAGATAAGCCGTCGTTGTGCTATTCGACAATGCATGGATTTCAGAGGATACAGTGCGGTGGTGATACACTGAAGTATCTCGAACAGCAGGGCTCATGATAGGTACATTGAAACTGAATTGATCAATATCCCCTGCTGGAGTATTATAAAATGGATCATCCATATCACTTTTGTATGGCGCTAGGGTTGCAAATGCCGGAGAACCACGAGCACTCATTCCGGTGCTGGTGCTAGTGGCTACTGAGGTAGATGTTCCAGGAGGTGTGTAGCAGGGCCAGCCGTTTGCGCTGTTCCCAGCCCCATCAGTAGTATAGGAAGTTGAAGGGGCTGACTCTACTCGACGAGAGTTCGCAAACATGCTGAGAGGCGGTAGAGAAGGCCTCTCTGATTGCATAGCAGATTGTTGAGAGGTTACTGTATCAACAGATTGTTGGGAATAGAAGGGCGCGTGGCGGTAATGCATATCGGGTTCTGAACGATGACTTTGGTGAAGACGACGACCTTTGCGGTTGCCCCATAACATTTTGATGGTTTGTTGACGCTCCTCGTTCTTGGAGAACACCCACTTCATGCGTGCTAAAGTAGCCATACATATAGATACGCTTTCCTCAGTCGAGTACCGAGTAGGTAGAGCTGCAAGACCGCTTTCCTTGATGTCTAGATCATCCATTGAAACTTCTAGGTAGTCTGACTCGACTGTAGCCGCAAGATAGGCAGCAAAGAAACAACCATCACGGATGAGCCCGGCATCCCATCTGAATACCGCCGAGTCTTCCACAGCACCACTCGAGAGGTGATGTTGAAGGATACTAACAACATACGGTAGTCGATTTAAGCATTTACGATGAGCAATGATATGAAGTTGTCGGGGTGACAAGTAAGGCGAGGAATTTAATGAGTGAGAGGAAGATCGAGGAGGGGATTGAGACGAAGAAAATATTTGCTGGGTCGGCGTTGTTGACATATATTGTTTCAATGATTCACGGATGAGGTTATGGCACTCGAATATAAATATCTAAATCAATGAGCATGAATAGCCAGGTAATGTGGATTAATGAGCTTACCTGCCAAGCACAGGCATATTGCGCAATGTATACGCGGCGTACAGAATCTTCTTCCCGGGAAAGGGTTTCCTTTAAGGCATCCAATTCGTTCCAGCATCGGTCGAGCTCGCGCCAAGTTTCCTGCATCCCATTAGCCTCAACTAAGCCATGTTCCTCAACACATCTAGCAGCCTTTGCTCCTGTGATAACACTATGTATACGACGGCAAATGCCATTAAGACGCAATGGTACCCGGCTCATTTGTGATAATTCCTCGTAGTGTTTAGCCAAGGTTAGATGACTACGACCTTGGTAGGAGGAAGTAGTAGTGGCACCATAGGAACCAAAAGACGGAAGTTGACTTTGGAAGACATCTAGGTCATCATTCGTGCTGAGGATAAATAGATCAATTAATAATTTTATAGTCTAAGAGGAACAACGATACTTACAGGACGAAACGTTGACCTTTCATGCCTGTTAATAGGCCTTCTTGTGTGTGAGCATACCAAAAAATTCGGGCTCGTTGCATAGCTTCACTATGATCATTCAAAAACGAGTTCTGACTAGGAGTACTGAGGGTAGATGTGCAAACCGCCAGAACCTGCGACAGTGTTGCTTCATGAATAGCAATTCTTTCCAAAGGTGCTGCGTCTATATATATATAGGTATCAGACAAATCCAATGAGGCAAACCAAGGGACGTTACCTTCAAGGAGAGGTAACAGGAGGAGCAAGGCTTGGATTCCATCCAGAGTTGGCCGTCGCATAACACCATGGAAGTCAATGAGATCAAGAACTTCCCGCACCATGGTGTCAACCTTGTCCTTGTGATCGTGCCGCTTACCATCTGGAATTTCGTCTTTTGTTTTCCAAGACTCATTTATATTAACTTCCTCCTTTGGATTGACAGAAAACATGAGGCTTTCTGAAGCGGCATTAGTATCGTGCGGAAGTCCCCTTTCATCGAGGCCGAAGGAAGCCGCCCAAACGACTAGAAGCATGGCAATGATGCTACCTTCATGACCCAATGATTGTGTGCCCTTGGTGTGGGCATAAAAGCGAGATGGGAACTCGACGGGATCGAGAATAGGGCCTAGTCGGCAACTATCAGATTATCGACCTGCTAATGATGTAAAGGAGCAGACTTACGTTGCATGGCGAACCACAACCAAAACGCTGACGCGAAGAATTCTGGTCGTAAGTTTGGAATGGCAGCGGGGTGGTGTGAATCCGACGGGGAGGATGAGGTGGTCTTGTTTTGGGCATCGGATGTCTTGCCGTAGATAGCTCTGTTGTTAGAGTCAGACGAAGTGCAGGCCGGACAATTAATAGGTCGTACTCGACTTGTTGGAGCCTGCGACCTCGCCGAAGTAATTTAACGGCCTTGACATCAGCAAATTCATCACTAAGCAAAAGACGGTGAGGTTGGAACAGGGAGGTCAGGTGCCGGTGAAAACATACACGCATTTAATATTGCGCTCTTTACAGTTTGAACACGAGGGATTAGGACCGGCGGCTGCGATCGATATGTCTTTGAGGTCGCATCGAACTCTGTAAATAGATAAGGACAAGTTGAGGAAGCGAAAAGGAACGATTATCACCTTCGCATGCGACATGCCCCACATGCCGAGAATTGTTGACGGGTTGACTTCGGTTGGGCAGTACTGGGGCGTCTAGAATATGGGCTGCTTGCGCTGCGGGTGCTTACACCGGCAGGGGTAGTGGAGGCGCCTCGGGGAGACATGGGAGGTGGAGAGGAGACGGTGGAAAAGCGATTGGAAAAGGAACGTTATATAAAGAGGTCGGGGCTAGGTTAGAGATGGCATTGACTGGGAGAATGCTGGCAGGGCACGAAACGAACGGATCGGGCAGCCAGGGATCGAATATATTATTTGTGTAAAAACATATTTCTCGACGGATGTTCATTACCAAACAGTAGTCGCCGGTCAAGATCCAGATCCCATCACCAAGCGACCCAGTGAATCCTTGGAATCTCAAACACATTCAGCCAATCCCCACCCCCCCTCCTGCCCCAGCTAACCCACAACGCCACACAGATTTCTCTGGCACTCAAGTCTCCTGCAGCCATCGCTTTGACCCCAACACACTCGGAGAAGTAAGTATTATACCACATTTTCAACAACCCAACTCAGGGTGGATCCCAGACCCATTTGGGATGTGTATTCCAAGACAACGGAAGCCATCGACAGTGATCAATATCTTAAACTTTATCTCTTCACCAGTACAACTTAATGCGCCGACGCTAGTCAGGTGCGTGTTCTGATTCTCACCGATGCCTCGATGTGAATGATAAATACAACAAACACATCATCGACGATCCTCTTACCTCATTGACATATGAGGTAGCCAAGACGTCCACTTTTCTCTAATCCCGGCCCACATGTTTTGTCTTCTGAGAGACATATTTTCCCTCGCATTACCGACTCCCCATTGTAGAACAAGAATATCATTCTCCATAATTTCAAATATAAACAAAATAGAACGGAAATAGCAACAAAAACATAGCCGCAAAATTAGTCTATACATATCCAGCTAGTCTGAATCGCTGACACTGAATCCAGCCCTACGCAAAGCTTTACGCAGCTCACCCACCGTTCGCTGTTCCGGATTCAGTCTCCGATCTCTCGACATCTTTGTAATATCACTACCGTGTTTCTTGACCAACTTTTGGAGGTATGCCACCTCCCCCTCTGATGCATGTCTGGGCCCAGTCCCAGAAACAGCAAAGGATAACGTATGCGAACCGGTCGTGGGTGCCGCCAGTGTTTCAAGCGCTGTTGGTCGAAGACAATATCAGATTAGCTTCTCGAATAAAAACATAACAAACTAGAAGCTAGGCCCTCTTCTCTTTAAGACACAATTTCGACATCTTAACAGGCATCCCAACCATCTCTACTAACAAAAGGGTCTATCGTTTTGTGGTCCTCTCCACAGATGACTATCACCAAGTTGTAGCAACGAGAATGGAAGACCCGTGGCCTTCGAGGCTTCAAACCAGTGTGGGGAACCAGACAAAGTGTAGAAAATTTAAATTTGAAGAAAACTTGCCTGTGACAACTGTTTCACTTGTTCCTTTTTGAGTATTACTGCCTATCGTCCATTTGGAAAGAACCTCAGTTTCAATGGTTGGCTCAAGTTGTTCCATGTCCAACACATGGTTGTCTTGCCCTGTGTGCAAATCCTCAACCTCATCAATCTCTAATCGTACGACGTTTCCTTCCTCGTCTCGCACAATACGACCGAAGCCTTGTGGTAACGGTGCTTTTGGTGCTGCTTGTGCCATGTTTTGTGGGGATTGACTTTCATAGTTGTTAAATGTTTCTACACCCCCTGATAGTGACGGATTTAACGAGTTAACCAGTCCCAATGCAGTATAGCTAGCAAGATAGTGATTAGCATAGAACAATAGTTGGTTATGCGTGAAGAAAGCCATGGCAGCCTCAACCTTAGGCTACCTACTTCTGTTTCACCGTTTTATGCTTGTCCCAAGCTTCTTGCAGTGCCTTCGGGCCTCTGATGGCTTAATTTTTGACATTGCGTGTCAATTTAGGCCGGATGACAATATTTTAACCTTACGAGGTGTTTTCTTCAGATTCCTTTTCGCATTTCGGGAATGTGACACTGGCTTATACGTTGACGATCTTGTCTTGCGTCTTTGTCTAGGATTGGCCATGAGGAAAGGAACGAAGAGGTGGTCGAGGAGGTAAACCTAATCACAATATCCATTTCCAGATCAAATGCTCTTTGTCACGTGATGCGGCAACGCCCGGCAGTCTTCCGCTGACCCCCGCCAATAAGCCAACCCTCCACCTTAGTAACTCGCCGTTCATTAGCTCACTATTTTAACCATGTCCCGTCTCGCTTTCAAGACCCAAGCACCTTTGAACGCTACACTTACGGTACATCAATTCCTCTGGGAGAATGCATAAATGGTTGCTGAACCTGAGTCTATAGGCTTCTAAACGGTGGTTTACAAGTCTCGGTATTTGGGGTGCTAGTGCTGGAGCTGGTGCACTTCTGGTGTGTTAGATATTCTTTTGGTATAAAATAATTATTAAAGACTGATGTTCCCTACAGCTTCTCTCCGTCACCCCACTCGTTCGTCGTGAGGTTCTTGTTAAAGTACCAGTCGTGAGTCAATTGTTGTTTATTCACTTGCAAACTTTTGTTCACCCCATACGTGTAGTTGGGCAATTACTACGAGGACAAGACCCCTGCTTCTGACAAGCCATTCTAACTTACCGTAAGAAGTAGCATTGGAGTATCGGATATCTCTACACATGGAATAATAGACAAGAAGATATCATCATTGGTTTCTCATCTACAGAAGTTGGCTAGCTATCATTCCAAAATGGAAGGTTTGAGTTCACAACCTGGGCTTTTGATCATTTCCCTCAGAACTCGTCAGATCCACCCCAAGTTTAGATTCCAGCTGCTTCACCGCCTCCAAAGTTCCTCCAATAGGTACGTCTATGGGACACATAAATTAACATGAAAATATAAACGTGTTAAGCACTGACGGATGGTATCCATGCCTAACCGTTTAGCAGCTTTAAGATTGCTGCGCAGATGATTTTGAGTTGTTTCAATATAGTATGAAATGATACTAACTTACATTCCAATATCGTCTAAAAATATGGCCTCTTCAGGTTTCACGTTATTCCTGGCGCACGCTGTGAGATAAAACTCATTTTCAGGCTTCCTATGTTGGAGGAACGTGGTTCAACAACGTGTTGTGCGTAGAGGTGATTGACAACTTACCGCATGCCCAGTTTGCTGCTGTCACAGAAATCATCAAACAATGCGAGAAGGTGGTCGGGAGTGGCCCCTTCCTTCAACCCCAAGAATTCACGTTCCGCTTGCTCCATTTCAACTTTCTGGAAATTATTGGTCAAGGCAATAACCTTCCATTTTCCGGACGCTGAATCCACCCACTCATCTCAATAAACTCTTAAAATAAACGAAAAAATGACTTACCCCGCAGACGAATGATGGCTTCTCTGATGTAGGGATCATATGCCGAGGATTCTCTCATCATGGCTCCAAATAGCTATTGGACAGAAAATTCTAATCATGAACCTGGCTGTTGTAAAATAAAGTACCCACCTCACGACCGTCAATTTTCAACTCTTTCGGCAGCGGCGGGCAAGCTGAAAGTTCCATTTTAACATCAAGTTCTTCAACCAATGATATCAAGTACTTACGAACGCCCTTTTTATCGCAATATGCTCGAAACCTAAACTTATTTTGAGCTTATTTTTTATATCGTATCTCCCAGTTCCTACCAGATGTTGCCATTATCCACGTCCGAAAGTTCTTGCCCAAAGGCCTCGTAGAATTCTTTCAACGGTAGCTCACCGCGCTCAAACTTCTGCCAAGCACCTTGCGATCCTCTTGCAACTCTATGGTCTAGATTTAGTGACGGTTAGATGGTCAGACAGAAGAGAGAAGTTCTACATCGAGCAATTCAAATAGTTGGGTGGTAGTCCATGCTGCTTCTCGTGGGCAGCGATACCGATAAATGGACTGCGTAGCACAACACCTCCGATCTAACGTACACAATTAATCCCCCGCTATTCGTCTGCATATCGACCTACATCAAAGATTACAGCTTTAATTTCTGAAGGCATGTTCCTAGATTTGTACTTGAGAGATCAACCAGGTCGTTTGCACCAGCCGGATATCAAGTGTTGTAGTACCGATAGAAGAAAGTCGGTCGTAGAATGTTAGCGTACGTAGAGTACGGCCCTATCTTAAGGTTATACTTATTAGATACTTCAGCGCCTGGTTGTGTTTGAACCCGAACCGGATGTAATTGAGAATGTGGATTTACCGGTAAACCCACCACGTGATAGCCGGTACGGATTTCTTCTCTGGATCAATGTAGCCGGCGGTATTGGCTAATCCCTCTTTACCTCCACCCGAACATCGGTACCCGAGATTCAAACACTGCACAAGAAAAAAAATTCTGCAAACATTCGACATGGCTTTTCTTTCGTCCCTAGTCAACGTTGACACAGTTTGACACACACTTGCTCCCCGAACACAGGTTCGTGCGTTGGAAAAAGCAATTAATTAATATTTATGTGATTTGTGTGTGCACACTTTTGAGGACCTACATTCCTAGCCGATCGATTAGAGGTGGTCAGGTGTTATAAGTGCTTACGCCACAACGCGGCCTTGGACTGGCCCTGGAGATTGGCAATATATCTCAATCAAACCATAGTTGGCAACTTTCAATATCAATAAAATCGATCCGCAGGAAGGTCTCTCGAGTACCTTGTCCAGTTTGAATCTTTTGAAACTCTGGTATAATGTTTGTTTCCGCCGGCAATAAGAGGTAGGTAGGATTACAATATCTTCTGGCTCTTGTGGTAGTGACAGTACCTACTGTAGCAATTAAACCAGTCGGTGTTGTCCGTCCTGCATTCTAGAAGCTTTTTACTCAGGGGCCTCGGTCATATTCACTTTTCTTGGGATTTCCGAGGCTCTTGGAACCACTGGTCTCAAATGTACTACAAATCCGACAACATTCCTTACAGGATAACTATTCCCCAGATATGTGTGTTGTCTTTGGAGTCGGTTGAGTGTCCCTGAAACACTATCCTGTGACGGTCAGTTTTTCGTGACTCTTCTTGGCGACTCCGATAAAGGAATCCCAAGTCACCTGCATTTGGGTGTACATTCAAAACAAACCTTCTTTCGACGTGTATGCTCCCGGGATTGCCATTGTTATTGAATACAATGTGACCCGGCCTCTTGCGTTTTGGATTCACCGATGCTACGTCTTCTTTGTCTCGACTTCCCGATTGGAGTTATCCGATTTGTGATTCAGAATCCCTTATTGCGACTGCGATTTTGGAAAGTACCGTTGAACCAAAATAAATTATTGCTTCGGAAAATCCACAACGTGATTTAATGCGGGGGGGTATTACTAAAAAGTGAAGGATGCCGTCGTAGTCCTGCTCCGAGTATTAACTGCCCTTGTAGAATACCTCCGAGTTACTTAGAAAGACGTCTTATGCCTCCCGGCTGGTATCCTAGCCGTATCCGATTACAGTTCTCGGGTGTAGCTGCGATGCGATAGTATATCAGTCACCGAGCTTGAAATTGAACTTATTAAACATAACTTCTGTGCCGCAGAACGGTGTTTTGACTGGTCATCGTTACCAATGGATGATTCGTGCCACTAGGCTCAAACAATAGTTCCTCCGTTTAGCTGAACTATTACTGTGCTCATGCTCGTAAACTTTATCTGAATGCCCACATCTTTGGTCTTCACATGTTCTCATATCAACCATCTGTTGGAAATCCCTATAGCCCCGGTTACAGCGTGCTAGACAGGCAATCTAATTTCGCGGGAAACAATCGAAGTTCATCTAAGGGAAATACTCACCTTTTCTCGTCTGATAAAAATGTAAATCTCAAGTCACAACGTTATAACCGGGAGATACTTATAAACAAACCTAAATCCGTGTCTGTTCAATGGAGTACCAGTATGTTATTCACAATGCACTAACAGTTTAATGTCCACTAGTGCCCTGGACTTGCTCAAAAAATATTAGGATTCTTTACGGACTATATGTTGGGAAAACATAACACTGCCCATCTGTGTTGACATTGAAATTTAAGGTTTATGCAACAATCGGTACTTTGAAGGCACAGCCAATTTTAACGAGCTTAGGAGACTCGGCGTATTTGCGAAGCCGAGCTTGCCAAAAGCAAATGTTCTGCATGGAAATTTCAATTACCAGTTTCGCTGTCTCTTGTAAACCAAAATGTTGCAAGACAGGCAATAAAGTGACTATGTAGCTCTAGTGGGTCTCTTCAATAAATTCTGAAATCACTATACTCCTGAAGAGCTCTTCCAAATAAGTACATCTAGATCTGTATCAAACGATATCTTATTCTCATGAACCCCGGCTTGAGAGAGTCAATAGCATCGAGATCTGACATTCGACGCATGTAGGGTGTGGCGTTCATGGCTATCATATCATGGCATGACTTTTTTTTAATAATTAACGATGAAATCTGCATTGGGCCATTGGCTTGTTTACATAGCATTGTCTGGAGTCAATTTGGAGTCCAGAAAATATTATTCCTGACACCCACGATTGCGTCGAAAAGGAAGACATATGATAAAGTGCGCACCACCATTCTTCTTTCCAACTTTTTTTCATCATACATATCATTTGATACTAAGATGGGGTACTCCCGCTTCTAGAACCTGAAATATGTATCAAGAAAAATTGAAGGTAGTATCTAATCATGCTGTCATAGTGTGCAGCCCGGTTATTAATTTTTCGCTATTAGTGACAAGGTCACTAAAGTGCCGAGAGGTGTTTACATTCTGAATGGATTATGACTTCAAGAGAATATAAAAATATAAACGCTGCAGGGAACGAGGTAACCGTAACCTCATGAGTGAAAGTTGCCACCTGCCATATTACGTTGATTTCATCACAGGCCGTGGATATAAGACCGCTTTTCTGTATGTATACATAGACATATCTACACTTACTTGCATATAACACGGTGAGGAAAGATGAGAATAGAAGGAAAATATTGTGATATAATATATGTGGGTGGTTGAGTGTTGTTAAAACTTCAAATCTACACGTGCTCGAACCTATCTTCACGAGGAGCTCAGCGGACCTTCGAGCACAGCCACACTACACCGCCCAACAAGTTCCCAATTGAATTCCAGCTCGAACCTAACACTTGTTCCCAACGTCATGTATCAAAATCAAAGGAATTATTCACAGTACGGCTCAGGATACAATGCACCACGATACGGTGCGCCAGCAGGGCCGCCTGGATGGCAAGCACAACTTCAAGGTAACGGACCGCCTCCTGGAGCTGATCCGCAGCTCTGGCATTGGTTTTCAGCAGTAGACGTGGATCGTTCTGGTGCAATCACTGTCCAGGAGCTCCAATCTGCTCTTTTGAATGGTAGAGGATTTTGTTTATTATGGATCTTACGAGATAGTAATTAATTTGTGTATCTTGGATTTCAGGAAATTGGACAAGTGGGTTCATTGACTATATAATCGGTTCCGCCAACATTATTCTCCTTCAGGATTCGATCTCGATACCGTGAAGATGCTTATGTCTATATTCGTATGTTACGACTATCATATTCTCTAGAAGAATTGGACTAACGGTGTTAATGGTACAGGACACAGATAGGAGCGGCACTATCAACTTCACAGGTTCGAACACTTATCCTTTCTACCATAACTTAGAGCGCATATTAAAGCGTTTTTGCATAGAATTTGCTGGATTGTGGAAATACATAGCGGATTGGCAGAATGTCTTTCGCCATTTTGACAGAGATAACTCTGGTTCTATTGAAGGACGCGAGTTAGCGGAGTCCTTGCGTAGCTTTGGGTACACCCTCTCACCTCCGTTGTTAACATTGGTAGAACGGAAATACGGTAAGCCAATACTATGTTTTGATTGCTTGTGCTTATGCAACTACAGCTTCTGAGCCCTCAACTGGGTACGGCCCTCCACCTGGAATCAGCTTTGACCGCTTTGTAAGAGCTTGTGTTATGGTCAAGACATTGACTGAGGCATTTCAGCGGTAAGTATATGTCTGACTGCAGGTAAGTGGTGTATGATCTGATAAGATAATTGCAACACGTAGATACGACACCGATCGCGACGGTTGGATTCAACTCAGTTACGATCAGTTCATGACTGTGAGTTGTCACTTTATGTATTGCCGAGAACGAAGTCATTGATCCTAGCATAATTCTGTTGTTGTGGTTGTAGATTGTATTAGCCGCACCTTAAATTTTTTTTTGTTACACGTTCTGTCTTTTTACTTATGCACTATAACTGTAATGCGCGCGACTGTTGTGAATAAGAAATAGGAATATAATACTGTGATGTACATAGAAAATCGCTGACATTTGCTATTTGATGGTATTGAATGTGACAAGGTCATGAGGCAAGTTTTCATACCCAGTGCGGATAGTGTTCTGTGAATGCTTACTGCCCAATGGTTGGAAGAATAATATAATTTTGCGTCTTGTGAAATCACGCGTTAGCCGAGCCTTTTGATTTTTCACATGGCAGATTCCCCGCATCCAAATGGCCGGAATCCAACACGACGTGTTCTCTACTTACACCCATCATGCCCCTCAACACCGAGAGAATAATAAACTGGCCAGCAACCGTCCCCTTCGACAGACAGGCTGTACCCGTTCCTGGCACTGAGCGTCCAGGACAAACAGGTACGTCCATTCAACTTCATCTGACCTCATGTTATTGATTTTGTTCCATAGCTCATTATCGCAATGGTATGTATTCCTTTCTACCACTTTATAACACTTGTTCTGATCGAACTGGATAGGAATCTGGGGCCTTATTGACGAGAACACGCCCAACAGTTTGGTGACGCTGGATCAGATTTTTGCAGGCGGATTGAAGGTCGGCCGGGACCGCCAGTTCTTGGGATACCGCCCAATCGTGTCTACCAATCCCCTCAAATTCGCCGACCGTTATGATTGGCTTACTTGGGGTGAGGTCGACACACGTAGGAAGTGTATTGGTAGTGCCTTGCACTCCATTTTTCAAAAGGGTGAAGTTGGAGGAGGAGAGTACCAATCCGTTGGTATCTGGGCAAACAATCGCCCAGGTATGTGCTTCAGATTTGCTACATTCTTGCCCATCTGATCTTTTCATAGAGTGGCAAATTCTTGATATTGCCATGCAGACTTACAACAAAGTTTCTGTTAGCTTGTATGACACATTGGGCAAAGATGCAGTTGGTAAGAAGCTTCATCGATCCTTTTCAATCCGTGATTTAACTAATTTGCATCACTAACAGAATACATGTAATGTCGCTTCTTGATTCACTAACTCGTAATTCTTACTTATCCGTACTAGCATTAACCACGCCCATACTACTGTGGTCTTCTCCACGTCCGACCATATTGCTACGCTCTTGAAGCTCTCTTCCAAAACTCCTTGTCTTAAACTCGTTATCATCATCGATACCATTCCCATTGAATCCGCCAAGCTCTTCGCTGAGTGGGGCCAGTCTTTGGGCATTAAAGTCCAGGAGTTGCATCAATGTATGTGTTTGCGTCCAACCAACACGACCGTAACCGCCTAACACATTCTGTAGTCGAGGCTTATGGCAAGGCAAATTTGATTGAACCTATCCAGCCTACTCCTGACACGGTGGCGTCCATCTGTTATACCTCAGTACGCATTTGATTCCTCCTATTCGCCCGAACACACACTAACGGTTCCGATTATAGGGAACCACCAGCAACCCCAAAGGTGATATATTAATATTGATGAGCATATACTTGATGAACCTAACAAAAATTCAGGTGTCATCTTAAAACACAAGACTCTTGCAGTAGCAACTCAGTCTAACCTTTATGGCATGAATCTTCCTGACGATGGCATTCTCATGTCTTACCTGCCTTTGGCTCATATCTACGAGGTAAGCCAATTCATGTACGTGCTGGCGCAACTGTTCTCACCCACATACCTCAGCGTATTTGTGAACTTTGTACTATTGCCGTTGGAGGCCGTATTGGCTACTTCACTGGTGATCCACTCCGACTCTTGGAAGATGCGCAGCTTTTAAAACCCAACTTCTTCCCTTCGGTGCCTCGTGTCTTGAATCGCGTTTATCAGGCTGCCATGACCGGCGGAAATGTACCTGGTCTTAGGGGCAAGATCTTCAATAAGGCTGTCACCACCAAGATCGCGAAACTGAAAGCCACTGGTGAAGTCACACATCTTCTTTGGGACAAGATTGTCTTCCGAAAGGTCAGTTAAACGTGTCATTGAATTAGCACAGAACCTCACCTACATTTTTAATAGATCCAGGCTGTCCTTGGTGGTCAAATTCAGCTCGTCACTAGCGGATCAGCTCCTATTAGCCACGATGTTATGGACTTCCTCAAGATTGCATTTGCCTGTCAAGTTGATGAGGGTAAGCTCCTTGTTCTAAAGTAAAGCATCGCAAACTGACTTCTACCTTCAGGGTATGTTTTACTTCGTTCGAAGTGATCGAACATTCAAGTACTAACTTATTCGTATAGCTACGGCATGACCGAAACTGCTGCCACCTGCACTAAGACATGGCCAGGAGACTCAACTGCCAGTGGTACTGTTGGTCCCCCCCAACCTGCAAACGAGGTCAAACTCGTTGATGTGCCCGTAATGGGCTACACTTCCCTTGACAAACCCAACCCTCGCGGTGAATTATGCGTTCGCGGTGTCAACATCTTCACCGAGTACTACAAAGGTATAACCTCTAGAATGCGATTATTTTGAGCACCTTGCTCATAATTTTCCTTGATCCTTGACAGATCCTAAGAACACCACAGAGGCTCTTGACGAAGAGGGCTGGCTCCATACTGGTGATGTCGCTGAAATCGACTCTGCTGGTCGTGTCAAGATTGTTGACCGTGTAAAGAACATCATGAAGCTCTCTCAAGGAGAATATGTTGCTCTTGAGAAAATTGAGAACTTGTACAGCTCCAACCCTGTCGTTGCTCAAATTTATGTCCATGGTGACGGTCTTCAATCTTACCTCCTTGCTGTCGTCGTCCCGGATCCCATTCAACTTGCGACCATTGGCTCTCGTATCCTCGGCAAGAAGATCACTCCAGAAGACCAAGCAGGATTACTCGAGGCTAGTAAGGATTCTCGTGTCAATGCCTACATCTTGGCAGAGCTTACCAAGGACGCTCGCAAGTATGAATTGAAAGGGTTAGCTTACTAGTTATTCTCGCTTTTCTTTTTTACTGATCATTATTTCAGCTTCGAAACCGTCAAGCGCATTCATCTCTCTCTTGTTGCCTTCAGCGTCGAGAACGATACCTTGACACCTACCATGAAGATCAAGCGTAAGGCAGCTGCTGAGCTTTTCAAGGCCGAACTTGATGCTCTCTACGCTCTCGGCGAACCCGGATCCGGCTCTGCTATCAAACTTTAGAATGGTCTGCATAAAGATACTAGTTATTTTTCTGTTTCATCAAAACAGGTTTTTAATGGTAAACATTGCTGTAAAACACAGGTGAATTTCTTGTGTGTCCGCACTGTTGTCGTGTTATAAACAGGGCCTAAAGCTTGATCTCTATTCCATATTTACTTTGTATTCATATCCCATTCTGCTTAATTTGACCAGGGATTTATTCCTTTAGCTCTTTCACCAGAGTCAATAATGTGAGATGGTGTGACGGATCTAATAAAAAATGAAAACTATTCGCTAGTATGGTTGTTATAATTATAAAATAATTATTCGAGTGTTCTGGTTGAATGATTCTGGTGCTTGAGAAGCGTAACTATGAAAAATATACCACATTCAGAGAGAAAAAATCTATATCATGTCAGGTCCATGGTGCAACTGTGGATGGGCAATCCGCTTTGAAAGGGAACAACCTAAGAGACAAATGAATACCATGACACCTATCCATAAATAACCTCCTAGAATTTGATGGTGTATGGACCATGCAAAGGTAGAGCTATTTGGAAATGATCAATGAGAAGAAGGGAGGAAATGAAGGAGAATGAAAACAATATACCTGACGAACGCAGGTGCTATTGCTCTAGCCATGCACATACCAAGTAACACCAACCCATTAGTCTTTGCGAGTGCCGCTGGTCCAGGTGCATAATCCTTGCACAGGATCAAGCTCACTCTTTGGAAATCAAACTTGTTAATGGATGACTTTGAGAATCATTTCATTAACTTACGAATATGCTAAGCACCCAAAACGCGATAATGCCATGACGACGACAATCTCTGCCCAAACTAACGCCATTCTACCATCAGATAACGATATTATGGTGAAATGCAGGATAGGCAAGTAGGCGAAGGTGAAAGGCCACAGGAACATGAAGAAATTGTATAGCTTGGCATGTGAAAATGTACGAAGAAGAGTTGGAAGAAACACAATTTGAATGAGAATGGAGCAGGTTCCCGCTATGGCAAGTGCATAACCAATTTGGGATGTCTGCTAAATATATTGATGCGAGTTCACATCCCTAAGTTCCACGGTTACTCACGTTGAAGGACAAACCTCCATCCTCTATCGGTGTGTAACAGAACAATACAAATACCGCATCAAAAGCAGTAGCAACGAAGCACAGAGCACAGCCGGATAAGGAGACGGCACGTATTATCGGTATGGCGAAAAGACCACGCATTGTCATTTCCTGAACGGCATTCGGTGCATGAGCGGCTAGTAATGTCACTTTCCGTTTGTGTGACTGTGTTTCCCGAGCTATAGTTTCAGGATGTGTATTCGCCTCTGTATGGGAATGAAGACCGGTGGGGATACTAGTGGCAATCGTTGTGGATGCGTTGAGAGTTTCTGCGCTCGGCAGTGAGGGCGAAAGGGATTCGCTCTCTGGTTCGTACTTGCTATCAGCATGACCAGGTTGTCCGGCTACTGGAGGTAAAGTCTACCTAAAGTCAAGCAGATGAGATGTTTATCATGTTTATGGTGACTCACTTCACGCAAATAGGCATATGCTGCAAACGTGGTGATCGATGCAAGGAGGCCGGAAACGAGGCAGGGTAGAAAATAAGGGTAGCGGATCAAAAAGTTAAAAGACCCGAAAATGCGGGGGAACTTATCAGCGGGGTTAGCCAAAGACCCTCCGATGATTGGTCTGTTTACGAACGTCAGCCGCCCGTGTGATACTAGATTGTGTTGTGACAACAGTACCCAAATATGCTACCCAATGGCCAAAATAGACCATAAATGGGGAATGCCAGGGCTTGGTTGGATTGGTCGGTGAGTTCGCCCAAAATAGAATGCAACACGGCAGCCATTCCAGAAAAAGTACCAGCTACATTGGAGACTGCTTCAGCTAATGAAGTATGAAGAAAAATTATACCAACCAAAGCAGCGAGCTATGAGAATTTCTGGTAGATTAGAAGCGAGGCCGAATATGACTGTTGAGATGGCAAGCCCTGCTGTTCCAATTATGACGACAGGGCGCCGTCCAACCATATCTAACGGAAGGGGAAGGGGCATTGTTACTTATCCTTGCCAGAATAAATGTATATGCACTTGCCTGATATTCTGGCCCATTGATATATAAACAAGAGCTGGAATAAAGCAAAACTGGATTCCTGCATGTGGTGAGTGAACACTGAGATATGCTGGATGACGGGTGGCTTACGACTAGACCGCTGTAAAAGCCAATTTGCGACTGGTTTTCGACAACTTTGAGTGATGTGAGGAGTTGGTTAATGTATGGAAAAATCTGGGGAAATTTAATTGAGTGTCCCGGATCAAATTAATTGAAATTGACCTGGGTAAAGGTGACGGGATCCATTAGTCGAATGGCGCAGAGAATGGCGAGCTGGGCTTTTGGGAGCGGTGTCGGCTTGTTGTTTGCATCTTCCTGGGATTCTACGGCGGGGAGCAAGGGGACTGTTTCGTCGACGATGCTTGCAGAGTCCATGCCCGTCTGGGTGGAGCGGCTAACGGTATGAGGTTGCATGGCCGGGCCGGGAAAGCGGTGTTTGTCAGCTTCAACAAAGACAAACAGGGGCTTGCTAATCTTTCTATTCAACCGCCACCATGTCCTTCATCCACGAACACCCCGCCCTGATTGCACCCCGCCCTGTCCGGCTCACAGCAGCTGCACATAACTCCCTCTTCCGTCCAAGCCCAGTCCGTCTCCTTTCTCCCCCTGTCGAGCGTGCCGGCGAACACTCCCCAGACTTGGACGATTCCAAATATCCTACAGATCCATCCCCTCGCGCATCTCCCAGGTTGGTATCCGATTTTACACCATTTTCTGCTTACTAGAATATTGTTTAGATCTGGCTTACCTTCCGAGGCCCTCGAGGAGTTCCTTTCCATCCTCCGTCCTTCCATGAACATATTTCCACCCACATCTCCCCGCCGCCGTGGCGCCAATACCCTTCCAGCGTTCCAATACGAACGCCCTCCTTTTAATCTTAAAACCAGACGCATCGAGAGTTACCCGGTACAAAAGGGTGATGTTGAAGAGTTTGATATCTCCCGCTCTGCCCAACCAAGTCGCAACGCACTCTCATCTTCCCCAGCCGATGCTGCTGCAACACCAGACAATGAAGGTGCAAATAATTTCACGATTGACGGGGAATCTCCTGCGTTCCGTTGGTTCTCATCCAATGTTCTCGGTGCGTATTTCAGATGTTGAGGCCTTCCCTATCCTGATCTTTGATCACTAGCTTCACCTGTCTCTCGCATGCATACACGCAATCCATTCCTTCGTCATGTTTCCTCTCAATCTCCTAGCCCGGTTGGGCATCTTTCTCCTACTGCCATCCCTCTCCCAACCCCTTCCCCAGACGAGTTGCTTGATCTTCACCAATCCATTGCATGAATCATTAAATGCACATAGCGTCACTTTCTGCAAACCAACCTTCAGCATTTCAGCGCACATTTAACGGATTTTTTATTATACTCTCGTGATATTCAAGTAAACCCTCTGTATTTTTGCAACCTATCCGTCTTTTTCTAGTATCCCGCTTCTTCAATAATCAATCGCTTGTCGTATACCTCTTGCTTTCTTCGTCCCGTTTTCATTTTTTATATTGTCTTTGTTTATTATCAATGTTTAGTTCTGGTGTGATAGATTGTAGGCTTGCGGTGCCTTGCCTCGGCGGATATCTGGCAGGTAGCTTCTGGATGTAGCTTGCCGTAAATAATATATTACATATTTGAAAAATACATTGGGCATATGAATCATTCTCACTTTCGGGATGTCATTAGGGGTCAAATGGTGATTGACTCGGGCCTCCTACACCTGCTGTCAGGTATACTGGTCCACCTTCAATGTCAACAAAGAAGCAGTCTTCTAAACGGACTCCAACCTGATTGGGTGAGAAAGTCAGTCAACTCATTCTAAGAAAAGTTGGGCCAAGATTTACATCGCCTTCAATGTATATTCCTGGCTCATTGGAGAATGCGTGTCCTGGTTGAATCAAATCCTGGCTCCCTCCAACGAGATATGGGGATTCGTGATTTTCAAGCCCAATACCTATGTAGTTCAGAGTGCCGGTTTCATGAAATTTAGTTTCACATAGAAATGCTACATACCATGACCCAAGCGATGAGTGAAAAATCTATCCAATCCCCCCGAGTCACGTAAACTGGAACGTGCCACATGGTCGATAGACCTGGTTGTAACGTTGCTCTTGACCGCCAGAATAGCACTAAGCTGGGCACGACGAACTGCGTGCCATAACTCAAGGTGAGCTTTGGGTATCTGGGAGTTTGGTAGTGCGACTGTCTGGAAGTGATATATTAGACAAAAGCTGTAGTATAAATCAGGGGAAAATGATATATTATACCCGGGTTATATCACTCCAGTAGCCGTTGAATGTTGTTGTACAGTCGAACAGTGCAAAGTCTTGAACTTTTAGAGTCCTATCACTACCAGCACCATGGGGAAGAGCAGCATCGTCTAGGAATAGTGGTTATAGCGGGGTCAACGAACGTTTGCGATATATGATATCCACTTTACAGACCTCCAAAAAGTGTAAGGCAGCCACCTAAAGATAAGCCAGCTTGCGTGAAGGCAGTGGCCATCATATCTCGTGCTTCACTTTCGGAAATACCAATATACATTTGTTTATGTACGTGTCGCATAGCAAGAAGTGACGCCTGGAAAGTGAAAGTAAGGAAATATTGATGCATGGAATAGCCAGTGACTGACCTCAGTCGCGCATTTCATGATGTTGATCTCAGCATCAGATTTTCTCTCTCGCAGTTGGATGATCTCTTCAGGTGCGGAAGCGACTATAATGCCAGCGCTATCAAGAGCACGACGGAGACCGTCGTAGTGGAAGTGCCTTGCACTGTTTTCTATGTACACCTTTGTTGATTTCGAATTTCGCAAGCCGAGAGCATGTGTCGCAATCTTGTATGGATCCTCGTCCTCCGCCCATTCTATATATTCGGAAATATTGGGTATAGGAAGCATCCTGGCACGCGTGGCTTCAAACTTGGGAGTCAGCAAGGAAACTTTTGATTTTACGGTGCCTGAGTCTTGGTCCGTTTGCGCGGTTATGATGAGGAGCAGCGGTCGTTCAGAAAGTTTCCAGTTTACTGAGGAGAAATTTCCTAGATATTGGGTTTGTGCTCCTGGTTCAGAAAAATAGGCCGCAGCTTGATGTTCATGTAGGATATTTGCGACCTTTGCTTGGCGTGTATTGTACTCCGAGTGTAAGATAGGGGGAACAATCGAAATACATGGGTGCATGGGTGCTTCGGAGAGAGGCTCCCCATAAGCCAGTGGGAGTGAATTGCTGTTGATGTTGAAAACGGGAAGTCCCGGATAGTAGAGATAAAAAGTAGCCAGGCATGCCAGAGAACTTAGAACCAAGGCCTTCTACACATATCGGAGGTGAAAGTTAAAAGAGTGGTCTATTAATAGGGATGAGAGGACTTACGAGTGATATTATTTTACGATAGACCGATTCTGTGACATGAAACTGCAATAGAACAGCATTGTGCTCTTGGAGTGCTTTACCCATGGTGTTGGGATGAGAAAAAGCAAAAGGTCATTAGTAAGTTAGTCGATGCTGTTCAAAAACAGTTTGATCGCATTTTATTCTTACTTAGCAGTCTACACTCATATGCATGGATACAGACACTCTCATTGCACTTGTCAGCAGCCTCCTCACAACCAGTACAAGTCACGAAGATATCCTGCAGGCTCTTGTTGGTGCAGATGGAAATGCTCAAAATGCCGCTGATTCACTAAACTTGAGAAACTCAACAAACCGAAACACGGTCGTGACAAAGCGGAAGAGGAAGAATTTGGACACATGGATCAAGAAGACCAAACCAACGAAAGATACAGAAACTCCAATCATTTATGTAGATAGCGACGACGAGCCCAATATACCATCAAGCAAGCCAACATCCTCTTCTGGAGGTCAAAATCGGTCTAATAAACCCGTTATTGATTTAATGACTATCTTACGCCCTCCCTCATCTTCGGTTAAAGGCAAATACAGAGTTCAGGGTCTACCGCCCCTTACGCTTACCAGCCCAAGTATGGTTGCTAAACATACACCATGCACTCTCCATCTCTCTGTCCTTCCCGCTGAATTGGCATGCCAGCTCTTTTATACCATGATGGAAGAATCTGCAGGGTGGAAACGCAATCAGTGGTGGCTATTTGATCGAGTGGTGGAAAGTCCTCATCGAACGTCCTTCTATGCAAGACTTGATAATGATAATGATAATGAAGGCACAAAGGAATGGCAAGAGGCTGCCCAATTCTGGTGCGTACCAGCTCTTCATTCTAGTCCTAAAATACGAGCCAACTGCTTAGGTATAATGGCCGACCTACTGATCCTCCAAAATCTTTCCCACCGGAGATGGAACGGGCATGTGCATTTATTGAAAATATCGTGAATGAAGAACTTCAGAAGCGTGCACGATATCCTTTGGAGTATGGCGGCGATACAAGATCTCATGACACGGCATGGAAAGCAAACGTTGCGGCCTCCAACCGCTACGAGGGTTCTAAGGAAAGTGTAGGTTTTCACTCAGATCAGCTCACATACCTGGGACCTTATCCCACCATAGCCTCACTAAGTCTGGGTACGTACCAACTTATTTCTGAGAATCCTCATTATTCACTATCCTTGTTCTTTATAGGAACCACGAGAGATTTCCGTTTGCGCGAGGTAATTCCTAACGAAGAAACTGGTAAACGTCAAGCTAGGACATTTAATGTCCCATTACCCCATAATTCTGTGAGAGAATTATGTTCATGTATATTATACTTTACTGATATGCGTTTACCCCACACTCTGTACATTTTCCATCTCACAAAATTCAGCTGACTATCATGCATGCCTCCTGTCAGGAAAAATTCAAGCATTCTATTCCTCCTCAAACTGCGATTGACACTTTCCATCCTCCATTTCCTCCTAACGATTTGAACCATTCTACCCTAACATCTACATTGGGACCCTCCACCTACCCAACATCTAATTGCAGAATTAACATTACCTTTCGATTCTATCGACCCGACTTTCGCCCAAACAGTATTCCAAGATGTCAATGCAACGTTCCAACCATTTTAAGGCCCGATATGAAGAATAGGACAGATGGGAAAACAGATAAATACTGGTGGACATGTTATGCTGGTGCTCAGAATGACGGGAAAGGATGCAAATTTTGGAGGGTTTTAGATATGAAGAAAGAAGGTCGCGGACCTTGTGAGAGAGATGCAAATTAACCTTCTTCTCCTAACGAGAACATGATAAAACCCATTTATAGGTACGTAACATATATTCCAATCTTAACATTCTCTTTTTATTCAAGTTTGATTAGAGTCTATCGATGAGTTTTCCTTCTAGTGAATATTCAAACACATTCTTCCCTCCCGTTTTTCTGATGTGAGTATGTATGTAGTTAACGAAATTTGATATATACATATATATTGTATACCAAAATGAGTAAAGGCAACAGACCTGGGATGGCCTCGTGGTTCTATGCATTTCGCTTGAAATGGGTACAGGTTGCTCATCATCTAGGAGTGAAGACTATTTTATGAAGGTTCTGGTGACGTACAGCATTACTCTCGCTCCGTTTCTCATTTACCGACCCTCCTCCAACGTGGCATGTAAACGCTATATAAGCGAGAAACCGCTTCTTGTTGGGCACCTTAGAAACTTTTGAAGTCCAGCGACGTGGATCACTCTCACAGGTTTTTCTCTAGGTTCAATTAACGAAGATATGATCGAGGAAGATTCAGGGGTCATTGCAGAAGTTGCGGGTATAGACATTGAATCCCAATCACTGCTTGATATTGGACAGACGCCTTTGCCCAAAGCACAATTCACTGTCCTATGCCTGCTACGGGTGCAAGATCCCCTTCATTTCACACAGATATTCCCATACATCAATGAGTTGGTTTGGAGACTGGAAGTTACCAAGGATCCAAAACAGATTGGTTACTATAGTGGCTTAGTGGTAGGTTTTGCTTAGCGCCAAGGGTTACTATTGGACATCTTCAATGCGTTCCAGTTCTGATTATTGAATATCAGGAATGTGTGTTTGCTATTGCCCAGCTGCTTGCTATGTATCCCTGGGGCGTACTGTCGGGTATGTATCGCTATAAAACTTTTGTTTTCGACCCTAATATTTAGGTGTTACTTCACACTTCAAGATAACATTGGACGACGTCCAGTAATCCTGACGGGAGCTGCCGGTTTAACAATAGCAACCTTGACATTTGGATTTGCCCAGGATTTCAACACGGTTCTGATTGCGAGGTTTTTCGGTGAGTTCCTTGACCTAAACCTTGTTTCTTGCATCAGGCCGTAATAGGACATTACCCGTATTTTCGGATTATATAAATCCTGAAAAAGCATGGTCGAGGAATTACTAAGTTATGGATTATGAGCGGTGATGCTAACAATGTGTTTGTTCCTTCTAGCTGGACTATCCTCGGGCAACGTGGCCGTAATTCCATCTGTTCTGAGTGAAATAACTGATACAAGTAATCAAGCATTCGCATTTCCTCTGTTTGGGATATTTTGGCCCATCGGTGCCATCTTAGGGTCAGTCTTTTTGTTCGGTTTATGTTGGACACTTTCTGCCATGGGAAGCCCATAATAGTGATGAAGGTTGCTGATAAATCTATTTATAAACTCCTAGTCCAATCATCGGGGGGAGCTTGTCTAACCCAACAGAGAAGATTCCTATCTTCTATGATTATGCCTTATTTCGAGCGCACCCCTATCTTTTATCATGTTGCGTCATAGGGGGAATTAGTGCGATTAGCTGGGCTCTGTCTTATTATTTCCTGGAAGAGGTGATTCTTGTTCTAGTCATTCTCACGTACTACTTTCAGCTCACATATTCGTTGACAAGACCTTGCAAGGTCTTAGAGATACTCCGTCCCACCCAAAATCATCTCAATCTAGAGTGTATGGTGCTGTTTCTAACCCAATCAGTTCATCCGATACAACGTCTGTCAAGGAGCAATACACTGTATTCGATCTCTTGCGGATTCCAATCATACGAGCGCTATGTGCTTCTGCTTCTGTACTCAGTTTCATCTCCACTAGCTTTGAAGTTATATTCGTGCTTTTCTGTTATTCGCCCATCGAGAATGGTGGGATAGAATTTTCGGTGAGCATAGTTTTTCTAAACCTTTTCTTTTACGGGTGGTATTATTAACACAGTCGAATAATAGCCTCAAGAAATTGGTTATGCTTTGGCTATTGCTGGAGCCGCCGCCACCATGCTGCAAGTTTTAGTTATGCCAAAGGCCTTGACACATTTTAACCACGCAAAGTTGTACCACTTTGCCATGTCCTTATGGCCTATTCCATTTGTCGTGCTGCCATTATTGAATATCTTGGCCAGAAGTGGTGTTGATCCTTTGACAGGACAGCTTAGCACAGGAACCAAGGCGCAGCTATGGGTCGCCATTGGTTGCCTACTAGCTTTTGTTAGAGTAGCATTTATTGGTTTCTCGTGAGCGCAAACGAAGCTGGTGGCTAATATCACATCTGACTTTCCCCCCTAGCATTAACATGTTGTTGGTCAAACGGTTCTCTCCAAGCCCATATGCTTTAGGTGCTATTTACGGGCTGCTTCAATTCTGTATTTGTCTATCTAGAGCTCTCAGCCCAGCTTTTTCAAGGTACGTCTTCCCCTGGCAGTGAACTGTGAGTTATTTAACTTGAGAGATTCAGTTCACTATTTGTAATTTGCAACGATTACGACGCTCTTGGAGGAAATGTATGGGTATTGATTCTCATGTTTATCTCTGGCGTTGGACATGTACTTTCGAAGCGTGTTGTATATTATGGTACTTAGAAGTTAGGAGACTGGCATCATTGAATACTGAATGACGTCACGTGGGATTGGTACTTCCCATCACGCTGCCCATCACAATAGACTCAGAAGCCGCTCATAAGCACACACCTGCCTTGCCTTGTCCTCACCCCAGCATTGAGGCTTCCTCTATTTCTTACCTACATCTGCATACATAGCAACAACCTCGTACATTGTAATTGAACTTCTCCGTCAACATGGCGGACAGGGAACCAAGACCCTCGACAGACCATGGTACATTGTATGCGCGCCAACCTGTAAACAAGACTAATGCATACCCATTTTCGTAGAAGGAGCACCACTGTTACGCGATACAGAGGCAGAAGCTGACGGTCGCGGGCAACCTCCATCAACATTTTCTAACCGTCTAAATTCAGTAGCACAAGAACCTCTTACACCTCTCACAAAGATACTTCTCATATTGGCGTTGGTGTTGCTCCTTGTTAGTTCAGTAAGTTGTTTATCCAGGTCATTAAGTACTTTCTAATTTGCTTCTTTGTTAGGTCTTCATTGGTCTTTTTGCTGGAGCACAACACAAACTTAGTCTTGAGCGTGACCACATCCCGAACACCGTTACGCGCATATATACAACAACCGAATACCAGACTCTTCCGGGGACAGCTATTACTAGTATTATAACTGCTACCCGCACGGCGACGGCGACTACAACGAAAGTCTTGCCTACTACTACTACTGTTGGTGGGACCGTGACAACTACCGTTATCACTACCACGACTGCAAAGGTCACTAAAACTACGAAGCCAGACCCTATACCCGAGCCCACTGGAGCACCGGATAAGGCAGGTTTCCCTAACGCTTTGTGAACAACTGTATTCATTGGTTTTTTCTTAGGAAGTATGCATGGAACCACATTGTATCGTCTTGTCTGCGGCCATTCTTTCGTCTTTGGATACCACTCAGGACCCTTGCGAGAACTTCTATGACTTCGTCAGTAAGTGCATAACCGGTTTTTGTTTCCTGTTGGAATAAATGCTCAAGACTATCTCTAGATAATGGTTGGCTGAAGGCTCATCCCCTGCCTGCAGATAAGAGTAGTTATGGGAACTTTGAGGCTCTTGCCCAACAGAATCAGCAAGTCATTCAGAAGATCCTGAATTCAGAACAATCTATGGATTCTTTAGCAGAAGACTCCTATGATAAAGAGACACTTAAGAAACTCCGGGATATGTATTCCTCCTGTTTAAACGAGGAACAGCTCAATGAAATCGGAAGTGCTCCGTTGGAACATATTGTTTCTATCGTCCGCAAGCTTTTCAGAGAAGAAAATACAGACATATCCTCAACCCAAGGCAAGGAGAAGTCCAAAGGATTGACAGCAGCTCTTGCTTTCTTACATTCACGAGGTAACTAGTTGAAACCATTGTGCCTGTCGCATGTACTCACTATCTGCACTAGGAATTGGCCCCTTGTTTTCGCTTGATATTGAAGGCGATGTTGGAGTTGACCCTAACCATATGGTGTTATGGTTTAGTCAATCCGATTTCGGTCTCCCTTCAAAGGTTTGGTCTTCATGTGCCCGTGTGAATTACTACTGATTCTTCTGTACAGGAATATTATGAGGAGAAACAAATCAGGAAGATATATCAAAGTGTCATTGAGCGCCTTTTGACCATCCTGGACGATGCTAACAGTGAAGAAACCCAAGAGACACTAGTTGATGATAAACAAGATCAAGTGCAGACAGGCTTTTCTATCAAGGCAATATCCAGCATGTGGCCTCCCTGGCCTTGGCCACCTTGGGACGGTGATGGTGATGGCGGTGATGGCGACGACGACGACAAGTCGCCTTCCCCTGAGCGACCCAGTTACAAGAAGCTAGCAAAGAATGTTGTCAAGTTTGAGAGGAAATTAGCCCAAGCTAGTCTTGATCTGTGAGTTTCATCTACCTATCAAAGTTGAATGATAAATGACTTCAATAGGGACATTCTTTTCCAAGACCCAATTGCAACCTACAATCCTGCACCCCTGTCTTCGCTGACAGATGCTCTTCCTCAGATCCACTTCCCAACGTACTTTGCTGCGTTTACACCGCGAAACTATCCCGATCGTGTGATCATCACCTACCCAGCTTATGCAAAAGCATTGGCGAAAATATTAGATGAGACCTCAAATGACGTCATTGAAGCATATTTGGTAGCACGAACCGCCTTGGTTATGTCCCCATATCTAGGTATGGACACAGATGCATGGCAAGCTCAAAGAGTGCTCGTTGAGACCTTGAGTGGTATCAAAAAGGGAGCGGTCGGTGATCGTGGCGAGTACTGTGTCGCGAGAGTTGAAGGGACACTTGGTTTTGCCGCTGGTCGGTTTTTCGTCAATGAGACGTTTGGGGGAAACTCTAAAGTCAAAGGAACAAATATTATCACTGATATAATCAAGGCTTTCAAAGCATCGCTGTCTCACATCGATTGGATGGACGAGGAATCAGCTAAGGCCGCTGCAGAAAAGGTGACAACCATATTGATATGTATGGTTACTCAGACGCTGACCGCTCATCTGCATAGGCCGATGCCATACGCGTCAAAGTGGGTTATCCCATATCTCCTGATACAACAAGCTCCCGCTCCATCGCCAGGTACTACAGTGGAGTCAAAATCGACGAAGCAGATTTTTTCAACAATATTCTCAGGGCTCGGTTTGTATCCTTTTCATACGTTTATGTATAATGAGCTAAATTGATTTATAGGTCCAGCGAAATTTTCAAACGTTGGCTTTTGTTGGGTAAGAGCAGAGACCCCGAGGCATGGGAGATGTGGCCTTCGATGGTGAACGCTTACTTTAATCCTCCATCCAACGAGGTATTTTACTATTTCATTCGGAACTACAGTACAACTAACTCCTGGATAGATTGTCTTCCCCGCAGGTATTCTTCAACCGCCATTCTTCTCCTATGATTGGTAATTATTATAGTAATCATCAACTGATATACAGTTTCTAACTCATCCCTCAGGCCTGGATACCTTTCATATGGTGCTTTCGGCCAAGTAGCATCACATGAATTGACTGTAAGTGGATTCAAGAATTGGGTGCATCATTTTCTGATGCTAGTACTATAGCATGCCTTCGATTCTGCTGGACGGTTGTACAATCAACACGGAAAGTTAGAAGAATGGTGGACGAATTCTACTAGCGAGGGTTTTAAAATTCAACAGGATTGTATTGTCAAACAGTTCTCAGGTGCAAATTTTACCTTTTCTTTTCTTTTCTGAAACCCGTATTAAAGATCACGTAGAATATACCATTGATGACGGGAAAGGTGGCAAAGTTCATGTTAATGTAGGCCAATTTTTATATGCCTTGTATCCTGTAAAATTCAAACGGTTCATCCAGGGAAATTTGACATCTGGAGAGAATATTGGAGATACAGGACTTATTCAAGCTTATCGTGCATGGAAGTCCCAATATGACGATTCGATAGAGTCTGGTAACGAGTATTTGTTGCCAGGGGTGAATTATACCAGGGAGCAACTGTTTTTCATTGCTTTCGGTCGTATCTGGGCCCGTGCGATGAAACCCGCTGCAGCAGTGAGTGTTAAGCCCTTACAACAGGTACCGGAAATTGACAAGTCGTAGGTGCAACGAATTCGTACGGATCCTCATTCTCCAAGTCGTTATCGTGTGGATGGCACAGTATCCAACATCCCGGAGTTTGCCAAGGCTTTCAAATGTTCCAAGAACGCAAAGTTGAACCCTCCGCGGGAGAAACAGTGTATCTTTTGGTCATAGATATTGAGCTTAATATTTTGTATTTCAGATTGCGAGCTGGATTATATGTTATTATTTGCCACACCATCCATACTACAATATGCCTTTGGTGCTTGGGACATCAGTGGAACCTGTACGCTCAATAGCCTGGCGAATGGCAAGTGCCAGCGCCTTGAAAGCGGATTCAGAGCTAGGAGAAAAGTCAGATGGGAGAGGTTATAGGAGATGAGAAAGGTATACCGGTGGTGATCGTTCTCGCCTCTGAGTACATCAACGTGAAGGGTAACACCCGATGCCATGGCAAAAGAGTAGAAGATGTGAGGGATCATCTCTGTTGATAAATCACCGATTTTCTCGCGTTTGAGACCTAAGTCCGTAATGCAATAAGGACGGGAACAGATATCAATAACAGCTCGTGAGAGTGCCTACAAATAGAGTGAATAAGTGAGGAGAGACACTGAATACAAAGAACGGACTTCGTCTAGGGGGGCAAAACCAGTGCCATATCTTTTAATGCCGCGAACTTCACCTAGGGCCTGCTTAAATGCGGTACCCAGTGCGATGGCGCTGTCCTGTGTTTGGGACGGCGATTGGATAAATGAACATTGGGTTGCAGGATATACACTCATCTGCCGTGTGATGGTCATCAATCCAGAGGTCTCCTTTGCACTTCATGGTAAGTGACATTCCGCCGTGCTTCGCAAGGGCGGTATACATCTAAAGGTTACATTAATTTGGTACCATCTGGAGTTAATAGACTTGTACATGGTCGAGGAAGCCTATTCCGGTGGAGACTTGAATGATCTGAGTTGGATTTATGGCTTGGGCATAGTCCAGGTCAATAAAGACCTCGATCTCGGTCTCGCTGGTCTTGCGAGAGACGGAGGCGGTGCGTGGAGTGGACATTGGAGGAGAAAAGGGAGAAGGTGATGGACAACAGATCACAACAGAAAAGGATGGGATGGACTAATATGGATAAATAAAAAATCAATGCTCCTGCCTCGTCTCCGCACAACACCGGCTGCCCGACCCCTTCTCCGCCAACTCCCCCTCCATGGCCACCAGCGCAGGCTGATATTCAGTTTCTTCAGAAAATCCACAAAACAAGACAAGACCCCACCAATCCTCTCTCAGGACAACCTCTTCCATCCTTTCTCCCGCTCGCCTTTCCCGGCCGTACACGCCAGAGGTGATGCAATCCAACAGCTGGCCCCATGCCCTGTTTGTGCAGAAACCCATACACATATCCACGCGCACACACAAGCTCAGCCCCATACGGTCAAATTCGAATGTCCAGACTGCGGATGGCCCACCCATTGCTCAGAGGAACATTGGAAGGAGGATGTTGAGCACCAGAAATACTGCCAGCGTCTGAGGGAAGCCAATGAAGATGAGCATGACCTGAGAAGCGGAAGGAGGCTGCACGAGTTTGAGATGCCTGGTTAGTCCGCCAGATTCCTGCCCTTCCGGATATGTTACTCAATATCCGAAATCACCAGGCCCGCAAGGTTACGAGGAGGCCATTTCCTTTGCTAATTGGGATGTATTTTGGTACACGCGTGGTTTCAATTCTATGGACACGGAAAGATCGCGTAGACACGCCAGCAAACTTCTTACCTACCCAATCACGCTCGGAAATGCACTCCATCAATACAGTAATCTGACTTTAAGCAACCAACGGCTTACCCCGGAAGGCAGTCGTTCCCTTGCAGGCAAGTATTTAAATGTATACTCCTCATCAGTCAACATCTGTAACACTACATAAACTAGCTCTTCGAAGTACCCTGCATGTTGAACCAGGTGCACCAGAAACAGAAGAGGCTGCTGTAGGAAAACCCCAGGTCCGAGTCTTCATCCTTGGGGCACGCGCAGAATCATCTTTGCCGCCTCATGTATGGGAGCAACTTACCATGCTTTATCCATCGACCCACTTCCATCTCTTCTTTATCGGGCCCCAGGTCTCATTACCGAAACCGAAGGATGAAAAAACTAAGTCTTCAACCTCCCCTACATCTACAATTACAGAAGATGAACCTCTTTCGGATAATATTTCAAGTCCTGAGAACACAGAGAAAAAGTCAAAATACCTGCCGAACGTCTACGAACCACCCACACCTGCACCTATTGTCCGTCTCAAGCGTACAAGGAATTCGCTGGAACGTTACGGCGTTCCTTCGTATACTGTTCCTTACACACCTCAACTTACAATAACGGGGATGCAGGCCAACTACGCCGATGTACATGCCCAGTTCCAACACACATTAGATCCTTACAGTGATGTGTTCTTCATGTTCTCCCCTGGTCTTGGTTTCCCTTCACCAGAATCGGTGGATGAGAATGGTCAACCTTTACTTCAAGTAGCTTCTCCGACGGAGTGGGGTCCAGTTTTACCGCAACTTCTAGCCAGCAAATGTACAATCTTCGTCACTGGGTTCTCACCAACCGATGTGGAGCGTGATGTTCGTTCACTCTCTACTGCTCCCGATGTTGCTGGAGAGTTTGAATGGGTCGTCACACCCGGACCCAACGCTTTTGGAAGTGAGAAGTGGGAAATTGCCGACTTTGACCCTCGAGTCATGGTGAAGACTAACTGGGGTATCTGGGCTATCAGAGGAAAGAGTAGAGATATCCAAGAACAGAGTTCGATCTTCAGATTATTTGCATAGAATAAAATAGTTATTACGTAGCCGTCACCACTCAACCATTTAATTATCAAGTTATGTCAGACCTGAAGAATTGTTAACAGCATCCATTACACGAAACATGACATCATACAGGACAAAGTAGAAATACAGATATGAAAAATATAGGAGAGATCGTTGCAAATATATCCAAGAAAACGTAGATCACAGAATATAAGTCTAAGCCTCTACTTCAACAGCACGACCGAGTTTGCTCGGAGGAGGAATAAATGACTAATTACGGTAGATGAGCACTGTAACTAAAGCGGAGTAAAATCGGTAACTTACCCTAGTTTTGATACCGCCCGCAAGAGGAAGTCTTGTAGACCCAATCAAGTAGGCATCAACCTCGGCGGCAGCTCCACGACCCTCACTGCAAACTATTATCAGCATTTTGAATAATAGGGGCCGAATGTAACACACTTGATACCCCAAACAATCAGCGATTGACCACGCCTACAATCACCAGCCGCAAACACACCGTCGACGTTGGTGGAATATTTCTACGAGGATTGTTAGATTCCGATGATTCATGGTTAATATATTATGCATATACCTTGTGAGGAGTCTGAATATTGGAACGGGCGTCTTGCTTGACACCAAGCTGCTTCACGACATCAGCCTCGGGACCCAGGAAACCAAGTGCGAGGAAGACAAGTTGTGCAGGGAAAAACTTCTCAGATCCAGGAACTTCTTCCATCTTCCAGTGACCTCCACTATCCTTTGTCCATTCAACACGAACTGGAAACCGATATCAGAACCTGGGTAGCTGCCTGTATCTATAGAGCTACATACCAGTGTTAAGGCCGACAAGGTCATTGGTCTCATTGACGACGAAGTCTTTGGTTGAAATACAATATTCACGAGGATCTGGAGTCTGTGTATGAGCAAAATGGGCCGTGAAACTTAAAGACAACCACATGCCATTTCCAAAGTGAGCTGCAACTTCAATATGTCCATAATCGGTACGGAAAATCCTGTTTGGTTGTTAGACTGGAATAATAACCAAGTCAATAATATACTAACCTGGGCCATTGGGGCCATGGATTATCCCTGCCTCGCGTAGCAGGTGGCTGGGGCAGAAGCTCGAAGTTAACAACGGATTTGGCGCCGTGGCGCATCGCTGTTCCAATACAATCATTGCCAGTATCACCACCTCCAATCACAATAACGTCCTTGCCCTTCGCATTGATATATGAATTATCCTGGAGCTCTGAGTCCAATAACGACTTCGTGTTCAGTTGGAGATATTCCATAGCAAAGTGGACACCACTGGCAGAACGATTAGCAATTTTCAGATCGCGCGGCCAAGTGGCTCCAGCACAGATGACAACTGCGTCATTTTCTTCGCGTAAATCGTCAACATCAACATCAACACCAACATGGGCGTTATTAACGAAGGTCTGTGACAAGCTTTCAGAATGAGCTGAAATGATTAAACGACCTGAAACTTACAACTCCTTCAGCAGCCATTAAATCGAGACGCCTCTGGACAATGTCTTTATCGAGTTTCATGCTGAAAGGCGTCAATATTTGCGTAGGCAGAAAAGATATTAGCAACATACTTAGGAATTCCGTACATGAGTAGACCGCCCATACGATCGTTGCGTTCATAAACAGTGACCCAGTGACCAGCTTTGTTGAGTTGATCGGCACATGCAAGTCCAGCAGGACCAGAGCCAATGATAGCAACCCTCTTGCCAGTTCTGAATGCTGGTGGGTTAGGCGCCATCCATCCCATCTCAAAGCCCTTTTAAACAATATCAATATTTTAATCTCATAGCAAGACCGCGGATATACATACTTTGTCAATGATAGCGCACTCAATGCTCTTGATACCAACTGGTTGTTCGTTGATTCCAAGTACGCAGGCACCTTCGCAAGGGGCTGGACAAACACGACCGGTGAATTCAGGGAAGTTATTGGTCATTAACAAACGATCCAGTGCCTCTTTCCACTGCCCCTTGAAGATGAGCTCATTCCACTTGGGAATGATATTGGAGATCGGGCAACCTGTGTCCGACTGGCAGAATGGTACACCACAGTCCATGCAGCGAGCAGATTGGTATTTGAGCTCGCTTTCTGTCAAACGGCCTGAAATTTCTTTCCAGTCCTTGACACGCTTGCGAGGGGGGCGATAGGCTTCACCAAGGCGCTTATATTTCATGAATCCACGAGTCTTATCAAGCTTATCAAGTCGTTTCTTGGTGGTGTTCTCATCGACCAGAGAATCCTCAAGGTCGACCACAGACGGTTCGTGACGGGGCTTTGACGACGAAGGTGTTACCGCTTGCGAACCAGCAGGTGTCTTTGGGAGCAAGATGTCCTCGAGACCTTCGGAAGCGAGGTCAACTTGCCTAGCGGTCCGCGAAGGAACTAAATCAATGACGTTCAGACGCAGTTTCTCCTCCTTCTCTCTGATGGTTTCTTCCTCCAAAACTCGCTTGTAGTCCAGTGGCATAACACGAACAAATAGAGGAAGGAGGTGGTGGAAGTCATGAAGAACACGATCAGCTATTTCGGAACCAGTATAGTGACGGTGGTCTTCAATGAGGCTGCGAAGCCCTGCGATTTCACGAGGATCTGTGACCTTCCCAAGTTCCACCATCTCCATGTTGACTTTAGAAGCGAAGGTGTGTGCCGTATCGAGGACATAGGCAATACCTCCACTCATACCAGCAGCAAAATTGCGACCGGTAGAGCCCAAGATAACAACACGACCACCAGTCATGTATTCGCAACCATGGTCACCGCAACCCTCGACAACGGCATTTGCACCGGAGTTGCGGACTGCGAAACGTTCCGCAGCAATTCCACGTACAAAAGCTTCTCCTGAAGTGGCACCGTACAAGCAGACGTTACCAATGATAATGTTCTCCTCGGCCTTGAAGGTTGATTGTTTGGGAGGATACACGATAAGCCTGCCACCGGATAATCCCTTTCCAACATAATCATTGGCGTCACCTTCCAACTCGATTGTAATACCAGGGGCAAGGAATGCCCCGCAGGATTGTCCAGCAGAACCTTTCATACAGATATGAATAGTATCCTTCGGAAGACCTTCTTCTCCGTAGGATTTTGAGACCCGGTAAGAAAGTGAAGTGCCCAGTGCGCGATCAGTGTTTGTAACATCACATTCAATATGGACAGGTAACCCTTTCGTCAAAGCAGGCTCGGACTCATCAATGAACTTGTTATCCAGACGAACATAGAGTTTGTGATCCTGTTGGCGAACGCGATAGGTAGCGGCCCCAGGGCGCATTTGCCAAGCAGGCTTAAGAATGGCTGACAGATCAAGGTGGGCAGTCTTAGCTGTACGCTGGTTCTCGTTGACTTTGAGCATATCAGCTCGTCCAACCATTTCATTGATAGTACGGAAACCAAGTTGGGCCATAATTCCGCGAAGTTCTTCAGCAAGGTAGTAAAAGAAGTTAATCACCTGCTCAGGTTGGCCAGCGAACTTGGCACGGAGCTGAGGGTCCTGCGTTGCAATACCCACTGGACAAGTATTTACTGAAAATACAAATACATAATCAATATGGAAGAAAGCCGACATAGTTAATGGACTTACAATGACACTTCCTCATCATGATACAACCCATAGCAATCAACGGCGTCGTTGCAAAGCCCCACTCCTCAGCACCGAGCAAACAGGCGATAGCAATATCGCGCCCGGTCCTAATTTGACCATCCGTTTGCACAGTGACACGTCCTCGCAAGTCGTTGAGAACCAAGGTTTGATGAGTCTCAGCTAGACCAAGTTCCCAAGGAAGTCCAGCATATTTGATGCCGGTCCAGCGGGAAGCACCAGTTCCACCATCGTGCGCAGAAATGAGAATGTGATCCGCCTTGGCCTTTGCAACACCACTTGCAACAATACCAACACCAACTTCTGATACAAGCTTGACAGATACTCGGGCGCGAGGATTTGAACACTTTAAATCATAAATGAGCTGCTTGAGGTCCTCGATAGAGTAGATATCATGATGGGGAGGCGGTGAGATAAGACCAACACCGGCGGTGGAGTGTCGTGTACGCGCGATAGATGTCGAGACCTTATGACCAGGAAGTTCACCACCCTCGCCAGGCTTTGCGCCTTGAGCCATCTTAATTTGAAGCTCATCGGCATCCGCGAGGTAATTAGAAGTAACACCAAAACGGCCGGATGCCACTTGCTTGATGGCAGACCTCATAGTATCACCATTGGGAAGGACTTGAGAGCGTTCAGCATCCTCACCACCTTCACCAGTGTTGGATTTTCCGCCGAGCCTATTCATAGCGATGGCAAGCGATGAATGTGCTTCCATAGAAATAGAGCCGTAAGACATCGCACCCGTTACGAAACGGCGAACGATCTCATTCCAAGGCTCGACTTGTTCAATGGGGATGGACGTGACGTTCTCATAGCGGAATTCCAACAGTCCACGAAGATGGACACTCCTGGTTTGTTCGTTGGCGTTGCGAGCGTATGCATCATATGCACTCTGATTCTTCTCTCTTACAGCGTCTTGGAGGTTAGCGATTCCGCTTGGATCGTTTATATGTGCTTCTCCACCATCTCGCCAGTGATATTCGCCAGATTCCGGCATACCAGGAGGAAGGATCGTCTCCCGGCTGGGCCACCCACGTTCATGAAGCTCGAACATATCCATAGCAAGTAGATCGAAGGTAGCGCCTTGAATACGACTTGCTGATCCAATGAAACATTTGTCGACAACTTGGCTATGTAAGCCTAAGATCTCGAAGATCTGAGCACCCTTATACGATTGCAGGGTTGAGATACCCATCTTCGACATAACTTTCAGTATGCCATTGTCTACGGAATGACGGTAGTTCTCGAGAAGCTTCTCCGCAGATGCCTCGTCCTTCACCCTGTGATTATTGGTAAATTGACAATAATTATTTAAAAAATAAAGACAATAACTTACAAGCCCTCGCGAGCCACTTTGTGAATGGTCTCCATCACCAACCAGGGGCAGATAGCGTCTGCGCCATACCCAACCAGGACGCAGAGGTGGTGGACTTCACGAGCTTCAGCAGTCTCGACCATAAGCGCGACTTTAGCACGCTTCTTCTGAGAAGTGAGATGATGATGAACGCCACCACAAGCGATTAAAGCAGATAGAGGTACACGGTCAGGACCTGTAGCGCGATCACTCAGAATGATAACCTTGACGCCGTCTTCAATGGCTTGGGTAGCTTCACTGCAAACTCGTTCTAGAGCGAGTTGGTATCCTGGAAGGCCTTCTGCCTTGGGGAAAGTGATGTTGATGGTGCGAGAAGGCCAAGTCGTGTAAGAAGCCTTCAAGTTTTTCATGGCATTCATTTCCTCGATAGAAAGCACGGGTGAAGGCAGGAGAATGCGATGACACTGTTGAGGTTTCATATCGAGGAGATTGCCCTCAGGACCAACATAGGCCTCGAGGGACATAACAATGTTTTCACGAATGGGATCAATAGGAGGATTAGTCACCTGGGCAAAGAGTTGCCTGAAATAGTCATAGATAAGGCGTGGTTGAGTGGACATGCATGCAAGAGGTGCATCGTTGCCCATCGATCCAAGTGCCTCCTTTCCATCAGTGATCATAGGAAGCATGAGTAAGTGAAGTTGTTCCAGCGTAAAGCCGAAGGCGAGCAGTTTAGGATCTGTGCTAACAGTGTAGTCGTCGAGAACAGGTTCAAGTTGGATATTACTACGCTTGACGCGTTTGATGATGTTGGGGACTTGGAGGACATGAGCTTCGACCCATGAAGCAAAGTTTTGCTTAGACGCTGTGTTGCGCTTGAGTTCTTTATCATCAACCACACGTCCTTCGAGGGTATCCACGAGAAGCATGCGACCAGGCTTAAGACGACCCTTCTGAACAACCTTTTCCGGAGCGAGGGAAACGGCCCCTACTTCCGAGGCGCAGACCATGATGTCTTCGTTCGTAATGATGAAACGACAAGGGCGGAGGCCATTTCGATCCAAGTTGGCACCACAATAACGACCATCGCTGAATGCAAAAAGGGCGGGGCCGTCCCAAGGTTCTTGGAGACAAGCTGCCCAGTTGTAGAAGGCCTTCTTCTCGGGTTCCATGTTTTCATTTCCTTGCCATGCTTCAGGAATCATCATCATAACGGCTTCAGGGAGAGTAACGACGCCATTCACGACCAACAGTTCCAGTACGTTGTCGAAAGCAGCCGAGTCGGAGCCGCCGTTTTCAATGATGGGGTAAAGAAGATCAAGTTGCTCGCCGAAATTCTGAGAAGACAAAACACCTTCTCTGGCACGCATCCAATTCTTATTTCCGCGAACAGTGTTGATCTCACCTGAAATTAGATTGAGCTTTTGAATGACTGGATAGTCTTTGGTACATACCGTTATGAGCAGCCCATCTCATAGGCTGAGCACGGTCCCAACTAGGGAATGTATTGGTGGAGAAACGAGAATGAACCAACGTGAAGTGAGACCGGTATAGGACGTGGTTTAGATCATGATAGTAATTATACACTTGGGGTGGTGACAGTTGCCCTTTGTAAACGATATTCTTCGACGAGAGGGAACAGATATAAAAGCCTTTGGAAAGGCCGCTATGGTGAAAAATCAGTACAATGTTGGAAAGGCTACAGAAGTGTGGTAACGAACATAGAGTGGGTGGAATGTTTGCGTAGTACGTAAAGTTGACGCTCAAATTGTCCTGCGCCGAAAGTGCCTTCCTGGCTGGAATTTCCATCGCCGTAGTGGCTGCGGAGTACGACAAAGGGCTGAAGTATCACGGGTTCTTTACTACTAGCAGCAGGTCCAAGAATGGTACCATCGGTTGGAACCTCTCGCCACCCAAGAACGCGAAGACCTAGATCTTTTGCAATCTTGGTAAAGATGCCTTGCTGATTCTGCAATTGTACTGGATCGTTCTTCTTAAAGAAAACATTTCCAACAGCATACTCTCCAGGTTCTGGGAGAAGGCAACCGATGTCCATCTCTACCTCTCTCTTAAAGAACTCGTGAGGGATACCTGTCATCACACCAGCACCATCACCATCGCGACTATCAGCTCCAGTCGCACCTCTGTGTGTCATGGCGCACAAAAGCTGACGAGCATCTGAGACGATCTTGTGGCTCCTTTCACCTTTGATATGGCAGATGAAGCCAACACCGCATGAATCTTTTTCATTTTCATTACTATAAAGACCCTGGTCTGCAGGGAGAGCCCCTGACCAGGATTTTTCGTCGCGCTTCACTGCATTGAAACTCTCGATGTTTTCGGCTGAAGCGTGCTCGGATACGAATGGCAAGTCAGATAGAGTGATGTCGCTAGACAGGGTATGGGCCATGGACTGGAAGTGAGCTGAGGTGAGCAACTAGAACGATGTAACCGGGTGAAGATTCGCCCAAGTTGCGGGATGGAAGAAAGAGTGAGAACGCGGCAGGGAGCGGGTGATATCAACTTTAATTGATAGCGAAGAATGCAAACCTAAGCATCTGGCCACATGACCTGCCAAGTGCCAAATCTTTCACCGATGACCCGTAACTCGGCCGACTTAATCTCGAGATATTCATCGTCTTCTCATCTTCTAACGACGCGGTCGGGATACGTTCATATATGACCCAGGCACACGCCAAATCTCCTGGTTCGTCCTGTGGGGAAGAGATAAGAAACTGTCATTCCTTTGTAGAGATTGGGTAAAGTATATGTACATTCTGTACTATTAAATAGGAACGTCGTGTTGTCGCCAACGGTCGCTTACCAGCCAGGCATACAACATGCTGCCAGTATGCTGCCCCCATGATAGATACTCCGAAAAGACCCTTAACATAGAAAGGTCTAGAAATCTAACATAAATGTGAAATACGACTAGCAACGCCTCGCCCAACACAAGTGTGTGTTAATTGGCAATCAGCTGCCGATCACACCAGTGTGTTGTGCATCTTAGGAATCAATCTCATTTACGGTGCTCAAATATTCCTCTGCTCATTGGCTCGTTAATTAATTTCTCGGCCCGGCCTCCTGGCACTATGTACCATTAATATAAGTGAATGGATCAAAGCGCTTTCAAACTTCTCAAGTTTCGTCGAGGAGGTACTTTCATTATTCACTAATTTCTGAAGATTTAACACCCGACACCGCCTCTAATAGTCCGACTCGGTAGGCTCGTTATGGCACAGAGAGTAGTTCGTTACAATCGGAAACGTGGTATGACTGCTTGACTGAGATCTATTTCATGGCAGAATACCTAGTTTTTATATGATGTAGGAAAGCTTTTATAGCTTCAGCCGACGGTGACTCCCAAGAACTTCTCAAGTCCATATATACAAGTATATACAGCTGCGCTGGCAAAAAAAAACCCACTAAAGATACAAATACATACGGCTATTTACAGTACAATCGAGGAGCGGATATATTAACCGGCACCGGCACCGTCATGAAGCGCACAGCAAACAGCAGCTATAAATTCGTAATTGAGTTCGGGAAAAAGTAAATTAAGCCGGTCAACCGCAACTGACCTTTGTGATGTCCGTTATATTGACGAACAGTCTCACCGGAGGACATCTCCCATAGTCGTGCTGTATGGTCAGACGAAGCTAGAATACGATATTGAGCGACTCGACACAGGTTGGGTAGTCTTCACGAACCTGTTACTAGATAGGCAGAATCTGCACTAAAAGCACAGTCCCATACCCACCTTTGATGTCCAACTAGATTTTTCTCCAATCGAAATTCGAAATTTCCATAGATTGCCCATATCCTGACAGTCGTGTCTGCAGAACAGGTAGCTAGGTACCTTGGTTTATAGATAAGTTGTTATTTCAGCCGCTGAAAGATCACATACTTTGAATCAGGACTAAGCAAGCACCGTGTTAAATATTTATTGTGTGCAATGAAACGTGTCACAGCTTGGAAGCGGGGAAGTCCAGTATGTTCGTCATTTATCCTCCAGACGAAACATTGTCCCTAACATTTGGTCAGTAATATTCAATATCAATAAAGCAATCTCTTACTCTGTTATTACCAGCCACTAAAAATGAACCATCCGAGGACAAGGTCACCGAACGGATGGGGATGTCTGCTGCTGGAGTCTTTGATCTCATACATATCAAACGCAATTTAATTACAGGAGAACTATGCTCACCAATTCATGCAAGCAAACAATATCAGATAAATCCCATTGTTTTATGCTGCCGGCTTGATCACAGGAAATAAGCTCGCCTTGATTCGGGTGTATGATAACGTCGTTTACTAGGATGATCTGAATACGTGTCGAGAGTGGTTTATGTATGGACGACGAACCAGGGGATCCATTGTCATAAGTACGATATAAAAGAGTGGTCCTAGGGATATTAATCAATTTCTTCCTTTTCTCTGTCTATAGTACTATTATATACGTACCGCAAATCCCATACCTTGATCGTCCCATCTTCACTTCCGGTTACCAGCCATTTGCCTTCGCTATGAAAAGAAACTGTTGTGACATTTCCGGTATGACCTTCAAAAGTGACAAGCTGTGATCAAGTTTATTTCCGTTGTCTCCGTTAGACCTCATTGACACGTACGGGGTCATTGGACGAGCTTGTGATTTCGTATATGCTGACTTTCTTGTGTATAGCAGCTGCGAGAAGACGTTTACTAGGCAGGTCATCAATACATATTTGTGATGAAGTTTCAAACTTGTATTACTCTGGAGATATTGCTAGACGATTCACTTGCTAATTTAAAACGATAAACTTTTAGCAAAGTACGAGGACAGGGGAATGTAAGTCTTACGCCAGACTCTCCGGAACGTGCAATTGTGCGAGAACATATTCCGCTCCAAGCTTCCCAGAACCTAATTTCATGGTCGTATGATCCTGTTACAAGAATTACAGACATATCATGACGAGCACCACCAGGTTTCGATGTCTGAACAGGCGCTGGCATAGAGAAACAAGCTGTCCAGAATCAGATTAAGACTCGATTCGTTGGGACCATCACGTGATGAGAAAGACAACGGACAGGTGGACAGTGGACACACAACTTCATGCACACGAAGTCCATATCCGAACCACGGACCTGGCTTTTGTAATCTCCTGACCTATTTCGCTCGAGCTTATTTGGGTACTCGGAGCTACCACTATGGTGTACAGGACTTTAGTATGCCACCGTATTCCGTGTCTTGAGGCCTGGCGACAATTCGATTTGGTACCAAATCTCTACATCTAGAAGCATTTGAAGGAGCCGCAGTTCTGTTTCAACTCCTCTTACCCGAGGATCAATAGGCATCCTTAACTACCTACCCTCATTTCACATTAATAGCAGTATCTGGTTAACGCTGCATGGTCTCCATGTGTCGATGAAATCCACACGTCTGAGAAAAGATGTCCTCAACTTGGCTCGGCATCCGCTACCACACCGTGCGTATCTCGCAATGATCCGTTAATGAACATGTGCCTTGGAATAGACAACTCTACAACGCAGTGGCTCTCAAAACCCTCCAGTTATTTCCGATCCCGCGATGTTGATGGTTTGGTTATCGAAAAAAACCACGCATTCCTGGCTTCTTCCTTAGGAAAGCTGCGCTAAACTTGAAGGCAAGTTTTCATTATCATTCACATCTAAGTTGCAGGGCATCTTCGACTTCGTCTTCCTATGTAATACTGCATAGGATTTCCCGACTGCGACACCAATTCCGTGTCTCTAGTCACACCTGTGCTCTTTTCATTTCCTAACGCCGACCACTGCTGCACCCAATACAAGTATATATACTTGCACTTAGGGATGGATCGTCAATTTCGTAGTCCCCTCCGGATTTCTTCTATTTGGGCTATGAACGCTTTTCCAGTTCGTTGAAAGACCCAACACCAGACTCGTTCCAACCCCCCCTAACTTACCTTCTCTAGGCAGGAACACGCGTATTCTACTGGCTTGCCGACGGTCGGACTATGTATGGAACAGTCGAGGGCTCCAGTCGTCTTGATGATGTAGGTTGAATTTCTTTTTCTGAAGAATGTTGGCCTATTGATGTCGATTTAACTTAGGGGTCACAAGCCCTCGTCATTCGTGAAGATGGTACCGGTCGAACAATCACTCTCCCGTACGTGTCACGCTGGCTTATTCTCTAATTATTACATCAATTGACAATGTTCTTGCTTTAGGGCTACCGCTGTCAATAGGGTTACATGAAGTGGGTTTACTGTGCCAATGGACTTGTATTTGTACTCTCTTTTAAACAACTCGGATTCTCGCGTGGCGGTTGTGATGGACAGGCTCGTTATTTATTTGTAAAAGTACCCATCTATGTTTTCCTTTTCGTCATATTAATTATATTTGGAGCCCTACTTTCCTCTCTTCCTCTCTATTTAAAGAGCCAATGGAGTCATGTTTCAATTCGTACCCCAATTAACATGAGGCTGCAACTTACCATGCTTCTTGAAGTCCTGCCAAGTGCCACCAGAAGAACCGAACACATCAGATCGGGGAACACATTTATGAGTGCAGGCAAAAGGAGCATATCAAAAGTTCTCACATCGTCAACACTGGCAAGAACCAATGATATCACTACATATATAGGATGGAAGAATTGTATTTCTGGAACATCGCTCCGAACGGTATATAGTTTAGAACCCCATCAACATGTTCTTTTAAGGAGTTAAGTGTGAATGAACCCAGTCTAGCAGTACTGGAAGAAGTAACAAATGAACAATTGAATAGTTTGTGGCTCGTAAAGCTAAAGAACGATATGACGGGTTGACAGCGCACTCAGCGATTGGTGATAGTTTCTCGCTCGATAACGAGGTTGTAGAGAAGACATCTAAGAAAAGGGCGCCAAAAGCAAGTAGGGATTTGTCAAGATCGAAGCTTATTTCCAAAGTTAACTTCTCTTCACTGGGGCGTCGGTGCCGTTATTGATGGGTGGGTGAGGTCCCGACATCCAATAATTGGCAATCACCCCAAATTGAAATTGATCTATTGCATGTTCGTCACCGTTGGAAGATCCTTTATTATAGATTTGATCAAGTCGAGTATGCAGAAAAATAAACAACGTCGTACCCTAATCAAAACACTTAGTCTTTGGCCTGCCTCCTTTCCTGGTTCAGGCTCGATCGAATGTTTGTATTTGTAACGTATATCACCACTTTTGATTTAATGAGAGGCATATGAAATAATGATCAACATGAATAATTACCTTTGTAGGTATACGCTACCAGAAGGTAGAGGAAGTTTAAACGATGCACCGTCCTCAGCCTCCAGATGTAGTAGTCTTTCAGCACCAATGCTTACGCCAAGAATCCACGTTCCACTTGCATCTACGTTGTCGATATGGGGTGAGATGTAACCCGTGGTAGCCAAATGGAGTAGGTGCGTTTGCACGTTTTGGCTGGGACACAGGGCATACAACCGCTGTAGTATAACCGAAAGACCCTCAAATTCACTGTCTGGCCAAGCAGCGAGGTGCATCTCACGATAATCGCGAATGACCCCATCATAATGCCCCTACACACAATGTGCGTTAATGCATGGTCCTGATAGCGGGATGCTCAAAGCGCTACGTACTTCTTGAAATTCGTAGTATTCATCAGGTAAGAAGATACTTTGCACATTAGTAGCAATAGGAGCAGGTAAGGATTGTTGATAATTTCGTCTTCTTCTCCGGGTTTTAAGGCTCTCTATATTGTTCAGTTTGTGTAAGGAAGCTTCCAGCAAGGTCTTCTGTTCCTCCACTCCGAAGTAATCCGGCCAAAATGTAAAGCCATCAGGGCATGAGTTTCTGGGATGAGTAGTTGAGGTCGCATAGTATCTGAAGCTTGACGACGTTGTAGCACGAGGATTCGAGGCAAAAACCCGGCAATGCGAACGAATAAGTAACCTGACGAACATTTGAGGGAAAGGGCATAGTGAATATGCACAGCCACTGCACAATTAGGATCGCTCAGGGTTGCTACTTAGCGTCCATCGTTGTCCTTCTCACTGTTTTCATGTACCTCTCATGGTCTCTGCTGCTCAGGATGGAAACATACAGGAATCGGATACAAGTTGGTCAATTCTCATATATAATAATATATTGCTACGACTAATTATTGACAAAAAAGCAGAACAGAGCGCCAACATGCAGGCAGCAGTAGCACGCACCCTCACGCGCAGTATGGCGTTATATTTTTCTCGACCAGTTCGCCTTTTCCGTCCTTCAAAAAGTACCTCTAAATATCGAGTATTGTCTTTCTTGAGCTGAACAATCACCAAGTTAGTGGCTGGCAGTCCTTGAGAAGCATGGCCGTACATCAAGGAGCTACATTCGACCCAAAATTTCTTTTTTCTGTGGTGAAACTTCAGGGGGTGCGTTGTCAAATCGACTTAAATGGTAGCATCAACTAAATCGAAATTTAGTTCGGTATTATTCAGAAGCATTTCTTCCCCCCAATGATAGTCAATGCGATGCTTGGAACAGTTCTATGGACTACGTATGCTGAAACATACTCCTTGGTAGAAGGTACTATGTTCAGTCATCCGATCATAGCTGCTTCTCTGTCTGGGGGGATTGCCGGAGGAACACAAGCCCTCGTAGCTGCGCCCGCAGAAAATGTGCGACTGTTAATCGAACGCGGAACTGGACACTCTTGGGCTCAGGCATGGAGAGAACTCATTCGACATACTGTAGCAACAGAGTCTATATCCCATAGGGCTCAACTTGAGAAGGCTCGTGAGCTTCGGAACTGGCTTAAGGAGGTAGGTGAAATGACAGGGCGCGGTTGGAACGGTTGGGGATGGGGATGCGCCAAAGATATATGTGGTTAGTCAAAGGACAATCAGTTTACGCCCTCGTCCTTATTCATTTCCGTTCAGCTTTCTCAGCTTTCTTTGCCATATTCGAAATCACGAGAAGGGTCGGCCAAGTAGCAAGGTCTCGATCGGAAGACATTATATCGTACATTGATTCACGAGGAACACGGCTTTCTAGTGCCCAGGACCAAATACCACGGACCATTAACAGTATCACATTAGTGACTGGGGGTGTAAGTTTTCAATTTGTCTTCGACTTCGATATCCCATCTGATAGGAACAAAGGTTGTGGCAGGTCTAGCCTACGAGGCGATTTGTAGGCCTTGGGACAGAGCACGACAGATTATCTTCCTCGGTAGCCGAGAAACCAACTGGTCTCAGATGTTCAAACCTATTTTTGACGCTGTCCGCACCGAAGGGCCCATGGTTCTCTTCAGAGATGCGCAAATAGAACCCGCTGTAAAGACGAGAGGCATACGTGGAAAGTTATATGGCGCTTTTCGCACCCTGGGTCGTGTTGGTCCATGGGGTGTAGGTTTCTTGGTTTGGGAAATGTATGGACCGGGTATATCATAAGTCGCGACAGAGACATCACATAGACGGTGAAATGTTTTGTTATGCTAATCTTGGTTTAAGCTTCATTCGCTATGCTCTTGAACATGAACATATTTATCGTCTAATCTAATGATTACGTAATACACTGCAACTCAATAAAGTTTCGAAAACTGAAATACATCCCAATTCCTAAACTTCGTTTGTTTTAGAGCATCGATTACAATCACTGCATTCTCTTCCTTCTAATCATCATCATGCCTCGCTGTACTCGTAAAAGCTGTGGTGCCGAATACATAGAAGGATCAACGGACATGTGTATCCATCACCCTGGCGCACCGGTCAGTAGCCACCAAGGACCCACACTTCGGGCATAATTGACAGAAGATAACAGGTATTTCATGAAGGTTTGAAGTCCTGGTCATGCTGCTCCGACATCAACAAGCCTGTTTTGAGCTTTGATGATTTCATGGGTATCAAAGTACGCTGACAAGAGACCGAGATATCGCCATAAATTTAAGTTTAATGTTAACAGGGTTGTAGTGAAATTGTCGGGCACACCACGGAAGCACCAAAAGCCCCAGATCCTAAACCTTCGGCTCCTACTACCGAATTTAATGTGACAGAATCTAAGGAGGCTGGCAAAGAAACGTATACATCTCGCCCAGCTCAATTCGTGTCCGAAGGCAATACCAATTCAGAACCTTTTAAACCCGTTCCCATCGTTGAAGAAGAGGACGATTTGACCATTTCTGTCGCCCCCGGAACAATGTGTAAGAGGAAGGGATGTGGTGTTGTCTTTATAAGTGACGAAGAAAACAGGCAAGGAGATGGCCCGGGGACTGTCTGTATTTATCATCCTTCACCAGTCCGTGGAAGTTGTTTCCATTTCTCTAACACTTACCGTTAACGCACTTTTATATAGCCTATTTTCAGGGAAGGGAGCAAGGTAGGTCAATATACGTTTATAACAACACAGCGCAATCAATGATGAGATAGGGATATTTATGTTGCAAACGCCGTGTCTTGGAATTCGACGAGTTTTTGAAGATTCAAGGGTGCAAAACCGGTCGTCATCTTTTCGCACCTCGTAGTACGGCAGAGCCAAAGGTTGGTCAATATCTTCATCTTATTACAATAACTTGTGGATGATCAAAACCCCTTATAGGAAGAACTTGTTCATTGTCGAGTCGATCATTACCAAACGCTGGACAAAGTCTATGTCTCTATTTTTGCCAAAGGTGCTGACAAGGAGCTCAGCGTAATCAATTTTGACTCTCCCGAAAAGGTACTTTGTATTTGTTGCAAACTAACTTATACCATCTTCGTCCTTACTGGTATATATTAGGTTACCCTCGATATCTTCCTTCCTGGGTCAAAACGTTTTACCCGCGTGCTGAACCTATTTGGTCCTATCGTTCCTGAGGAAAGTAATTATAGTTTTTTCAACACGAAGGTATACACTTTATTTAATTACTTGTGCTTTCAAGAGGAATTGATCATTACTAGGTCGAGTTACAACTTCAGAAGCAGGACAAACGGGGATGGGTACTATTGGAAAAGAGTGACCGTGACTTGGGTGGTATAAGTTATACTTTCGGAGTGGGGGGAAGAACGGGCACTGTTGGAGGAAAGAAGCTATACCTAGATGAAGCTAACAGACCTCGTTCGTAATCATTAATACCTCGAAACACAATCATAATGTAAAATACCCTCATAAATATAAGTCTAACCAAGTCCGTGTATATCTATAAAACTCCAGGCTTCTCTATGGTTTGGAACATCTGGATCATGTCGCCCACGCGAAGATCATCAAACCCTGTGAAGCTCAAGCCGCATTCTGAGCCTTTGCGCACTTCTGTTACGTCTTTCTTCAAAACGCGCATGGTATCTAATGAACCTAAAATGACTGTCAATATTCCACGATTAACCCAATGAAATGTGGAGCGCGTACTTTCATGAATAATCTTGCCGTCTCGGACAACACGGGCGAACTTCGCTTTTTCAACAATGCCGTTCGTGACACGGCAGCCAGCAATTTTCTTCACTTGTTTCGCTTTTAGTTGAATGTCGAACAATTGAAGAACAGTAGCTTCGCCCGTAACTTTAAACTCTTTGATTGTTGGTAGAAGCCCAATCACTTGTTGCTGTACATCCTCCATGAGACGATATATGATCGTAGATTTAGTTATAGGGACCGCGTTTTGGACAGCCAAGACTTCCACAGATCTGGGTACGGCAACAGAAAAAGCTACGAGGGTTGCTGTAAAGTATGTAATTAGATGAGAATGGTAAATAGAGACTCGCAAATGCGTACCATTCACAGCTTTAGCCATTAAGACGTCGGATTCTGTTACATCACCAACCCCAGAGGAAATAATTCTGGATACAGCGATCTTATTGCCAATACCTTGTAGAGCCCCGGCCACGGCTTCGGCGCTTCCACTTACGTCTGCCTTGATGATGAGCTTAAGTTCCTTCGGGCCAGTTGACTCGGTTGATGTGGGAATAATTTGCTCATCCTTAGTGTCTAATTTGCGTCGTTCCCTCTCCTCCTTCCGCACAGCATTGATAGCGTCGACGTCATCTAATGAAGCTGCAATGCTTGTCTTACGCACTCGATTCGCAAGAGCCTTTTTTACGTCTGTTTCTTTGCCATCTAAGACATCGTCCCCTGCATTAGGTAGAGACTTCCAGCCCGAAACGGTGACGGCCATGCCAGGGTAGGCGACCTTGACAGACTTCCCAGAACAGTCGGTCATGGCTCGAACTTTGGCTTGATGGTTGCCACTAAGGATATGAGACCCTGTTTTGAGGCATCCTCTTAGTACGAGAACGGTAGACACCGGACTGTATGAATTCTAATAAGTTTAATTATAACGTCTTAATACAAGTATCTTACCCTAAGCCTTTGGTCATTTTTGACTCTAGGACGTATCCGTGAACTGGACCCTCTTTTTCTGCCCGAAGATCTTGAACCTCTGCTATTGCTGAAAGTGTTTCAACGAGGTCTGGCAGGCCTTTCCCAGTTAACCCTGATACTTCCACGGATGGAACATCACCCCCAAATGATTCTAGCTGGATACCCTCCGCAAGCAGAGCCAACTTCACAGCTTCCTAATGACACAATCAGGTATGTCTTCTGAAAAGCGAGTTGGGACTTACGACGTCCGCGTCCGGTTTGTCAACCTTGTTAATAGCTACCACGAGGCCCACTCTACCAGCATCCTTCTGTAGGAGGTTAATAACCTCTTTGGTTTGGGGCATTATTCCATCATCTGCTGCCACAACAAGGACGACAATATCTGTTATACCTGCACCACGTGCCCGCATAGCTGAAAAAGCGGCATGTCCTGGAGTATCCAAGAAAGTGATGGACTGCTGTCCTTGTGAAGAATTAACGGGTACGGAGAAAGCTCCAATGTGTTGTGTAATCCCTCCCGCCTCTCCTTTTGCGACTGCTGATGAGCGCAAAGTATCCAATAACGTTGTCTTTCCATGATCAACATGTCCCATTATTGTCACAATCGGTGCTCGGTTGGGTAGAGAAGATGGATTGGGATGAGGGGGGCTAATGAAGGTTAGATATGTGGAAGAATGTGTAAACACCGAACTTACGGAGGGTATATGTCAAAAGCGGCTTCATCGTCAACTATAGGATTTCGACCTAGTTCCTCCGCCAAGAGCACGGCGTAATCAGCAGTCAGGACTAATGCGTTTGTAAGTCATGTTGTATTTTTTTCTGTTCATGGATGCTCATACCATGGTCATGGTTGGCTTCCTCCGCCATCCCAGCTTCCTTCATCTTTCTGATAAGGCGTCCTGAGGTAATCGGTCAGTATATAACCATATGGTAAATAAGATCCGGCTGTACCAAGCTTGACGTCAAGTATTCTTGCAAGAGTTCCTACGGAAACTACACTTGGGATATAAACATCCATCTTAGGTTTGGGTTGGAAGCGGGGAGTACGCGGTTCGGGTTTCCGGATTTGAGTGGTCTGGATTTGTGGTCGTGATTTTTGTCGCTTATCCTCATTGTTGCTATCAAGTTTTTGGACGACAGAGCCACGAGTCTTATAAGGATCTGTTCTTGAGCGCATGGGCTTCCTTGACGGTTGAGGTTCGTCTTCTTGAGCGTCTACGAAAGCGTCATCATCGTAGAATGTAGGTTCGAGCGAAATCGCATCGACTGGTGTGCCTGTCGAGCTGACAGCCCCCTTAGCTTTCGTTTGTACTGCCTGTTTATTATTCGGGTATTTTTGTTCTGGCCGTACAAAATTCGGTCGGTTGTTTGGATGTCTATTGTTATTATGGGTGGTTGCGAATGAGGATGGGGTCCATTTCGGGGCAGACCACTCGCGTTGAGGTTTTCTGTTGGACTGTGGGGGTTCTTTGTAACGAAAATTAGTTAGAGCTCTTCGGCTTCGATAGATAAATTACGAACGGCGTTCAGTGTTCCAAGAACGCGAAGGGCCACCTTCATTTTGTCCCGGTCTAGCCCATGTTTTCGGAGTGGATACTTTCTAGAGATTTTTTGAGTATGCTTTTTCCAGTGTCACAACAGCTGAGCTAACATCAGAAGCGGTTATAGGCCCCCACTTTTTGGGAGTAGGAAATTGTCCAGATGATTGACCAGGAACCTATGAAATGAAAATTAGGTCACAAGATAGGTGAAAAATTGGGGGAAATAATACCTTAAGTTTAGCGGCGGTTGCTGCAGACCTGGACTGGATGTGCGAGCATCGTAGGATAGGAAGGACCGATTTATGGCTCTGCATGAAGTCCTAGTTGGGGACGGTGCAGAAAGAGAGATGATAGGCTGGCACGTGACTCCAACTCCGTTCCATCACGGCTACACTCTTTTCCTGCCATATGCAGGTTCTCAGTAGAAATATCTCCGTTGTGTCTCGCTCCTATTGCCGTACTTATGCCCTGAGTCGCTTTCCGAAGCGCACAGTTGGTGTTACAAGAACTCGTGAAGTACCCCCGCGTGTGGATCCCAATGCCCCACAACATCCTCGCGGCTCAATACCGCTTGAAAATACCGCTTCTGAAGTCGAATCCCCTCTATGGCATACCTCTCAGCGACCTCCAACTGACAATCCTATCGATGGGCTCAACAGGTTGTTGATGTACAGCGACACCCTTATTATTGAACGGTAGGTCCAACCAATATCATACCCACAGTACATTGACTGCCCTCAGGCAAGTGGAGATGTTGAATATCTTCGTGGGCTTCGAACAGTGCAATAAATATACTATCAGTGAGATATTCTTAAGCTTCCTCAGCTATAGCGCATAATCATGCGCATACAACCCAACAGCGAACGAACAAGGCGAAAATGTCGGTTTCATTGCTGAAGAAGAAAGGGGTTTACTTGGTACAATAGCACGTCAGGCGTTTGCGACTCATAGACCATTTAAAGCTGTCATATTGGATACTAGTGGTTCTCCCGTCCTATGGGTAAGAGAACGTAATTTAGGCGCTGATCCGTACATTCCCAACTATGAATCCATAGGTTCGACGACCGTTTGCCTGGATTAACTCGAGGATGTACGTCCAACGTTTGAAAGACCTTTCGACCTACACCCCCGATGGACAGCCGGTTCTGGACACGTTTGGGGAGGTGCAGCAAATATGGCATCCATGGCGCAGACGTTATGATCTGTTTCTCAGGTAATTTTGGTCCAAGTTTGCGGTAGTGAGGTTTGTATAACACTGACTGCCCCAAAGAGAGAGTCAGAGACGAATTTTATCGTTAGCATCGGAACCACAACCAAAACCAGAGCCGGCTGTTTTTACGCAAGTTGCAAAGGTCGACGCTCCTTTCCTTGCATGGGACTTTAGGCTTCTAGATGGACGAGTACAGGATATTGCTTTCATTAGCAGAGCCTTCCGTGGCTTTGGGAGAGAAGTGGAGCCCTAGTCTGCTTATTATGCTTGATTTATCACTGACCCCTGTTGCCCCAGATATTCACTGATACAGGTAATGAAAAATCCCACTATCACCGTGCTGGGCCGCTATAAATTATGGATCTTCACAAATAGGTCGCTATTCGATAAGCTTTAAACCTATCGCAACTCTTGCAGATAAACAGGGATATATCCCTCAAATTAGCTCAAGAGTGTTGAGCCTGGACGAACGAGCCGTACGTCTTCACTGTATAATGGACTGTAGTGTACTGACATCGCTTTTTAGCTGTTCTTAGCACTTGCACGTAAGTTACTAATTTTCTTTATGGTATTTTCAAGTAGGACCTGACTAGCTCTACAGTGAACATCGATTTTGATTATTTCTCTAGACATTCTGGTGTTGGATCGTGAGTCACTTCTCACATTGATTTAGGAAATAGTCTTATCATGGACCACAGTGGTGGACTGTTTCACTTCTCATCCTGGGACTGATTTTTGGTATCTATATATGAGGTCCTTTGACATGTATTGCTTCCGTCGATCATGAACTGCGAACCAAAGCTTCATGGCGTTTGAACTTTAAGTCTATGTTTGGGTTTGTTTAATTCACTCCCTAACCGTGCTTTGAAGTGAATATAACCGGGAATTTGGCTCTCTCCATTACACATGTTCTTACAAGAAAAATAAACCAGAAGGGAAATATCCATCCACGAATAGTCAAATAAACTCTGAAGATTTATGACATGTTCTTAATAAGATGGATCGAAGGGGTTTTACATACTAACGCCTCATGATGTCCATATATATGTGTATCAGTTTTATGAACTAAAATTACAAACTTATGTGAAGGGTAATACATCAACCTTCTCAAACTCAGCGGCCTCAACGAAGCCACGTTGTGGATCGTCACGTAGGCACGTGAGGCGCGATTAGTGAATGTCACGTCGCATCTGGAAATTAGAGGTTACAACCATGGTCTATATTACTCCCCCAGACCAATCAACTCCAGGAAAGCAATCCTACGCAGATGCCTATAGTAACATCCTTGCAGCACATCGCCGCTCACCCTTGACGTCAGCTTCGTCTGTCGTAATGTTAGTGGCTCCGGATGTTGATGCACTATGTGCCTCTCGAATGCTTGCGCGTTTATTCAAACAGGACGACGTGATATACACAATTGTACCAGTAGCCGGTGTCGAAGACTTCACTAGGGTTAGGGAAGAACTGAGAGAAAATAATGAAGTACGCTGTTATGATGCATATCATCATGTCACTCGATCAGCTAATTGCAGCCTTGCAGCTGCATACACTCATTCTACTCAATGTGGGTGGATACCTGGATCTACCGTCACCGAACTGGTTTGGAGATTTTCGGACAAGCATTACTATTCATGTTATTGATTCTATCCGACCGCGGAACTTGTCAAGTCTGTTTGGTACAGGGGAGAATGGGGATAGAATCATTGTATGGGACGATGGAGAAGTAGATCAGTTGATGGAAGAAAAGAATTCTTGGGAAGCTCTGGAGGTGTGTATGCTGAACGCTCAGCCGCACGGGTGTTGATCCATGTCAAGTATGAACCATGGTCTGACTCTGATGAAGAATCTTCCGAAGAAGAGGAAGAGGAAGAGGAGGAGGAAGACCTGGAATTCGAAGGTGACGCGGAGGCTAGTGGTCCGAGGAAACGGCGGCAATCAGCTGGGCCTCCTAGAGGCAAGCGACGTCGCCTGGATGATGATGCTCATGATGCAAGTGGCCAACCTTCTCGTAATTCCCGTTACTGATATTTCGTTAGCACCCCCGTCGAATGACTCGGGACGAGCACGATAGGCACGTTGTCCGACTCAACAAATATTATACCGGTGGCACTTGGTATGGCCAAAGTGTTGCCAGTACGATTTACACCCTTGCCACCGTTCTCGAACGTGTGGATAACGATTTTCTTTGGTATGTTTGCCCAAAGTGAAGTGTTGGTTTTTCGAATATTGATAGATGCTAGGCTTGCAATTCTTGGACTGACATTTCAATATCTTACCTCTCGGATTTCGCGTGAGGATTATGAAGTGTATCATAGTCTTTACTATGATGAAGTATCTCGTTTAAACCCTTTACCGTCCGGAGTGAGCTCTTCAAATTCCTTCTTACTATCTCTCAGTCCAGATGACGTGAGTGTTCGCGCAACGGAAGAACTACGCTTCATGTTTTTCCGTCACTGGACCCTATATGATGCCATGTATCACTCAAGTTACGTTGCCAGTAAACTTGGGATATGGAAGGAGCGAGGGCGTAAACGATTAACAGGTCTGCTAGCAAAGATGGGGTAAGATTCAAGTTTATGTTAGAAATCATGTATGCTCAGTACTACATCAGATTCTCATTATTGCAGACACAACAATCATATGCACACATGGACATGGATCTCAAGAGAGTTCTTGTTGATAAGTTTAATGAAACGGCTCCGGAATACGGTCTTGTCGAGTTGACCTATCCGTCCTTCATTCGTTGTTTTGGTTATCGTTCCCAACCCTTTTCAGCAGCAGACGCTGTGGAAGGCATCAGCGCCCTATTGGATGTGGCCGGAGGTTTACCCATAGAAATCGAAGTAGAAGGTGCCAGAAATGGAGGAGAATGGTTTGGTACTGGAAGGGTTTGGGAAACACCCGGTAATGAAGGTAATAGGGACATGAATGAAGATAAGCAGAATGGACCAGGCAATGGGCAATCAGCCGATGGTGATGACGGTACAAAAGACAAGCAGGAAGTTGGTTGGTGGGTGAAGAATTTTTGGACTGCTTACGATGCTTTAGCCGAGTAGGACTTTTTCCATTATGTTTTGTTGCTGGGAATTGACGCTTGGGATAGGTTTGAAGCTTTGCGACAATCAATACGATTATCGATGGCTCTTCATCGTTCGATAATTGAACAAGGCACATCCATCATCGATAAACAGGATATTCGAACAATGAAGAACCATCGCGTTGTAGTAATGACCCAAGGACCAAAGTTGGAGTTATTTTCACATCCAGGGATCTTAATGCGATTAGCGCTGTGGTTAATCGACGCTCTCCGTGATCGAGTACCAGCCTCCCAAGCAAACACAAAAAGCAAACGTAAGGGGATGTCATTCGTGGTTGCTTGCTTGAACGAGAAAAAAGAGGCATACATTGTTGTTGGTGTAACAGCTGCAATGGAATTTGGTGAACACGAGAAAAAGTAGGTGAATTTTATATTGATAATGAAATGTACCTCTGACAGTTTTTTTCCAGTCCCTTTGCTCTTGCTTTTGTGGAGGCCAGGGATAGGTGCAATGCGACAATCCACCATTCTTCATTTGATACCAGCGTCGTCGAGGTACGGAAGGAACATATAAAAACATTTTTAGCAGCTCTTTGCGAAGGGCCGGTATAGATCTCCGAGGAGGAGGTGGCATACTTACCGTAATACGACCTTGTATTTTAGATAATCAAACTTATTGGAACATAATGGCTCAGGGTTGGTATGTTGGAACATGTGGTTAGGATTGTATTAAATTGCCTTGCATTTGCTTCTCTACCTCGACGTTGTTCTTTCCTGAATCTTGTACAACGTGAGAACCTCAGTGCAACGTGCCCTCCGCCGGGCGCTGGAGCCTGAGGCTTGAAAACTAGTGCTGCGTGTTGAAGCAGACACCGCGCCGTAACCTGCCTGCTTTCTCTTTATTAAACCTCATCGTCCAACCTTCATCATGTCCAAACCACGTACAGTCCCGTCCACCCGTTCTTCTCTCTCAGAGTCTCCATACACCTCTGTGTCTTCCATAGACTCGCCCCTATTGTCCGACTCCATTTCCGACTTGCCAAGCTCTAAACAACACGGGCGTCTTGATTCGGATAACATCACAAACTCTTCTGATTCAGACCAACCAATGACGCCTTGGAATCTTCATCCAAACCTCGATCCGACAAAATACAATCAGCAGTACCGTTCTAGTAGCAGTGACGACGACGCCTCGCAGTACCTAGGTCACAACAGATGGAAACAGTCTCATGGCGTTACAAGTACTCCCGGCCAACATTATAAGGCTCTCTCTACAGAGATACATAATACCAATGGTAATTCCCATGCAGACCGCGTGGTTGTTCACAGAAGAGTAAAGTCGAAGAGTCGCTATGTCACTCGAAATGTTCACCACGAGCGTCCAAATTTGTGTAAGTCCTTACCCCTGAGGATTTCACTAGTTCTGACTGTAATAATCCAGCCCGTGATTTCTTCCTCATAGTCGTATTTTGCTTCGTACTTGCATGTTTCTTGTTCTGCCTGGCACGCCCCGCGTTTGCCTCCTGGATATATGTACCCACAGGGTTCTTCGACGAGTAGGTCCAAAGCATAAACTACCAAAGCACAACAGCTAAATACATAAAATAGATTTTAGTGATATTGCAGAATGCTACTCTTCGTAGATTCGTATCCCTCCCTCTCCCCATTTCGTCATTAATGCCTTTCCATCACCTGTCGGCTGTGTAAATGCGACTTGTCCTTCCCGTGCATTTAATGGACAACCATGTATCAGCGTTGCAGCAGCAGCAGTCAGGAGTACACTCGCAATGCCTTGACGACGAAACGTAGATGGAACAAATAACCGAGGAACGCCCATTGGTGTGGGAAGAAGATTTGGATGGCAGAAGAGACCAGTACTGCTATCGACAGTCACAAGTTGCATGGAGTCTTGTGTGGTCGTAATATCGTCAACCGATGCAATGGCCATAGCATGCGATATTTGTTGGGCTATGACACAACCAACAATTTTCTCGCGATTGGAATTGGAGGACGTAGATATTTGTGGTAATAGAAATAGGTATATCTTGGAATTTCGTAGAGATTCTTGCGTTAGCGGAGGTGAAGATAGTGATAGGTTAATTGTTTCGAGGAGTGTATTTATCTAGGAACCATGTATTAAAATCTACATAACTTAAAACACATAAATTTTAAAGACGAACCTTGGACCCTATTTTACCTGAACATATGGCAGGACATGAAATTATCCTTCCCCTCTTCCCACTCCTCAGTCCCACTTGACTATCAATCTGAACGATTCCAGCCTTTGCGCTTTCCCTCTCTTCTTCTTTACCCCACTCCATACCTCGTTGTACCCTTGCACAATGCGCCCGATGCAAAAGCTCGTCTTCAGGAGCTCCCTTGGTATAAGACAACTGGCACAGAACACAAGTGCGTAACGTCGATTGGTCAGTCACAAAGTGTAGCTGAGTCAAGGTTTTCTGCTTTGAAGAAGCCCCGCTCCTTGATTTAGTTGATATCCTCTGTCGTTTGAGTGCTTGAGGTACGTTTTGACTTGTACTTGATGTCAACACCTCTGGGGATAGTCTCTTGCGCTTCGTAACTGTAGGTGTCTCGGATTTTCGTGCACTTTGAAGTAGAACTGAGCCCTGGGTAGCTTTTCGTGAACCATAGGTACGTTTAACACTCATGGTTACTGCGGAAGGGTAGGTTAGGGGTTGCCAAGTAAGTAATCACTAATTTACTAATTAAACAGAGCGCGTTGTTTTGCTTTGCTTGCGTCCCACGCGTGTCCGTGATCACAATCTCAGAATAGAACAGATGCAAAAGAAGGAATTTTGATCAGATTAATGGCTAAAATAAACATTACAAAAGACCGGGAAATAAGGAATGAAGGTAACTAAAAGAATGAACAACAGACTATTAGTGATAAAAAGTCCAGTGCGATTAAAAAGACAGTGATCACATCTTTAGAAAACCATCTTTTTAGAACTGCCGCGATACTGAGAGACGGCGATGATGACCACGGGCGGAACTCCAAGCGGTGACGGTAGAAGCAAATCCGTTAAGATTCAAAGCTTGATCCACAATGCCATTTGAATTGACACTGATTTGGTATCTAGTCGCCACAGTGGACAAGCTGTAAATAATTATTGAGGATGTTGAATCAACATCTAAAATCTGCATTTGACAAGATGCTGTGGAGATACAAGCCTGGTCATAGTTCTACCGGGGGGGAGATGGATTAGTTCTTCATTATATATAGGTTGATAGGGATTTCAACATACCGAGAAGAAACTGTAGAGACCAGCACCTAAGTAGCATTATTAACATATTGACCCGCATGATTTGGAGAGCGTAACCTACCGAAGACAATGATGTCGGTAGAGCAAACCACTTTCAGTCCCCAAGCAGATGTCTGTCCAACAGAAATGGGATCTTTGTATGCTAAATTAATAGCAAAAGGCAAGGGGTTCATAGGATTAGGTTGGAAGTAAGGCTTTCATTGATAGTGGCATTGAGTAAAATGCTTCTCTACAACAAAAATCATTCACTTACAGTCTCGGTTTGGATCAGACCCATATAATGGTTCTTGGCATTGTTCAGATAATATTGATACATAACATGATGTTCCGCTGGTAATTGGTGAGCGTGTCGGCCTCTCAGTGACGCTCATTTCACTTACAACCTAAATATAGGAGAATGTTAATATTGTAGCGGATGATAATGATTATACACACCAGTTCCAATTAACCAGACTGGGCCGGCAGATTCCGAAAGAATACCTCGTCCTGAGTAAATAGTTACTTGGGAAAGATCGGCATCATCGAAGTCATGGTCAGCGAGCCAGACCCATGTCCCCTAGAGTCGACGAGAGTCAAAAGGAAGTAACTGAAGTAATTGACGAAGTGCCTTGACAAACCTCAAGATATGCCGTGGACTTGGTGGTTAGGTGAAGTGCAAGAAAAGCGGCGTAACAATTAGTTATTCCGCCACCTCCTGACTTCGGGCATTGAGTATATTGGAGGTTTGTTCCTGCAGCACCACCGAGCCTATAATTTTCATAAGCCACACAGCCTTGCAATTTTACGTTCACCAGCACCTGATGTGTGAGTCCCACATGCCAGCCCCGCCATTTTCCCCGTGAGGCTGCATAATGTTCCATTCCACTACAATTGCACCAGCAGCTGTGGATATATGAGAATATATGAAATACCATGTTAGCCATAATTTTGAGCAAACGTACCAGGTCCAATTGTCTGGAATATGATGTCTGTGATCTCAACTATGCCCTGGGATCCGGCAGTACCGACCCGCACAACAGGTTTAGGTTTGAATTGATTTTGGAAAGCATTCCCCTTTCCTGCAATGACTGACCAGCCTTCACCCACAAGTCGTGTTCCTGCAGGGATGGTCAAAGTCGAAGTCACAATATAAGTGCCTGCATCCATGAAAATGATTTTACATCCAGCAAACTGGATTCAGCACATTAATATGACGTTCATCATGAATGATTCAACTGAATTAACACCCACCTTGTCAAGTACAGCTTGTAAAGCAGCTGTGTCGTCACATTCACCATCTCCCTTGGCCCCATGGTCTTTGACACTAACAAATTGAGATGCAGCATAATCCGCGTACTGGGGATGGGGTTTTCCAAAGATTTTACCAGATCCATCAAGCAATACAGCGGGTTTATGTGCATTTACAATATTTCCTTGGGTGAATTGACCTACAGGATTTGTTCCAGCATACACATTACCTTGTCCCCAACTCTGAATTGTAGTCGTACCCCCATTCAATACAACTTCTCCACCAACAACACCAACAGCGACAGGAACATTGACCAACTTGGCATTGTTGATTACCAACGATCCAGCAAGTGTACCGTTACTTGGCTTAGATGACCGTATAAAAATCAGAGTATCAGTTACAGTAGCGTCGATGATAGCCTCAGCTCCAGTTCCTTGTGTTTGTGCTGTAGTTCCTCCAGTGGACACGTCGAACCCAACCTGGCAATTATGGATGTTGAGATCCTGGAAGGTCCAACCTAGGTCCTTTTAGTTGGCATTGTATAACATATATATATGCGTACCCCAGTTCCAAACAGCAAATATACCCGTTTGTGCATTATTAATAGTGATGTTTCGAACAGTAAATCTTTCGTGGATGAAGCATTGTGAGCATTAATCCCTCCCGATACGATATCACCTACTGTTGATTTCCGACCCACATCCCAAATTTACCTACAAATAAGTTCGTAACATATTAGCAATCACAGAAATAGTTGAACGGACCACCATTGAAGACAAGGTCCCCCATGAAACCACCACTATTCCATAGTCAGCCCTAAGTTTTGATATATATAATTATCTACTCATGCCTTCCGTTTTCTATCCAGATTCCTAAGCCTTGTGTTAGTAAGGAAATTCCTTAGGGGTTTAATATTCATCTAATACCCTGATGTACAGTGTTTGCTTCAGCAGACATTTCGAAGACGATATTCATCAATGATGTCGCTTGGGACACTTGCCAATGAATACCAGTGCCTTGAGACCTCTCTGCAGGAACCCTATTTGCAACTAATTAGAAGGTTCCAAGATGGTGGGTTGTCGTTTACCTGCGGACATCTATGATAAAGTTTCGCACCGATCGGAAGCTGGAAAGAGTGAGCCAATGAAAACAGAGCACAGAAAATGGCCCTCACAAATTGTTTTGGTTTATATAATACTGAGCTCCGCCACCTCCAGGTATATATGGGTTAGCATCTATGAAATGGTATGAGAATAAGTACTTTAACAAAAGTATGGTTTTACCAATGACTGCTATTCCCTCGAAAGATTCCGAAGCCAACAGGGTTGGTGGCTCTCGTGCATCACCTATGAGCTGAGTGTAATACAAAGCAATAATGGGAGTTGAAACTAGGTATGTCCTGTCAGGGGATGAGGCAGGGTAAGTAATTATTCAAGAGGAAAAGGAAAAGAACTTGCCCTTTTGGGAAGAAAACGACAGCCGGCGTTGTGCTAGGGACAAGGGCACATATTAGTACAGAGCTAATACAGAATCTAGACATCTTGGCCAGAGCTTACGTGGAGGAACCACAACTACCTCCACCACATCTATTTCCCATTTCGATTGCTGCACTGTAATTCTTCATCAACCTCGAGGGTACTGTCAGCTGGCATCTCACAAGCTTACTTGATTGCTGCAGTATCATCCGTTATACCATCACCTTTGGCACCAAAATCCTTTCGAAAACATTGGCTCTGAGTTCCACACTATAATAACAAGGAAGTACCTTGACATTCCTGAAAACCTGGTAGGTTGCTGGATTAGGATTTGTGGCAGCCGTTCCTTGGTGCTTGATATCCTGGAGCCAGAAGGGATCCCCTGGAGATGCAGTACCAGGTCCCAACGACCCAGTACATGCTGACCCAAGTACAAAAGTGGATATGAACAAGGAGAGCAATAGAAGAACCCCCTCAATTGGAGATTTGAACATGGAAGAAATGAAATGAGGAGAAAAGAACTGTTAGCGCCAAAGTGCGTGTCCAGAAGTTTTCAAACTATACCTTCGCGGGAACTACACCCCTTGCAGTCTCCGGCGGTATTATCAGAATGATACCAATCTCGTTCCATCAGGTAATTTCTTATGAACAGGTATGATCTGCGATGCAAATATAGGTGAAGACCTACCTCGAATGTTGAATTTGACGCGACGCCAGACGATTGATAAGGATAATTCAAAAGTTGTGGGGTATCAAAAGTAGACATACGTCATTGCTATCTTCTGCGGAAATATTATAGTTTAACAAGTTGCATGGTATTTCTTTGCCCTCTCGTGGATTTTTATACATACACGTGTGAGTTGACGGGTGAAGAAAAAAACGATTGACTCTATTCAAGTAAGGAGTGTAAGTTTAATAGATATAATTTAGTTTACGAGGCCAAGGATTTGAGTCCCATCCACGATCTCATTAAAGAAACAAAATATGAATATATCTACACCTTCGTACTTGCTTGAGCTTCCATCTCGACATTAATCTAGACAGGGCCATAAATTCAACTTTCTTCGGCGTGAGAAGGGAACAAGACCAACCTGAACTTTAACACCACCATCATATACTTCATCACTTTGCGTATCATGAGACTTAACGCCCGGCCGATAGTGTTGCAGGGGGATACTGAAATTGGGTGGATGTACACGGGATGAGCTGATGTTAAAGGCAGGGTGAGACCCAGAGGTGGGAGGGGTCTCTGTATTCAATGGACTGCGCAGATTAAGCACGAGTCGACAGCAAAGAACTTGCGAGAGGACCAGAGCCAAAAAAGCTGAAAAGAGCATGTTAAACACGGGTGTAAGTCGATGGAATTATTTGGTCGCTCACAATTGAGATTCTGGAGACTGGGATTGCTGTTCTGGATCATGAACGCAGCCTATATGGTGTTATTATCCGAAAAGATTGATTAAGCAACATATCTCAAACACCCACGTTCAAAACGTTGACGGCAGCTACGGCCACAAAATAAAAAATTCCTTCTCTGAGGAATATAGTAACAATGTTGGAGCGAATGCCTGCCTCACGAAGCATAAACGCCTAGAGAATGTGTATGAGTTGATGGTACGAGGAAGATTATAATGATTGTATACCTTGGTGATTGTCATACCAGTACATATCAAGTCAAAAGCAAGAGGTGCGAGCCAGAATCCACTGACAATATGCTTTCCAGGCTTGTCACTCGCAGTACAAGGCCCAGCCTCACCAATAACAGGGAGGATCTGATGAACGCCCGAGATGGATACATAGAGGAGGAAACCAGTCTCGCCCAGTATCATCGCGCCCAGTAGGAGTGCAACCCAAAGCTTTTTATTCAAGAATGCATACGTCCGGATAGCAAGAATTGCCTCTGAAGATGATATAGTCAATATGATGAAGTTGGGACAATACTATCTTGCACTAACCAGAACCCAAAACGACCCACATACAAGTTCCTGCGATCAAGTAATGGCTGTTACGAGATAAGCTCCGTGTATAGGATTTAGTAAGAGAAATAGTTACAGTGTTTTGCATCGAGAAGCAGTGAACTCGGAATTAAACAGCCAAAGATTGATTGAAAAACATATGAGCCCATAGTATCTTGTCCATAAATACAGACATTTTATCATGGACCACTCTCGTTTCCATATTCGACTCCACTCCACTAGCAGGGGTCATTACTTTAGCATTGTTATAAAATGAGAAAATAGCGTACGCACTCTTTATACATGAAAGCCAATCCCAAACCGCAAGGGTCATCTAAATTTCCTCGTGAATTGTGGAATACTTAGGATTGACATAAAATTTTACACACCATGGACGATGTATAAACTTGGAGGACATGGATCAACTGCAAGCCCTCCGCTATCGCATTTGTCAAGGCTGGATCACCACCACTGACGGTTGCCGCCGCCGCAAGATTGACTGCCGTTAATCCAGACATAGTTGGGAACTGGGGTCTTCAACAAGAGTGTGAAGCTCGAACTTAAATGCCTCTCCTCTTTTACGCTAACCGCCGGTTTTGGTATCCAATCAGATTATAGTTCGCGAAAACAAAACGAACGATCCTGGAAGAAGATGTACAAGCAAGGTACGACACATGAGCTAGACTTTTTGTAGACCGTTACATTGAACTGGTCCTCCTAATTTGTCCTACTGGCCACACGAAAATTGCCTAACGGGGGAGTTGGCAACTGTTGTTTGTTGCCCTGTTTTTCTTGTTGCCTTGTTGACCTCATCGATCGTCGATTGTACAACACGAATAAGTATGGTTTGATATGATACATTGTCTAGATTTATGGTTGTATACTTTCTCCGGTTTTGCTGGAACCATCCGAAACCGATTTTGTATTCCGAGATAGTAAAGATAAACCGGTTGACGCTTCTTGCAGAACTATTACAAAAACGTTTCGTCTACTCATTGGGGGTTTCCCGTGAACTGGTTAGAATTTAGTGCAGCATCCGCCCTACCAAAAAATGTAACACAAATTTATCATCTTATATGACAATTCAAAGATCAGGTACGATTAACTCTGCGGACAAGGCGGACAAAGAGCTGCAAGATTTAGTCAGATTGGTATTTCACTCATTTCCTTGTTGAGCGAATGGCCAGATGGATCGTCAACCACATTCCCCTTTAAACACTGTTAAGTGATCTCGCGGGTGATCGTAAGGTCCATGCTTCCTTATGCTTCCTGAGACTTCATAATACACTCTACACTATTCTACAACCGTGGCGTTTAACACCCCAACCACGAAGTTTACTAAATCAGACCTTCCCGGTTGTAATATACCACACATAGCGGTGGGCCTTGCACTATACACCCACGTGTTATTGCACTTTCCCAGCCCTTTCTTGTACATTTGTGGCTCCACATATATATTGTTCCGATTGATCAATTAGGACTAGATGTTGAGGCCTGGAATTAGATCACGGGTTTGTGGTGTCAGACGAGTGGCAGAAGTAGATGACCAGGAATCGAATTCAGAATCTAGCCTGAGAGAAGATGACCTTTTGGTTACCTTTGTCGAGTTGTCACATTTGCGGTCGAGCTATGGTATACTTGACAAATGATTTTGGTAACTTGAATGGGATTGCCGTAACTAGTCGCCGTAACTACCAAGTCCTGTGACTTTCAGATAAGTGATCTTCCCTGATTAATCGATTATGTAGTCAGTCGTATCCGATAAAACCAGGAAATTGAGATGGTTTCGTTCCCGAAAATCCTCATTCCGACCACCCAAATACCATCATGTCCAAGTTAATCGTTGTTACAGGTGCAACTGGCCAGTAAGTCTCACGACTACTTTTACTTCTCCCAGACTAACATTAGAACACCTTGTTAGACAGGGCGGATCAGTTGTTGATTTCTTGCTCAAGGAGCCAGCTGGGACTTTCAAAATACGGGGTGTCACTAGAAACCCTGCCTCTCCAGCAGCCCAGGCCCTTACAGCGAGAGGTGTCGAAGTGGTTAAGGCAGATTTGGGTTCCCTCCATGAAACTATCGCTGCCTTCTCCGGGGCATGGGGTATCTATGGTGTTACTCAATTCTATGAGCACGGTTATGATGGCGAACAACTTCACGGAAAAAACATTGTCGAAGCAACCAAAGCGGTTGGCGCCAAACATATTGTGTGGTCCACAGTTGAAGGACGAGAAGGAGAATGTCGCGCTATCAGCTGGACCTCAAAAGCCGTAATTGAAGACCAAATCATCAAATCAGGTATCCCCTATACCTTCGTTCACATCCCGATGTACTACGAGAACTTCTGGACAAGTTTTTTCGCCCCACAATATAGCGCTGAGAAAGGATTCTACTGGAATGTCGGTTTCCTCCCCGACAAGCCAATTTTTGCTTATAGCGTCGCTGATCACGGTGCATGGGTGGTACCTGCTTTCCGGGAACCTGAAGTTTACGCAGGTCAATATTGATTATTATTGGAAGAATTTAACAGGATATTGAAAATTCGTATTTCAACAGGAAAGCGCATCAAGATCGTTGCCGATTTCATCTCGTTACGCGATATCGTCACTCGATTCAGCGAAGTTACAGGAGAGAAAGCATCACTAGCGCTAGAACTTACCCCAGAGCAATTTGAGGCCTCGCGATATGCTGATCATCCTGCAGCAGAGTTGATGTATTACTCATGGGAATTTGTGGCGCGTGCTGGACCAGATAGTGGCGTGCGAGTAAGTGGTGTTCTTTAGTCCTAGATTCCATTTCCAACATTTCTTTGTGCAGGACAAAACTCAGACATTGTCAATTTATCCTCAAGCCAAGTCCTATAAAGAATGGGTCAAGGATAGTACACTCGTTAAGGAACTCGTGGCCAAATTGAAGGCCGAAGCTGTAGCTTCAGTCGAGATTTAATACACTTGACTGTAACCCTAGAGTATAATTGCACAAAAACGATGTTTCATACGTCCGAGACATTGATTCAACTCTTCAGTTTCAGTAAGTATGTTCTACTCATTTTAAGACAATCACATTGTCTGATAAAGCAAGGAGCGATATAGATTGTTTACGAGGTCAATGTATATGTAATAAGATGATATACTTCAAAGGAATGGATAATGTTAGACTATAGTCCGAGAGTGTTCATGTAAGAAAAAAAAGTGGAAAAATAAGGGGGTGTAAAACAGAGGGTATTGATATCCCTATTAACAACCGAGAGTATTATTGTCCATTTACTAGTGAAAACGGGAGTTCTAGAAGCGTTCTTCAATATTCATAACCAATGGTGTTTATGCTGGTGTAATCGCAGGGTTAGGTATGCGTTCTCTGCGAACGGCTCCTCCACAGAACGGTGAAGGAGGAGCAACCGTCGGGTCCACCCAGGGATCAAGATATGTGCATCCCGGTATTTCAGCTACAAATCCGGCATTATCGGCCGGATTGTTCCAGCCAGTACCGGCATCCACGGTTGGTGTGGCTGAACCACTGGCCGCAGTGAGTGTTGGAGGAGATAAAGTTGGAATAGGACCTGTAGCAGTATACGATGGTAGGAGTGATACAGGACCTGCACGACTGAGTGTAGCTGGCGGCCAAGCAATAGCTTCGGTTGCAGCTGGGGGCATATCTCCTGCTCCAACCCCACCGGTTTGCCAGGATTTAAGAGGTGGCTGCCAGGGGCTAGTGTTGCCACAAGTACCTGTAGCTTCGCGAGGGTCTTTTGGCATCCATCCATTATCGAGGCCAAGTTTGTATGACCAGGCAGGAGTTTCGACCTTGCCCGAAGCAAGAGAATCACCGATTTTCCAAGTCCAGAAGAAATAATTCTATACAGCGATGTTATATTCATTGCTTTGTGATAAAAAAATATGTCTCACCTGAAGTGCATCCATGCTAGCCAAGGCGAAGTTTTTGACGTCGTCCTTCATTTTTTGATCCCACTTTTTCCAATCTGTCCAACGCTCGCAGCTTCCGATACGAGGATAGGTACCGCCAGCACTATAGTCTCCTTCGTATCGAGTACCCAGGTTTACGCCATTGAGATAAAGTCCACAGTCTGTTACAGCGTTACTAAATTCACCAGCATTTGTCAAACCGAAGTCCCTCATTGATGCATTTACCGCTGATCCCCAGTTTTGGCATGGTACCGTTGCGTATGTTCCCATATCAGCATCAGATTGACCGTTGAAAGCAATGTAAGGATGGGAATCAAGGGTGACACGATCAGCGTTAGGCATAACGTCAACCCATTGACTACGTGATAAGAAAGCATCATGAATAGAAATCCATGGACCGTTGCCTTCGCCTGTTCCACCAGCAGCTCGAATAATTTTGTAGGCTTCCATATAACTAATGGATTACAGGATATCAGTGTTGGAAACTGTGATTAACCAATATCGCTTACAATCGAGCCAAAGCGTCTTGACCAAAGGTAGGTGCGAATGGTTCGTTGATGATGCCGAATATGGTTACCACGTCTTTATATTGTGGTTGGGAGATAAACTCGGCTATAACTCGAATGATATCCAAAGCACGTTGTGCGTTCGCATAACCCATTGGCCCGATGAGGAAGCCGGTTGGTCCAAGCCTACCTGAGTGGTTCCATCCATTTTGACTTCCAGGCATAGTGTGTAAATCAAGATTGATTCTGATACCATATTTGCGAGCCCACTTGATTGCTTTAAGGAAGTATCTGCATGGATGTTTGGGAATTTTCTTGGTAATGGTTTTAGAAGATAACTTACTGCCAGGAAACGTGTGGAAGGAAAGGCTCAGTGCCGCGAGTTTCGACGGCCCAGTGGCCGATTGGTATACGCACATAATTTAGACCTGCACTAGCAATTTCCGCAAAGTCTTGCTCGGTCTATGGCGGGGTGTCAGGAATCAATGAAAGTGTGAATTTGGGGAAAAACCTACAATAAATGTTTTGTAGTGTTCTTCCAACTGATTAATACCTCCCTTAGCAACATCAGCACGCATAGCCTCAGAGAGCGTCCACTCATCAACAACGGGCACTGCATTACCGAGATATTGCTCGTAGAGCGCCGGGGTACTGAGAAATGTTGTCTAGTGTGATACCTGATGTGGTAAATGGTACTCACATGAACTGTTTAGGGATAATGGTTAAACGTCATGACTGATTGGGTAACTTTTTTTTTAAAAACTTACGGGTTCAGTATTGAGCCAACCGCCGATGTTTACACTAATTGCTTTCTAGTGAGTAGGTAGTTTGCACAAGGAGAAGAGACCAACCCTCTGATCTTGTCAATACCATAGTTGAAGGTTTCATTTAATGCTGGTGACCATGATTGAGCGCGAGCCCCATTGTTGAAGGGATCTTCTTCGTCATCGTACCAATAACCACCAAATGAGTTCTTGTAAGTGAACTTTGTGCCGTCTTCCATTGTTATTTGGCTTCCATCGCCCCCCGTAACAATGCGCGTAACAGCTGTTGTACCGGGTCTAGCGGCAGTTGTGGAGCCAGTGGAGGAGTCACTATCGTTCTGCGCATCTTCTGAGGATGACCGTGGGCGGATGACAGCAAAATATACGGGAATGATGACAGCAAGAATGACTAGAATGAGACCCGCAAGTATACCTAATATGAGAATTTTTCTACGGGATTTGCTTGCTGGGGCACCATATACTGCACGTTTTTCTTCAAGCATTCGGCTGGATTGGCCGACTGAAGACAATGGCACAGCATCCCGGCTGCCATAATAGGAATCATTGGGATCGTCGCGGTAGCCTCCTCTTTGGTCGTTGAGTGCGAATACGGATGCATTATAATCCTGATTATTTTGCGAATTTATTGTATTGTGAGATGATGTAAAGGACTCGCGGTGGTGAAGACCGGGGTCGTCGTAGAGAGCCGTTCCAAGGAAGCGAGGAGCAGCACCTGGAGGAACTGCGTCGGGGCCACCGTAGTTTTGCTCCGTATTGAAGGAGGTGAGGCGTGGGTCTGGAGAGGGTGGTTCATTAAAAAGACCATGATTCCGTTGATCTTCTGAAGTGAGCGGAAGAGGATCGTAGGGAATATTACGGGATGGATCGGTGGCCATGATGGCAGGCCTGTTCAGAAGTCAGTCGTGAGTGTCACTGACACAAAAGGGAAAGGGTATGAGGGAGAGGGGGAAAAGGAGAGAGTGATGGTGGTAGCGAGCAAAGCAAGACAACTTTGCTGGGAATTTGCCGTTGCCTAGCCTGCTGGGCGGCTGATGTTACCGCTTGTGTCACACCAGGCCTGTCTATCCCAGTCATCGCCCGTTCTGACATATAGCTACTACCTTAATCAGTGTCAACTATGTTAGGGGATGCCTGGCGAGTAATTGTTTGCCGAACCTCTTCAATCACTTGCTGATCAGTCTCGCCTAGTTACACACTGCCTTGGCTGTCTCATACCCACTTGTCACGCTGTGTCACAACGGCCCTCGCTCACCGTCTTTTGCCGTAAACCAATTCTTGGGGCATTCACACGAACTACGCCGTAGTGAAGACCAACTAAATGACAAGCGAAGTCGTGTGCAAGCTATTTTAAACACGATATATTACACTAATGACTTATGGACCAAAGTTATTCGACGGTTGAGTATTCTCTTGCTGAGGTGTATTTTGTTGAGGCTGCGAATTAAGTCGCATTAAAATGAACAGTAAAATACTTCCTAATAGGATAGCACGTACCAAAATTTGTAGACGAAGAACATTGTTCAGTTGTTCTTGCGTGAGCCCCGCTGCTTGAATGAAATAATTTGATCGTCCTAGAGAATTCCCAGCTGCCTGTGCAACTCCCATCTGATGCTGTCCGTGTTGCGCCTGATCCGGAGCAACACGAGGTGAATTAACGTTCGTTGGGGTCGCTGATTTACGAGGCGGGGAAACGTGCGCAGGCGACGATGTCGAGTCTCGATTGAGGAATGTTGACGCCAGATGAGCACCATTCAGTGTTGATCCGTTTCCATTTAATGATGGAACCGCGATCTGTCCTTGAGATTGGCCTTGCAATGCATGGTTCGCACCCGCTTGCGTAGGTTGACTTCCCGATCGAACTTGTTGTTGTGCTTGTTGAAATTGCAGCAATTGTTGTGGAGTTAGACGGGAAGCCCCTGCTGGGACGTTTGGTGAGTTGATTCGAGATATATTGACTTGTCCTCGGATATTACCCAACGAATGATTGGCTAGAATGGCATTTTGCTGTCGCAAAAGACTCGCCGCTTGCGCTTGCTGAGATACTTGTGGTGTAGTTGGCTGGGAGGGCGTGGCTTGTTGCGTTGGAAGTTGCGCGGGCTGTGGAGTTTGCTGTCCTGATTGTTGTGCCTGTACCTGTTGCTGTTGCTGCTGCTGTTGAAGGAGAGCCGCTTGTTGTTGAATTATCGATTGCTGTTGTGCCTGAGGAACGGGTTAGCGCATCAATTAAGATACATTAAGCCACTAACTGGAGTAAGCCTTTGTTGCGCCATTGCTGCCTTGGCCAGCTCTTCTCGACGCCGAGCTAATTGAATAGTGTCTTGGGTGTTCTTGGCCACATCTTTCTCGGCCTTCATGCGACTTAATTCGGCTGGAGAATAATACGGCATCTTGTTGAATGGTGTATGTGTCTCATGTACCACCGATGGTTTTCGTTGATTAGCTTCCATTTGTTGATTTAGTAAAATCATCGATAAAACCTAATGTAAATATAACATACCAAGCATCTTTTGCTGAAACTCAGCTTTCTTTTTGACAGATTTTCGTACCGTTTCTTGTACGAGAATGTGTCTGCGGCGTTTCTTTGGTTCCCCGCCATTGGATCCACTGACGCTAGGCGACACCATACTTGACGCTAAACGTTTCACGCCACGTGTAGTCATCTGTGTTGTGGATGATGTAGCTACATTCTCCTCCGTGCCACTAGCCGCAGCTGCTTGTTGAGCTTCCTGGTGCCTTCTAACATCTGGAGCCCATTTTTCCCTCCATCGCTCAAAGCAATCACGGGCCGTTCGTTTATCTGTCGGTGTAGTTACGCGTGTAGCATTGAAGCTCTCCGAGATAAGTTGCCAGTTGTAAGGGAATCGGTCAATCAGGGACTTAAGCAAGCTATCGTCGTTAGGGCTCCATTGATGTTCATTTGTTCGCTTTCTATCCTTGTCTCGAGCAGCAGCAGCCAGCAGTTGATGTTGGGCCATTATTGTGGAATTGCTCACGCGGTTATCGAATATTTCTATATATTTAATATTAGTCTCGGCTTTGCATGGAAGCAATATGTGTCATACCGCTCATAGCATCTTCTGGTGGCCTGGTCGGACCTTCATATTCAACATATACAGGGCTATCATCCATAGACAGCCAATTTCCATCCTTCCAGTTTTTGGAAGGATGTAATGGGCCGATAAGTGTTGGTTTAGTATACATAAATTGGCCCACAGGGAAAAGTTTGGTGTAGGTGGTATCTTCTATCCTCTTATTAGGGTCATCTCTGTCAGATCGTTTATCAGACTTCTTCCGTCCTTCGATAACAAGGCTAGGTGCAGGAACATCCAAAAGTTCAAGGGGTTGTAATTCAGAGAATAAGGCAGAGAGGTCAGATGGTTGAAGATCGAATTCAATACCATCGTTACTACTCTCAGGTTCCTGCGTTGGGGTGATATGGAGATCATCCAGGTCCAAAAAGAGTTGCTCGACGTCTGACTCCAAGATGTGTTCTCGTAATGGTGCATATAACTGTTTCGCATTCGACTTTGAGGCATTTGCCAAGGTATCGGCATCACCATTGTTAGAACTGGTGTTCGAGCTTGACTTTGTCCCTAATATGGGATCGTTCGAGTTCAACTTCAAACCAGGCACTTTAGTCTCGTCTACCTCAGCCATGACTTGGTCCCCATCACCACCGATCATCACGGTGTTCGTTTGAGTTGCCTCTAGGTTGATGCGAAGAGCAGAAATGTCATCGACCTCTTCTGTCTTGGGCTTAATAGATTCGCCTTCATCCAATGTCTCTCGCTCGATTGGGGTGTCTAGAGAATCTTGGAGCAAAGACTGAGGCTCAAGAGCATCAACGACATTCCGTGGGTCCTCTCCTTGTTGCTCGGGTTCATCCTCGTCTGACCCATAGTTTACACCCAATAAAGCTCCCGTCTGATGTTCAATGGATGTAGTTTCGTTGGCAGGATTGACAACCGGTAAATCTGTGCGCACATTGTCCTGATTGTCTCGCTCCATTTTGACCAACGAAGGCTTCCATGAGATACATATACCTCGGTTGATTCTTTCTTCCAGAGAACCAGCTGCATGCCATTCCATGACTGCAGATGCTGTATGATACGCCAATGCCATCTTCCACCGTCTCTCTTCTCGGAAATCAATTCGCATCCATTTCTAGTATGGAGTTTAGCACAATTTATTTTTGCTGTGATCAAGGTAAACTAACCAGCTCGTCCAGGAGATAGTCCCAGTGCGTTTTCGTTAGCCCCCCGACGCCCCGCTGTTTCTTAGGCTGCCTAAAACTCCATCTTCCGCTGTCTTTTAGAGTTTCTATGCGATCGAATGCACGAATTAGCTTGAGTTCAGCCATTGCTATCTAGAGATGAGTTGTTCAGGTTCAATAAAGCAATGAAATAAAGTAACCAAATAAATAACGTACCCCCCATTCACGTGTACTCAAACACTTGGAGGCACGGGCAATACGTTTCCAAACGGGATTTGCATTCAAGGTAGCCGCCCACCTATTGATACCCATAGAAGCCCATTCATCTTTTTTGGTGTCGCTCTTTTCTCGATCTTTCTTAGGCTTCTTTGTCTTAGGTTTCTTGTTAAATTCAGGAGGCAATGATTTGAGAGGGGGTAAAGTGTAATTGGGGTTGAAATGATGGCGCTGAATAATTGCCGAGTCCGAAGGCTGACTCTTAAGGGGAGTGAAATTTTCTTCGAATGTAAAAGATACAGACCCCGTCGAATTACTAGGGGCAAGGAGAATGACAGGGAGACGGGGTGTTTGTGAGAATTGTATTGGGGAAGAAGGGCCGGGTGGTATGGATGGTATGGATGATTTAATAGGCACGTTGAGGGCCTCGAGGGATGGTAAAGTTATTTGTCTGTTCGTTATTTTAAGAGGTTTAGCCTCCGAAGAATCCATAACAGTTTCTGTCGATACTTCTCTCATAAGGACATCTGATTCTCCACCTTCAATCAATGGATTGCTGGGTTTCTCATCCTGGGTGAATGTATCCTCTGAAACCGCACCGTTCTTCTCAGAGGGCTCGGATGCAATATCAACATCAACCTTCATGGCTTCATCGTCAATCTGACTTGATTCTGCAACTATCCTCTCTTTGTTATTGTCGGACATTGGTTCGAAAGAAGGCTGCTGCTTATGGCCTCTGGACTCGGGTGAATGAGAAGGAGTTGCTTGTTCATGGTTCTGGTCAACTGCGTCAGATAGTAGTGACTAAGAAACGAAAATCGTATACTTCAGCTTGTGCATGTGTGGGGTAAATCGCAGGGAATTTGTTTCGGTCACTATCTATTTCCAGATCCCCTCCTTTAGTGGTTGTTTGGGTATCTTGGTCAGAGAAGTTCAATACACCAAAGGGAGTAGATGTTGTTGGCTGCTTTGCAAGGCTTGGTGAAGGTGATTTGGCAGGGCCAGTTACACGACTTTGACTCCTTGTGGCGCGACGCATGAAATTCTTATCTTGTGTTGAAGATGAGCTGGAAAGTGTGTTTTGGGCCTGAGAGGTGCCTGGGACAATAAATTCGGCCTCACTCAGGTTGGTGATGCTTCCTGTTTCTGTGCTTGACAAGAGGTTAAGGCTTCGAAATGAAATGGTATAATTTCAACATACTCCTTGGTAATGTCAAAACGTTGCAAGAATGGATGGAGACCTCCATCGTCCATCAAGTCCAATGCCAAAAGCGGACCGGCATCATTGCGTCTTCGCATCATATAGTACATTTGACGGAGGAGCTCATTTCTTCGGGTAGTGATAACTCTAACAAGGATGGGTCAGGATGGAAACTTACAAGCTGGTTGAGAGACGTACTGCAGTTGCGCCACGCGTTGTTCTACAATAGCCTCTGGAGACGCGCCAGACATGAGCTGGAGGGCGGAAACAAGAGAAATTTAGAATAGGCGAGAGCAATGATCGCTATTTGCGCGAGTATGTCTCTGCTTATCAGTGGCCTCTGGCCATACCCCTGCCTTGCTCGTCGTCCAGGACATGCAATATATACAGATAATATCAATATTTACTTAGCCCCTGTAGTTTATAAGCGAAGCCACAATGATCCAGCCCCTGCACTATGTTGTCGTCCACCAGCTCCCGTCTCCTTCCCGTCGTTCGCCGGTCTCTCGGCCAACCTCCTCGGCACCCCCAGGTCCTTCCCCGTCTCTTCCAGCGCACATTTACCTCAAAGCCATCCTCATCGTCTTATCTCCGCTTCTCCCCATGGTCGAACCAATTTCCTGGTTCTCTTCGGACTCGCATCCTCTTTCAGTCAACAGCTTATGCCCTGCTCATCCTAGGGCTTGCAGAAGCATTTAAACGACTAGCAGCAAGTGTTCTCTATCAATGATGTTCTGTTCTGTTCCATTCTCAACTAGTTTTTCCAGTACAGTAAAGATAACTCCTCTTCAGAATCCAACGTCCCACAATACGCATCTCCAGAAGAGCTCAAGGCTGCTATTCGTGAGCTTCAACAGGCCTTTACTGAACCTGGTGCAATCGCTATGGACCCGGATTCTCTCAAAACATATGGCTCATCTGAGAATTCCTACCATCCTGCTTCTCCCCATGCTATAATTGTTAGTAGAGATCTACCCTGCTCTTTGAGCTGATTCTAAACACTTCCTCAGATTCGCCCAAAGTCTACTGAAGACGTCGTCAAGGTTGTTAACATTGCACGAAAGTATCGAGTACCTATAACAGCATACAGTGGTGCTACCAGTCTTGAAGGCCATTTCTCGGGCGTGAGCTACCCTTTCTGCTACATGTAGTAATCAAAGCATAACCTGCAACTTCAGTTCCCGACTGGGAGTATATGTCTAGATATGTCTAGAATGGACAAGATTCTCCTTATAAATGGTATATTTACCGGTTATATATGCGAGTGATTTTACAAATTTCGTTTGCAGAGGCAGATTCTGACCTTGTATGCCAACCGGGCGCAAGATGGGAAGACATCAACCAGACTCTCAAGAGCGAAGGCATTCACTTATTCTTTCCGGTAAGTCCCAAGATCGTTGGTGTAATCACCCCGCTCACTTTGCAATCCTATAGCTCGACCCAGGCCCAGGAGCTGTATGTCCCGGGTTATCTGTCCTTTTCATGCAAACTCATGTCACATAAACTAGACAATTGGTGGTATGATTGGTACAGGTTGCAGCGGGAGTTAGTCATCTTTATCTGATTGGAATTATCGTCCTTAACTCCCGAATCTATAGCAAATGCGGTACGGTATGGAACCGCTCGAGCAGAATGGTTCCTCAACCTGGTCAGTCCCACTCACAATAAGGATACCCTCATTTGCGTAGCATCTAATGCACCCTCAGACTGTTGTCCTTCCCAATGGCGAAGTAATTAAGACGAGGAAGCGGGCCAGGAAATCAGCCGCCGGATTTGATACAACAAAACTATTTATCGGCGCTGAAGGCACATTAGGAGTCATTACTGAAGGTAGATGAATAGCTCCAGTTCATGATCCAGATGCTCAATAACACTATTCCTCAGTGACAATTCGACTCGCTCCATTACTTCCTACCAAGGTGGCCATGGCACAGTTCCCAGACGTTGAACACGCCGTGAAGGCCGTGCAAGAAATCCTGAACACTCCACACGGGCCTCATATTCGTAAGACTTTGCTTTTCATACACTCATCATCTCACCTTCTGATCTCCACTTATAGAATGTATTGAATTGTTGGATGACCATAGTAAGGGTGTTTAATTAATATCCATACAAGCGCTCTGACTTGCGTTGGAATCAGTGATGGATGCCATAAACAAAGGTGGGCTGGTAGATAACCCCTATCCAGTGAAAGATACCCTCTTCTTCAAAATCCAGGGTGATTCTGGATGTGTTTTGGCTACATCCAAGACTATTCAAACCATTGTCAAAAAATATGGAAGCCGTAACTTCAAATTTGCCTCGACGGATCAAGAAGCTGAAGATCTTTGGCAAAACCGTAAATATGCCCTCATGTCTAGTCTTTCAGCTTATCCTGGTACGCGATGCTGGACTACAGATGTTTGGTTAGTTTCGATTTCTTAAGGACTAAATACAGTGTTCTGATATATCCTCCTTCCCTGCATATTTCGATGTAGCGTTCCGGTATCCAAGCTTCCGCAGCTCGTCTCCGAGACAAAGAGAGACCTGGCGGGTGCGGGGCTCCACAGCACCATCGTCGGACATGTTGGAGACGGTAACTTTCATGCGTTGATTCTCTTCCGTGAAAATGAACTTCAGGAAGCCAGTGACGCAGTTCATCGTCTGGTTCATCGCGCCATTGGTATGGACGGTACTTGTAAGGTGATTTATCAATAGTCTAGGAACCCTCTGAATCTCTCTTTCAATTAGGTACTGGTGAACACGGGGTTGGACTAGGAAAGAAAGAATATCTGGTTGATGAGCTTGGCGAGGGTACAGTTCAGCTCATGCATACCATCAAATCTGCCATTGATCCTCTCAATATTATGAACCCTGGCAAAGTGAGTTGTAGCTTCTATTGTGATACGTCAACTAAAATTATTCTGCTTGTAGCTCTACCCAGATATTAGTCCTAGAGACAAAAATAACTGAGTATGCAGGCAACAGTGAGCAATTTATAGCATAATTGAGTTAAACGTATGAGATTAAATACTATTGTCTAAATCTAAGTGATTCTAATAATCCGAATCAAACTTGATTCCTTGGAATCGCTCCATCATTTCGCGCACCTCTGTTTCCGCAAATACCGCTGCTTCTTTGGAAACTGCAAGCTTTTTTTCCAGTTCATCGATCGTCATGGGCCGCGTCTTGCCATCTTCTTTCACCATACCGATTTGTTCAAAGCGTCGAAGGGTATTAGTGATACGTGGCAGAAACCCGCTCTTGTCCCAGCCATTGTCGTTGAACGCCAAAATAGCCCGTACCGCAGCAGTGTTGATGTCACGATGCAGTTCTTCCAGCTTGGATAACTGAACCTCCATCCACCGTGCACGACGTTCCAGTGCTAAGGTCAGAGCCGCAACTTCATCTTCTTTAGTTGCATTTTCTTCGCCTGCGTCGTCAAGGAAATCATCACTCTTTAACATGTCCCGAAGAACACCATCAAAAGAAGAACTATCATCCCAAGTAGTACGCGGAAGCAGGCGAAGGAGATCAGATATTGTTTGCGTTAAAGTCTCAAGTAACTGCTGGAACGAAGACACTGCATTATCAATGGAATTTGTTGGAATATTGTTTGAAAAGGAAGCACCGCCAACAGACAATGCTGACAATGCATGTACCAAAGGACCATATTCAAGAGGCATCTTTGAAGCAGAAGCTACCTTGTGAAGATCAAAGAATGGGTGACTAGCAAGGTCCATTTGAGGTTTCATCATATTGATTTGCTGGAAGAAATCGTGCACTGTAGTACGAGTTGGTTGTCGTTCAACAGAATGGGATCGCGAGTTAACATAGCTAGAGTTGGCAGTCTGTTCAGGTAAACGAGGGGTTTCGGAGGTAACCGCTGAAAGTAGAGCTGATGTTTCGTCATGTAAATGTTCTTCCTCCTTCGGAACACGAAGAGGCTTGATGACGGGTTTAGTCTTCTTGGGCTTTTTGGATAAAAGCGGTACCTGTGCAAAGTCCCCTGTAGTATGATGCTGACTAGGAACAGGATGGTCTTTTGTCTTGGCAGCAGCCTTAGAAGATTCGAGTTGCTTCTGAACCTTTTTAAGGGCAGCGACCTTCTCTTTTTCTACTCGCGCTGCCTTTTCCTTCTCTTTCTCAAGCCGCATTTTTTCGATCGCTTCATGCTCTGCTCGAGCAATGTTTTCTCGCTCAAGTTTTGCCGCCAGTTCCTCCGCCTTCCTCTGTTCAGCTTCCAATTTCTTTCGTTCCGCTTCAGCGGCTTGTTGTTGAGATAATCTTTCTTTTTCCTCAGCTTTCTTGCGAGCCTGTTCTGCCTTTTCGGCGGCTTTGATAGCAGCCTTCTCTTGCGCAACCCTCTGCCTTTCTGCAGCTCGCTCTGCAGCAACAGCTTGTTTTGCTGCCTTCCTTTCTGCTCTCTCTTGAGCTTTTGTCTTCATTTCAGACGTGGAAGAATCATCGTCTTGACGAGCGGTAGAAGTATCTATATTGTTGGCAGCGAGGGCAGGAAAGTCGGTGGGTGATAAAGCAATGGGAGTTGAATTTGTTGTTGATACTAAAACCATTGTAATACATGAAATAAGGGGAAACTCAGTCAGCGTCATATCGCCGTGTTTAGGACACCGAAAAGTGGGGGGAGGGACAAAATATCAAGGGGTGTCCAGATAGCAAAAGGCGAATGTTCCAGGAGTTGGTTACTGAGTGCGCGCAACAAGGGTATTGAACGATGCATTAATGCCGATGATAGTATTTCCGCATTGAGAAAGCACGGTACTCGGTACACTGACCTCCCTCCCCTAATGAAATACAAAGTTAAACTCACCATGAGTAGACTCTTCATTAAGAGTAGGAATGGGACTGACATGGGAGTTGACCATGATGTTTTCGGCGTTCAATCCTGACGGAAATGATAGGCCAGGTGGTGGTCCATACGCCATATTATTCAACGAGGCTTGTGGTGCAGGGGCAAAACTAGCGGACATGATAGCTGGGTCATAGAACGGTTGTTGGTTTTTGTTGAGACCAGGTGGTGCTAAGGCAAGGTGAGAAACATTCAACCTGTATTACAATCAACTCACCTTGATTATTAGAGTAGACATTATTGGTGCTTGCTCGTTCCCGGCTTGATTGAATGAACTCTCGCAGTTGAGCTTCACTTAATTCTGCCTCAAACGTGGATTGAAATGCTTGATTAGTAGGAGGAAAATTAAGTTGAGGCTGGTTTTGGTGCAGGAGAGGAGATCCAATGGCAGACACTGGCTGAGAAAAAATATATTCCGGCCGAGAAAGAGGGGACCAATGATGCTGGGTAGCCGGAGAAAGCGAAGGAGGATAAAAGGAGTGTTGATCTCGGCTAAGGACACCAGATGCACGGGAAGGAGACGCGCGGGAAGGAGATGCTAAATTACTCATATTTTGCCTCCGCGCAAAGTTGAAGCGCGAATGTTTTCGTTCGTCATCTGTATCCACAGGCGAACGGGATGGACCATTATCCTCTGAGGAGTCGGCGAAAGGATTGAACGACCCCACATAACTATGCGGGGATTGTCGTCCCAAGTCCGGTTTGTTGGTATATTGATCATACAGGGAACGATTGGTTGGGAAGGATAATCCGGGTGGTGTCATATCCGTGGTTGCTGGGTTTGGCAAACCAGTGAATGCATCAATATATGGATTGTTAAAGGATATCGTTGTATCCGTATTCAACTCGGCATCAACTGCATCTGCCAACTTAGGATCGAGATTAAAACTGAACCCTCCACTATCGCCCCCACTGAGAGTCTGCAAGGTCCGATCGAAGTCTGGGAATGGACTATACCCCAACGCGGGGAGGGGCGCTTCTCTACGCGCCTTCACATCATCAAGAAGTGCGCGTGCCGCCGTTGACATTTGATAGGATGATTGAGAAGACAAGAGAGGTGTCTGTGGTGAAACTGTAGCAACACGAGGTGGCCGGCTTGGGGACGGAATTCCGGGAGGCGCAGATAGTCCCGGAGGAATTGCAGGACGTGAGGTCGTAGCAGACAGCGTCGGCTGTATTGGTTGTGTCGGAACAGGCGAAGGAGGCCTTGATGAGGGTTGAGGAACTTGTTGTTCATGCATCGAAGTCCCCGTATCGGAATCTGCTGTTATTGAGTGTGTAGGTGAAGAGGTGGGCTTTGGAATCGATGGCTCCTTGCGTGTATTCTTCGCTTCCGAAACTGAACCAGGTGTAGAAGGCCGTGAAGCAGATGTGTGTGAAATAGGCGTTCCTGCTGATTTACGTTCAACCCCAGGACGGGTAGGAGTACGAATCTCTTGTGCATTTGTTGGAGGCCTGACTTGACGTGGTGCACCACCGCGACGAACAGGTCGAGCTAAGGAGGACGCTGAACTTGAAGGCGCTATCCACCGATGTGCGTAGTGACAGGCTTTTGCGCCCATGAAGCTGCGCGTGGCAAACCTATATGTGTATATTCAATACAATCTCAACTGATAGAATGCACTACTAACCTTCCGACTCGTCTGATCGCTTCACGACTGTCGTACGGGTTCGAGTCTCCGTGGCCTTCATGGTATGCTTCCTACAAAGTTGCTTTAGTATACGTTTACAGAAGAGAATAGAGGGTTCATACAAAGTAGTTAGATCTTCCTTAGTAAAACAATCTTTCTCATCCCCCCACTCATGAAGGTTCATGCAGTTTTGATCAGTGCATGACACACCGCGGAGGAAGGCCATGCAATACTTAGTGGTTCCATAACTCGCTCTCATGACTTCCTTTCCCCCGCTGGGAGAAGCAACTCCATCCACAGCAGACATTGCTCGAGCCGCGTCTTCTTTCCGGTGGTAAGTAATATAAAGACCAACGACCGGAGCACCTCCCCCGGAGGGCGTGCGCTTAACGAGGATGATTTTAGTGATTTTCCCATATTGCCCAAAGTATTCATTGGAGCGAAGGGTCGGAATGAGCTGGGTAAATGCTAAGTAAAAGATGCCATATGTGACAAAATGTGCAACACACCTCTTCTTTTCCAAATCGAGGGCCAATGCCTACAACATAGACGACGTTACGCTGTACCACACGGACGTTGGCAAGCTGACGTCTTCCAAGAGCATCGAGTTCTTTGCGTTCGCGTTCTCTTTGCTTCTTTTGTTGCATAAGACGTTTATGGCTAGATCGCGTCAGTTAATAGATCAGCGACCAAAAGTGAAAATCCTACTCTTGTGGGTTGATAGGTTTAAATTCGACACCTTCATCAGAATAAACTCTACGACAAGCAGGACATCGTTTGTTAAGATTCTCCTTGATATGATGCCAGCAGAATCGACAAATCTATTACCCATCATTAAAATGATGTCCGTAACATTTGAAAATGCGAAAACATTGTACCTGATATCCGCAGACACAAGGCTTGAAATTTAAATCCGAGATATCCATTTCTTCAAGACAGAGAGGGCACTCCGCGTCTTCCTAGAAATCGCACGGGCGATTTTACTCACGTCAGAAGAAAACAAATAATATAAACGTCTGGATACTCACGGCTTCATCGTCACTCCAATACGCGTCCTGGACCCCTGCCAGAACATGGGATTTGGACTGTGAAACGGAGAAACCAGCATGTACCACTGGCGCGGGCAAGGAAGGATGCAGTCTGGCCGTTGACATTGTATGTTTGAATGGCACAGATGAATGTATGCGGGTGAACAAAGACACTAAGCGGTCACAAAGGGATAAACAGGAACACGGTATTCACAATGAGGCAAGCTTGCAGACCTCTGGCATTCACTCCCACGCTTGTTTATACGTGCTTGGATACGAGATTAATTGGCCCAGCAATATCTTATCTAATCATCCCGATTAGATTGCACGTGCAACTTGACTTGGCGACTGATCGATTGAACGATGAGAGTTTGTCCGAGAAATGTAGTATAGCCGCAAGTTGTTGCTCCAGAATCAATCATGTCTGCCAACGACGCTGTAAATGCTGCTGCTGCATCTCTTGCCGCCGCTTCTTTGTAGGTATTAACATCCAAAGGTGAAAACAAACCATTAATGTTTCTTGTGCCTCAGAAACCAAGCACAAACCCAGCCTCCCGCCCCGAAAATGCAACCCCACGAACAGGTTGTCACTCCATGGGACGTGCAGGGTTCTGTCTCTGCGACGGCCAACTGCAGGCAATAGATTACAACAAACTCGTCGATCAGTTTGGGACACGAAATGTCGATGCTGCCCTCTTGGAGCGCTTTGAACGTTTGACTGGCCGAAAACCCCATATCTTCCTCAGACGAGGCATGTTCTTCTCCCATAGGTTCGCCCAACGTTCCTTTCCGTATTCACTTGACTTATCATTGAAAGTCAGAGAATTCGATAAAATTTTGGATCGCTACGAACAAGGTAAACCCTTCTTCCTTTACACGGGTAGAGGGCCTAGCAGCGATAGTATACATCTTGGACACACTGTTCCATTCGTCTTCACCAAGTAAGTGATAACTAGTGTTTGTTTTTCTGTCTAATAATAGCTACATAGGTGGCTGCAAGACGTCTTCCAATGCCCGCTGGTCATTCAGCTTACTGGTGAGTGCTTTGTCTAAATAGACATTCTTCTCCATTCCAACCAGCGACTAGACGATGAAAAGTTTTTATTCAAACATCAACTAAAGCCCGAGCAAACGCAGAAATATTCAAGAGAGAACGCGAAGGATATCATCGCATGTGGATTTGATCTCGAACGCACCTTTATTTTTAGTAATTATGCATACATGGGCGGTCCCTTCTATGAAAATGTTTCCAGAATCTCCAGACAAATTACCTACAACCAAGTGAAAGCTACCTTTGGTTTCAACGAATCGTCAGTACTCTTTATATATTCCCAGCTGAAATGATATTTAATGAAAAAAATTCACAGAGATAACATAGGCAAAGTCCATTTCGCAGCTATTCAAGCAGCACCCTCGTTCTCGAATTCATTCCCCCATATATTTGGCACGATTTCAAACATACCCTGTCTCATCCCCTGTGCTATTGATCAAGACCCCTACTTCCGTTTGACTCGAGATATCGCTGGAAAGCTGAAATACCCCAAACCCACTCTATTGCACTCTAAATTCTTCCCTGCTTTGCAAGGTCCTCAAACAAAAATGAGTGCCAGCGATCCCAACAGCAGTATATTTATGACCGACACAATGAATCAGATCAAAAATAAAATTAATCGTCATGGGTTCTCTGGTGGTCAAGAAACTGAGGAAGAGCATAGACGCCTCGGTGGTAATACTGATGTTGACGTCTCCTATCAATACCTTTCGTTTTTGCTAGAGGACGACGAAGAACTAGAACGCATTGGTCAGGTAAGCTTTAGTGAGACTAGTAAAAATGTTCATCTATTCACATAAACCATCTAGGAATATCGTGCTGGTACTCTATTAACCGGACAACTCAAGGCCAAATGTATTGCGGAACTGCAACGATTTGTTGGTGATTTCCAACAGGTGAATCATCGTATCGGTTATTTCACACGTACACACATACTAATTATATGCAATTTCAGCGCCGAAAGCAAGTTACCGAAGCTGATGTAGATGCCTTCATGAGCACAAACCGTACTGTCACATCAACGGTTGGGAAATGTCAAGCTCCTCCTCCAACTGAATCTAGTGCGCCGAATTAAGGCTGATCCGTATATGTAATACATGGAATTGCACTATTATATGTGCTTAGCTAAAACTAATGTGATTTCATGTCGAATTCAACTTTCCGTCTGCCGCTTTCCCATTCAATGTGTGGGTCCAGTCAAACAATGGTTGGTGGTGACCTTTAGTCCAGCTATCCAATGCCTTCAAAGTTGCCTCTCCCCAATCAAAAGTTGATTGTTCGTTGATGTTAGCGGGGCCATCTACAAATGTGATTATGTGCTGACTCTTGGTATTAATGAACCCCTCCGTGGTCGAATTTTGAATGAGTTGGCGTAAGGGATCCCAGAATCCTAGTACATTGACAAGAATGATAGCTAGTATTTGTATTTTGAGTATTGAGATACTGTGGACAGCAAAGCGATAAAACATACGTTTATCATGGATACCAAGCTGAGTCCAAGTTGTCACTTCTAGCACCTAGTTGAATACTCAACACAAAATGTAATCCTTGTTAACAATGTTGTACGCACCTCTTCAAATGTACCAAAACCTCCAGGTAACCCCACGAAGCCATCGACTCGTTTCGCCATCTCAACTTTACGTTCGTGCATTGACTGTACTACAAGCTACAGTATCCCATCACATATATCAGATTCTGTCATAATGGCTGATTTGTGATATACTTACAGTTTCTACCTAAAATCACCCAATGCTGATCGTAAGATCATACAGTTGTCCGGATCTTGGGAAGCGTACCGTTTCTCGTCCTTGTTCCTCTAGATCCACTCTCAGGGTCTTTTCAGCATCACCTTTAGCCTTTTCTCCTCCGGAGATGACCATAGCGTATGGTACCACGCCAGTTACTTTTCCTCCATGTTCTAAAGCTGCTCCTGATACGATCCCCATGATTCCTTTTGAGCCTCCACCATAGACAAGACGACGATTTTGAAGCGCAATGGCTTTTCCTACAGCTGTATGAGTTTAATGAAATTGTTTTTTTTTTTTTTTGGATATAGGGGAATACTGTACATACAGCGTGCAGCATCAGCGTATTCTTGTTTTGTACCAGTAGAAGCACCGCAGTAGACAGCAACGGCGGCTTTCAGGCCTGTATCTTCAAACGAGATTTTGGCAGTCATGAGTAGATCTTTAGTATGTTTTAAGATAAGGGTATGTCAGATATTGAAATCGAGCCTCTAGGAAAACATGATCCGCAAGGTTGATGGCAAATATATTCCATGATGTAATTTACAATAATCTCGGGTTTTAATCATGTTTAACTACCGCCTTCTTGGTGGGCCTTTGGGTTTGGCAAAAGGTTTTGGGCCGGAATTTATTTCTACTGAAGTAGCAATGCCTCCTTCTTCAGCCTTGAGCCTGAGCTCGTCGATAATATATTCCTCGGTGAGTTCCCGAGGTTCCGAAGTTTCAATTTTGCGTGAATTGAGGATGACTGCTGGAGCCGCGGCAGATAGTAGATCTTTGATCCCAAGCCAGGTTGAAGTCTTTCCCGAGGAATACAGCATACGGTGCTTAACAGGAGATTTCGAAGGACAGGAATAAATGAAGACTAGCAAAGAATTAGAATGTGATGGTGTTGTGTACTAAAGAGTATCATACCGAGTTCACGTCGAGGAGGGGTTGTGAGCAATTGTGGCCATGCAAAGAACGCATAAGTAGGCTCGTCGTCGGGAATCGCGGAAGCTAAGTCATGGATGGAAACATCTGAGCTAGTGTTTTGTAATTGAAGGGTCTCTGTTTGAGGATCAACGGTCTGTTGGTCATCTGGTATTCAATGTTTGAGATGATAAAGAAGGGGGAAGTCAACCAACCATTACGATCACTGCACAGTCGTTTCCTCGCGCAAGTTGAACCAAAGCGTCCTCAAGCTCTGGAGTCCATTTAAAGCCTACTTTTGCACCGACGTGGCTTGTACGGACACGACTTGCACTGTACGAAGCGGTACTGTTCTCGGCAGCACGCAAATCTGACATTTCTTGTTCACGAGCCGAGAGTGGTTTAGGGGCTGCGAGATGCAGTAGATGGGCCTGATATGCTTCTGGAGTCAAATCGGACTTGGATGTCGCAAAGATGGAGTCTGTGAAGACGGTAGAGCCGAGGGATTTAAGGAGGGCTGCTCGTGTTGAAGCATAGAGCATCTAGGATCTCTGTTACAATATATCGAGAGTGATATTTGGTTGAGGTGTAGATACCTTGTCTCGAACTTTAGCATTCTCTGGGACATAATAGAATACAATCCAGTCTGGAGACGGACGATCGAGTTTTGCCAATACGTAGGCTGGGATATCGTCTACAAGTACATCATTCTGCTGGAGCTTTGGAAGATCTTGGTAGAGAGTGCCGGTTGGTGGTATGGAAAGATCGAGGACGAGAGATTCTAGAGAGTAGGATAAGTAGAGGGTGCTTTAATTATGTGTGTGAAGACAGGACCCTGTTGGATGACGACCTTGAGAAAGCGGACGTCGTGTGAGTCGACGGCGTGTGCAAAGTGAGCGGTGAGATCAGGGGAGACGGTGATACCTGAGGAGGCAGACATGGTGGTTGATGGAGACTTGCGGTCTACCCCACACCACCATGCCTGATCCCACCACTCCCCGTATTCCCTACCAGGCTTACAAGGTCCGTCTCTCACACCCTCTGCCGCCTCTGCTGACCGCTGCCCACAGTCCAAGCGTCACTCCCAACACCAACTCCCGCCCACAACACCAGAGGAGCCCAGGGATGACGACCTTTCCCCAAGCATTGTCTTGGCCCCTCCCTCTCCTGTTGCTTGTGGCCTGCCATCGCCCCCAGCTTCTAGCCATTCTCGTGAATCTCTAGACTCTCCTGCTGACACCTCACAACACCCCAACGTCACAACTCATTCTGCTAACCCATCCACCTCTTCATCGGTCTCACTGGATTCTCCAGCTTCATCGCGTACAGCCCGTAAATCCTCAAAATTCAGGCACATCCCTTTGCGCAAACCACCACAGGCTCCATCATCTCCTTTAGCCTCTGGACATTCTCGGCCAGGCTCAAATGCATCACTCCCAGGCCCCCAGCTTGCCATCAATGCAGCACCTCTATCTACCCTTGCCCTGCAGTCTGAGCCCTCACTCCCGACACTCGCAGCGGCGAAAACGGCATCACCTGCTGCGGAAGATAAGCCTTTACCACCCGAACCGGCTCCAAAGCCCATGCGTCCGACTAGTTCGTTGCCCGCAGCATCCGTTAGCCACAGCACTTCGCTTTCGTCTGATATCTCGTCAAAACCTGAACACAGATCCGTGGCTTCTCGTCCTCCCAACAAACTCCCTTATAGACCCGGCTTCCAACCAAAGGGAGTCTGTTGGCAGCGGACCGACGAATTCTTGGCCCTCCGCAAATCCAAACGAGATGGTGAAGGCGAGAACGATGGAAAGAAGCGAGTAGAAAGGAACAAATTAGAAAGACGCCTGGAGAAACTCATTAATCTCCATTTTCCTACCCACACCGAAGGAAGGTCATCCATTAATACTAGTGATTCACCCAAACGCAGACCGCCGACGTCTCGTAGTCTTGAAAGACGATCATCATCAATATTTGACTCGGACACCCTCAAGAACTTTAACATTCGTGATGTTGGTGGTTTGTGGAAAAATATGATTACTGCTAATTTAGCCGATGGGGGTACGGATATTAGGGGTCAGTTATTGCGCTTACAAACTGTCTGGACAAATACTGACATAATTACAGCAATGGAGCAAAGAATCACACCTTGGGAAGAAGATTCGAGTGTCTCAAAGTGTCCCCTATGCGTGTATGTTTTACCCCACAGCTCTTATGCAACCCACCTGCTCAATGATCACTTCATGCAGGACTTCATTCCATCCCTTAACCAACAGGAAACATCACTGTCGATTGTGTGGGCGGATTATATGTTCCTTGCCACCTAAACAACCACAAAGACCAGAAACATGCTCCATTTTATTTGTGGTTGACTCCAAGACAAGAAAGATTGAAGAGGTTGGTGAAGGTGTTGATTATGGTGTCAGAAAACGACGGAATGCTTCCATTTCAAACACGGTAGATTTAGATAGTGAGGAAAAATTCTTGAAAGGGGTACGACTGTGTCGAGAATGCAGACCGATTCTCTTGTGGGTGTTCCACTACCTCACTCTTCATTATTCTTTGTAGCTATACTGAATAATTCTTACAGACGACAGCAATACCTACAAGAACGAGCTCACACACCAACATTTGTTAGGCTCCATGATGTACGTATGAATAACACTTTATTCTTGTTCCTTATCCCTAATTATATGTACCCCAGGCATTCGTAACATTAGAAAACGAGATTGATGCAGCACTTCCTCAATTCCAAGAACTAATACTCGCACTCAGGTTTGTCATGCTTGTATAGCACACCTGACCTGACTGTTAACAACAATGCCCTACATAGTCATAATAATCAACCTACTAAAGAAGCTTCGGCTGCTCGTAAACGTATACTTGAAGCATTTGCTCAATACGACGCTCTTGCAAAAAAAATAAAACAATTACCTTGTCCCAACGGACCTGGAAGTTCTCAAGATCGTATACAATCCGCAATTCTAATGCGGGCTAATCTTTTTTTACAAAAGAATATGTTTCCTCTACAGGTAAGTAATTATTTCTTTCTTTTTTTTGAACAGAACGAAACCCATACCTCACCGTATAGTCATTACCAACTCCATCCCGTGGTGAAAAGAGCAAATCTTTATCTCCTACCAACGGTACACCAGAACCCGAAATATCAACATCAACATCTCAGCACCTTAATAATAATGGTACTAATGAATTAGATTCAGCACTTGCTCATAAACTTCAACCTTTACTTGAACAAGAAGCACTTCTTGAAACATTTGTCGAAGAAGCTAAAGCACAAAGGAAATTTGAAGATGTGAAAACTCTTAAAACGAATTTACAAGAAATTAGAAGAGAGATTGAGATTTTATTGGATGGTGTGGATGTGAATAGTATGAATAGGAATAGGAATAGTAAGGGAAAGGGTAGGGGTTAAGGGTGGGTGCTACTAAGAGTATTCGTAGTCTTTATAGTGCTTTCGTGATAACACTGGGTAATACGGAGAAAGGAGGTAGAAAGTAATGAAGGGTCAAGTCTTGCATTACGGGAGAAATTACTCTTTAGATGTGTAGTGTCTGCAGAGTTTTCGCTATCCTTAATGATGGCGTCCATGATTGTTCATGGTTAAATTTATTTTCTCGTTTGAATTGATCAATTCGTTGACTCTTATTTTTGTTATACATGTGAGTTACCATTGCTAGTTCCAAGTCTAGCCTCTCAAATGTGGGTTGCTGCTTACTCTTGTTATGTACAACGCTGGAGATGATTGAGTGATATCATCTGCTAGTAGATAATTCAAAGTTAATGGTACACCGCATCCACATAGACAAGTTTCGTATCAGTGCTTTTCCATAATTACGTTGTTACATTAGCAATGGATGAGGAAATCTTTTGTACAGTACAATTCATTCAAAGCGTAAGCTATGGATGTAAGGAGTGAATAATAAAATAAATCTGAGATCGAGAAATTATCTGCCCAAAGACCCTATGAAACTTGATAAATCTAATCCCTCATATTCTTCCTCTGTGGGAAGGTCCTCGAGGCCCTGAAGGACATTCTTTTGGGATACTGCCTTGTTCGCTTCCTTGGTAGCCACCGCCGCGTCTTCTTCTTCAGTAGTGAGGCGGAAGAGGTCGAGTACAAGGTCAGTATCCATGGATGCGAGACCAGAGTTTTGTTGCGTGACGACCGAATTTGCAATATTGAGCTTGAAACGCTGGAGACTGATTTTTGTTAGTGAACTAGCACACCGAATTCCATGCGAAATACATACCCCATGATTTTCTCTTCCAAGGTACTCTTGGTAATGAGACGGTACACGTTAACCACCTTCTTCTGACCAATGCGATGGGCACGGTCCATGGCTTGCAAATCTTTCATCGGGTTCCAATCATGCTCAACAAAAATGACTGTATCGGCACCCGTCAACGTGAGGCCCAATCCTCCAACATGTGTAGTGAGTAATAGGCAATCGATACTCGGGTCTGAGTTGAATGTCTGGACAATCGCATGCCGCTTATTTGCATCTGTGCCGCCATCAAGGCGCATATACGTCACGGAAGGCATATGTGCCTTGAAGAGATCAGTTTCTATGATGTCAAGCATTTGCTTCATTTGACAGAATATCAAAACGCGATGCTGGGAGAATCCACTGTTCGAATCGGAAACAGAATCAGTTGTGTCGTTTTTGTCACCGTGGCCACCAATGCCACAGTCAATCAATAGTTGCCTAATGCAATATTAGCTTTTCCAAGGTCACTGTAGAAAAAGAAGAAGCTCACTTAAGGGCGAGAAGTTTTGGTGCTTGATGTATGTCACTGAGCGGAGTGGGTTGAAGGCCAGCCTTTTCAAACGCAACATTAATAGCGGCTTGGTCAGTCTTGAGAACCAGGGCCGGGTGGTTGCACAATTTCCGGAGATATTGCAATGACTGGAAGACATGTTGTTGGCCGGTATCTCCTTTAGTTGTCGCTGGCTTCTTGCGGATCGTGTCTTCTGCAGAAGCCCGAGCTTTAGAGTTTGAGAAGTCGTCATATAGATACCTTTGCAGTTCTGAAAGCTCGCAATAGTAATCTTGAATGATCTTGGGGGGCAGATCATTCAACACATCTTCCTTGAGGCGCCGCAGGAGGAAAGGTAGAACTTGTTTGTGCAATGCTTCTAGTGCCAAAGCCGCTGAGGACGGGTTAGCACAGGTTCAGCTGAGGAGGATATATAGATACTCACCCGCTTCGCCGTTCTTAGCTTTGCCGTCACGATTCGCTAGTATGGGTTTCCCAAATCGCTCATTAAAGGATGTTTCTGTCCCAAGGAAACCTGGCATCAGGAAATCAAAAAGACTCCAGAGTTCCAATACATTATTTTGGATAGGTGTTCCGGACAGTATCAGGCGATGTTGTGCCCGAATGCATTTGACTGCTTTCGTGAGCTTAGTCTTCGCGTTTTTTATGACATGACCTTCATCTAGGATGCAATACAGCCAATTGAGATGCTCTAGGTTACCAATGTCGTTACGGACTACCTCATAGGAAGTAATCACAACATCAAATTGGTTTAGTCTTGGAATCATTTTAGTACGCTCGCGTGAGTTGCCGGTGTATAGGAAGGGTCTGAGATTATCGACATATTTGAGAATTTCGTAATACCAATGGCCAGTCAGCGTAGGTGGGCAAATAATGAGGGAGGGAAGGTGAATGGCATCTGGAGACTTGGTTTCGCGGTATCGCTGGGTACGTTCATGATGTTTACTTGCAAGTATACATATCGATTGGAGGGTTTTCCCAAGCCCCATATCTAATATTACGCGTTAAGCTAAACTTCACGAAAAAGGAATTAATGATTTACCATCACAAAGAATTCCGTGTAACTGGTATTTGGCTAAGAAGGCTAACCAGTTGACACCTTCTTGTTGATACTTGCGAAGATCAGCCTTAATGGGGACAGGAATTTCATACTTTGCGACTTTGCTACCATCGAGGAGTTGTGCCAAAAATTCGCGCTCTGATTCACGCTTCTGAAGCAACTCGACCGGGAAAGAAGGGGGGTCTGGTAGGCCAGCCTGGTGAATTGTCAATGCCAATAATTAGAAATTGGGGGCGGCAAACAAACCTCTAATGGGACCATCTTCACTAACGAAGCAAATGTATTGGTAGACGTAGCCCTGATATCATCATCTGGGTCACTCATGCGGCCGAGGACAGGTACGACTAAGAAAATGACATATGGCAAAGCTTTGATGTCTAAACGCTGAACGATATCTTGTAGGTATATGTTAGTATCACTTGGACACATATGTATAGATGTGCTGCTCACGGAAAATCAATTCAGTTGCGCCTTGCCGATTAGCTAGGGTTAGTGGATCACCCAATAGCGGAACGATGTTCTCGATGACATAACGCATGGCTTCAGCAGTCATAACGTCACAGATAGTAGCAAAACATCTTGCGGCAGATTGTCGTATGATTGCAAAGCGGCTGCGGAGCGCAAGGTCCATCATTGGTAAGATACTTCCCAGATGAGGCCACAATCCCGATTCAAATGTTGGTGCAACAGCCTCGAGAACACTCAGCGAATCGATTACATCTTGTCCATATTGTTTCTCAATCAATATATCAGATTGTTCAACGTGCTCTGTAAATTGTTAGAAATGTAGTTATATATGTATTGATATTTCTTACCATTTTGGAAGGTACTCAAAAGACCGCCTGCCATGGATTGCCACATGTTTGGGATAATATTAAGTAGCTCAGAGCCAAATTTAGCTGATAGTTGGTTGAAAGCGAAGCTTGCTCCTCGTCGCGAAAGGCGGGCCTTTTTGTTCTCCGCAGACATTTCTCCTTCTGTGCCTTTGAGCAAAGCATTGGCCGATTCTTTTTCTTTCTGGTTTCGACTAGTAGAAGCTCGGAACGACAATATACCGTCCGTATGGTTGCGATTGAAGGCAAAGGTGGGTGTCTTTTCTGTGTCCTGACAAAGGAAGGTACAAAGATTTTTGACAATCTTGTCGGGTGGCTGTTTGATGTTGTGTTGCGAGCAGAACCCAATAAAACAAGCTACTGCTACTGCGGACCTTTCTTGTAGATCGATGTTTTCTTCAGCCTGAATGTGTTGCTATTTAGAATTAATACAAATTAATCAAAGATCCTTCCTTACCTTTATGCCGTTCATGATCCCTTTTACCACCGGACTTACTTTATCAGGCATATCTTTGAAGGCAACGAACGATGCAGCAAAAGCAGCTGCAACTCGAGTATCATACTGATTTTTGATATCAAGGTATCGTTCAATACTGGCCAAGACAAGTCCACGTTTCTCTGCAATGACAGCTTGTTCCTTCTTCTTCGTACGACCAAGGCTGTCCCGAAGTCGTGTATAATGTGAATTGACTGCCATTTGTGCAGTTTCAACCGTGAAGCAACCAGGGCGGCTGCCTGTTATATCTATGTCATTTCCTAGTGATGGAATGGAGGACAAGGGAAGTTTGCATTCAGTGTTGAAGAGTTGAAGTAGTGAAGTGCATTCCGCATGTATACGTCCAAGCGTGTATGCCATCTCGTGATATGCAGGTGGAGGAGGCCCTTGCAACCAAGCCAGTATTTTTCGACTTAATTCCTTGGCCAGTGATGACATCACAATCAATGGCGATGGCGGTTTGAATATTGTTTCGTAACCACGAGCCCATTCCTCAGCAATTATCACTCCAAGGAATTTCTGGAGCATACTACTTGAATCGATGTAATGCATGAGGATAGGCCGGAAAAAGTCATCAGTTGCCTACAAATACATTTAGTGGGCGTAGAGCAAGGTACAATAGTGCTCACCTCCATTGGCCAATAAATTAGGAGATAGGCAAGAGCCGTCGCTGAAGCGACTCTCGCCTTTAATATTATCTCCATAGGTACCAAAGACAAGTCTTGTGCGAGCATGTTCTTGTCAACATTATGGCGCTCAAGCATTCCATCACTATTGGCGGTTGACGTGGGTAAATAGAAACCGGATGTGTCGATGGCGATTCCAATTGGTGTCATTGCCACCGCGTACCAATCCAATGCCAATTGTTGTGATATCTGGGAGGGAAGGTAATCTGGATTGAATGAGAGTATGGACAATGCATCTTGCCACGCTATAAGACTTGCATCTCGGATCTCGGCGCGCTCTTCACAAATGAGATTTTGGTATAACAGACAGAGGAAGGGAACAGAAACCCAATCTTTAGGAAGGTTAGGAATAGCCATGAATGAAGCCAGAGTCTTCGCCACAGCAAGTCGGACATTGGATATTGTATGACGGAAAAATGGAAAGAGTGTGGGAGCAAGAGTAGACAATGGTAACCTGTCTTTTGGTGAGATGAATGAATTCTAGAATGGAGGCGAAAACGTACGAAACAGTTTCACTGGCGAGGATGTTGATCACTTTCTCGTAGGCGACGAGCTTACCTGAAGTCGATGTGAGGCAATGTCTCTTAAAAAGCAATGAAATACACACCAAGGAGATCCATGACTGCGCCGACACTGGAACTCAAGTCGTCCTTCATATCGCTGAGACAATGCCAAAGAACGACAAGAATGCGCTCAAGGGATTCTGGCAGGTGGTCTACTAGATGTTGTGCAACCGGTAAAAGACATGTAGCTGCGACCGATCGAACATCATCATCACGATCCCCGAGCCTTGAATCAAAGTTAGTTGTTTATGAGAATATTAACAATTCCCACTGACCCAAGTATTGCAGCATCAACAACGTCACGTAGCACCTTTTGGCCTTCTTCACTGTATTCCATACCTCCTTCCTCTTTTTTCACACTGCCATTATCATCGAAAATGTCACTACGTACGGCAACTTCATACTTGATACCAAGGAGCCCAGCATGTCGAACTTCCCATATATGATTTCTTTCGTTGTCTTTCAAGCTTCTTTTCTTCCCGGTGGATTTCTTGCTCTCAGAGACGTCATTATGAGGAACAGTGAAATCTTGTTGTATCATCTGTAGGAGAATTTTATGAACGTGATGGAGAGATCTCTTGGGCATATGAAGAAGGAGGGATGCAAGTGTTTGTGAAACTGTTTCTCGTACTGGGGCAACCACCTGTGCAAAACAGAGTGATTATGATGAATTCTGAACTTATGATGCGCATGGAACCTACTTGATCTGAAACGAAGTCCCCGAACCTGTCCAGTACAAATACACACAGAAATTGGGCGGCAAGATCATTGCACCATTTTTCATGTCCAAGTTCGTTTTCGTGATGGGAGACATCATCTGTCATGTAAAATTGAGTCTACTTTTATGGTTCAGAGTCATTCAAACCCACCTCGAGTTCCACCATACTTTCCTTGTACTTTGAGTAGTTCTCTTAAGGCCATAGCAGCACCATGGCGGACTTCCCAGGCAGCACTGAAAAGATCAACTTCAAGGACTTTCACAACACCATCCCATATCCAATGGCCCAATTCAACTTCTAGTGCCTTGGATTGTTTGGATTCCTTGGGTGATACTGCACCTCCTCCTTTTGTCGGATCTATGATGACTTTTTCTGAATCACCCCCACCGAGTGGTACTGGACTATTAACACGAGTACTTGAGGCGGTCCTCTCGTCAGATGCAACGAGGCGTGCTCTGTATACGATGAATTTTCATACATTCAGGTAAACAAAGGAGAAATCTTACTTATTAGAAGCTACGCCTGGAGCTGCGGTAAACTTGGCGCCAGGCATTTGAGGAGGAGGAGCTGTAACAAAAGCACTGTTGCCTTGTTTCCGTTTTCGTTTAAGGCGGTTACGTTCCCTTGCAGAGAGTGCACTCAGGTCGATGTCAGGAATAGAAGGTGTGGTTGGGGACGGGACGACTGGAGTAGAAGAGCGAGTGGGAGGTGAGGGTGCTTTTACAACGATATCAGTGTCCGGAGATAGGTCCATTGGGGAGTTGCCTCGTGTTCCATTTTCTTTTTCTATAGGTTCGGTTGTGTCGACTTCCATGTTGGCAGCTAACTCATTTTCCAAATCTATGTCATCGGCGACATCGTCTAAAAATTCAAGACCAAGGCGGCTCATAGCTTCTTTGCGTGCCTTTTTTACTTCGGCACTCGTAGATAGAATACCAGCGGGTTTTATAAACTCTTTGCCGGAGGAAGCGAGGAGTAATTTGCCTTGTGAAATAAGATCCTGTACTGAGAAGGCGGGAAAGTCTGGAATTGGTGAAGTGGGGGTATTCTTGTCTTCATCTATAGGGTCTTCAGCCTCGGATGGAGTCCAGAGAGGCGCCAGGGAGCATATTTGTGCTATTGCAACCGAAGCTGCTGTGCGTGTATCAAATGATTTGGAGTGAAGGTATGGGAGTATCTGAGGCGTCGTGCGTCAGCAAACATGCTTCAGAAAAGAGCGAATGACATACTCTAGCTACAACTGACATAAGTTCGTTCCACGCGGAACGGTCTACTCGCGATGCTTGCTGGCGATTGGATTTGACATCGTCCTCAACGAGAGCAACATCGGCGGTGACGCTTTTTACAGCAAGTTGAGCAAGTTGTTTTGCGGCAGTTGTTCTTACAGATGTTGAAGAGCCTGTGTCTAATAAGAGCAGAAGTCTATCCAATCTAGAGAAGCCAAGTATCTCAGCGCCCCAATCAGAGAAAAAGTTGTCGTGCAAACACACCTTGAACTCATACCGAGCGGGAGTATCGGTCCGGTGCCGATCCGGGAAGATTGATTTGGTCACAGACTCTGGGTGTTTGGGTTTATTTACGGGGGGATCAACTTGGCTCTCAGGAGCTTCGCCTTTAAATCTGTCCTGTCGAACGTGTGACTGTATGTCGTGACCGTCACATTGTCCTCCAACTTTAGCATGACTTTGATCGACCTTAATAAGACCCTGTTTCTGAACGCATCATCCTTCTACGGCCATGCAATCGCTTCAGCAGACATGCAATCTCTTTCTGCTTCTCGTCGATAACCCTCCAGACGGTAAAATATGAGGACTCTGCATATATTCTACCCAGTAACTCAATAGCCAACTCTGCTTGTAGAATTACTAGTGCTCTCCGAAAACATGTATGCAAGACTCATTGGTCTTGCAAAAGATAGCTTGTGCGGAAAATCTTATTCACGAACATACATAGAGAAGAATCTGGAAACAGTATTAGATATTGGCCACCAAAAGATGCGCTCCGCTGCTATGAAAGCGCTCGCCGCTTGGAGGATAGTTTACACAGATGCGTGTATTCTCCGGGTTCTCGTCGTGCTTGACGCTTCTACTGCCAGTCGTTGTGTAGAACAACTGGACAGGGCGATTATCATTGCGGGAGGCGGTGATACTACTCGACTCGATCTGACTCTGTCACTCATCAAGCAAATTCAGCAATTTTATCTTCAACCTCTCACCTCTCAAAAAGTTCTCACAAAGTCAAAATCTCAACAATCTATTTCCAAAAGTCTATCGACTTCCCTTCGTGAAGTTCCGATACTTGATTCGGATCCCTCTTTTGTCTCTTTTCAACAGAACCTATCTTCACACCCATTCGTTATAAGACAGTATGCGAAAGACTGGCCAGCACTCAACGAACATCCGTGGAACTCTATCGATTATTTGTTGAAAACTTCTGGGCCATCGCGAACGGTTCCGATTGAAATTGGAGGTGACTATCGCAACGAGAGCTGGAGTCAAACCCTATCAGGATGGGCTCAGTTTCTCGACACAATCTGCGAAGAGTCCCGGCCATTGACAGAAACAAAGGAATTTGATACATTATACTTAGCACAGTATGACCTCACCCGTCAATTCCCATCCCTTCGAGACGATATTGTTATTCCAGATTATACCTATTGTTCTCTCAACTCCTGTGACTTTACTGCCTATGCTCCTCCAGCTACCCCGGAAGGAATCATTCTAAATTTATGGCTTGGACCTAAAAGTGCGACATCGCCTGCCCATTTTGTAAGCACCCGGTTTTGCTGAAATTGTGACATAAACTTACATGCATATAGGATCCATACTATAACATCTATGGTAAACTCGAAGCTTTACCAATAACCCTCATACTAACTCAGTCACAGTGCAAGTTGCGGGTTATAAAACAGTGTGGCTGGCGCCTCCAAGAATCACTGAGCACATGGAGGCAGTTTCAGTCATGAAGAGATCGAACCCGGGAGAGCAAGTAGTAGTTGAACCGTCCTATTATTCATCTAATTCATCCAGCATTGATGTGTTCTCTGACCAAAGAGAACAATTTCCATATTTTTTCGAGAAAGCCGTCCCAGAAGCTATGCATATCACACTGGGACCGGGTGATTTACTCTTTTTTCCGCCTGGGTGGTGGCATGCTATGCGTAGCGAATCGACAAGCTTCTCAATTTCGATGTGGTTCTAGGCGCATATTCAAATACTTGTAATAGGGTTCGGAGTACTAAATTTTATACTTAAATATGTACCGAATGCTGCATGTATTATTGGTTACACAGCCACTGGCCCCTCCTTTCCTCACCCAATAATTCTCATAACACATCTTGAGTTATCTGCATAGCAGGCACTCAATCCGAGCTTTAGAGCTAACAGCGCTCTCATGGAGACAGAGCACCCAAATCTCCGCTCGCCCTACTGGATTCCTTCAATCACTGGCTCAAACTCGTTAAACCATGATCATATTTCTGAAGCGTTGGCACATTCTCCAGACAACGGTGAAACACTGACGCTTTCAAAGCTTGAACTTACAGACATTAGTATCGAAGCAGCTGAGGAACTTGCTACCAAGGTGGATGCGAATGAGGAAGGTATTGTCAGGCGGTGAGTTTACATCAACGAAGTCCTCGCTGTATCCACCAAACCAATTTTGAATCGATAGAATAGCTTTGGGACATAATCACCTCACCCAGCTCCCGACCGAACTTGCATTGCTAACCCGATTGCGATACCTAACATTAAAGCACAATAGTTTCTCAATATTTCCCCGTGTCGTACGCTTTTCCCTGTTTATAAGCTCTGAGCAGCAAACTCATGTTGTCAAAGTTGACCTTGCTAGAATCTCTCGACACGTTGGATATAAGCCATAACAAAATCCGAAGGCTACCAACTGAACCAGGGAAACTTGTAAACCTGCGTGTCCGTGGCATCCTGCTTTCCTATTTATGCTGTTCGTTCATCACACATATCTAGGTTTTTTGCTTTTCTCGGAACAAGGTTACTAGGTTGCCTACATATCTGTCGCAATTCAAGGAATTAGAAGTCCTTCGCGCGGATCGTAACCCCATAGAATGGCCACCTAAAACAGTTATGGAGTGCTCAAATCTGAAAGATCCCAAGGGAATGACGGAATGGATTCAAAATGTTCAAAGGTGGATTGACACCGAATCTAGTCGCGTTCAATCAGACGACTCTGGCTACAAGGAAAGGACACTTTTTGACAGAAGCATGTTAGTTGTCTTGTCATCGATCTATGTAAGGCAAATCTCACATTCCCTCCTTAGAGATGAAGCGTGGAGATTTCCTCCTCATGAAGGCGATTCTGACCAGGCATCGCGCCACGCACGAACCTATTCAGTAGATTCTAATATGTCTCTATCCTCAATAACGGAATCGTATCACGAAGAATCACCCGATGACTTGCCCTTGAATCGACCTCCACCCCTACATCTTGGAATTTTGCAATCAGGCAGCCCTGAATCCTCACCAACAAATTCTTTCGGGAATGGATTATCTCCTGGGTTTGATTACGGCATCGATATGCCTTCCACATTTGAAGCGATGCAAGACTTTGAATCCTTACCTCTTCATAATCGAACGGCTTCTTATGCCGAAAGTGTCCGTCACCCAGTAACCTCTGCCATTCTTGGAAAGAAGAGCCTACCAGACCTCCGCAAAGCTCATTCACCTATATACGACCCTTTGCCAGATTTACCTCCGCAGGCTTCACGCCTCGACAACCCAGCAGAATCCCGATCTCGTCTGACATCTTCAAAGGAAATCTTGTCCAATGCGGCGGCGGACGCTGACCTATCTCACCCCGTTACGTTTTCGGCCTCTGCCAGCAATGGAATAAACTCAGTGGCATCAGAGCGTAACTCTTACTTCCGCCGATTATCTACTCTACCTTTTTCCACTCACTCGCTTCCCCAGTACCTGATAAATCTTGCGGAATCTGCAAGAACTTTTCTTTTCGCTATGTGTCAAATATACCAATCCCTGGAACAATACGCAACTTTAACTCTTGACGATCGCTTCTCTGTGGTCCTACGGAAAGTCCTTGACCCAGCCCATTCCGATATGATGGAGCTCATCCATACGCTGGAACACTTTGATTCAAAAAGCAGAACGTCTTTACCGCCTCCTGCTCTATCTCGAGCTTTGATTGAAAAATGTAGGGATTGCGCCGCGGCATTTGCCAAAGCGGTGCATGTGTTGGCATTGCGACTGCAGGTAGATTCTGGTGAAGATGCTCGCTTCTCGAGATGGATGCTACTCGAAATACATGCTGCTACAGTAGAAATAGCATGTGCTTGGAAATCTATGCAGAGACACACCGGGGAGCTCAAGGCATACCTATTGATCAAAGAAGGTATTACATTCTCTCATTCGGTCGAGAACCTTCCATCTTCTGAGTTACCTACATTACATACACTGCGTGTGGGTATGTCCAGTCGTATTCGGACAGCCCGTAGACACGCGGGATCATTTAGCTCAAAGGATGTGGAAATTGGCAAAAAACTACCGTCGTATGAAATTCCACCAGCGTTTGCAGGAGGTGTTATTTCAGGACCTGCACCATTTGTTCCCACTCTCCGCACTCCCAAGAGACACATCACACTGCCAATAATTTCTTCCACCCCAAAAAATTCATCACCATTGCCCTTCTGGAATCCGAACACCCTGCCTGATGATCGCTTCAAGTTTCATGCACGTCAAGATTCCTTTAGATCTAATCCAACAGTGTCTCCGTTATCTTCCCCAACCCTTCAAATGAAAATCCCAAATGTCGAGTTTCCAGCTAGTTCAAAACGAAAAGTAGAATTTGAAGCTCTAAATGCAATTCAACATGCCGTGGATATTGCTCCCCGTGTTTGGAAAATGATTGAAGAAACGTTTACACATTCAGATCACAATAATGATATTCATTCCATATTGACCCAGGCACGTTCAGTATCGGGAAAACTGGCCGACATCATTTATAAAATGCAAAATGGAGATGCAATTATGGAAAGACGTAATTTACAAGAGGAGGCCAAGCTGTTTGTCAAGGTGAGCGACTTGCGTCGGGGTTTAGTTTTCTACATTTCAACAAAGAACAAACAGATGGTTGTGAAAATCTCAAATCTCGTGAAGGCGTATAGTGTCGATCACTCTGTACCTTCTGCCTTGAGATCCTCAATCGTTGAGCTTACGAATCTGACGGAAGAGTTCGCAATCCTACTACATGTTTCATCCTTCACCCCCTCCACTCCCCGATCATTTTCACCCATGTTGAATTCTACAAATTTAAACCAGGATGGACGGCTTACATCTAGTCTCTCTCGTGCAAAAAGCACACACTCACCAGGTGTCCCTCTCTCATATTTTACTTTTAAGGATGGGCCTCGGAGTGCTTTACCTTCCCAAACAGTTAGAACACCAGACTCGAGTCGTCGTCTTCGCCATGCCCCAGACTCATATAATGATGGCACCACCGAATCTGGATGAGTTATATACTATATATCCACGTTTTCCCTCTACTGCTTCTTAATGTGTACCGTATTATACTATAGTCGGTAACTTGAATAGGACTTCCTTTGAAACTTAGCAATCTAGATTCAGTAACAGTTATGTAATCTGGTAGTGGTACATAGGAGTTTTTATTTACTGATTACCGGTTTTCTTCTGCGCCTCTACAACTGCTTTCCTTTGGTCGGACCATTTCATACATCTGTTTCAGTTGTCCTTGAATTGGTAACTGGCAGTATGTCGACTTCTTACCGTCCAATCCGTAGGACCACGACCGGTCATCCACTGCCATCCCCCGTTACTGCTCTTTCATTTGATCCAGTCTCAGATATTCTATGGGCAGGCTCTAATGCCGGAACCGTAACGGCCTTGTATACCTCACGCGGATATCGTGGAATATTCTTTCCTGTTGGCGGAAATCTGGCCGTGAGCAAGATTGCGGCTGGCGACAACTATGTACGAGCTCTTGGTTCAGAAAGTGATGGTTTGGGTTCATGGGCGAAGGGTGGCATGAATAAGTGGTTTCATCGGTGTGTTAGCTTTTTGTACACAAGCGTAATATAACACCTATAACTTTGTCAGGTCACCTGTAGCAGTTACAACATTCTCTGATGCAGTCAACTCATCTCATTCTTTGGCGCTTGCCACCACGGGACTAGAGATACTTTTTCTCAATTCAATGACAGGAAGCGTAGTTCGCAGGGCTCAAACATCATCAGTTATAACCCATCTACAATTTTCAGCCTCTTCGTTGGTGTCTGGATCATCTGATGGTTATTTACGCCTCCATGATCCACGGACAGGAATGGCACGAACGGGTAGCGGAGAGCATATTGTTAAGGCTCATCAGAGCTCCATCCAGGGCTTACAAACAGCAGGCAATTATATCTTTACCATTGGACATGGAGAAAGGCTAGAATATTTTTATATTATTGAGGGTAAAAGCTGACTGGATTACTCCAGGCAGTCAAGGCCATATCCAGATCCATTGGTCAAAGTATATGATCTTCGGGCATTACGCCCACTTCCACCTATACCATTCCCCGCCAACCCTGCATTCGTTCATGTTGTCCCCAAACGTTCCTCAAGTATTGTTGTGGTGTCCAATCAAGGTCTCATCAATATAGTAGACGCAACTAACCTTAGTACTCCAAACGAGTTTTATCAGGTTAGTCTATTCCGCGTCTTATCATTATCCTGATGTTGGACACTCACATTTGGGTCAGTTAAACATTACATCCTATGTAACCTCCATGTCGATATCCCCAACGGGGACTTACATGGCATTCGGTGATGCAGACGGTACAATCCATCTCATGTCACAAGCTGAGGAAGATAGCAATGTACCTTTTAATGGATTTGATGGTCAACCCATAACATGGGTTGATACTCCTCCTCCGCTTCCAGAAATCGATTGGACAGATTCAACGTAAGTGTTTTCGAACATCTCTATCTTATTATTTATCAGCGTCGTTATGTATCAGACCCCTGAATGCCATTGGACTGCCCCAATATGACACACCACTATTGTCTGCATGGACTCCTCTGTTGACTTCATCCAATATCAACTATCCACCACCTATGAAGATCCCCCCTCAGATTCTGAGCACAATGAAGATGAATGATAATGTCGCTTATGCAGGTTTACCCAAGGAGTTGAGAGGGCGAAGAAATGTCTCGACTGCCATTGTACGTAAACCCAACGGTCGGTTTCGTAGTGGGCACAACAGACACTCAGAGGTGATGCCCTGGTCTAATCAACACATTCATTATGTTCATAGAAACTCCCCAGAGCACAGACTCGACTTTTGACCACGTGGACGAAGTGCCTACCATGTATCGCAAAGTTGAGATCGAATACTCAAAGTTCGGAGTTGAGGACTTTGATTTTGGGTATGCAAAATAAGCTGAACAATCAATCCCAGCCTATACTTATCAACTCTGCACAGATTCTATAACAAGACATCATATAGCGGCCTTGAAACCCATATTCTAAATTCCTACACTAATCCAATCGTTCAGGTCATGCATTATCTTCATCCAATCCGAAAACTTGCCAAGTCGCATATTACTACCAGTTGTCCAAAGGAAAATTGCTTATTATGCGAGTTGGGTTTTGTTGTTCGTATGTTGGAAGATGCACGAGGCATAAATTGTCAAACAAACAATTTCTGCAAGGTTGTTGGAGCACTTGCACAAGGTGTGCATGTCTCCCATCGTTTCATTGGTTTTATCATCTCACGATGAAATAGTTGGGAATGCTATTGAGCTGATTGACTATGGCAGGGAGTCTGTCGATGTTGATTACGCACACAAGATACAGGCATTTAATAGGTTCCTGATTGATCATCTCAGCACGGAAGGTAGTGCTTTCCCTCATAACCCCAGGATAATCAGACGTGCTGCTCGAAATGGTAATATCCCTTCACCCATCGTCCAGCTTCTAGGGATCGATGGAAAAAATGTAGTTACTTGCATGAGTTGCAAAACTACGCGAGAAAAAGATAATATGACCTATATTCTTGACCTGATGTACCCTCGCAAGGTGAATTTGGTCACCCTAACATTGGATACAGCCCTAATTATTTTCAGCAAACAACCAACGAACCACCTCCTTCGACTGACTTTGTTTCAATCCTCCGCAACTCGCTCTTACGCAACATCTCGCATAAAGCCACATGTGCAACTTGCAAACATCTCGCCACCTTTACGTCCAAACGATTCATCCCTTCGGGAGACCTTCCTCCTATTCTTGCTGTGAATGCATGCGTATACAATGAAGATTCATTCAGTTTCTGGCAGGATAATCGAAACCAAACCTTCTTGCAACCCCAAGTCAGCATCCACGGACAACTTGACGATGTTGATGATCCTGAGGCAGCTTCTTATCTAATTCGGGTGCGTTAAGACACCTTTTCCACTAACCTTTCTTATAGAGCTCCTTAGGCTATAGTACTGCAGGTCAAGACCAAGGATAAACCGTCCCATTTGGTGGCTGTTGTAAAAGGTGCGTATCTAGTTCCAGCCATCCTATACCCATAATTAAGGGAAAACCAGTCCCTGAAGCTGAAGGAAGAAGCGACCTATTGAGCCCTTGGTTTCTATTTAACGATTTTGTCGTCAACAATATCACCGAAGATGATGCATTAAGCTTCCCTGACCAGTGGAAGGTAAATAATCACGGCGGTTATCGAGTGATATATATGTTGATTTTTCTACTAGGTTCCTGCTATTATTTACCTCGAAAGGTCGGACCTGAAGTCCACTCTAGACTTCAGTCGTCTGCCTGATCACCAGGATGTCTCGATCCTCTTCCGGGATACCTCTATCTCCCTGTTTGTCTTTTACTCTCGCTTCATTTCATTACCTAATGAGCGCACCTAGAAACCGTGACAAAATCAAGCACGTACCCTTACAACCGAAGGAATTGCCCACGCAAGGCACCCTTGTTTCTATCGATGCTGAATTCGTGAAAATGCAACAGGTCCGGAACCACATTTTTTCTTTAGTTATAACTATGTATATCTTATTGTTTGATGTAGGAGGAAACGGAATTTAGGTCCGACGGAACAAACAAGGTTATACGCCCTGCTCGCCTCAGCTTGGCTCGGGTTTCCGTCTTAAGGGGTAATGGGCCTCAGCAAGGAGTGCCGTTCATTGATGATCATATACATACCAGTGAGATAATTGTAGATTATCTCACTGAGTTCTCTGGAATCAAACGTACGTAGCTTTGTCCCTAAGCCTGGCCGGTACTAAACGAGTTGAACCACATTCAGCCGGAGACCTGGACCCATTGACTTCACGCATGACTTTGACACCACTGAAAACCGCATATAAGAAACTGCGACTGCTTGTTGACCGTGGATGTATTTTTATAGGGCATGGTCTTTCCAAAGATTTCCGCATCATTAGTGAGTACAAATACACATACTGGGTGCTTATCCTTTTTTCTAACTGGCCGAAGACATATTTGTACCTCCAGAACAAGTCATTGACACCGTCGATCTCTATTTTGTTAAGTCTAGACAACGTCGGCTATCACTGCGATTCCTATCATGGTTCGTTCTAGGAGAACATATTCAACAAGAAACGCATGATTCGATAGAAGATGCGCGCTCAGCCTTGAGGCTCTATCATGCATACCATTCGTTCGAGGAACAAGGAATCTTTGATCAAAAACTCGAAGAACTCTATAAAGAAGGTCGTCAATATGTGAGCGCACCAACTTTTGTTCATCAGATCCAGTTTTGAACAATATGTTTCAGAATTACAAACCACCTCCACCTCCTGAAGGCACAGTTAGCCCCCCAATACCCGAACAAAGCCCACCACTACCTGCACCTTACGGTTTTATTCAACCAACTACCATATTTGACCCACATTTCGCACACCTGTATACAGTTGTTCATCCGATGGCTTCGTACCCCATGCATCGTCACCAAACAAATCGCAATTGGCGTAGTAGATAGTTATGGCCCGCAGTTGCTTATTTATTTTCGTTGTTGCTCTTGGCTATCTGTAGACTAACCTGGTGTATTACTTGTGATCTTACTGCATGTTTTAATATTATTATGTATAAATCTCCGCCACGTAGTGGACATCAGATATCGAAGTCATCATCATCCAATCCCTTTCTTCGATGGTACTATGTATGCAAGTAAGGTGTCTATTGCACGGCACGCAAGACCAGAACGTACCACGATTGTCGGCTTCTTTGTCCCAGACTTGGAGCTAGCGCCTTCCATCTATACAAAAATGAAACCCAGCACAGACACCGTGTCCACTTACAACACACCTGATCCAAAAAACCAATCAACATCTCCTCGTTGACCCTCCCTTTAAGCTGGCCAGTTTGTGCCAATCTTAAGAGTATACCCTCGATTTGTTTGGCCCTGTCCGGGCTGACAAGAGCAATTCTAGAAACTGAACAAAGTTTTAATTTGAGTTCCTAATAATTGGTGTAGCACTCTCACGTCGTTCACGAGCGGCTGTGTCTAGAACAGTGACCATGGCATCTCGACGCAGCTGTTCTTCTTGTGCACGTTTGGCTTCATCTTCACTGCTTTGGCCTGGGAGCTTTGTGCCTGGTGGTAAGGAATCCATGATGTGGTGGTGTGTGTGTGAGAGGGTAGATCAATGATCTAAATTAGATCTATGCCTACACTGAACATACTGTTCTACACGAACAATCCTTCAGATTACATAAATCAAAGTACTAAACATATCAAGTTCGAATCTATGTTCCCAGTTGGGTGGTGGGAGTAATTCCACTTACTTCACAACCACCGTCTCCACCATCTTCGTCCTGTACATTCAACAATGTCTCATGAATACCGTGGTATACATCCAAGAGCACTGGCATTCGAGGGAGGATGTTCTGTTACGGTATCGAATTAATGCCAATGCACCATGAACACGTTGAAGTCTGACTGACCTCAAATATAACATCTAGAGAAAATCCAAGAGTTGGATGTTCTTTAACACCTGCCAGATAATACCGCACATCCCAACCATACAATCCTTCGTTTATAATCACGTCCTTCAGCATTGTTAAGGGTATAAATCGCCTTGAGATGGATATCGGCCATGCTGGGAGTCCTCTACGGGTTTCTAACTGTATGCCATGTGGAGGCACAACTATAACGCTTTCTGTTTTTTTGTGGGTCCGTAATTAGGGTATAGAATATGATGAGATTTGGGCATACCTTCCACTACCTGGGTAAGCTTTCTACAGAATAGGAAAAGTGACAACAGCGAAATAGATACCATCCAACGTTGGTCGTAAGACTGGCATAACCAATAAATTAACACTCTTTATTCTAACTTTACTATATAACGACTCACGGGCATAAGAGCGAATAATACAGGAAGAACTGCCCAAAACCATGTCAGGTTGCTTGCTCGTCGTATAACTTTTCCAGATCCATTGTGAGCAATATACCAATTTTCAACGCGATACTCGCAATAACCTTGATATTTAGTTACAGAGTATTCAGGATGGCCTGGAAGAGGGCGCGTCTGGTGCATAAATATCAAAGTTGCAAATTCATATGGATGTGTAAGGGAAAATATGCTCTACGTCACAAGTGTAACGTGTAGATCAATTGGTATAACTAATGATGTAGACTATTAAGGAGCCAAAATGACAGCGGTGCAATCAATCCTGCTCCTGTGTAGATGACCAAGCGGGTATGGAATGTATTCTCCGTGAGGAATGGATATGGAACTGAAAAATGCGAATGCTCCAGGTTACCGTGTACCACAAGCAAAAATAAGAAGACTTACAAACTCCGTTGTTATTTGACCCACAATGTTCTACCCACAATCCATACCCAATCGTGTACAGCAGAGCAAGGAGCGGGGCTAAGAGTTTTACCCCTCTCTTCCCGTATCTTCTTTCGAAGAGAAAAAAGTCAATCGTGAGAGCAACGGCTGGTACTGCATGCAAGCATAAATCCATGTCCAATGGGATGTAAAAAAGCATTTCCATCATTGCATTTGCCGATGGGGTATCATCTGAAATTTCCTTCACTTTTAGGAGAATAAGCTTGGGGACCAAAAGAATCAGAGTCCAATAAATGGATGAAATAACAACGGTGAGCTAGAAGATTCTCAGTTGAGGTTGTTAGAGTAGCGACGAGGACTAACGGGAAGTGCAATCAGGAGTAATATTCTCTTGATGTAATAGAAAACTGGAAAACATGATAAACAAAGCTGTATGTGCGGGAGCAGAACTACACCGACCGGTCAGAGAAGGGAATGTATCCAATACCAGGCTAACAACCATAATCAGTCCCGCAAGAGCCAGTCTATTGAAATGTCATTGTACGATGTCTGGTCGTACGGGTTGTACATACCCTTGTATTGTCAGATATTGCCAAAAGCCTCCGTATTGTGCCTGCATCTCCGGGAAGACCTGTAGCCCCTCCAGACTTTTGAATCCGTATAACATTGCCCCCGTCGACACGATATGTAGTATGAATCTTTGGAATGTCATTATACTTACCATGGAGGTTTGTTTTTAACACAAATACATATGTATACACTATATCACCGGTCCTTGGGCCATCACCCGACACCTCTCCTTGGGTCAAATGACCGTTTCTCGTTCAATTATTAAGGTAAAATTCTGTAAAATTCAGTGTAAGCTACTATCACTGCTATGCATCTATTATAATTATGTAAATATATGTTTGGTGTCCATTCGTTCTTTTTTGATCCTCAATTAACTACAAAAACGGAATGATGCTAGCCCTATTACGGGCCAAACATTAACAAATTTGTTTTCGAAAAAATGTGGAAATTTTCTATTTGTATATAGAATCCTCTGACATCTGTTGTTTGGGTAGTAATTCCTCTTTGAAAAGTGAGACTCGCAAGGAGTTTGAGAATGGCAGATGACAATAATTGTCACGTTATATCTGTCCAGTTGATCAAATCTGCAGTTGGCGAATAGAGAGCCTGTTGGGTGGGAGAAACCCACAAAAGGCCTATTTTCAGTTGACCAATCTATCCCAAAGCCTCCAATACCAGAAACAAGCCAAGAAGCCAATATTGCAAGCTCAGATCTATATTCTGGGATGATTAGATATGGAAGTGTGACGTGACGTGTCCCAAGGACCGGGTTTGGCCTGATAATGGCTGCTCGAAAGATTCATTTCTACACATCCCATTTTCGAACTTCTCTGTCTGAAATTAATATCTGGTGCGGAGACAGTGCATATACAGTGAAAGAAAAAAAAATTGGTGTGTAAAACTAAAACAGAAAAATGAATTTCAGCGGCCCAAGGACCAGTAATATACTAACATGTGCCAAAGGTGACGAGTGATGTCATGGAATATTACAACTACATAAACACCATACATATTAATTAAGATATTACAATTAAATCTAGAGTAAAGAGGAGGCAATTGGATAGGTTTCTACTTATTTATAGTATGGTTTTCCACTGCCTCCAGATAAAAAGTGAGATGGCAAGGGCAAGCAAAGAGGTCGCAGTGGTGACCTGAAAAGTAGTTTGCCAACATTCCCTGCCTCTACAGATGCCTTCTCCACGCACATGCGCTTGAGAAACGAACGCATAGAAGTACGAGAATAATGGGTTACCCACAAAAGGTGCATACATGAGAATCCCAAAATTACGACCTAGGTTCTTCGAACCCCATGTCGACGACACTATACTTGGACTAATTTGCACATTAGTTGCGATGTAATGTTAGAAAGGCGATACTGACATAACTGTGAAAGTAGCACTGTAACCCAGGCCAGTGCCCAAACTACACACAAATCAGTACGACTGAACGGAGAGTAGACACGAGATTTGACCTTAAAACCCATAAACCATCTTGAGTAACGATACCAAGAGATGTCCAAAGGAATGTCAAGGCCAGAACAGATGCAGAGCAACATAGAAACGTTATTCGACTGATACGATGTTTTCTAGCTCGAATAAGGGTTCCGTTCGGAAGGTACATTGCAACGGGTGAGATGAAGTCCGCCAGGGGACCAACAAGAATTCTGGTTAATGTGTTTGCGAGGGAAATGAGTCGTACTTGTTGTGCGGTGTTGTCGACCACATGCGGTGTGGTATTTATTGCATCCCTCGTGGGTGATAGTAGCGCGGCAACAATCGTACCAATGTTAGAGATCACCATTTCGGACTGGTTGAAGCAAGATTAGAACGGGAATATTTAGTGAACCGGATACTCACAGCACCAAACACACAGATACAGAAGAGAATAATTAACCATACATAACCGTGTCTGAGGAAACCGAGTGTAGTATCAGTTTGGGAGTGCAGTTCAGGAACAAAGGCCGTGTCCTGTTCTGGTGACAAAAGTTGGGATCTTTCAGTAGGATTTTCAGAGCACTGAGGCTGCTGGGGGTTATCTTTAGAATTGCAACCTGCTTTGTTGAAAGCCATTGCTCCAAACATGTGTATTATCCCAGTGATCGCTGCCAGGTGTGTTGTGAATTGCACGACCTGAAGTGAGCCTGTTTCTTGGGTTATGTACCAGGTAGATGCAACTGACGTTAGAAACAGAGGTGATAACCCGAACAAGGCCATGCTGATCCCCGAAGCAACTCCAGGATTCTGGGGAAACAAACGTGACGCAGCAAACAAGAATGAGAAGTAACTAGATATTCGTTAATGTATGTCTTTCTTGAAGAGGGGTTAGCTCACGAGAATACAGTTGCTAGTCCAGCCAGCCCGAAAGAAATGGTAAGAGACGCAGCAACCATTGATGAACGTGATATTAGTTGAGCCGAAGTTAAATTAACTTGATAGGAGAAGGAACCAAAGGCTATCACGAAGAGAATAGCTGCAGTGATCGAGCATCGAGAAGGACCATGGCGATCAATCATCTTGCCCGCTAGAGCTGCAAATGGGTATTGCCCCATCATTGCGCTGGGCCTTGTGAGTATACCTTATAGGGGTAGAGATAATTACGAGTGACGCACGCAAGGACAATTGTTGTCAGCTGGGTCTGAGAGAGCCTGCATCTCTCAGCGAGAATGGGTGACATTAGCGGAAATGTGAATATGCCTCCGGAACACAACCTGGTCATAATGAGTACTCGAGTCTCGGAGACAACAAGTTGCCAGATGCGGTGACGTACGCATTCGCGACGATGGAACAGCAACCCAGGACCTTCCAAAGCGACGGAAGCTGATGTGGGTACGATCTAGTGGACATCACGGACGACGACAAGAGCAGAGAGCATCCAGCTGACGGTTCGCCTATTTAAAGACCAGGAGACCACGCAGCTGACGCAGGTAACGTGACGTCAGAAGAACACTCACTACCATCTTAAAAGGCTGCCGATCTTATCGTGAACAACACACCAGCAGCACTAGACTAGCCATGTCCGACCAGCCAACAAAAGCAAAATTATGGGGTGGCCGTTTTACTGGGAAAACCGACCCTCTGTCCGTATTTAAAAATTTTATTATGATTTGCATGCCAGCCTAAATGAATGATTGATATAGGATGCACGCTTTCAATCAGTCATTAAAATACGACAAACGTATGTATGCTGTAGATATACGGGGCTCAATTGCGTACGCCAAAGTGCTCGCTCTTTCCAACATTTTGACCGAGGAAGAGACCAAGAAACTCGTGGATGGTCTCACAGCAGTCGGGAAAGAGTGGGACCAGGGTGTCGTAAGTGTCCTTTATGTCGGAAAAATTGCCGATATTCAATTACTGTGCCAGTTCGAAATCCAAGAAGATGATGAGGACATCCATACCGCCAACGAACGTCGGCTCACGGAACTCATCGGGCCCCTTGGTGGGAAGCTGCACACCGGTCGTTCCCGCAATGATCAGGTCGCAACTGACGTGCGGTTGTGGTTGCTGGAGGAAGTCAAAGATATCGAAACTGGCCTCCGAGGATTGATTCGCGTAATGGTTGAGCGTGCCGATCAAGAGAAAGATTATCTACTTCCGGGTTATACTCACTTGCAGGTGTGTGTCTATATTAAGATCCTCAATATAAAATAATGATGGCTGATGATTTGTAGCGTGGTCAACCAATTCGTTGGTCACATCTTCTCCTTGCCCATGCGTTCTCTTTCAAATCAGACCTCGAACGCTTGCAACAACTTGTCCCTCGTATTTCTGTTCTCCCTCTTGGATGTGGCGCTCTCGCTGGAAACCCCTTTGCTGTTGATCGTGAGTTTCTTGCCAAGGATCTTGGTTTCCAAAGCATAGCAGAGAACAGTTTGTGGGGCGTCGGTGACCGTGATTTTATCGCCGAATTCCTACAATGGGCCAGCTTGGCCATGATCCATATAAGTAGGATGGCCGAAGACCTGATCATCTATTCGACCGCCGAGTTCGGGTTCATCACCCTCAGTGATGCGTATAGGTCAGTTGGTCCGTATTTTTTCGATATATAGAAGGCAAATATTGATATCTAGCAGCACTGGATCTAGTATCATGCCTCAGAAGAAGAACCCGGACTCTCTGGAATTACTTCGCGGAAAGTCTGGCCGCATCTTTGGCAATGTAAGAGCTTGGTATAATACTGCATACGTGGATCAAGAAACTGACTCTTCTGTAGATGGCTGGATTCTTGATGACGTATAAAGGACTTCCCTCAACTTATAACAAAGATCTTCAGGAAGACAAGGAACCGTTATTTGATGCTGTGGACAACGTCTCGGCTTCCTTCAAGATTGCCGAAGGTGTTATTGCAACACTGAACGTCAGTATTCTAGTAGCTATCCGGTCCCCCTGCTAACATATTGCAGGTGCACCCCGATAAAATGCGACAAGCATTGACTATGGATATTCTTGCTACTGATCTGGCTGACTATCTGGTGCGCAAGGGAGTAAGTCAAACATGTTACAATTATTCAGGCACCCCTCCTCAACCCGTCGTCGCTGATTTTCAATCATTGTATTAGATTCCGTTCCGAGAGACGCATCACATTTCCGGTCGTGCTGTTGCCCTTGCAGAGCGCGTGGTTGCCAGCTTGACGATTTGACGTTTGAGGACTACAAAACACTTAACGACAAATTTGCTGAGGACATCCATGATGTTTTCAACTTTGAAGCAAGTGTTGAGAGGCGTGAATCTATTGGGGGAACTAGCAAGAAGATGGTTGAGCGTCAAATCCAGGTGTTGAGGAGCGTGTTGTCTAACTAGATATGTGTTGTGTACCGTAAACTTAAATAGACCAGGTGTATCACTACAACAAGAATAGGTTTTTTCTCCACTGCATGCATAATTTCCTTAGCCTAGTGACTGCGGACCAGTCTGCGATGGCAGTGAACTCTACCTACTATGTTCGCGGACAGTAAGTTATTGGGACCACTAAGCTCTTAATAGTGCGTGGCGGTGATTTGATCAAACAAATGCTGTGAAAACTTAAACCGCCCCTGACTATTTGTTACAGTTTGCAACCAGCCACGAACAGCCATCAGGCCAACACTAAGGCCAACACTAACAAGAGCACCGTTGCTTTAAACGCCTTGACAGTTGCATTCGACTCACTTTCTTTCTTCCCTAACCTTACCACCTAATAAACAAAAGCCATGGCAAGAGACAGACTAGCAGCAATGAGGGTGTGTACGAGAGAAAGAAATGGTGCCACATGGTCTTATTGATATTTGTTCGCAGGCGCAGCAGCAAGGGGGGAACACCGGCTAGTGAGTCTGCTCTGGTTATTTTCGCGAGTAGAGGCTAATTAGGTTCTGCAGTAGCTCATACCCGACGCAGGCGTCAGGTGGAGGTTATCAAAGCCGTACTGCTAACCCATTCGCACAACAAGACGACAGCACATATGAGATGTCAAATGTGAAGGATAGCTCGCATATTGCGTCTCCTACTCCCGGTGATATGTCTAGCTTCTGGAATGAGGTGGGTGTTGTATGTGGGCCACTTCTTACAATACTCATGTCGCTATGCAATTCCTCAGATTGGATCAATACAAGATATGCTCAAGACGTTCAATGACAACGTTACGCGAATTGATCAATTGCACGGACGGTCATTGGATAACATGGAAGATGCAGCTGCTCAGCAAATTACCTCGCAAATGGATGAACTCGTAGCAGAAACCAGCGCTCTTAGTGGAACACTTAAGCGAAGGATTAAGGCATTGGAAAGCCAACCAACCTCTGGTCGAGATGCACAAATCCGCAGGCAACAGGTGTGTTACTCCGCTAACCGTCTTAACCCCGGTTCTCACAGCCAATGGTAGACGGCCCTGGTGAAATCCAAATTTGTAGAAGCTATTCAACACTACCAGCAAGTGGAGCAGCAATTCCGAGGAAAATATAAAGCACGCTTGGAACGGCAGTTCAAGATTGTCAAGCCTGATGCTACACCGGAAGAAGTGCGAGCTGTGGTGAATGATACCAATAATGATCAGATCTTTAGTCAAGCGGTGTGTTGAAATCATTTTCTTCAATTAGCTATTGGTTGTTGACTGAGGCGGCTATTGCTTATTAGTTGATGAACCCTGGGCGTTATGATGGATCCCGACGTGCTTATCGAGAAGTTCAAGAACGCCACGAAGAGATTAAGCGTATTGAACAAACTCTTGCCGAGCTCGCACAATTGTTCAATGATGTAGGTTTTACAGCAAGCAGTGTCCAATCGGGTGTACTTATGTGTTTGGCTCAGATGAGTGTTCTTGTTGAACAACAAGACGAGACAATCAATACCATTGAGGAAACTGCCGCGACAGTGGAGAAAGACACCGAAGTTGGGTAAGTATCTCAAACATCGATCGCCACATGTAATTAATTATTCCCCTAGATTGAACTACACTGTGAAAGCCGTGGACTCTGCACGTGCTGCTCGCAAAAAGAGATGGATCTGCTTCTTTATTACACTTATTGTCCTTATTATCGTTGGGATCGTTGTTGGAGTTCTTGTCAGCAGGAACATCAATAACAGCAACAGCAGCAATAACAACAACAGCAGCAATAACAGTGGAAATACTGGCAACAATTCTGCTTAGATAGTAAGTAGTAACGAATTGTCAATCTACTGTGATGTGTGAACTAACCATACAACAGTCACCCCCTTTAGCGTTATCTTCCTTTCCTTTCCAGTTTCCGTGTACAACAATGATATTGGACATTTGTCGCGGGTCTAAAAAGTTGTGTTGCTTTATTACTATACCAGTCTAGGTAATACGCACTCGTTGGATTCCTTCCTTGTTTAAGATACCCTCAATATTCTGATTTCAATCTATAACAACGATCAGAACAAAAGCACGCTTGGTGAAGAATACCGTTGGGAGGTGTTATAGATAATTGCTTTCAAATACCTATTATATATCTGTGAGGCATCCACCCCATTGCGAGACCGGGTATGGGGGATTATTGTTAAGCGACATGTAATTTATAAGCCATGCACTCGGCAGGAGGTTGAAGAAAGTCTGGAAAAATGACTACATACGACGGGTGAAAGAAGTAGAAACCAGTCAGATTTGAATAACTATATGCCCTACTCGGTAGAGCGGAACATATTAGTGCAAGATGTATGTACTTATAGTTGTAAAAGAAGTAAATTTATAGCTGAGTTATTGATACTTGTGCGCATCACCGAGAACGGGACAAATGTTCGGCATGTAACGTGGTTTAATGAGCGTCCGGAGTGCGGGGCCGGAGGAACAAACTAGACGGGTGAATTGGGCATGCTGTGCGGATCGGACATGGAGACAGCCACGTGCGGGAGACATGGGCTTACGCGTCGCCCTCCTCGATCCTTTATAACACTGCCTGTCGACTTTCTTCCTCTGTCTACAACCCCGACCCCCATCTCTTCCCTGCCCGTTTCCCCCCCTTCCGTTTGAGGTCTGTACCCTGAACCCTGCTCGGCTAGTCCACCGCTGACTCTCCTATTACAGTTCCAGCTTGCTGTTAATTCCTACAATTATGCCCGCCAAGAAACGCTGCCAATGCCACGATGAAACTGGCAACCAGTGTAATTCTGCCGCTCTTCGCATCGTTGGTGAATGCCCTCTCTGCCGTGCGCAGTTCTGTGGTTCTGTGAGTTACAACTCCTGTCTTGCGTGCTGCTAGTCTGACCCGATATCTCTTGCCTAGCACCGGCTACCCGAACATCATAACTGCAGTAATCTGGAAGACTGCCGACAACAGGCGTTCGACCGGAATAAGAGCAAGCTGGAGAGTGAGCGAACAGTGGCTTCCAAGATGGCTACTGCCTAGTGTCCGCCTCCACTATAGTTCTGGATAGCGACCATCATATCATGCCTGTCCGCTCCTGCATATATTGACTCATCTCCTTTTCTTTGATGCTATCCACATTCCTCTCCTCCCGTTTCTCTGGTTGCTTGTGATGCCTGTAGTTTTATTTTATTTCTCTGGGAGTGTGATCATGGCTTGACTATAGTATAGTAAGATAGAGTTGTCGAATTATAATTGGCGGTCTCTATAGACCCGTACATATTTTCCGGTATTTGAGCGGTGCGGTCTTAGTGGTTTTTTAATGCTTCTGGATCACATGGTCTTTGCAACCTCGGTCAATCGATCAGTACATAAAGGAGGGGCTGGAGTGCCACCACACCTCATACCCTCTTATCAATTGTCTCCGTGTGCTGATTGCACACTTGCATCTACCCAATCTGCCCATCGCTCCCCAAGACACTCCTCGATATCACGTGGATACTCGCTTTGCAGTCCGTCGATTGACATTTGATTTCTCTCAGTGTGAGTACTCCCGGAACCCATACTTAGTATATTGGTCGCCTGGAACCGTGCTCGAGTTTCATGCTTATATAGTTGAGCATCGAATCCCAGTTTCTGCTTTGCACTAATACCCCGACCACTACCACTACCGCCTCTTCTTCAATTCGTTTCTAACTTATTTACCTTATTCAATGGCATCTAGAGTCAAGCAACTTTTGGGTCATCTTACCCCAGCCAACTCCGAAGACATGTCAGCTGGTGTGTGGCGTGCTTGCTGTTCCGATTTATCTGTACTCAATTCGAACAGAAACCTGGCAACAAGTCCCCCTCGCCCCTCCTGATAGGTGAAGCCCCTGTACCAATTTAGGGGTGCACTGACGTTGATGTTGATACATCCCATCCCATTAATAGCATCTTCCAGCTTACTGCTGCATATAAGGCCGATACCTATGACAAGAAGGTCAATCTTGGTGTGGGTGCGTATCGTGATGACGACAACAAACCTTGGGTATTACCAGTTGTGAAGAAGGTATGCGTGTATGTAAACAACTTTCAAGGGATGATGACTTAATGCTTGTGATAAATGGCGCATACAGGCTACGCAGAGACTGTTAACCGATGAATCGCTTGACCACGAGTACCTGCCTATATTGGGCCTTCCGGAATACACCGCTGCGGCTGCAAAGTTGATTCTTGGCTCTGAATCCCCTGCTATTCGAGATAAGCGAGTAGTCAGTGTGCAAACGATTTCGGGGACAGGTGCGAATCATTTAGGAGCCTTGTTCCTGTCGAGGTTCTACGGGTTCAATGGAGACAAGAAGGTGTACCTCAGTAACCCAACCTGGGGTAAGTTCGAGAGATGGGTACTCAATAGGCCAGCAAACTAATGTGTCGGATGATATCATAGCCAATCACCATGCCATCTTCCGAAACGTCGGAATCGAGCCTGTCGACTACCCATATTATGACCCCAAGACCATTGGCCTAGACTTTTCCGGATTCATTAATGCACTAAAGACCGCACCGGTTCGTTCTGTGTTTTTGTTGCATGCTTGTGCCCATAATCCAACGGGTGTTGATCCCACCTTGGAGCAATGGAAAGCGATCTCCGACATCATGCTGGAGCGCAAACATTATGCGTTCTTTGACTGCGCATACCAAGGTTTCGCCAGTGGCGATCTAGACAAGGATGCAGAGGCTGTGAGATTATTTGTGGACCGCGGCGTTTCGATGCTCGTGTGCCAGGTCTGTAATTCTATAATACTACTATTTAAGGTTTGTGCTGATCCTGGAAACCGGCAGAGCTTTGCAAAGAATGCAGGCTTGTACGGCGAGCGAGTTGGTGCTCTTCATGTTGTTTCTGCAAATGCAGAGACAGCAAATCGAGTGAAAAGCCAGTTGTCGGTGTTGCAACGGAGTGAAATCAGTAATCCTCCTTCACATGGAGCGCGACTAGTGAGCAGGACTGTTCGAGGGACTCCTATCTGTCTGTGGTGTTGACGTATTTTGCAGGTCACATTAATTCTGACGGATCCCGAGTTGTTTGGAGAGTGGAAACTGGATATTGCAACCATGGCAAACCGGATTATTGCGATGCGCAAAGAGTTGCACAAGATCCTGACACAGGAATTACATACGCCCGGAAACTGGGACCACATCATCAACCAGATTGGCATGTTCAGGTAAGCGATGGGTGGTGCAAAGTGTGTGAGAGCCTTGCTGATCGCATTGGTGCAGTTTTACGGGAATCAACCCGGCCCAAAGCAAGGCGCTGGTGGAGAAGGCGCACGTGTACCTGACGGCGAATGGGCGGATTTCTATGGCTGGACTGAACAGCCGCAGCCTCCGGTATTTTGCTGAGAGCCTCGACAAAGTCGTACGCGGGAGCTTGTAGATATGTGATTAGCAGCAAGTAATGATGATGTAGATGTGATTGAATAGAACTGGCTACGTCATAGACATGCACACATGAGTAACCACGTTCTAGGCCGTGAGAGATCAGGAACTAATGTCATGACGTCAGAAGAAAAGGGTGTCCGAGGGTTGGGAGTGATAGGCGGACACGAAGGGGTGATGGGGAAGATGACGTAGAGACAACGGCGGAGCGAAGAGTGTGGAAAATTGACAGAGCAGTGTTCTTTCCTCTGCACCACGACGCGTCTTCCAGCAGCGTGCAGCTCGCGTGGAGAGTCCCGGCGTACTTATCTGTGAGTCTTCTCTCTGCCTCCTCCACCGTCATGGGCTCATTCTTCTCAGCCACAATGCCCCCCAGCTCCCAGCCCCAGCCCCGCCCCACCCACATCCCCCTCCCTCCTCCACCCACATTCCCCCCCTTCCTTCATACCCCCTCGCCCTCTGCTGACAGCCCCTTTGGCGAAGACGTTCAATCCCCTTTCCTCCAGTTCTTTACCGCACCCTCCACCCCCCAGCAGCCCCCGTCCCCCGCCGCAGAATACTTCACTCCCCCCTCCTCTCCCTTTGCAGAGATTCCCCCCAGTCCTCAAAACGCAACAGCCGTTCCGGTTTCTCCGCCTCCCCATCCTTCCCTACCACAGCTACCTCCAAACTTTGCCCCAAATCCCGCAAGCTCATACATCTCCCCAAGCCCCCTTGGCACGGACGACGTGTACCCAATCACCGTCGACATTATCAACGATCTTATTCTTGACGATGGCAGTCTCACCCCCCTTGAGAAGGTCTATCTCTTCTGCAGGAGCAAACAGCAGGTCCATCGATCATTTATTGTCAAAAATATGCCCAGCCTTCTCCAGGATGTTCCACCCCAGGAGGCCGTGGAGTATGTTCTTCCCCTCTTTCGTGACCTTGTACTCGACCCTGGTAAGCCTTGAACCGTGCTTTTTTTTTTTCACCGCTGACCATAGTTTACAGACGAGTCCGTGAAGGAGGATTTTAGTCGTACCATAGGCGAGGTTATGTGGTGGTTTCTTACAGTCTGTTTGTTTCTCACCGTTCGTTAACTTGCGCTGATCCTCCACATCTAGCATTGTCAGGTATTTACAGACCAGTTGCACATGGGCGGTGGTGATGCCATACCCCCTGTCCAGATGCACTTTCAGACTTTCACACCGTTATTGGGCTCGTTAATGTTGTGCAGTAATGGTAATATCAGTGAGCTTGCCAGATGTTCCGTGATCAAAGTCCTCGAACGAATCAAAAGCGCCGATGATCGTGACGCTCTGCTTCAAGACCACAAGCTCCGACCCCCACTGCCCTCGGAAAACCTTTGGAAGCCTCCTGCACCTGATTACGCTCTCGACGATCCCGAAATTGAAGAGCAGGATCCTGATATCGGTGTCTTCGGACCGGACGCAAGGGTTCTTGTGAAACAGGAAATCATGTCTGCAATCGTTTACGGCCTCGGTCGTCTCGACGTGACGTGGGAGGAAGATCAAATTGTACCTACAGAAGGACAAACCTTTCAGGACCGTCGCACATGGTTGGAAGGTCAAACTGGTGACGGTGTTCAGGTGGTGTCCCCGGGGCTTTCGCGCCAAGATGTAAATGGTGTGAACACATCCACCGGCCTAGAGGCTCTACCGTCTGACAACATTGTAAAAGAACAGCCAATCAACCCTTACTTTCCACTTGTTCCGAATACCTATTCTACTCTTTCGTCGACATCATCAACCCCTTCTCCTGGCAACTCTTCGGACTCCTCCTCCCACTCATCTCCAATCGTTCTTGGTCTGTCTCATAATACTTATACCTTGTCTCTGGATGCCTTGCCTGTCAACACGCATTTACCTTCCGTTCCCAAGGAACAAGTTAATTCACAACCCATTTCTTCCGGGTCACTTAATAAAGATAGGGTTCGCTGCACTGGGCCCAGAACAAATTTGTATTCTTTGTCAAAACCATTACTCCTCATTCGCCCTCCTAGTCAACAAGATACACCTTTGGCGCATCAAATTAGCTTAGGTACTATGATACATGATGAAGAGGAGGATATTTATTATGATGAACAAGTCACAAATGGACGCTGGTCGACGATGAGGTTAATTGCTGCTATTGCATCTAATGGTTGGTCCATCAATAATTTTTGAACTTTTACTAAGTAAGCATTTGATGTACAGGGACGGCGGATCCGGAAACCGAGGTTTACTTTATCCGAGAAGTCAAAAGGTCAATCAAGGATACCGTATTTTGGGTTAGACGTGAGGCTGCCTTTGCTGTTGGGGCGCTTGCTCGAGTTGTTCCTGTTGAATTTATCATCAGCGAATTGGTGCGCTTGTTTACTTCATCCTTTGATGTACTTACTGATGATGTTCATACCCAGATTCCTATATTTGATCAACTTGTGCTTGATCCACACCCAGATGTCCGTCAAAGTATTCTATTCTCACTTCCTCCGTTGGCTACACGTCTTGATTACGATCGGAAGCGAGAGCTTGTCGAGCGGACTATGACGGCATTAGTGCAGGACACTGATACGATGGTCCGAGAGAGCGCACTCGACACACTGTCAGAAACGATTTATGCATTCCACATGGATCCACTAGGGCCACCTGAGTTTCTCATGCAGATGTTCCTTGGCCGTAAGGATGACGTTCGTGTTCGTAGTGGTTACCAAATCGCAGATTTCGTCATACGTCCGCCCCTGGAGCATTTTTACCTAGATACCAAAAGACCATTGACTTTGGCGTTTGGTTTCCCAGCTGTTACGCTGACCTTGGGGAGAAATCGATGGGAAGAGCTTAGATCCGCTTACGCTGATCTTTCTCTGAATCGTATGGGTGAGGTAAAGCGTACTCTGGCAGCTGGCTTGGGTGAAATAGCCAAAGTCATTGGAGCCGAGCATTGTCGCAACGACCTTATCCAAGTTTGGTGGGATTTTCTTAAATGCAAGGATAGCGCCACTAGAATACGAGCGATAGAAAACATTGACACACTCGTCAGTGTTGTTGGTCGACATTTTGGTTTGACGTTGTGGGAAGGTGTGTTGGAGAGTTGGCAGGCCGGCATTTTCTCCGGATGGAGGGAACGCAAAATTATCCTTCTGGCGTTGCCGACGCTGCCTCAAAAAATGGGAAATGACGTATTAACTTTAATCAAAGGAATAGAAACACTAGCCTTGAACGACACTGTTGAGGGAGTGCGCGAGGTCGCAATTCACTTGGTAGGCATTCTTCTCCCTTGATTTACATGGCAACTGATTTTTTGTTCCATCCCTGGTACATAGCTTCCTCAAGTTCTCGGGCTCCTTACCCCTCGCTCTGATCTCCTTGATGGACTTCGAGCAGACATTTCACAGCTTGCTTTTTCGACATTCCGCAGGAGAATGACGTACGTATATATTTTCTTTCACCCATCATATATATTACCTACAATTTACAATATAGCTTTGCGTCGTGTCAAACCTCCATTTTTCTGGCTTCTATTGCGTCTGGGCAGAAACCAATGACATCTATAACAGAGGACATGTTACAGGGAATCGTCACGTTGGCGAAGGATGCTGTTGCCGATGTAAGGATTAGTGTTGCTCGCTTTGTCCGTGAAGTTTATGGTATGTCCCCTCCGATATATAAATAGCATATTTGATACACTAACATTTGATAGATGCATTTGTGCGGGAAACTGAACCTATTCCTGGCGTATTCGCCAACTTGATATCCGATCTCTCTACTGATACCTCCCTGGCTGTCACGACTTTTATGCCCCAACTACCAATTACCGCTACTCACGTGTCGGATGAAACTACACTGAGAAGATCAAGGCATATATCTAGACCTCCTTATTCTTGTTCAAATTCTGATGATTCCATCTCGACTTTTGGTGACATTGAAATGGCCGGGGTTGGCGAGAATGATGCTAGTCGGACTTTGCCAGGCTCCATGGATAAGTCCATTGTACAAGCAAATTGATCAGGAGGAAGACTTGGATATCATCAAGTTCCCAGAGGTATTTTTGAGTGTGGGTAATCATATCTTCTGATTGGCAAGCTTGTTAGGAGAAGGTTTAAGAAACACCGCGTCCTCCATTTTCTTTATATAATCTATATTTTTTGTTTCCTGCATTTTTCCTCGTTCCGTCTATACGTTACCTTTAGTCCTTATACCAACATTTAATATAAACCTAATTTTTCAACCGACGATTGCCTCTCATCCACATCTATACTGTAGTTTATCCGCCCATCACAGTGTCCATCACAACAGAAGTGTGACACGAGGATCAACATCTTGATGCATTGATATGTACTAGAGACTTTTGGGAGATAAGGCGGTACACACTTACAGGTGGTACTTGTCAGGCGCCAGAATTCATCTCTCAAACTATACAGAGACTTCCGAGCAGAGCTCGCTGGGACCTTCCTTCCTCTCTTTCCACTCGGGCCTGTTTTGTCTTCGGCCCTGCATCTACTTCCGGCTTCCGAGAGTCACAAAACCTGCTCCTAGTTAGTGTCCCCATTTAAATTAGTTTCCCAGTTCTGCGAACTTCCTCTCGTTTTGGTCCAACACCGTCTTTCTACCTTCTCCCTCCACACCAGAGGCCCTCAGCTCATGAAAATATGGACGTGAACTTGGCACTCAAAAAACTGCATCTCAAGGCATTTCGCTACATCTTACTGGGTAAGACTAACCGACTGCTGCAGACATAGAAACTTACGACTGGTCATCCAGTCATTTTTCTCGTCTGTAATGCAGTGATCGCAAGTGTTGCGATATGGAATCTAGGACTTGTTCGCAGTCGTATGACTAATAGTATGCCATATTTGCCACTGCTTTGACTATTGTCGTGGCTGAATCCGAGCGTAGATGCTCTGCAGGGGATAGATGCTTTCTTGACTTTTGTTGCTACTTCTGGATTACTTCTTGTTTTCTCTGTGTAGGTCACACTCTACCAAGTTCTTAAGTTGATCCAGGAAAGCTAATTGCTGTGTATAATAGGGCATTTGTTGAGCTTGCTCAACAGTCTTGGCTTATTGGAAGGGTGTGGTTTGAGTCTTGCTGGTCCTGCTTATGGACTTTGATGTACTTCCGTGAGACCTAATTTTCTGGGTCGTCTAACAACCCATTAATATGTCTCCCACAGCTGGAGCAGTAGCATTGACTGTTGCTGCGTCCCACCTAGACTGTCCAACAAATGGCCCAGGTAAGTCCGAAAAGAAATGAGTCCTTGCCGGCAAATAAAATTAAAATATGTATGTAATGAAGAATCGTCATGCGTCTCAGTTCAGGCGTTGCTGGTATTCACTTGGCTGTGTACTATGGCTAGTATGTGAATACCACCTACATCCTTCTCTTCACTGATTTCTTTCTCGACGTAGTGATCATCTATTCTTCTGCGTTAATGTTTGCTATCTTCGTCAACAGGAAAAAGGACCCGACAATCTGGCATTCCTTGATGCGCAAGTTTCCCTGGTCCGGAACATGTGCAATCCTCGCCAGTAGACCAACAACACCGGTCGTTTCTCAGATTCGAAACTCGGTTCCTATTATTCGCGCCCCGAAACCAAAACGTGCACCTGCCAGAGAAGCTGTGTTTTCTTATCGATCAGGGCTCAGTCACGAATATGAAATTGAACATTATCAACCAACAACCACAGTTGCTCAAGCCCTTCAGGAACGCGAGCAGCTACAAGAAGTAGATGTCGTTAGGCCATCGCCCACCGTTGCACCTCTTTTTCTACGAGGGCCAGAACTTCCACGGGCGGAAACATCAGAATCTAATTTAGCTTCATTCCTCTACCCCGTCCACATGCAACCGGTCCTTAACACCGTTCTGGAACCTCGGCAGCCAATGCAAGTATTGGCTCGTACTTCCATTTCTGCTGCCACTCAAGTTGCGTGGGCGGCTGCACAACCCACCTCACCTTCTCCACCACCAGTTCGCGATTGGCCTCGTCTAGATGTTCTCTCACAACCTACATCGAGAGGAAAGCGTAAGCTCCCACCTATCCTTTCTGACTCCAAAAATCAATCCTCAGTGCCGCCCGGAGACGTCGGACTTTCCCAATCTCCATCAGGTTCAACGACGAGATGGCAAGGATCTTCCGGTGATGGTAATGGGCAGGCCGGTCCTACCAGCGCCGTCTCTGCTGTACCTTCGTCTTATTCACCCTTTCGACCCATGGGTCCTCGTAAGAGATCTGAGAGCTCGGACTTTAATACTAACACTACTCGCAGACCGCCACCGCTGGATTTGAGGGGCATTAGTTCGCATAACCCTACCACTGGTGGTAGATAGTGTTGGTAGTGACGGTAGAAATATTTGTATTTTCCGATTTATTTTCGCTCTTCAGTTGATATATTGTGTTCTGTTAGTTGCATTTAGGATTAGTTGCCGGGATATTGTACGATAGGCATCAATACATGAGGATTGTATACAATAATAGTAGTCAACGATACTTCAGTCCAGTCTATCTCTTTGCGTTTCCAGGTGAATCGCAAGGATTTGCTTATGGTATTCGTGTACCGATTATTAAGAACAGACGCCTGCGAGAACTTGCCATTGTGCTCCTGAGTGACTGTCACGGTGTCACGTTTCCCCTGCTAATTGGTTTTTGTTCTCTGGAAGTATTGTTCTTTAACGGCTCCAGCCGACCAGGGCTAGGCTTGGAGCTTGGAGAATGGTAATTGTGAATAAAAGGTCAGTGTTTGCCGTCCACCCACTTCTACTCTCTGGTGTCGACCAGCCTGAGGCTTACTATTCACTACTCACTCCTGTTCTGCTCTTATTTCACTTTCAGTTTACGTCGCAGTCTAACATTTCACGCTTGGTTTACGTGCCGGCTCCCTCGCTCTCTGCTCGCACTCGTTTGATTCACACGACTATCCTATAAACTGAAATTATTCTCGTTCCTTGAAAATGTCGCTTAATGCATTTCTTGCCATTCGCACAACTTTGTTCGGTGAGTTTTTCCCTTGTTATTAGCGCCTTGGAATGCACTGTATTCACGTTCATTTCCTGGTATAGCTCTCCTGTTTCTGTTTTCGTGTCTAGCTCTTGGGTTTGCGGCCTGGAATATTAGTGCAACCTCGACCATTGGACATAGTGGTACGTCGACGCCAATAATTACCTTATTTCTAATTGTCACTAAAACGACGGTGCTCCAGTCCCAGGCGTCTCTATTTTTATAATCCTGGACAGCTGTCTCGTATTTCTCTTCATCGCCGCGTGCGTTATACCGTTCTCTTTTTAATTGAGATAAAATAATTGACATCTATTTCCAGAGCTTCGATAGAGATCTTCAAGCCTCACATTCGATCTGCAAATGTATTGGCAGAATGTATATGGGTCGCGTTGGTTGTAATGTTCCACCTCGGTGCAGCCCTTGGTACCACTCTTAAAGGAGCATCCCTGACCTGCCGAATTACTAGTAAGTTCACTAGGTTCGGTCCAAGGATGATGACATGTATTAACATTGTACTTCTAAGGTGATTGGAGTATATGCGCTTCAAATAATATTCTTGTACATGTGTCATGGATATCCGCCTTCATCGGTAAGTTCTGTGTGCATTCTCCCGCAAAAAACATAACCTCAAGTGACTGTAGCATTCACGTACTTCATCGCGTTGTTGGTGACTGCCATGACACACTCCCACATATACCCTGACATCTGGGCACACACAATCTACACAATAGATTGGTTTGTTGACCCCAGACTGAAGGCATTTTCACAACGTGCTTCTACTCAACCGAGACTGGTCTCTTGGACAGACTACCTTGATGGTTACAAATCATCTGCTGGACGGAAAGAGTTGTATGCTTTAGAGGATCATAGTGACCTGGAGAAGGCTCCATGGGCGGTGAATCTCGGTGTTCGTCGAGGAAAGGATGATCCATACGCCAGCACTCCGCCTACGAGATCAAATACGACTAAAAGTGTGAGAATGGCTCCACATAATTCAAGATATGGAAGCACCAAAACGATGCATACATCCTCGAATTCTCATTCTAAGTGCAGCAATGACACGCTGCCTGCAACGGAGAATGCCTCATTACCTTCAATACCTCCCGGTATTGTTTCCAAGGGGATGACAAGGAGTTCCTTTGGCACACGGTTTGCAGAGAAGCTGACGCAGGATCTACAGCTCTTGACGGAGCCTGCGCTTCCTGAAACCAAGACTGTGAGCCTATTCCCCTTGCAAATAGAGAATCATGACATGCCAATCCCAATTCCTCACAAATCGCAATGGATACGGGCTGACGGCAAAGTCTAATGTTCATTGATCTGTCCCGACAAGGTTTCGAATTCTGTTCCCCGTTCTTGATGTTGATCATCATCCCGAGCCGCAAGACGGCGATTTTTCACTCGTTCCGACAGGTATTCGGACCACTCCCTTTTACGTATATTTGACGACGACGCTGGCAGTTACCATGGACTTTGTAACTTAATAAACATGTAAAAAATAGTCTAGTGTATGGCACGATTGCACCATCATAATGAATACATGAATTATAAAGTCTATGAACTTGACACGTCGCGTAGAACTTCATTGAACGTATGATATATTGATCGTATGAAGGCGCAACCGAAGCGTTTGAAGCTCCTGTTTTGCGTTGGCAAGTTCTACTTTTGTTTCTGCCAGCTCCGCTACTTGATCCGATTCCAGTACACCTGCACCAAGGGCAATACCTGTATATCCTTTCCTTTAGAACGTACGCCAGCCAAATGAGAGAAATATAACTCTGACCTTCAACTAATTTAACAATACGCCAGAGTCGCAATACAACTAGCAGTGAGGCGAGCTCTTCCTCCCTCCCTCTTAGTGTAAGCTCAAGAACCAATGTGGTGATTATAACCATAGCATCAAACAAATGCAACGATGCTAAAGGGATGCCACCAAATGGATTGTAATAACGGAGACCAAAGGAAAAAAGGGCGAGTATGATTTCGATTAAGAACGTGGCTGAAATCCCAAGTGATATGTGTGATAGGACGTCCACCCAAGTTGGATCATGGTGTCCCCGTCCGTCACCACAGCGTTGAGAGAGGAGACGGTATGCTAGGTCTGCGACTATACAACCAACATCCACGACAATCTAAATCAGGTTTGCCAGTATGAATATTAATAGGTCATAAATGTAGTGGGACATTACAAACCAAGAAGATAATAAATAGATGCGCCCGACGCGTTTCCATGGCCCGGCCTACCTTATGTTGCCAAAGTCCGACTTTGACTTTAAATTTGGAGGATGAGGCCCAGTGACTTACGGGGGGATCTATATATGCGGTGGTCTGTGGTGGTCTGAGTTTTCTACGGTGATCTGTGGTGATCTGTGATAGTGAGATCATACACACCTCTTGAGATGTGCTCATCTGTCAAGAGTAGAACATGTCATGTAGAATATGAGGTAACAGGCATAATTATATATTTGTAGATTTAATTAATGAACTTTGACTCGACAATGTTGGTGTGAGTCAGTGACCTTGACTTCCCTTTCTTCTCTCTCTCTCTCTCTCTCTCCCCTTTGCCCCACCACATTCTTGACTCTGCCCACCAAGTCCCTCTACACATCCTTTGAGCTGTGCTTGACACTTGTGCACACCACATTATGTTAAGTTCGTCTTCTGGCAGTTCCGACTTCGAACATGAAAATTTTTTTTCCTTTCTTCCGAAATATTATCAACATCATCCATGAATCTGTTCCGATGCATATAATCATTCTTCTCCTTCGTTGGTTCCCCAAAAGATGCATATAGTCACCCAGTCCAATATACATGTGAGACATGTGATGCAGCAGATCCCTCCCATGCTCCAAATCATAATTGTGGGTATATTCTCACTATAATCAATGGTGTGGTCCACTTACATCATTCCAATAGAACTCAATTTCGGCTATAACATATTGTGAGTATATTTTAACTATAATCAATGGTGTCGTCCACTTACATGATTAATTCCAATAGACTCAATTGTATTTATTATGTTACCATCCCGATGTACTCATATGTGCTTACAGATGACGACAGGAGAGCAAATCTAAGCTCAGAACAAAATCCGGACATTTCAGTTCTCATAAATGGACATATGTCATGATTTCAACACATATGACCACATATCAACACAGATATGGCCCTTGACGTAAGTGACTGGGGATGAGGTCTGTGACCGCCCGTAATTCACTACATCTGCCTGGGGGTCAAGCGCGCTGTTCTCAGACATTATTAGGAGAGTTGCCCACCTTGTTAGGAGTCGGTCATAAAGCAATCTGTGACATCATTGATTAACAACTTTACTGACCACAGGCTCGAGCGCTCAAGGCTAAGCACACACGTTCATTCTCTGTGTAATATAAAATATACTGTACTTTCGACATGCGTTGACTAGGCAGCGCCCAAGCTGAGCCTCCGAGTCCGACTGACGTCTGTTTTTAACACCGCCCATTTGTTGTCACCAACAGTGGATTGACTGACGCCTGTCATACTCGCCGAGTGAACTGGAGAGATGAATGTCAACCATATATCCCATATACTATTACGAATAATACTTCACAACCTTCCCTCCTTTTCCTTCTTTCTTTCTTTTATTCCTGTTTTCTTTGGCTGTCCCTCCTTTGTTTTCTTTTTTTATATATATTACCTCTGGAGGTCTTTTATTTCATTCTTTTAGAGCAGTATTGTTGCTTTTATTTTTTTACTTCTTAACATGAGAGCGTCAGCTAAACTATGGGCTGCCTTTCGAATGTACCGAATGGTGGTTTTTGGTGAATATTCTCTTTATCATGATTCGTGAATACGTCGTTAACCAGCGTCAAGCACTAAATACATTGCTCACGGTCGGCTTAACGGTTTTATTTTCCATACTACTCTACAGAGAATGGAACTTCTACTCTGAAGTACAACGTATGCTTGTTCTGCCCCTTTCTTCCTGTGCTGTAGTAAATAACATGGAATTTTTAAGGCATAGTTGTCACCACCGTTGTATCCATTGATGCGCTATCTAGCGTGCTACAATATCTCATGTATGTTCCATTTAATTGTCTCATTTAGTGCATTACATATCTTTTCCAGGATTATAGTACACTTCAAGCTCTGGTTGGACGGTGCTCGTACTGCACTACTTTTAGTGTTATTAGGAGGTACGGTACATATACAGACCAGACTATTTCAAGAGGTTTGATACTCAATTGCTTGATAGGCGGGACTACCACTTTCGCGATTTTCAACCGCGCTCTACCTTGTAATAATTTAGGTATGTTTCTTTAAGGCGACACTTTGCTCCACCCATGACGAGCGATTGATCCATCTCAAGGTACTCTTTCAACCTGCAAGTCAATCTCATCCGCCGCCACATATGGTGGATGGGCAGCGACTAGTCTGCGTATGTGTTGTTCTATGGTGTTGCTCAAGTGTACTCAATTCCTGAAACTCACTAGTTCTCGTCTATGCGTTCTGCTTGGCTGTCATGTCGTACATCCCACAGCCTCAAAAACGACAGGACCCAGAGGAGGTTCTCACACAAAGGCTTGAAAAGTCCCCCCTTGGATATTCTCCCTCCATAGTCAGCTCCAACAGCTCAACAACGCAGGTTGCAGATTTCGGTCCTAAAACCGGAAGAAAAGATGTGCGGAGAAGCATCAGCAATATGTCCGAATCAGCCTATTCTGAGGCTAGTGCTTCGTCTAATGGATCGTATATGCTTCCTACTTCCCAGCCTTCATCACCTCGATTAAAAGTTCCATATGCTGCGAGTAACGGCGCAGCTAAAAGTTACCCCAGTGCGTATAATAGACCTCGTACTCCGCCGCTGTCTGCTTGGCTAGCTTCCATGCCGAATTCACCTTCTCAATACCATCCATATCAGGTCCCCGCTGCCGGTCTTCGGGGGCCACCGTATCCGATGTATAATACTCATTCTCGTGTAAATAGCCCGGTGTCTCCTCCAAGACAGCGAACCCCATTCTTGCCCAATCCATTTTCAGAGCCAGTTGCTCCAAGTCGCTGTGCAACTCCGGTTTCCGTCGTTTCTGGTCACAGTGATAGTACTGTGTATACCCCTACCATGCGCACGAGGAATCCCATTGAATATCCAGTACCGTCATCTATGTGTCCAGGAGGACGATTGCCATCTGCTTTTGCTGTTACAAACCTGCCAGGTGCTGAGCAAAGAAGGATCCCAACGCGGGATATTTCTCCGGTACTGACATCCCGTCCACCAACGCCATCGGTGCGCAATGTATTAATACATCAACCAGCGGTTATAGGGATGCGTCCTGGTATGGTAACGGAATGGATACCTAGAGTAATGACTAAAACACCTGGTGCAATGTCAGTGGTATCACAGAGTGCGAGCATTCACGCGCATGTCCCTCCAAGCCGAGGAACTAGTTTGCAGTCAATTCCTAGGTCACCTTCGCCTCAGGACTTTCCCATTCCTCCCATGGGACTTCCGTGTTCTCCAAACCCGAGAATGCGACAGATGAATTTGTATTATCGGGGCCCACAGTTCTATAACGATCCAAAGGGAGTTGAAACTGGACGACAGCCGAGCCGCATGGATACACCTAGACCTTTAGGGTATTCTGGAACGGCGAGGTCGCCTGCATGGGGAGATAGGCCTCCTGACTATTATCAGGGCAGACGGGCATAATTTTGTATGAAGTAGTATTTTGGTCGGGGTATTATATCGTTTGCAAACACCAAATATTTTAATCCTACAATTTAGTCGGTCGGCATCAGTAATGCCAGCATAATATACTTACTTCCAAGTCGACTTCAAGTACGTTAACGCCCATGACGTCACCAATGTGTGAAACTACCTTGTGATTGATGAGTGAAGGGTAAAAACCACGAGCCAATCTTGACTGCACTCTACCCTACATCATGGTGTTTCTGCCTCAGATTCATAGAGAAATCTTCCGTGTTGGAATTAGGCAATCGTGGTTTAGGCAAGTGGAGTTTGTGAAAAGGCCTGGGTGTCTGGGAAGCCGGGCGGGTATGCATACGTCTTCGATCGGAAAGCCAGGTGTAGCACCAAGAATCTGGAAGTCGGTGAACGCGAGACATGTCTTCGGAGCTGGCGCTGTTGCTACCATTGGTATTGGACTCTCTTCGTTCACAAGACCTAAGGTTTATTGCGAAGGTGAGCAGTATCCCAGCGGCTGAAACATACATTCTAATAGTCGAATCAGCTCCAACCGAAAAGGTTACAAAAAGCATCCCAACAGAACTTCCTGAACCCCCGAAATCATCTGTCTCGCCATATGAGCTCGGTTTTGGTGCTGTTACTGGTTTATGTGCAGGTGTATTTGTGAAGAAAGGGGCCAAGTTCTTGGCCTTTCTATTTGGTGGCGTGTTCGTACTCTTACAGGTCCGTGTAGTGCACTTTGCTCTTGAATGTCAGTTGGCTGAATACTTTCAAGTATCTTGGATCACAATCACTGGTAAAGGTTGATTGGGGCAGAATTTCCACTCGGTTTGAAAACCTGTTCTACACTCGGGATGCAACTGGAACCCCCAAGGCACCCACTGTTCTGTCTTTGTGGAGGTGGCTGGTTGATTTCCTGACAGCTGATTTCCAGCCCAGAGCGTCGTTTGTTGCTGGGTTTGGATTGGGTCTTAGAATAGGTTGATTAGACCACACAATTACAAACAATTGATCGCATTCAGAATTTTTGGATGCTTCGAAGACTCAACTTGGATTAGCTACAAAACATGGGTCGTCGAGCAAAGAACAAGCAGGGCCCTCCTCAACCTCTGGAAAAACCTACATATACGACGCCGAAAAACAAGAAGCGTAAGGCTGATAATGACTTGGACGCACCCAACAAAAAACTCAAGGATGCATCATATAAGCCATCTTCTTTAAAACCTGTACCAAATAGGAAGGGACGACCACTGAAGGAAACCAGTGTCAAAAAACCAAAGAAGAGAGTACAGATTGTAGAGGAGGAGGAACATGAAGAAGAAGTAGAGGACGACGAATCTGGGGACGGATGGGAGGACGTTCAGGACGACTTTAATCTAAAAACACAGGCCAAGTACGTTTGCCAATATTTCTATTGAGTTTGATGTAATTTTGATGGTTTTTCATTAGGTCTTTGTTCCAGAATAGTGATGACGAGTTCCCTACTTTCCAAGGAGATCTGGATGAATTCGAAGGCATAGAGGACGATGATGATGAAACGGAAGAGTGAGTGATTGCAATGGTTTGTAATATTTCTTTTCCATAACCTCAATTACAGTGATGAGCCTCTGCGAGGCCCCGTCCAAGAATTCGACTTCGATTCTGACTCTGGAAGTGACGAAATAATACCGCTTACCTCAAAAAAAGCCAAAAAATCAAAACAGTTGGAACGTCCAACAAAAATCATACCCACAGGCTCGGATGCAAGCGATTCAGATGAATCCGACGAGGAAGAGGAAGGTGTTACTATGGCTAATATGGAGGCTCGATCTCGCGCTTTAGACGAAGCAACGGCTGCTGAAGCTGATTTGGATGCCGAAGAATTCCGTCAAGCCGAAGTTGGTTCGGGATGACGAAGATGTTGACATGGATGAGGATGAAGAGGAGGTTGACACACAATTTCATCTACCTACCGTTACTGAAAGAGAGGAGGAAAAGGCCAGGGGTGGACCAGATGTCCACACTGTTCAACAACGTCTACGGCACTGTGTTCGAGTTCTTGGAAACTTCAAGAAAAAGGCAGAAAAGGGCAGGTACGTGCTCTGTTCTTTGAGGGATTTCTGTGTTAAATGTGCAAATAGGTCACGCGTGGAATACGTTGAACAGGTGGTTTCGGACATCGCAAATTATTACGGCTACAATGAATTCCTCGCCGAAAAATTGTTCCAGCTTTTCCCTGTGGGTGAGGTATGTGCATGTCTTTTTACAGGAATGGTGCTTTACTAATTTTTTGTCAGGCGATTGAATTCTTTGAGGCCAATGAAGTCCCTCGACCGGTGACAATTCGAACCAATACACTCCGAACACGAAGACGAGATCTTGCACAAACGCTCGTTAATCGAGGAGTGAATCTGGAACCTATTGGTAAATGGACGAACGTCGGTCTGCAGGTCTTTGAAAGTACCGTTCCCATTGGTAAAGTTTGACTATACTCTTCTCAGGATCCAGAATTCTGATTGTCGTCTCATTCAGGTGCTACACCCGAATACCTGGCCGGACATTATATGCTACAAGCCGCATCGTCATTTTTACCTGTAATTGCACTATCACCTCAACCCAACGAGCGAATTCTGGATATGGCATCAGCACCTGGAGGTAAAACGACACATATTGCAGCTCTGCTCCAAAACACTGGTGTTGTTTTTGCCAATGATGCCAACAAGGCTAGAACAAAGAGTTTAACGGCCAATGTACACCGCCTAGGGTGCAAAAACGTTGTTGTATGCTCCTATGATGGCCGAGAGTTCCCGAAAGTTATGGGCGGTTTTGATCGTGTGCTTTTAGATGCTCCCTGCAGTGGTACTGGTGTCATCAGCAAAGATTCCAGTGTCAAAGTCAACAAGGTATGCACCCGATCACTTTGCACAACTGCGGTCTGATGTCAATTTATGCAGTCGGAACGTGATTTTACACTACTCTCACACCTGCAAAAGCAACTTATTCTCTGTGCTATTGATAGTGTAAGTCCTGATTCTAAGACAGGCGGGTACCTCGTTTACTCGACGTGTTCGGTGACGGTGGACGAAAACGAATCTGTGGTCGATTATGCGTTACGCAAACGACCGAATGTAAAGCTCGTGGACACGGGTGTGAGCTTCGGACGTGAGGGATTTACAAGTTATCGAGGAAAATCTTTCCATCCCAGTGTCAACCTCACGCGACGTTTCTATCCCCATGTGCATAACATGGATGGCTTCTACGTTGCGAAGTTCAAGGTCGAGAAACGATCAAAAGGCAAACCAACGCCTGAGGAGGAAGCTGACGCTATACCCGTGATGGTTGCTGGGTCCGGCAAGGAGACAGAAGGTATAGTTGGCTTCGATTCGGAAGAAGATCGGCCATTCCTCGAAAGTAAGTTGATCTTTGGAACTCTTTTAGAAGATACACATACTGAGTATATCTGCAACAGAGGCAAAACGGAGACAGATGAAGGCCAAGGGTTTGAAACCTCCTCCTCGAAAGTCTTCACAGGTGACTGCAAAGGCATAATTATTGGAGTTAAAACTACAGTGGTATATATTGTATTCTTTTTGGGACACATTCAGCTGGATGCTTGAAGAGGACAGATAGTAGTTTAAGGACACACCTTATCTCGTGCAATGAGGTCACATTTCCAATGAGAGATTCTGTTGAATAAGCTACGTGAGATAGCACCTCCGTATAGTACTAGTTGTGATTAAATGATCGTGTGATTGCAAAAGGTGAATCAATCCGAGTCAATGGTTGTTTCGAGGGTCCTGGCTGGGCCTGGTCATAATTACGGGACGCGTTATCATAGAGATGAAAGTGACTGTTTTTGCCAAATTTACATTGCATTAATACCAATAGTAATCCTCTCTTCTCATGCATCCTGTTGTGCCTAGTGCATAGTTGGGAGAGATGCACCATAAAATTAGCATGACACATATCCTCTGCGGGCTGGACGAATGGTAAAGGTTGCTAACAACTGCTGCTCCAACTACCACCCAGACCTGCAAGAAAAAATTAGTCTCCAAATGTTATTTATAGATCGATGGACGTCAACTAGCGCACTGCATTTCCTCAGGTGCGTGTCAACGAGTCTTCGGACACATCTCGGGAGCGAAAGACATTCGTATACGAAAATCATGTCAAGAAGGAAGACAACGGTAGTCAGAAGGGCAGTTGCATAGGCAAAAATAGAGGGATGTTAACTATTCCAGGTGATCCGCGACGAAAGATAATGAACAAAGAAGACAATAATGCAAGAAATGTAATTCCAGTGACTGTAAGGATAGGGATGTAGTAGTAGATGGAGTTGACGGATCTAGCAGGAGAGTGGAAATGCTGACCGGTCGGGCGGAGTACCAATGCACCGGTGGTCGCGTGCGAAATGGAATTTCGAAGATTCTAGGCTCGGCTGGGACAGAGGGATTCTGAACGATTGCTGAGATTCAAAGTGAAGGGGAAACCTACAGAACTCGAGTAATGGTGTCATCACAGTGCGCATCCAACAACTCAACGAGACTGGACCAGTGGACCATAAGGTTGTTAAGATCAACAATGATAGACGGGTAGTCTATTTTTCGGTACGCATACGAAATAACGATCACTGATACACAATATCCCCATACGCCAAGCACTACCGAAGCGTTGGTTCCGCTGCTAAAGTGGCGAGAAATGCTTAAAGAAGTATATGGAATCGATTATTGGGACAGAGAGGGAAATCAGGAGAAGCAGCAGAAACACTATGGGAAGTAGGAATGGTGTGACGCTGGAAACATGCCTGGGAGAAAGAAGGGTCAAGGACAAAAGGACTGGCAACAAACGATGTACCCTACTTAAATGTTAAGCGTTATTGTGTCTACTCCACCGATGCATGTTCATGATGTAAGATGCAAAGGGACTTGGATTCCACGAAAACACACACGTTATCTGTGGGAAAATGAGCCCACTTCCTCACGTGGATAAATATAGAAGCCTGGCGTCGCACTAGTAGCCGGCTTCTTTTGATGGCGGGAAAGACAAGTTCATAAGAGAAAAGAAAAATTATATACTTACATATTTCTGTTGATATTCTATGTGGCCAAGAGCACGCGGACGGGAGAAATATTAAGATTCCGCAGAAGAAGAGGGCACTGGGCTGAACTGGCGGCCTGGAGCCAACCGGGTGACGTGATCTCGGTTGCTGAACTGAAATGATCAGGAAGCTTGCCTTTTTCGGCGAACACCGTTTTTGTTCACGTCTTTCTTACTCTTTGTACAGCTGCCAGCGAGGCAGAAATGCGTGCAGAGCTCGGGGGACAATTACCCAACAAGCCAGGGACACGGATGAGATAACGACGGGGCAGCGGGTTTTGTCGCGAACAAATGGCCTGCTTGGAGACGACCCTGTCAAGCAAACACGGACAGACACCAAACAAGAGCCAAACACAGATGGCCCAATAAAAGGAAGGTCGTCCTAAAATTGTCGTTCTCTCTAACCCTTCCTTCTTATTTCTCTCAACCCCTCAACACCCAAACGGGTCACGGTTGCGTAGCACGCACTTCCTTCTCTATCCTGTCGATTGATACCCTTTTCATGTAAGCATTCTTCACTTGCCTCTATTCGCGCCTCTCACTCTTTTCCAGCTCACGAACAACTGCATAATGTCTGCCCCTGAAGTCGCCCCCGCTGCCGCTGCTCTAGTTGAGGATGTGAAGCCTACTACTGAGACTACTGAGGCCCCCAAGGCAGCCGAAGCTGCTCCTGTATGTTGCACTTTACTCCCCTCCACCCCTTATCTATGTCTTATATACTAATACTCTACCAGGTCATTGCTGCTGAGGCCCAACCCGAAGCCGCGCCTGAAGCTGCTGTTGCTGCTGCTGTTGAGGCTGAAGCCGCTCCCACTGAGGAAGCCCCCAAAGAAGCCAAGCCTGTGAGTACACTGATCCGCGACTCGCTTAACAGGATATTGATTTTTTCCCTTTAGGCTGAGACCGAGACCAAGAAGGAGGATAGGCCTAAAAGCCCCAGTCTTCTTGCTAAGCTCCTCGCTCCTTTCAAGGGTGAGAAGAAGGTGAAACAACCCAAGTCTCCTAAGAAGGAGAAGAAGAAGGAGGAAGCCGAGGCTGCCATCGCTGAGGAGACTTCCAAGGATGCCGCTCCTGTTGCTGAACCCGCTGCTGAACCTGTTGCAGCCCCAGAGGAGGCTCCCGCTACGGAAGCTGTGAAGGAGACGTAAGTGTTATTTTATTCTTATTTTACGCATCTCATTGACATGGTGTAGTGAAACCTCTGCTCCAGCTGCTGAGGCTCCTGCGCCCGTCGAGGCACCCAAGGAGGAAAAGAAGGAGGAAAAGACCTCCAAGACTGTCAAGGTTGGCCGTCGTCTCTCAGCCCGAGTTGGTGACTTCTTCAAGGTCAAGCCTAAGCATGAGGTTGCTGCACCTGCAAAGGTCGACGAGAACCCTCCTAAGATTGAAGAGCCTGCTCCTGTCGCTCCTCTTGAGAACCCTGCCACCGAAGAGCCTGCCACCGCCGCTGAGTCGAAACCTGAAGAGAAGCCTGCAGAGAGTGCCCCCGCCGCTCCCGTTGTAACTGCCGCCGCTTAAATATTGAGTTCGTATGGGTCTCCTGGGTTTCTCACGAACGACTGTTATGAAACAATTTTTATTTACTTTTCTTGACCGCTCATCGTTTCTCGTGGGTGCATACCATTCGCTTTTTTTCTCTTTCCTATATCATACTTTTGGATTTGGTTCATTTGCTTTATGATCTTCACGACTAGCCTCATCCGCCTTTAGTACTTAATACTCGGTCCATTCACCGTCCCAATACCCCGTAGTTGCTTTCTACTGGATCGTGATTCATGTCTTTAGGTTCAATTGTAATCTTTTATCTTTTCCCTCCAATGTGTGCTTCCCTAATCAGGACGTTCTGAGTCACCCGACAATGTTAGTGTCATCGATCATTCACTTCTGTATCAATGACCTCGTCTGCTGTTAAAGAGAAGCTCATCGATGATGAAGACGTCCTCCAGGCTGTTGTTCTGGCCGACAGCTTCAACAAGCGATTTAGGCCTCTCACCATTGCAAAACCTCGTGTATGGCTCCTGCCTGTTTCTTTTCATCGACATCTAATCAATTTCAGAGTAGTGTCTCCTTCCCATCTGCAACGCCCCCCTCCTTGATTGGACCTTTGAGTCCCTAGCGTCGGCAGGTGTTCAAGAAGTCTTTGTTGTTTGTCGATCCCATGCAGAACAAGTCAAAGCAGCGATCAGGTAAGTGTGTATACCCTTTGTCACTCGCTCCATATTTACCCTCTACATATTCAGGGACTCAAAATGGTCAAAATCTGGTTCAGGGATGAAAATTGTTCCTATAATGACTTCAAAAGAAACCTACTCTCCAGGAGACGCAATGAGGGATGTCTATACTCGAGGACTTGTCACAAGTGATTTTGTCCTTGTCATGGGCGACCTAGTCAGCAACATCAGAATAGACGAGGTAGTCAGGATCCATAAAGAACGTCGTAAAACAAACAAAGACGCCATTATGACAATGGTTGTCAAAGAAAGTGGTGCTCAGCATCGCACAAGGTATAATTCTATTTCATCATTCATCAAATCTGTACCTTATCATCCAACACAGGGCTCGTGGAGAATCCTCCATATTTGTGCTTGATCCTCAGACATCTGAATGTTTGCATTACGAACATGTCAGTGGATATCCTCAGAAAAAGAAAGTCAAGATACCGCGCGAAATTTTGACGGAACACCCTGAAGTCGAGATTCGGAATGACCTTATTGATTGTTCAATTGACGTGTGCTCTGTTGAGGTGGGTGCATTCATCATTTTCTACCATTAACATCATTCAGCTAGAGTCTATCTGATATAGGTTCCATCACTCTTTCAAGACAACTTTGATTATCTTGATATCCGACGAGACTTCGTGCACGGTGTCTTGACATCCGATTTGTTGATGAAAAATATACATGTCTATGTTGCTCAAGAGGGTTATGCCGCACGGGTGCAGGACACACGTAGCTATGATTCCGTTAGGTCCGTTTTGATTTTTATTTCCAACTACTTCAACCACCGACGTTTACCTTTAGTAAAGACATTCTCTCGAGATGGACATTCCCTCTGGTCCCCGATGATAATCACCCTGGCGAACACAACTATGAACACCTCAGAGGAAACAGGTACATTCCAAAGGATGACACTGTCGCTTTGGCACGGTATGAACAAATACGCTGTTATAATTTGGGTCTCCTCTTCTAACTGAATGACGCTACAGCACAAGCAAAGTTGGTCCCAACACATTAATAGGATCCTCTACTCTAATTGCAGAAAACGCCGAAATTATTTCTTCTGTAATCGGTCAGAATTGTATCATTGGCGCTAGCTCAACAATCGAAGATTCGTACATTTTCAACAATGCCACGATTGGTCCGAACTGCAAGATCATTCGATCTATCATCGGCTCAGGGTGTACAGTTATGAGGAATACCCAGATACAAAAAGGTTCTCTCCTCGGTGATGGTGTAGTTGTCGGACCAGATGTCACTCTTCCTCCCTTTGGACGCCTTTCTGTCAAACGATCGAGCATTCCAACTACTCCTGTAACGGAAGATACGGACGACGAAGATTCAGATTTGGAAACAGTAGAAGAGAGTACGCCTTCTACTTTAGATGTTCCCCCACAGGCTATTAATGATTTCTAGATCAAGAATCAATAAAAGGGGACTTGGACCCGGGAGCGGGTTCTAATGCTCTGGTGTGGCCTACAGGAGCAGTCGAAGAGGAAGAGGATGCCGAGGATGTTGAAAACCAGACGAATCAACGCTTTATGAGATTAGGTTGGTCATTTGCTATCGATTTTTTATATTGTACACTAAAGAAATATGTTTTCACAGCTGACGACGTTTCTAATGTTGTGTTATCCGATGCTGGGTCAGAAACCAGTGAAGAGGATCGTGATTCATCAGACGGCGACGACGACGATTCCTATGATGGACGATCCATTTCCGCATTGTCAGATGCTTCGGGTCCTTCTGATGCTGCTAATTTCGTGGATAGGTCTGAGAAAGAGTTCCGTGCAGAAGTTCAACAATCACTAGAACGTGCGTTCGCCGAAGGACATTCCGTGGACAACGCAGCTGTAGAACTTAAAACACTACGTATGGCTAGTAATGTGCCCTTGACAAGTGTTAGAGAGGCCGTCATTGCTGCTCTCGTGGAGAAAATACCTATTGTCGACTCTGGAGCTGCCCAACAACGTCAAGCAATAGCTGCGGTCATCGGTCGATGGGGTCCATTGATTGACAATATTGGAGGTGTTGATGCTGTGGAAACTGTAGCACTTTTGCAGGTGAGACGAGCTCTATTCCGTTCTATTTGTCTTGTCGTGCTGCGATCTTTAACCAAATTATTATTATTATTCTTCAGGCACATTGTGCGACCTCCTCACGCATGCCTCTCTTTGGCCAGATCCTTGCTGCTTTATATCAGGATGATATCGTCGATGAAGATGATATCAGAAGATGGCATATACTTCCTAGTTCGAAGGGCGAAAACCGAAAACCTGGCCCAGAGTTGGAAGGTTTCAAGAAGTGCTGGGTTATTGGTGCACATATGATTAAACAATTCGATGACCAACAGAGTGATGAAGACAGTGAAGAGGAAGATAGCGAAGAAGATACGGCACCTCAAGCTCCTAACAGCAAGGCAGCAGAAGAAAGTGAAGAAGAAGATGATGATGATGATGATGATTCAGGGGAAGGCGAGACCGGCCCTACTGAAACACCGGCTGTTCGAGAGGTTGAAGCCGAGGCAAATGAAGCCTCTGCTCTTGTCTCTATGACCAGTGTACCGACTAATGAAACTGTTGAAGGTGTCCAAGAAGAAAGCGGAGAGGAAGAGAGCGAAGAAGAGGTAAATATCTCTTTGTCTTCAACTATTGAAGTTAATAACGAATTCACTAGTAATCATTTAACACAACGCGGTATCAAAGCTTCCCTCACAGCGAAAAAGACTCTGAAGCGGACAGCAATGATAACGCAAAGATTTAAATAGTCCAACAGGTGCATATATGTATCCAGAGTTGCAAGGCGGAGGTAGTATACATAAACATATACATATATATTAGAATACATAGATGGTCATGTCAAGAGTGAATGGGTATAGCAGTATCAATATTTCAATATGATGTACAATGCTGTTGCATGGCGTCAGCAATCAGGTCATGGGTTTCCAGGTGAAACTACCTACCATGGATAATACCAGGGCTGAATAAAAGTGATGGGTGAGAATGATACAACGGACAGATAGTGGCGTGCTCACATATAACCCAAGATCGTAAGAAGGATATTGATGAGCTTTGAAGGGCAACGGTCAGTACACGAGGTAAACAGCGGTAAGTGTGCCAGACATACAAAGTCTGCTCCACAACCTCGTTCGAGGAAGACGCCGAGAGGAGGAATAAAGATGGCGATGATGATCTAGAGAACAAGTGAGGAAGACGGACGAACGGGACTTGTTGAAGATACCTTGCAAATGTCGGACGCGGTGAAGGCCATTGTAGGAAATGAGAAGGTGTGAATCGGTTGTGGTCGCGCCTATATAGTAGGCTAGATAAACGATGACGTATGTCTTGTCTTCCTTTTTTGACACCTTCGTCATGGATGTCCTGCACGATATTCCATACACCACAGCCACATCCCACGATCAACTACACACCTTTGATCTCTACATACCCTTGCCCTCAGAAACTGGTTCACCCGCACCGCTGATCTGCTTTGTGCATGGCGGTGCATGGCGCACGTAAGTTCATCACATTTTCATTTCTTCTCAAGTTAAACAACTTAATCTTAGGGAGGACAAGTCCGACCACACACTCCTCGCCAAGAAACTCGTGGATGCCTCCGGGTTCCCTGTCGCTGTGCCAAACTATCGTTTGAGCCCTCTCAAAGAGACAGAAGACAAGATCTTCCAACATCCTTCACACGCTGAAGATATTCTTCAGTTCCTAGAATTTATATTGGCCTGGGATGGTCCTCCAGATCGAGGCCAAGTGTACGATAAATCGAAGCTGTTCTTGATGGGACATAGCTGCAGTGCACACATGTTAGTATCTATAATGTTGGATTCCTCAGAAGCAACCCCAAGCCTTACTCCGAGTCCTGCACTGCTTGACGCAGTTAAAGGCGTGGTGGCATCTGAGGGCATCTACGATTTGGATCTTCTCCTTGGTACATTTCCAAAGTACCTTGACTGGTTTATTGCTGCTGCATTCGGCCGGCACAAGTCATATCAATCTTTTGCGGCGACGAAATATCGAACGAGACACCCTGGGATAAGGTGGCTACTCGTTCAGTCCCAAGGAGATACACTTATTGATGCGGCCCAGAGCCAGAACATGCTGGAGCATCTCAAGTCGGAATATGGACAGTCCGCTACCGATTCTATTTTCTATGACACTTCTTTAACACAAGAGCACGACGACATCCTAGTTACCGACGACTTCATGCATCTTGTAAAAGATTTCATAGTTAGGAGCTTGTGACAATATTTATATATATTATCGGTTTGTATTCCCACACGACCGGCGGTACAAACTTCGCTACAACCTTTCAAAGGCCAATTCAAGATATTTCGCCCCAACTTCGCAGTCCTCGAGGGTATTGTAGAGAGGAGCAGGAGCGAGACGGATCACATCTGGTCGTCTTTCATCTCCAATAACGCCGTAAGAAACGAGGTTGTCAAAAATCTTCTGCATGACTCCAGATCCAACAGGGAGGAACAGGAGAGAAAGTTGAGCGCCTCGAGACGAAGGAGACGAAGGAGTAATGATTGTGAATCCAGGAGTAGTGGAACCGCCTTGTGTATACTTCTGTTGAACGTCGGAAGTGGGTACAAAATGCTTAGACTCTTTCAAAAGCTTCTCCAAGGCGCTAGTAAGTTGTAGCGAACGTTCTCTGACTGGACTCATCATCCCAGCTTCCTTGAGAATTTCCAAAGATCCGAGAAGAGAAGCAGAAGCAAGGATACTAGGATTCGATTGCTGGAAACCTTGTGCACCAGGAATCGGTGAAAATTTTGGAAGCATTTTGAAGCGCGAGGAGAGCTCATGCCCCCACCACCCTGCGAATCTAAGAAAAACAAACGGTTAATGGAAAGAAGATCGTAGCTGGAAAAGGTCCGGATCAAGAAGACTTTCGACAACTTACTTGGGTCGTACAAGGGTGTCCCATTTCTCATGAATAAAGAGCCCGGCAATACCACCAGGTCCTGAATTCAAATATTTATATGTACACCAAACTGCGAAATCAACGTCCCAGTCGTGTAATTGAATAGGAACATTTCCGACAACATGAGCAAGATCCCAGCCGCATATACAGCCCTGATAACGTGTTATTAGCACATGTGTCGTTCTCGCGAAGGATATAAAATGAATTGGAAGGATATTCTATGATTAGGATGGTTAGATGCGCACCTGCTCCTTGGCCTTTTTGGTAATGGACTCCATTGGGAACCATTGTCCAGTGTAATATTGCACGCCACTGAACAGAACGAGGGCGATTGAGGAGCCTTGCTCATCCAAAACCCTAAGGATATCTTCTTCTCTGATGGTGAATTCACCATCCCTTGGACTAATCTCTACGATTGCCTTTTCGGGGTCGAGACCATGAGCAATGGCCTGTGATGTAAAAGCATACTGAGAAAAAGAAAGGTCAACACAAAACTTGGTAGGTTCTCGTTTACGTTGAGATGCTCACTTGATCCGAGGGAAAGGCCCTGGCTTCACAAAGAATCTTATAACGGTCAGGAGTCGGATTATAGAAGGAATCCATCATTAAATGGAGGTTACTCGTCAATGTAGCCATGACAGAAACTTCTTTCTCTTTGGCCCCTATGATATCATTTAACTTCGGCTCTCCAGTAAGGACGAATAATGAGCTCACCTACTACTTCGGCCATCAGAGGGTTCAGCTTATCCGTGAACCGTGTCCATGGGCGGTCAAGGGAATGGTTAAAGTGACCGACCACCCCACTGTAGTGGTAATTAGTTAAATGAGTCTGGTTCATGACACTGCGGTACTAACTGAGATCCCCAAGTTTGGAGCTCTTCCTGAACTCGGATGCTTGAGCGCTTGGGCATGAGCCCTAAAGAATTACCGCACAGATAAGTGCATTTCGATTCTATAAATGTGTTAATGGATGGCAATCATGGAGCTTAACTGGCAAGTACCTTGTTCTGGGCGCAAAGTCGCGCCAATATCTTTGTTGGATGGGAAAACGAAATCGTTGCTCAAGCTTGAAGACATGTTTATAGTGGGGATAGGTCAAGAAACAGAAACACACGGAGATTTATTAGCCCATGGTAAAGTACTTTCTAGATCCGACGGACGAGAGATGGACGGCCGGCGATGGTGGAGGCTCGGCTGGGCGGATGTCTATATATGGCGATGTTCAGTAAGGAATGACGAGTTTATCAGATAATAGATAAACATTTTTCTTCTCCCCGTCGTCGTGTGTATGTCCCAACAACCAAGAAAGGCTGTGATCGCCGGGGCTGGCCCTGTAGGCTGTCTTGCAGCTTTGGCACTGGCTCAACAAGGCTGGAATGTGGAGGTATACGAGGGTCGACCAGGTAAGACTGATTTATAACCCGTTTTTTCGGATATCTAATACAATCGCATACCATAGACCTGCGCCTGCCTTCGTCTAAATTTGCTTCTCAGCAACGTTCTATTAATTTGGCAATCTCACACAGAGGAATTGTGGCCCTGGAAGCGATTAATTCTGCTACGGCACAGCGCTTCTTAAAGGATGCCATCCCCATGTGTGGGCGCATGATCCACTCCCTATCGGGCAAGTTGGACAGTCAGAAATATGACAAGGATGGACAGGTATTCATCTCGTATCATCTCAAATACATATATCAAATTTTTCTGCACTAGTATATCAACTCTATTGATCGTGCGCTCCTTAACGAAGGCCTACTCGATGAAGTCTCCGCTTCAAACAACGTTAATCTATATTTCAATCACAAGGTCATAGCTGCGGACTTTGACCTTAAGTTTCTTACCGTCCGGGATGTATCCTCTGGCCAAGACATTAGAGTTGACTTTGACTTTTGTATTGGTGCTGATGGGAGTTATTCTGTCATCCGACGACAGATGATGCGAGTGGTGAGGCAAGGACTACTTTTACAAAGTGTTGTCATTCTTTTTTCACTAAACAATTTCTAGAATGAATTACAACCAAGAATATATCAAGGATGAATATATAGAATTAAAAATGCCGGCAGGTCGTGATGCTGATGGACAGCCAGCGTTTTTACTGGATCCTCATCATCTACACATCTGGCCCCGTCATTCGTTCATGTTGATCGCCCTCCCAAACAACGTAAGCCATCAGTTTCACTGATATGGAGAGCGATGGTGAGGTTGATGGCATATTTATTCTCTCAGGACAAGACTTTTACTTGCACTCTATTTGCGCCAACTCCCGTACTGGATGGGTTACGTTCTGCCGAGGATGTCTTATCGTGGTTTAAATTATATTTTCCTGACGCAGTCCGCGCTATTGGCGACAAAAATCTGGTGACTGGTTTTTTGGAGAATCCCAGGTGCCCATTGATATGTACAAAGGTAGTCATGGCCTCACGAAGTATATCAAACTTTACTGAACCAATCAAATCCCTTATAGTCCAAGCCATATCACTACAAGGATCGTGTCATTCTTCTTGGCGATGCAGCACATTCTATGGTTCCATTTTACGGCCAAGGCCTAAATTGCGGTTTGGAAGACGTCCGAATTTTATCTGCGCTTCTTTACCAGGAGGGCGTAGCATCGACCGTACCAACGGTTGATAGCTTGCTCGATGGTGTTGACCCTCGGTTGGGTTCAGCATTAGGTTTCTATTCCGAAAACCGCCATCAAGATTTGGTCGCCATTTGCGACCTTGCGATGGATAACTAGTGAGTCGACATTGCACCAGAAAATATTAATGTAACTGATGAGGTGTCAAGCGTGGAGATGCGACATTCCGTCACTACCTTGGTCTACTTGACCAGAAAAATGCTTGACAACATACTATATAAAATCAGTGCACCAAAGTCAATTTCTTTATGGTCTCTCGCCCCAGCACTGGCTCGAACACCCTTCACGACAAGCGAGCCCATTGGATGGTTACCATTGTATACAATGGTTACCTTTAGGCCTGATGTTAGTTACGCCACAGCTCGTCGAAAGGCCGCCCGACAGGCAACGATATTGACAGGTGTGCAGTATGCTGGTATAACTTTATTCAGTGCGGTGGCTGCCTCGTTCCTGTTTCCCACCATTAAAAGATGTATTAGAACATGAATAGAATTATGTTTATTGTTTCCCAGAACAATGGGATTCACCTCGTGGAAGTCATAGATAAAACCAGAACAATTACAGTACGTTAAGAAATAATAACCAGGATCTTGGGTCAATCTAGAATTTCTGGTGTTGAGTTACGGAGATTACCTTCCGTGGGTGTAACGCACGATGTTTACCCCTCGATCATCACGTCGCTGTCATGTTCAACTCACGAGGCTCACACAGTCGTTTTCCCAAGGAGATCAGCAGTCATACATGGAATTCTATACACGCGAGTTCATGTACAGAATATATCGAAAGCGATAGCAAAAAGCAAGTGTCCATACTGCAAAAACCTTGAAGCGCCAAAACCAAAGAGAGACAGAAAAAGAGTCGTGGATATCGTGTGGAAGCGCATAACTTGGAAGAAATTGACAAAGGGAGTGTAATAACAAGATGAATAGCCGTAAAAAAAAAAAAATCAAAAAGATGAAAAAGAGAGGTATGTTGATGGGTGTTCTGAGCTATGGGCCTGTCTTTTTCGGTCGGCCTGGTTTTCTCTTTGGTGCATCACCTGTGTCGCCAGTGCCTTCGCCACTTGGACCCTCACCTTCCATGGTTTCTCCAGCGGCAGGTTTGGGATTTTTGGGCGGACGACCACGCGGCCGCTTTGGGGCGGGTTCACCCTCCTGTTCGGGTTTGGGCTAGATTAGGAATAACGGGACATCAGTAAAGGCTTAAACCACGCTGCTTGCTAGATGGGGTGCAGATAACCCACAGCAGAAGGGAAAATCACCTTGGGAGGACGACCACGCTTGCGTGGAACAGCTGGCGCCTCTGGACTCGTGCCAGCGGCTGCTGTTGTCTTCTTGTTCTTGCTGCCCTTGGGTCTGCCTCGGCCGCGTTTAGCAGGAAGGTTATCTGTTGTTTCAGCTGTGCCTATCGCATCAAAGCAATATAGTTGATGTCGGCAAAGGCAGGTTCATCGCAAATAATCGATATGAGCAAGAATATGGCGGACACGTTTGGTTGACGCACCGCCTTCATTGTCGTCGGCCTCTGGATGGAGGTCGTCCTGGTCGTCTAGCCTCTCGGCGGGATCCTCGAGCTGGTCTTTGGGCGACGAGGACATGAGGGGACGAGAGAATGGGAGGGGGATAGACGCGTTGAGATGTTGTTGGATTAAAGAAGGGAGAGGCAAGTGGGATAAAAGGTGGACCGGCTTTAATGAACAATTTCACTACCGAATTTAGAAGAGAATTGTATTATAATCTTGCTCTTCGTATACTTTGCCCCTGATTTTGGGGGGTTCTACTCACGTAATCCCAGCCAACGTATTGTCCTCCAAAACCACATGGAAATCCAAACAACGCCGCCCTGCCCTCAATCTGGATTTCTGCTCGGATAAATTCTTCGTTTTCAATTTCCGCACAATTCAAATATCCGTCCTTGTCACACTCCGGCCGGCCCATCCCCCACGTCACATCTGGTGACACGACTGCACTATGCGTCTGCACCACCTCTCCTTGGCCCTCTGCCTGCACTCAGCCTCCTCTAGGCTGCTCCATTCTCTTCCAGAGGATACGCACGCCTTCCCAAAGTTCTCTGTCGCTTTTCTCAACTCCCTCCCAGTCCTCAATCAAACTGCAGCCCGCTGGCTAGACGAGGGTCTCCATGGTGGTCACCTCGAGTTTCTGGATCAGCCTTGGAAGCCCCTCTCTCACCCAGCCACCTCGCAACAAAACACAATAGAAAGTGGCTTGTCTCAACATATACATGTGTGTTTGTCGTCCACTCCTTTGTAGGCAAGATCCTTAACAGACAGGTTCCCTCTCCATCGGACGGATTCACCCTTGAGCTCATGAGACTGGGTCCCAGGGATTCTTACGTCTGTCTTATACCCAAGCCTTTGGATCATGTTCCATCCTCTCCAGGCGAGCAATCTGATGCTGAAATTACACCAGCACGAAGTTGGGCCCTGCTCCAGCCGCTAGCGGGCACTTGCCTCTACGTGGGTCGGCCCCCCTGTGTCACAAGATTCAACCCTTACCTTGTATCTGTTAGCATACTCATGGCTGGTTCACCTACTCATATTGCCATGACCAAGAGATTCGCCAATTTAAGGAATTAGAAACAAAACAACCGCGTTTGACAGGTTAGTATTTTTGTTTCGGGAATCTCACGAGGATTTCTCCATTTTTTTTTTTAATTATTCCTCTTCCATCGATTTCCGTTATTTACTGCTTCCTTGACGTGGCATACATACATACTCCGTTTAATTCCGTCATCTGGCAACAAATACTGATCTCGACCTTCAACATTTACAGGCTCGTATATTCCCGAGGAAGACCCTGAGGTTTATTCCATTTTTGTACTTATTACTAGCTTTTCCTGACATTCAGGTTTTAGTGGGAAGCATATACTCTGGGAAGAGCACCAACGCAACCTCAACCAGGCGCTGATTTAACCCCAGCTCAACGGAATGCACATGCCACCAACCTAGAACTTGCTAAAACCGCAGGCTCTCGTTATCTTGTTCAACGATGGGGAGATGGTACCCTTTGTGACAAGACAGGTAAACCCCGCGAGGTAGAAGTCCAGGTTAGTTTCCTTCCTGCCTTCTAGATTCCCTTTCAATTATATATATTTATAACTTGATTGCCTCTTTTTTTTCCAGTTCCATTGTTCCATGACCACGACAGACAACATCCTACTTGTCAAAGAAACAAAAACGTGTTCATACGTTTTAGTTATTAACACACCACGACTTTGTGGAGAGCCAGGATTCAAATCAAGACGAGATGCTGCCGAAGAGGCTCCAATTCGATGCAGGGAAATAGTTGACTCCCTTCCAGAGGAACCACTCAATTTCCCCACCACAGACTTCCCTATGAAGGGACCTTCAATTCGCAAACCAAAGCTCCCTGCACCTATGCCATCAAAAGAGCAGGAGGTGATTGATGAGACCGACACTGCAGACATCTTACGAGAACAGAAACAAGCCAAAATTGTCAACGACTTGCTCCAACAAACACTTGATCTACTAATGAAGAACAAGTTGAGAGGCAAAGGGAACAAAATCGGCGAGTCGACCGAAGTAGTCATTGAACTGGCTGAGGGCGACGAGCAGAGCCAAGAGGTTGGTGATAAACTCAGAGAAGCACTTCGGGCAGCAGGATACAACATTAAAAGCTCCGAGTTCTTGGGGCTTAAGGCTGATAAAGCCCTCAAGAATAAAGCTATACAGGACAATGAGAACAAGAAGCAGAGGGGTGCGAGGGCGGTTGATGATGATGATGATGATGACCATGTTAGGGATGAACTGTAACGAGCCACTGCGCAGTTGTACATTTATGTTAAATATATATTTTGAAAATCTCGAAAGCATTCTGATGAATCTTTCCGGGGTCTCACGTTCACGGCAACCTTATAGTCAATCACAAAGTTACAACGATCTGTTATGCATTCCCGATACCGTTTAAAATCTCAAAATCCAGTAGATACAGAAACAAAATTGACAAAAGAAATAAAACCAAGCAACCGTGATTGAGTTTCGGGCTACCCACGAGGAAGAGATTTCAAGTAAAATAATCAATGATAGATATATATATAATCTAAGTACTAAAAAAGAGCAAGATTCGAACTAGTGGATAGAAAGTGTTAGAGAAAACAATGCAATGATGATAGATAAACAATGGTTGAAAATATGCAAACGAGTGAGTTCGTAACCGTAATATCCGGATAAAGGAGTGAGAGCATACGTCGTAAAGTCGTGAGCCCGCCGAAATTTTGATAGCATAGGTGGTACATATTGCAATCATAAACGACGTAAATGATGGCTTTCGGTGTGGAGGAGGGAGAAATTTGTTTAGAAAAATTTCCTCTTCCCCTGTTTCTCGTCAATCGCAACTTTGATGTGCATATGGCAAGGCTGCATTCCTGGCCTTGAACAAGGAGTGATACCAGTCAACCATTCATCTCCGTCGTCTTCATCCTCCGGGTCACAGTCATCGTGATCGATACAGTGATTACCAGGGGGTGTGTCAACGCCAGAAGACGCGCGTTTTTTACGATCTACCTCACATCCGCAAAGCAAACCACTGGTTTTGCCTCTTCCCTTCAAAAGATCTGTGAGAGTACATCTTGACGAAGGCTCCACGAACAACATTCGTCTAAGAGCCGGTCGTGTTTCGCGCGGCAAAAGGCGGAAAATGGAATCAGCACCACCACCGTTATAGGTTGTAACACTATCTGTGCGTTGTCTCCGTTTCACTGGAGTTGCCGTGACGGTAGGTGTTTTTGTCGAGTCGGAGGAAGCGACGAGAGGTGGTGAGAGTTGTTCTTCCTTCATTTCAGGTGCATATTTCATAGCAGATACCTTCGCTATCGAAACCGGAGCAGCGCTAACGCGAGGTGTAGGCAAACTCTCGCCATCAATACGTTCAAAGACACTGGGCAGTGATTCTGTCGAGGTTCCAGGGCGTGCGAACTGTAGAACAGAGGGGTCCATTTCTCGTGGGGATTCCGTGGTGTGTAAGTTGATACTGTCGGTGCCGATGATGGGGAGAGTAGCAACACTACGGACAGCCCGTTGACCTGGTGCAATTCTCCCCTTGCGCGCATCCTCGTGTCCCATTGAAACGCTAGCCAATCGCGAAGGAGGATCCGTAATCGCAGACGATGCGGAATCAGACGACGATTGAGAGAGGATGGAAGTGGTTTCCGATGATGTACTGGCATTGGAGATATTATCAGCATCATGGAGAGGGCCGCTATCGGTGCTTCCAGCGCGTGCTGGGGGAACAGGAGGCTCGAGAGTGGAATTACCATGAGTAACTTCATATCCTTCACCATCTTCGAAAGATGCTTGATCAACAACCACTTGCTTTTGATCTCGATTCTTTTTGGGTGCAGGCTTCACGGAAAGGTCAGGGTGGGCGTTGACAAATGCCTTATAACTTGTGTCGGTTTTGAGATCGGGGATCTTCCAAGGAAATCTTCTGAGGATCATGCACATGAATATAATAGCAACACTCCAAACATCGGTTTTCCGAGGGTCATAAGCGTCCTTGCTGAGGACCTCTGGGGCAAGGTAGGGATCGCTGCCGACAATGCCTGACGCAGGTGTGTGCGTCTTGCCAGGATAATGGAAAACTGTGGCAGTTCCAAAATCGATGAGCTTGACGACGTTGGTTGTAGTCATGACACAGTTATCTAGTTTGAGATCGCGATGAGCAAGACCCATTTCATGTAGGTATTCAACGCCATCACAAATTTGACGGAATACGCAATAGATTTCTGGGCGACACATCTTCCCAGACATGACAACGCTAAACAGGTCATATGGTGCATACTCCATAACCTGATTGAAGATGAATTTTTGAATTGGTCATTAAATGATCCAACCCACCTCATAATAGTGGCCATGGTCGGAAACAATATCCACCGTCTCAATGATGTTGGGATGCTTTAACGTGGATCCCACACAGAATTCAGCAGTCACCTTCTTTTGATACTCCCGTTCCGATTCTCCTGAGCGCTTTGGTCGGAACTCCTTTACAGCAAATACAGTACCACCGTTTTTGCTGCTGGCCTTGATTAAGCGAACGGTTCCACCGGCACCACTTCCAAGTACACGACCCCATTTTCCGTATTTCTTAGCAAGATGGGCGTGGGTAGCATCTTGAAGTGATATGATGGGATGTGAGCCTGGTGTGGAAGAACCAGACCGAGGATGTGCTTTATGGGCATGGCCGCTGTGCTGCGAAGGACTTGAATGTTCATTGGAGGAACTTGTAGGGGAATGGGAGCTATTGTGAGAGCTGGCGGGAGAGGGTGTTCGATCCTTGCTCTGTTTGATTGAACCCTTGTCCCTGTGGATTACGGAAGAGCCATGTTCGTCTGTAACTACATGGGGGAGGTGAGGGGTAGAGATATGGTGGTTGAGGAAGCGCTTGAGATCGTGAAGAGGGCCGTATTTCTGGGAGGTCTGACGGCGGGGAGTGGTGGGGATGGATTGCTTTGGAGGAGACATGGGAGTAGGAGAAGTAGATTGAGGTTGTGCGATAAGAACAGGCATAGCAGCAGCAGCAGTCAGAGCGGAAAAGCTGTTTTTGCGGGTGCCGAAGCGGAAACGGGAAGTACGGCTGGTGGTAGTTGAAGAACGCGAAGGACTCTGGGAGCGATGGGAAGTATTGTGCTCGGACAAGTTGGGCGCGTGGTTAGTTGTAGCAGAAGTCTGTCATAAAAGGTTTACACAACGGTTGAATGCACAGGTATGCACCGCTCACCTGCCCGTTGGTCAAGGTCGATGGTGTCGCAGATGGTAGAACCTTGCCGCTTTCGTCAGTCTGAGGGACAGCAAGAAAAGCGCTTGTCAGAGCAGAAGGGGGTGGCTCGTCAACGTCGTCTGAGGCGGCGAAGGGAGGGGGGAGGGTAATATTGGCAGCGGGCATGGTGGTAGATATAGGGAGGAGAATCGAGTGGCAGCGCACAGAGATTGGGTGTGTGGCTTAACTCCTAGCCAACATGTGACGACAATCATCAATCGAACCAGTTTACTCTCCCCACAGCACAAACCAGCCCGTCTTGGCCGCTTGGCCCCCTCTTCGGCACCTCAGCTTGCCTCAGCCCATGCGTCCCACACCCCGATGCCATCTACCCGGTCCGACCCTATCCACTGTTGACAAAGCATAACTATCGTCCTACAAGTGCACCCTTGGCACATTAAACAACAACTAAACACTTTCTCTAGCGTCTCTTGGCATAACTAACCTCTATGTTTCCCGCAGTAAACAGAAATACTTATACACTAGCTGTGCAATCTTGAGGCAAAGTACCTAAGCGGAAAAGGCCCCACCTGTCGCTATCTCAACGTTCAAGTTTTAACAGGACCAAATACTGAGCTGACGACCCGGACTCAGCCCAGTAGTAGTTTCTTGAGTAGACCGTCAACTCCGATGCTCAAGCAATTCTATCGATTGCACATCATCCTCCTAAGGTAATCTTGAGCAGCCCCACTCACGCCCACTCACACTAGAAGTGCTGCTAAGACTATGTTATTTTCCTCTGGATCAAATTTCATAGTGAAAAAACTCCGAACATTTAGTGTATGCTCTCCGGTCCATTTCAAATCATTTTTGCTGTGATGCTCAGCGCTCTCAATCTATCTCAAAAACCATCAATACCATTTGCTGACATCAAATATTCCAAGCATGACCAACTTCATGCACATGCATATGGCGTTCTCAACCAATTCCCAAAAAACACCTGACACAATGCCATGACGTTATAACTTCTTTTGTACACCGACATGATGGAGAGGTTGTTACTGTGCTAAATACTCACTGTTAGCCCGGTCAATCAATTGGCGTTAGCCCGATGCTCCAAGGCGATATACTACTGCATGCCAAAGCACAAATGTGAATGGTAAGTACTGTCATCATTCATGTCCTTGTGTATCAACATTGTTGCTTTGGAGAACCAGCCAGAACCAATAATTGTTTCGATAATATTTAACCCAAGTGCTTATAAACCACACATAGGACTCCAAAACACCTCCAATCAGACCGTGTAGTTCATACTTCGATGGTTGCTAGGCTATGTTCAGTAAACGGAATGTCTTCTGTCGCCGCATATACGCATATAATACTTGTTTCAAGCCAGAAAATAGCAGAATAACATGATTCACAATTCAGCATAACTTTTTGTCGCTTATAGTCTCAAGCTTCTTGTGACTGTTTAAAATAGTCCGCCGTTTTTTTTCTTCATATTCTTCTTTTCTGGTTGCTCTTCATATACTCGTCTGATGTGACAATGCAGCTAACGTTTAGAATCAAAGGACATCGCCATGCTCGTGGGTCCCTCCCTATCTCAACTATAATGCAACGACTTCTAAACCCCCTTGGCAATGCTGAGTATCAATTGATTTACTTCTTTGGCGGAGCCTCAAACATATATCCTTCACACCAATTCTACGATAACGAGGTCGAAGTTGGTACAGACGCCCTGCTTCACTTTTTGGCGGGGTGACGAAGTATATATGGCACATATAATTTCCGTGTTTACCGTATGCGCGCTAATGGGATGCGATCACCTCAAATTATAACCACGGTCTAAGGCATTTACTTATTGCATTCATTCTCTTACCGTGGTGGGAAATGACTTCGCACCAACGCTTGTTCATAGAAAAAGTGCAACTGTGTAAGACGTTCGTGCCGAATGCTAGTCATCTTCAAGTTGTATTTGCCTATTTGCATAGGTTACATGCTGGTTACATGTCAGGGTGTATTTGACCCCACTAACTGGGGGCATTTTTAGGACAGTTAGATAATACTGAAGTAATCTATTTTTGACCATCCAACAATACATAAGTTCTCGTCATAACGCTGACGGACGTCTGACATGAACGACTACGGCAAACTGGTTCAAACGTTCAATTAATGTAATCGGTCTCTCCATAACACGAGTCTTTAAGATATTTCATGACCAAAATATAACCTACCAACAGGCAGTAAAAAGAGCCCGTACCACCGGCGGCTCAGACCAAGCGCGGCATTTTTTAAGTTGCCTTAAACCTATGTAATTCTCTGTAGCCTCAGGAGCCCCTTTGTGACTTTACTATAGAGTCGGCTATGCCTAAGAATTAATTATCCACCGATCATTGAGTATTCTTCGCAGAATTACAAACAATTATTAAATTTTGGTATTTTCCCTTCCAGAGTTTCTTCACCACTATCGTACTACACGCTCACCTCTGAGCCGTGGAACCCGTTCTACAAACTGATGAGATTACGTGTTTGAAATCTGGGAGTCGAATATTCTACGTTAGAACTCCAGAAGACATCATTCCCGCATCACCCCCTATACCAACTCCCTCGGTGATCATACAGTATTCAACCCTTGCTGAAGTTCAGATTCAATATCAGAATGGTCACCATATTAACGAGCTTCTTACTACCACACACCCACAAGCATTGTTAACCCTTACATCCGGACCGATGAAATTTACCCTGTGTTATAATCGCAAGAAGTTCAAAAAAAAACACCCACTCCCCATTTCCGTTCGGGGTTCATGAATCATAAGTGATGAGCAGAGAAATGCTACTTTTTAAATGTGGCCGTTGGTGATAAATGGATTTACTAGTGCCTACTCACCGTTCTAGTCTAACCCTTACTCTCCTTTACTCTCAAACCTCTCCACCTTTGAAGTTCGAATATATATAACTTTGATTAACCATCAGTCCCGTTATATCCGGCCACCTCTTCAGGTTTGCACGATCTATTTTGTCTTTCTGTTTGATTAGTTCATCTTCAAACCACACACTCAGGGATTGGAAGTGGTTGGGTGTCAAATAACGAGTATCGTATTTCTATCAAGCTTCTTCAGCACCGTTCAGTGCCTTCTTTTCAAAAGCCGGTTTCAGGCCCCCCAAGTCACGTTTGTTTTGTATTCCGCCACATCTAGCGTGGACACAGAGGGAGATTCAAAATGGGTAAATATGATAATGATAAAATTGCGTTGTTGACTGATATATATTTATCCCTTGGTCAGGTCCCCTCTATTTTGGTGCGACTATCATTTAATACAAAAGTCTGAAGTTGTTACTAATGTTTCGGTGTGAAGCGCATGCTATGCTGTACTAATTGGGGCTGGAGAGTGTCCTCGTGATAGCATGGACATGACGCCCGTGCGTCGTATCTGTATTCAATTCATCCCCCGTGAGCTTATGGTCTATTATATTCAGTGGAGCTTGAATGCCTTTCAGGATTATTATAGAGGAATGACGACGGTGATATCAAGTCATGAGGAACAATTCGTTTCAGAAAACTCGCCACACTTCAACTTATTTTGAGAATGTTAAGAACTAGCAGTGGATCATGCATTGCCCAGGTTGGATCGAACAAACATCATGTACTAGGGTCTCTTTGGAGAAAATTTAAGTTACTCGACTCTGCCAGACGCAAAAGATTGCCTCACAGAAGATCATGATTCGCCTGATGAGAATTATTGGGAGGCTACTCTGCATATGCTGATAGAGTTAAATGCTGTTTAGATTGAGATATCAAACCCGATACGGGGAAGGTAAGACTCCAGGAAGGACGGCTAACGCTTACTTGACTGTGTGGTAAAGTTGACGGTCTTCAGATTAAATAGCAAAAAAAAAAAACTGTTCGCTTATACGGACGACTTTGGGAACATTCTGATTTGAAAACTTGAACACTTAGCTGCTGCATAATCTCAGCAAATATGTTGCTTCGAACCTATAACAATGCTATGATCTGCATAAGTATTTGCTTGACATACGTCACACGAGAATAGTAACTTCGTTTGTTGTGGATACATACGCCTGTATGGTATGTAGAGTTACCACGTTCTCGCAAGATTCAAGCTTTGAAGAGACACTGGCGAGGGTGATTTGGAGTGTACGAAATGCAAATTGTGTAAGAATCCGAGTCCTTCGATCGAACGAACGTGGCGTTGAGATAACGTGACTGGTTTGCGGCTTGTTGTTGCTTCCGCCGGTTCGGTCGAAAAGTGATGAGGGAAAGTGTGCGAGACCTTGCGAGACTCATCCGAGAAAAATTCAAAAACAATCAAAATTATGTAGAAGCAATACGATTGGCTCCAAGAATAAATAAATAAATTGAACAAGATTATATCATAAAATCCACCACCGGGGAATGATAATCAGCTACTATGACAGAGATCACTGGCTATGGAAACGGAAAATCATGTATCCGTTACAGAGTCCGTTGTATGACGTTTAGTTACATAGAACGTCGAAAGGTAACACCTTTGTTCCATGATGTCTTGAGGTCTGAGTCTTATCCAACAATTACTTTTTGAGTCTATGCCGCGGCACAAAAATCAGACACCGTGTCGGTTTAACTCTAGGTTTACCACACAGAAGCATGTGTGGTGCCTTGGGTCGATTTTCATCCCCCTCAAAGACCGGAAGAAGAGAGAGAATGCTTGCTTCTTGTGAGTGTTTGACTGTACCGATTTGTGTGTGTTAAATGATCGGATAAATCAGGACGAATCGGCATAGTGTGATCCGAGTTACCCAAATCTCTCGGGTGTTTAGAGTTAATTCTGGAGAAATGGTCAATGCGAGGGTCCATGGGATATTACATATATTGAAAAAAAAACAGGAGTAGAAAGGAAATGTTAATCGACCATGACCTCACTCGTTATCATGCATTAAACCTGGTACTTCGACGCCGCATCTATCGCCCTTCACACTTTTTTTCCCTCAGATCCATCTCTCGAAATAGTAACGGGAGACCGTTAATTAAAAAAAAAAAGAAGGGATTTAATGCGGACCCTCATCTCGATACAGCACTCTTTTCAATTACTTACTCGGATAGCAGATTTAAAAACCTCGCCAATGAATTCACAGCTACTGGCCTCTTTGTCCACTCCAAGGTTTTCGGGGTTCCAAAGGAAATCAGGGGTCTACTTGCTCTGTATGGTAAAACGTACTGCATCAATGTCTTCTTAGAAAACTATCAAACTCAAAGTTCAGATCATTTCGTTAAATGGTCTTGGTTTCCCTACCCATTAAACATCTTCCTCAAAGTTCTAAGGCCTTCTTCCTTTCGCACAGGTGACATAGAAACGAACCCAGAACGAAACGAGGACAGCGATACTGATGCTAAGTATGCAGTCTCTAAAGCCTTGTTAACTACACAACACTCCACATACTACGATGTTTGGTATTACCCTTCAATCGGAAATAATGCTCCGCAAAGGCTGTTCTTATAAAACACTCAACAAGAAATGATTAGGACTATGGAATATCAATATCTCACGTCCTTGGGGCCTAAGCTAATATTAGGTGATTACTAGAGTGACTTATGATTGATATTCTATGAAACTTTCTGATAGACTCAGGGTCCCATTTATGAGCGACCACTAAATACACTGATGATATACGGCGAAGGAATATAATTCAAAATATCAACACAGTAGTTTTCTATGATAGTGGTGAAGTCATTCCTTCGAAAAGGACTTCCCGGTCGTTCGATACAATTTGATGGTTGAAAATGGAAAGTACGGTCCGGTCTGGTGGACAGACTACCCATAGGGACTACAATCAAACATGCACATGCACACACAAGAGATGGAAATGGACACACTATAGACACTTCATCAACGTCAACTCGGCTATTCGCCAAGGTCCAACCGAACAAAGTTCGGACGAACCAACGAACCGACACTGTTAGAATAAGCCTGAAAAAGATTCCCCATACATTTCTCCGGATTAAATAGCTAAAGATAAGTCTTTATCAAGAGTTTGGGGAATTGAGAAAAACCTCTGGAATGTACTCACTCCAAAGGTCGCATGTCGGCTTTCCGCGTCAGGTATTATGATAGATCGTGGCAAGTATTAGTAGCGAGTACATGTAATATCGACAATTCGACAGGAATTGACACTTGTGTAGAATTGGTACATTTTAACCTTGATCGTCTGCATCCCTCTTTCTCTTCATCTCCCGTGAAACTTTGTGTTGGGCAGCTTCGTGTTTCGCAAGCTCGACTGGTACCTTTGATACGGGGCTCTTTGATATTTCTATAAAAACAAGCCGCAGTTAGTACAGTGCAATCAAGACCGAGATAAGAATTAAGGGGAAAATGATGGTATATCCTTGGTATATCCAGAACATTCGGTGTCAAATATATAGGAGACCAGGTACTCACCTTGCTTTAGGTCGTACCTGATCGTCATAGAAAGAAAACGTCAGTATGGCAGAATGATTTTATCAGGTAACATACGCACATGACTTCTTCATCGTCGTTTGTCAAGAATGTTATAGCTGTTCCCATTTTTCCAGCACGACCAGTTCGCCCTATTGAACGTAAATGAGTTGGTCATTCAGTGTGCTTTTTTTAATCGTAAGTGTGATCCGTACCGATTCTGTGTACATAGGACTCAATTGTATTCGCCATTTGGAAGTTAATCACAAGGCTGACGTCTTGGACATCAATACCACGTCCAGCCAAGTCAGTCGCGACAAGAACATCCGAATCCCCATTACGTAGGGATTGCAATGCTGCTTCTCTTTGTTCTTGGTTCTTTCCAGAGTGCAATGTAGCCGACTTCCACTGTTGTCGACATAAGTAATCAGAATGGCGAGAGGCTAAAAGTCAAACATACTCCTTTGTGAGACAGGTCCTTGGCGACCATATCAGCAGTCTTCTTTTGATTGACGAAGACGATAATAGGTGGCGCAAATTGGTTGCTGTTGAGAACTTCCAAGAGACGTATTCTGGTCATAGGTTAGTAAATATATATATATATATGATTGTTAACAGAAAAGACCCACTTCTTCTTTTCTTCTCCATTGACAAACTCAACCTTTTGTTCCACTGTGTCAACAGCGCGACCGGCTTCACCAATAGTGATCACAGCGGGTTTCCTAAGGTATTTCCTTGCCAAACGTTCAACCGCAGGAGGCATTGTCGCCGAAAATAACGTAGTCACACGGGTTCGACCTTTCTTAATCATAGTCTCACCATCAATATCCATTTGCATACCGGTGTCTTCTCCCTGCATGGTCTCCGTGGGTAGTGCGTCGAGTATGAAAGTCAAATCTGCTTCGAAGCCGAGGTGGACCATACGATCAGCTTCGTCCATCACCACGTACCGGCATTGAGATAACACAAGGACATGTCTCTCTAGTACATCCTTAAGACGACCAGGCGTCGCAATGACAATCTCAGCACCTTCTCGTAAATTGAATTGCTGCTCTTCTACTGCACGCTGTTCATTCCTGGTATGAGTGTTACTTTCGAATTGACGGACGGAGAGTGCTTACCCCTCCAACAATTGAAACACACTTATACCCAAGGGGGCTGGCAAACTTACGAGCTTCTGATTCAATCTGCTGTGCCAATTCACGAGTAGGCGCGAGAATCAGTGCGTAGGGCCCCAAATGTCGATTGTCATCCGCAAGAATCGGCATTTTGCCAATGAATGCAAGCATAGGGATTACAAACGCCGCTGTTTTACCGGAACCTACAATGCATTGTTGAGCGCCCGAAGAGACAGATTGAATGTAACGAAAACCACATACCCGTCTCAGCAATACCAATGATGTCACGATTTTGTAAACCAATTGGGATGGCCTGTCGCTGGATGGGCGAAGGTTCCTTGTAACCTATTTGTTCAATACAATCCAGAATTGGCTCAGGAATATCAGACTCGGCCCATGATCGAAGAGGCTGCGGTATATTGCCACCTATGTTTGCAGTTAGTACTGTAGGGGCAAGAGGCTTAGTTGTAAATACCTCGAGCAGAGATACTGAAGTCCTCCCTGAAGATACGCCAATCACGCTCTTTCATTTCATGAAGGGGTTTTTCTGTCCAATGTCTTTCATCAACACCATGTTTCCTAGCTTTCCGGCGTTCTAATGAATCAGCCAGATTCTCCGACTCTGGCTTTGTCCCAACGTGAACGCCACCATCGTCTATACCAGCCAAATGACCTCTGCCATACATGATCTGTGCACCTTGTCGGTTACTTCCAAGTGCAGAAGGTGAATCTTCTGCAAGTGTGTCGTCCTGTGCATCCCAGTCGAAAACGAACTTTCGGTCATTCATTTTACGAATCTTGCGTTTCTTTTTATCAACCCCCAAATAGCGTGAACGAATAGCATTCAAGTCATTCTCGCTCATAGGCGGTACAAAAGCCGTCGAGGACTCTGGAATGTTTCCATTACCATTGGGTGGAGGGGGCATAGATGATGACGAGGAATGATCATTAAGGCTATTAGGTGTACCAGCTTTGCTTCGGTCGGCTCTGGGACCAGTAGGAATATTCTTGTAGCCATTTCTACGGTCGTCTTCTAAAGCTGAAGGTGGCGCGGGTGGCGCGGGTCTACCTCGACTATCTCTTTCTGACCTGCTATACCGGTCTGCACGAGGATATCTGTCATCATCTGAGTCACTGCTTAGTAAAGATACAAAGAGAGTTATGTGTAGGGAGTGTACTGACAACGTCCACCTCCGTATCTACTGCGTTCTTTGGCTGCCAGTTCTTCAGCTCCTCTTTCTAGAGTTTCTCTGTCTCTCTTGGCAGATTCATCCCGTTCCTTTTGTTCTTTGATTTCTTGGGCACGTTTGGCGATTGCAAGCTTGGCTCTTTCTTCCTTTGACAAGAATTTTGGCTGATTTGGGTCAGTAGATGGTCAATTGAGAGAGAGATGATCAAGTACCTTTGCAGCAGCCTCTTTCTCCTCGCGCTGTTTCTGGAGAAGAGATTCTATGGAGAGAGGTTCATTACGGCGAGAGGTCATGGAGGGATGCGTGCAAGAGATGCTGCACGTGGTCGGAAATAAATAAATAACTATAACTTGTCCATCTACCACCTATCTCAAATGGACTTTGACCCTCGCCCAGAAACACCAGAGCCTTCCTCGATTCCAGGCCGTAGAAATACGGGAGGCACGGGTGTGCACCTGCTCGATGATGAAGGAGCCATTACAGAGCAGGTACTGTAGTAGACTCAAAGGTTTAAGGCTCAATCACAAGTACTAAATCACTGACAAGCTAGAGACATGCTTAAAGCATATTTTTGCAAAATACTGTACTCCGCGTCCTACGAGGCCATCAAAAGGCGAGGAGGACCTGTTAACACCACCACCGAATGCATACATGTCTCCGCAGGGTCTGGATGCATGGGCTCAGGATACGAACGGTGCGCCGTTCAGTCAGGAAACAAAAGATGAACTGGTGGAGTTTCTGGATGTCACAGATGATGGTGGACTGACGTAGGTGGACTGACGAGGAACCTGAAGTTGTGAACTGACGGCAGTGGACAGATTCAAGGGATTCCTGCAGATCTATCAACTACAAACAGAAAACGACGAGGAAGAGACGTGGAGAGATTTGGTTCGTAGATCAGTCCATGGAGGAAGCAAAGATGATTGATTTATATATCCAGTCTTGCCATGGCTTTGATCGAACCCTGCGACTCGTCTCTACACGGAGAGAAGACACAGAGTTGGATGAGGAGGAAGGGGTCAGCGGTAGTCAATGAACCCTTGATATCTGACATCACCAGTAAATGATCTACATACACCGAGGAGAAAGATTATGATCTCTGCAATACAAGTATATCAACTACAACGTTTATTTTCTCTCGTCCACGGATCGTGAATTTGTGATCAGCCTTAGCTTCCACAACTCGACACCCTGCCAATCGTCCTTTTCCCAATGAGGATAGCGCTTCTGGACGAGTTTCGCAATTTTTCTTGCAGCAACACGTTCGGTCGTAAAGTTCCAGACGGTGGTGGCTTGGCTGAGGAAGTGATCTACCAGAGCAGGATCACGGCGCTCAATACATACCAGAACTAGCGGAGGTTTGGATGCAGCGACTAACGAGGTGCTGAGGGTATGCAGAGACCTAAGTAAGGGATCGATGAGAGCAGTATCGTAGACGGTGTCAGCCGTGCAGATGAGGTCGTAGGGTGGAGCAGGAACACGCTTTTCTGACGGTGATATCGCCGGCGCGGGGGAGGCAATAACTGTAGGATGGTTCCAGAGCCACTGAGCAGGGTCTACAAACCAATCAAGTTCTCGGAGATGGATAGTGCCCGACCCTGGTGGAAGGGCATGGTGATTATTCTCAAGATTGCTTCTGAGAACCGAAGTTATGACATAGGGAATATCAGTGGCAACAACCTCCCAGCCCAGGGAGCTCAGGGCGAGTCTATGATGCAATAATAAGAATCCATGTATTTATCCACGGAGATTTGACGCACGCAGTGAGGCCAATGCCGCTGCCCAGTTCGAAGGCCCTCGGAGTCCTGTTAAGGGGTTTGAACCTGGTATGGGTGTCTGCTAGGTAGAGGGCGAGAACCTGGCCGCCGAGCCAGAGAGTGGTGCCATTGGAAACGCCGTCCTGGGACTGTGCGAGAAGAAAGTTTGAGTCGTTGAGGACGAGGACGAGGTTATGGAGATGCTTTGAGGCGTGTGCAGGGCATGGGGCAGTCATGGTTCTGTTTGTTGCTGTTTGGATCCGACGCTCTCTCTTCGCTCGCACCCATCTGCGCAGACCGCCATGAAGGCCTTCCTCCACCGTCTCCACATCGGCAGTCCAAAAGAAAAGGAAAAAGATATTAAAATACCAAAACAATGGCCTCCACCAGAACAACAGCGTCCTCAATCACCAGCAACACCCCTCCCAGCCTTCAAGCCTCTCCCAGAGCTAGTACACTCGGCCTTTGCGTCCCAACTCAACCCTCGTCCCATTGAGCAGACACCGTCGTCGTCATCTAATGCATCACAATCGTCACAAGTACCACCGACGAGCCCATCACCCCTGCCAACGCCCTCAGAACCAGAAGCCCCTGGCCAGATATCACGCAAGGCAACCTCGACGTCCAATGGTACCGCTACACCCAGCGACGTCACAAAAAAGGTCGCCTTTATCTCGCCCCCTCCTACCCCAGGCCCTACAAAGTTTGATAGAGAACTACCCGAAACTCCACCCGTCGATTCTCCGCCCAACTCCGCCCTCCTTAAGACAACAATATCGCGTTTCCAAGCAACCCATGGCGAAAAGCAACGTGCACCATCTACCCCTTCACCCCCGTCGTCCTCAAGGGTAGACATCTCCTCTCGCACAGCCGTAAAGGCTACAACCACCCGTGCTACCTCACCCTATCTCCAGCAGAATGCCATATCAGCACAGTCGTTACGCTCAGCCACGCCCTACTCTACGATGTCCAACGGAAGCAAGATCATGTCCGCAGCATCGTGGAGTGAAGTTACCGAAGAAGACCTTGTCTCCAATATAGGATCACGCGAACGCACCCGCCAAGAAGTCCTTTTCGAGATTATTTCGAGCGAAGAGAGGTCCGTTTTCTTGCTCGTATATATGGCCAAATTATCATCTAACCCTTCCTAGATATGTTCAGGAGCTTGCCAAGATGAAAGAGACTTTCATTGATCCCTTGCTTCACCCCTTTTCAACAAACCCATCCATACCCGGTACCTTTACTCCAGTTTCGGAATATGACTACTATCGCGCAGACTCTCCCGTCGAGTCTACAGAAGATCTACCTCCGATTGCCGCTCGCTTCATGTCTCCTACGCCATCGCTTGGTCATCCGACAGGTCCTTCCTCAGGCCGGAGGCTCGAGACTCCCCATATCGACATGGATTCAATGACCGAGGACGAGGATGAACAAATTAAACCCTATTCCAAACGATCAACTACGGCTTCAAAGCATAACCATCCTCGTTCACCATATCGTTCCACAGCCACTCGCACTTCTGCACGTACCGGAACTACTGTCCCATTCCCCTCCAGATCACATCATTCCCTTCCACCTCCTATCCGTAGTCTTGCTACTGCTTCTACCCAATCATTGGGCAAACAATCTACTATCGTTGACCGCGAACGAAAGCAAAGCCAGGGGGCCGAGACAATACCATCACAGAAAACTGGTGTCCTCAGAAAGTTGAGAAAGAATTCGGCCCCAGTTACCAATATCCTTGGTGACTCTGCGATCCCACCGAAACAATTACCTGAGGATTTGCGAATTTGCCTCGAAGTCATTGATGGAGGTGTCTTCGACGGCCACAGAAGGTTGTCCGAAGCCCTCAGAAAACGATATGACGATCAGTTCCCGCTCGTTCGGTCACTCGCCGATGTATTTGTATCAAATGTGAGTGTTGCATATCAACTACCGTTTTGTTTGTAATGTTAATAATATCATTAGTCTGACATATTCCATGGATATGCTACCTACGTTTTACACTTGGAGCGTGCCCTAGACCAAGTTGATGCTGCCTTGTCCCGAATGCATGCAAAAAAACCAAAGAAACAAGATGCTGGAGACTGGCAAAAGGTCTGCAAGGTTCTTCAAAATCTCGAAGATCTAGCTGCGGAAAAAGGAGAAACTGGGCTCGCAATCACACTTTCAAAACCATTCCAACGTCTTTTGAAATATCCACTTCTCTTCCAAAATTTACTATATCACACGGATCCTAGTACATATGAGTATGAAAGCACACTTCAAATGGTTGCCGAGGTCGAAACAATTGTGAGGAGTATAGAAGACGAGAAGATTCAGAAGGAAGAACGTGACAAAACGAGGGATGTATTTGCGCGCATTGAAGGTTTAGAGAAGGTTAGGCAACTAGCATTACCGAAACCTTCGCGAGTCCTCAGAGAAGAGAGGTTGATGAATCCGGGACCTAGCCCTTTGAATACATCATCGAAACATGCATCGTCTCCTCCTCCTGCTATAAATTCGAAAGGCGTTAGAGGTAAATCATCCTTTAAGAGGCTGAGTGATGTCTTAGGAGGATCGACTGGTATTGGAGGGAAGAAGGATTTGTGGTATGTGGTTTTCAATGATGTCATCCTGCAGTGCCAGAGGGTTGGCACTACTTCTCTACCTTTGGTGTCAAACACTACGAGCCGAGTGAATTCCCTACCAGAAGGCGGAAGTAAGTCAAAGTACGCGACGACGGGAAGGCGGAATTCCTATACCAAGCCAAGGAACTTGTACAAGTTCATCAAAGTGAGTTACATTTGATCGTTTATGCATGATATTCATGATATGGTAGATAGAAGCCTGGACCATGGATGATGGTAGTAAAGCCCGAGAAGGTGTCGTTTCTATGGAAGAGTGAGTCCCATAAGAATAGAACCAATATCACGGACTGACGGGGAAAAAGTGTCGTGCGCTCACGAACCCATTCAACCAACCAACCCCGCATCATACCTCTTCCGGATGATGATGATGAAGCGGATAATGACTCTGATGACTCTGATAAAAAGAGTAAAATGAGCTTCTCCTACTGGGGCGCCGACAAAATCACCGTACAAAAGCCTGTCGTCAAAGGCAGGCCAGGTGGGGCACAACGAAGAGGAACTCCGCTTGCCTCGTACGGACGTGAATCTTCTGCTAATGCTAAATTTGGGACGAGGCTAGTTTCAGGTGATCATCATAATCATCCTAACGCGGCGAGACCTGCCAGTCGGAGGACGATGAATTCTACACCGGTACCCTCCAGGAGACCGGTTCTAACTCCCTCTGTGGAAGAAACACCGAACTATGCAAGGGCGACAATAACGAGGTCGGCTTGGGATTCTAGTACAAGGCCTCCCAACCCAAATAACGGTGCCAATGGAGGTACAGGAAGTTCAAGGAAAAGGAATACATCACAGGCCAGTACTGTGACAAAAGCAACTGTTACCCCCATTGCAGCGCCCCAGAAAACTCTTTCTCCCGCTCCTTCAGAAGATTCCGGTGTAGGGCTGGGCTTATATCGCCAAGTACTAGCGAACGATCCGTCGCTGAGCAGTGACTAAATTCTTGACACTAATTGTCTTAATCATACCCATGCTCGAATTTTTTCCCGTTCCCTTTCAGGAGTATTCTGTTTTGTTTCTCTCATTTTATGGTCAGATACCCTCCTCCCACTTCTCTAACTACATTATATCCCTCGCTTGGCATCATTATAACCTCACTCTTTCCATATACCAACTCTCCCTTGTTGTGTTTCCTCTTTTATCAAATTCATATCCAAAATTTCCTCCTAATTCGTTGCTCTTGCATCTTGCGCTTCACACACTTATGAGCAAAAAAATACATTAACCATTCCATTTGGTTATTCTTTCTCATTACTTTGGATCCCAGTTTTCCACATTCTGGGATCAATTCACACTCCTTACCCATTTGTAATGAAGTCTTACAACAAAACAAGCTTACGTTTTTCACTTAGAATACCACCCTCCCTGCTTACTACTCCCAACACATTCCAATCCCGTCGCTTGGCGAGACCTTGCTGACTGGCATTAATTACCACATGCAGCACACTGCCCACGCTCTTTTACTTACATGTGATGCTGGTTTCGATTCTACTTGAATTGCTCACCTACCTAGATGACCCTTTTTTTCTCTTGGCTTCCTTTTATCATTCATTCAATTTTTTTTACGATTCGAACTGTTTCAAACTTGCATTAACTTTTGGTCTCCACTTTAGTTTAGTTCAGTACTGTTTATAAAATGACATGGTTTTGATCGATGCGTTCGAGTTCGAGGTTTGAGTTTTTCAGTCGAACAGATACAACAAGCAAACCAATCCAGCTGGGGAGCAACTTGGGGAGTATCTCCAAGTATCCTATCTTACAAAGAGAGATTGAGTTTTCTGTCGCGAGGCTAGCTGCTAAACATCAAACGAAAAAATACCAACATAGGCTAGTAAAGTAGAATGTCAGCAAAATTATATACTATGCGCTTCTTCTTCTAGTGTCAAACAGTATGGCCTCATGCAATGGTCTTGCACATGGATAACACTCGGTCACATTAACCAATATTAGCTAGTACTTCAAACTCGTGCTTGTCAAGTTCCAAATACTTGATAAACTATGACTGCCAAGCTTCGAGTAGATGCTCACTTTCGAGTTTTAAAGCTTCTTCAAAACCATGATGGTTCAGTACTCAGTGTACACTAGAATATGAGATGCTCCGGGTAGGCAACGAAGCAAAACAAGTATTCAGTAATTTCAGAATACTAACATATTCATATATTGAGATACATTCAAGGATTTTGAACTCTAGACGTACGGTATTAGCTGAAGGACTCCGAGTCGGTCAGTTGAATTACAATTCTTCAATCATTGTTGTGAATCTCTGATTGGTGACTTCTAGTCCAAGTCTAACTAAGTCTTCAATGTTCAAGTTGTCAGTATCGTAAGTAAGGTTGGAGTCCAAGCTTGGGACATTTTCACCATTCACTTATTTACACCTTTTGTTGATGTTGGGGAGAGGAAATCATCACACTCTACTCAGTATTACGACGTAGTGCCGGTCGGTAGTTTTCCCGCTAATAAAAAGTAAAGATGACAAGAAAATCCACACTCCCATTGATACATCCTGTATTTATGGTTCTAGTTTTAGAAAAATGATACATTTTCTTTAGTCGTCTGTAACAACGTATGCGGCGTTGTGGATGCTGACACTACGACCACTTGGGTCAGATGAACAACCCCAATCGCCTCTGGGTATCCAGCTAAAAATGAAAATGAAAGTTTTGAGTAAGATATCATTTTTAAGGCGAAAAACAAACGAACCGGACGGCTGTTTCTGCGGCGGTCTTCGACGGGAAGAGGCCTTTAAAAATATTACATGTTAATAAAAGGTGAAGTAAAGGGGTATATAGATACTTACCATCGAAGATTTCGCGTATATAGTAGGCCTCTTTAGTATCTGGTACATCAGTCGTCCAGCGTTCGTGACGTTTAGCAAAAGCGTCATCGGAAACGGTGTTTTCGGCGTGTTCTTTAATTCTAAATTCATGAAATAAAAAATTTGTTGGTCACAAAGATGGAAAAGGGGGTCTGTGTTTGGAAATAGTTTAACCTACCCATCGATCCAAGAATAACCTACACCGTCTGAGAATTGTTCTTTTTGTCTCCAAAGGATGGAACTAGGGAGGTAAGGCTATATCCATAGTTCCAAGGTCACAAGATGAACAAAGATAAGAAGAAAAAAAAGGATTGTAATCACCTTGCCACCTTCTGGCGCAATATCAAATGCCTTACGGATAATATACTATGAGAATTAGAACACGGCCGTAAGTGTTAATGTCACTTAAGCTCTTTCCAAAGAAACGCGTGTTCCAAACGTACCTTTTCCATTCGAGGACGACCATCTTCGTCTAACTCTTGAGCAGTGCCTTTGTTAAACATCTTGTATTTGGCGTCAATCTTCATGGCTGCATCAAGGAAGGTTTTGTCGAGGAAGGGGACACGAGCTTCCAGACCCCATGCCATGGTGGATCTGAGGGCAAAATGGATTAGTCGGACAGGTGTTCGATTAATAATATATGAATGTAAGATAAGACCAAAACCACGGGATCCTGTAACGGCATGAAACTAATATCAACTTACTTGTTGGCTCTGAGGCAGTCAGCTGTGTGGAGGTTCTTCACACGTCGAACACATTCCTGATGGAAGGAGTTTGCATCCGGTGCAGCGTGGAAATAGAGATAACCTGCATATTGTGTAATTGTGGGAGTCAAAAGAAAGGATCAGTCAATAAAGAATAATACGTGCCTCCGAAAATTTCGTCACTTCCTTCACCACTGAGAACCATCTTGACACCCATGGCCTTGATCTTACGGCTGAGGAGGTACATGGGAGTACTTGCACGAACGGTTGTTACGTCGTAAGTCTCGAGGTGGTAGATGACTTCTGGAATGGCATCAAGACCTTCTTGCACAGTAAAGGTATACTCATGATGGGTGGTGCCAAGGTAATGAGCTGCTTTCCTAGCAGCCAACAAGTCAGGCGAGTTTTCCAGGCCGATTGAGAACGAATGAAGCTGGGGCCAGGACGTAAGCGTCGCTAATGAGCAGCATTAGATGCCATCGTCAGAACATCGGGGCAACATGGGAAGAATATAGGAAGATATATTTACCGGTTTCATCTACGGGATAGTGGGGAGTAGGTGGCCCACTAATTGTCTCCTGTAGTTTCTTCTGGCGAGCCTCATGTTGGGCCTGGGCGACCTTTTCTGTCTCCCGAGCAGCGACGGAGGCAATAAGCGAGCTGTCTAAGCCACCACTAAGAAGGACACCATAAGGAACCTCTGACATCAGGCGCTTGCGTACGGCAGCTTCAAGCGTCTCACGAAGAAGGGTGAGATCGGCCGGAGTAGTAGGTGATGTGGCGCCTTCGTCATCCTCGTTCCACCAGGATGGGTTATAGTAGCGTTTCGTGGAGCCATCTGCGCTGTCATACACATGGCCCGGAGGGAAAGATGTGATTTTGTCGCACTCGTCGACGATGGCTTTAAGCTCTGAGGCAAAATAGACGGCTCCAGGGTTCTTGGAGCTCCATCCTTGATAAAGTGTTGTGATTCCAATAGGATCGCGTGCTGCAATGATCCGAGAGGGAGTGACCGACTCGTCGAGAAGGACAAAGGAGAACATCCCGTCTAGTAGGCCACAAAGGTCTGTGTCATGTTTACGGTACTATATTTAGGTTGGTGAAAAGGAATACTTTTTCTTTCTGAAAAATGGGCATACGAGAGGGATGATCACTTCACAATCTGAATGAGTCTTGAATTTGACATCTGGTCCCACTGATGCCCGGAGAGCGACATGATTATAGATTTCACCGTTGACTGCGAGAATTATCTTGTTGTCCTCGCTGACCAGGGGTTGGGCACCAGTGTCTAGTTCTGGGATTAGAGAAAGATTGTGGGACGACGAGATGCACATACCGACACCGACGATGGCGAGGCGTTCATGAACCAGGATGCTTTTTTTGCCGACGAAGCATCCTGACCAATCTGGACCACGATGCCTGAGACGCTTTGAAAGAGCAATAAAGTGAGGGCGAGATTGCGCAGGGTTTTCCAAGCCGTGTACTGCGAGAATGCCACACATAGTGCCAGCGAAAGGTTGGAAGCGAGAATTTACGGAAAATAAAAGGAATATAATAATATGACTCGGATAGATAAGGCTGATCGGCTAAATCATTTGATTTCCCATCATTTCCATCGTTTACGCTGGCCCCGCAGCATGCCCTGCTATAATTATATTACGTCCCAGACCACTTTCTCCCACAACGTCTCACTTCCATGGCTAGCAGGGACAGGCTTGCAGCAATAAGAGTTCGTCGTTCTCTTCTTTCCCTACACCCCATTGACCCTTTCAATCAATAGGCCAGGCGTGCTCAAGACTATGAGCTCTCGGATATGTCCCAAGAAGCACATTTGAATGGTTATACCCATACGCCAACAGGGGCACCGACATTTTTGTCAGAGGTGCTGTACACACCCTGCCATGTGAATGATGTTCCTGACAATCGTCTAGGTTGCATCAATCCAGGAAGCCATAGACACATACAATGAGAATGTGCGGAAGATCGCTACTTTGCGTTTGCATTCATTGAATGCGTTGGATGCAGATGCCGAGCGGGACATGTCCGAAGTTGAAGGGTTGACACAAGCTACACGGACCCTAAGTCAGGCTATTAAGGAAAGGATACGGAGGCTGGAGACTGCACCAGCGGAAGGAGACGTACAGATTCACAACAATCATGTAAGTAAAAGCAATTGGACTGTTACTTTACTTGCCAACCTCTGTATAGATAGCTCTACTAAGAAGCAAGTTTCTCGAAGCTATCCAGAACTATCAGCGAGTTGAACAAGAAGGGCGTGTGAAGGTGCGACAAAGAGCCGAACGGCAAGTCAGAATAGGTAAGATAGGGGCTACGTAGTTTATATACTTATTGACCCGTAATTCCAGTCAATCCACAGGCAACAGAGGAAGAGATTGATACAATCGTGGAAGGCGGAGGACAGCAAATCTTTGCACAGGCAGTAAGTCTGGAGTCGTTTATTTCTCTACCATTAAATCCCTTAGCATCTTGCGCCTAGCTGACCAACTCGACACGATATGCGGAATCAAGAAATGCCTATCGAGAAGTCCAACAGCGGCAACAGGATTTACAGCGAATGGAGAACACGCTGGTTGAATTGGCTCAATTATTCAATGATGTATATCCACCCCCTCTTTCACGAGTTGAAGTGGCTTCTCATGTTCTATTCTCAGGTGGGAACACTAGTGGAACAACAGAACCCTGTCGTAGACCAAATCCAGAAAATTGCGAGTGGGGTCCAGGACGACACAGAGAAAGGGTAAGGTTCCTTCGAACTAAAACAAATACTTTTATTGACCATTGAAATAGACTCGCAGCTGAGGAAGAGGCTATTCGACACGGTGAGATCATAGCCTCCTCTCCATATGAGTACTGTATTGATCAATCATTGCGCAGCCCGCAATGCACGTCGAAAACGGTGGATATGTTTCATCATCTTCCTCATTTGCCTTGCAGTCCTTGCAATTATACTTGGTGTTGTGTTTGGTCGGCAATAGTTTTATGGATAGTGACGATTTTGCCTTAATTTATTTTATGAATTTTCTATCTACCCTTACTCCTTTGTATTTATGCTACTTCACAAAGCATATAGTATAATTTATCCTTGGTTTCAGGCTGTCCTACGGTGGAAAGAGGAATGGATATACGCCTGGGTATTTCCAATGATCAAATCAATTGCCACACAAATAAATTCAAACGGCAATCACACGACGTACATACCTAGCCCCACACTGCACTCTTCCTTCACCATGTCCCCATCATCATCCAGAGGCCGGCGAAGAAATGAATCAATCGAGGTGGTTGACGCCAAACAGGCTGTGGACCTGGCGACGGCACAGACGTACTCGGAGAATGTTTTCTTGTTCGTCCCCAATCTCATAGGTCAGCCCATGTTCACTACTTGCACAACCACTGTTTTAACCACCCTCATTGTAGGCTATTCACGCGTCATCCTCGCGGGCTTGTCCCTGCACTTTATGAGTTACCATCCAAAGGCTTGCGCTCTGCTGTACGGCGTGTCATGTTTACTGGACGCAGTGGATGGACAGGCTGCCCGAGCACTGGGACAGACATCCAAGTTCGGAGCCGTCTTGGATATGGTTACTGATAGGTAATGCTTACTATTGTCCGCAAAGCTTGTTGGGCAGGATATTGACCATGTTTGTCAGGTGTACGACTTCGTGTCTGCTATGCTACCTGTTTTCCACCTACAAGGATTATGCAATCATCTTCCAGTTTTTGATTGCACTCGACTTCAGCAGCCATTACATGCATATGTATAGGTGAGCTCTTTTTGCTTGGTCGTACTGATGAGCAGCTGATCTTGGAAAAGTTCGCTGGTGACGGGTTCGAGGAGTCATAAGACAGTCACAAGCGACGTCAGTCGAATTCTCTGGTATTATTACAACGATTCGGTGGGTGAATATGCTTTATGTATATTCAATGTGTACTGATGTGTGCTGTAGCGCACTCTTTTCTTTATGTGCGCTGGGAATGAGCTCTTCTTCGTGTCGTTGTACTTGATGAACTGGATCCCCACCCCAATTGGTCTTCCTGGGTATTTTGCGGCACTTACATGGGCCCAGCTTATTGCCATTTTAACTTTCCCTGTGTGTTTGGTCAAGAACATCATAAATGTGGTGCAACTGTGGAAAGCATCAAAGATACTTGTCGGAGTCGACCTTGCGGAGCGTGCACAGGAGCGAGCTGCGAAGAAACAATAGAAGGGACAATATATTCTGCAGGATATCATATCTACTATAATACAAAATACGTGTTTCTAACTCTATGATATTATGTCCAAAAATCTTAGTCAAGTGCATTATGTGTTCCGAGAACTATATTCCACATTGGGTATCTCTAAATCACGTGATTCAAGGTACTGTGGGATGTTCGCCCCCTAATGAAGGTGGAAGCCTCGTTGAAATCGCTCAGCTCAATGGACAGATTACTATATAGCACCTGGATGCTTTGCAAGCATCGGTCATGTTGCCTCGCTCATATTTTGTCATCCACCTGCTCTTTCTCCCTATATATATAGTTGTAGCGGTATATCTTGGTCTTATCCCATCTCATACCCTGTATTCTCTTGCTCGAACAAACGCCGCTCTTCGTCGATTCTTCAACACCAACACCATAACACCTTTTACAAGTCTACCAACACCGTCTACAATAAACATAATGAGTCCTATGACATTTGTCGTTCGCAGAAGTGAAGAGCGTGGTCATGCTGATCATGGGTGGCTGAAGACTTTCCATACCTTCTCATTCGCTATGTGAGCGAGAGAATAATGTTCTTTTCAAGATATACTGACCTGAGCTCTGACACAGGTATCAGGACGCCAACCACAACCAATTTGGTCCTCTTCGAGTGATCAACGAAGATCGCATTGCTCCTCACACGGGTTTTGGAACGCACTCACACCGCGAATTCGAGATTTTCTCGTATGTTGTAGCGGGTGAACTTGAACAGTGAGTTTCCACAACAATCACCAAGCAATATACTCACGTTACCGTGCTTTTAGTAAAGATTCAATGGGGAACACTGAAATTCTTAAACGCGGAGACCTTCAAATGACTTCTGCTGGTACAGGAATCTCACACTCTGAAAAGGCCCACGGCCTAAAACAAACGCACTTTCTTCAAATTTGGTCTCTTCCTTCTACGTCTCTCCTCCAACCGAAATACTACACACGCCACTTTAGTGACCAGGAGAAGAAAGACCAATGGGTCAAGATTGTTGCTCCAGTTGGTTCACCAGGGGTGAAGGACACCCGAGAAGCTGAAGGTCCTGCACCTGTACGCAGTGCACTTACGCTTTACGCCACCCTTCTTGGTGCGGGAAAGGCTCTTGAAAGACCTTTGGAAGGGAAGAAGGGTTACATCCATATCATTCAGACAAGTGGATATAATACCAAGATTGCATCGGGTGCAGCGGTAAGAATAACTGAACCCGGCTATAGTGAGATAGATTTAAGAGAAGGCGATGGTGCTTATATTTCTGTTGGACAGAGGGGAGATGTTTTGAGAGTGGACAATATTGGTGATATAATGGCAGAGATCTTGGTATTTGACTTGGATTAAATTTCTTTCATTCCAGTTATACCACAAGTAGCCATTGTATATGTAAAATATTTAGACACAGATCGATTTATGGTTATTACCTCGTTAATTCCCGTATCTGCGGAGTCCAGGTGGAACGCGTCGGGGTACGCCACGTGACACTATTTTTTGAGAAGGAGCAGACAACAGCTGGTCTAACCTTTGTCATGAACTCAACGGCTCTCCTGCGCAGGTCGCGGCTTGTAACAAATTCACTACGCCGCTCGTCCCCAGCAGTCTTACACAGACGTCCTATCTCAACCGTACCACCAACAGAGAATACTGAACCGTCGGTGTCAACCCCAGATCCCACAGAGCCAGAACCACCTGCAGAGGATGCGGACAGGCCACGTACGCGTAGACCAAGGATAACTACCACGGTGACAAAGGATGTAGAACCGGTGGAAATTCCTGAAGATTTGGATATATTATGGTGTCCAGCGGAAGAAGAGCATAACGTCAATGCCACACAGACAACATTGCCACCTTCAGAGGTCTTTGAAGAGGCGTTACACAATCTTCACATTACCCTCCATCCGCAGACACAGCATCGTGCTGCCTATCCATCTTCTCTGGTCCTCCAATCGAACCTACGCTTGGGCTGTATTGTCCTATTGAAGGTGGTGACTATATTATTGATGCTACCGTAAAAGAACTTGCTCGAAGGATTGGGGCTGAAGTTGTTGTACTTGATGCTGTCCAGCTTGCTGCTGGGGAATGGGGTCAATTTGGCAAAGGTTTTCTTTTAAATTGCTGCAAGAGCTTTAAGTACTAACCACGTGCTTTATTCAGCGGCAAACACACTCCAACTTCCTCGTAATCCATTGCATTTCACCCCTCCAGTTGTTATTCCGACTTCTAGTCGGAGAGAAGAAGCAGACGATGATGATGACTTTGGTTTACCAATGTTTTCGCCTCAGCAAATGACATTGAGTATAATGGCCCCACCTATGCAAGGACGCACGCTTATGACATCGCCACAACGGCGGACGTCTTCACCGTCCAACAAGATCAAAATATTTTTTGACGCGTTGGTAAATACACCATCAAATTACACTCAAGGAGACAAGGCTTCTTCATCTACGATTACGGATCGGCCGCGCTTGATTTATATTCGCGACTACCCGACTCTTGCAGGTTCTTCAGACATTTGGTACCCGCCTTTACTCTCCGCAGTGCGCGCGCGACGAAGGGGTCCCATGTCCAGACCATCTTCTATTGTTGCCAATCCAATGACAATTATTTTTGGAATGACCCCTCCCTTGTTGCCATCGAGCACTCCTTCTCATGCACCCGAGAACGGTTTAATGAGCGTCCTTATGAGTCGCAGTGCTACCCAAGTGTCTTCTTCCTCAAATAAATCTGGAAAAGTTGACTTTGGCGAAGACGAAGCTGCCGAAAAGGCGCGAGAGAAGCGACTCAGAGAAAGGCTGAAGAGATGGGAAAGGCATGATATATCCTTATTTTCCGAATTTCCACCCTTGCACTCTGGAAATGAAGTCGAGGAGGAGGGTCGACCATCAAAACCTGAACTTATTGTAATCGGAGGTCCCTCGGGAATGGGTGGTTTTCCGTCTTTGTTTGGATCACGTATGGGGTTAGGACAATCCAGCAGAGCCCCGCCTTCTCATGATAGCCAGTCCAATTTTTTCCGCGCTTCCATTTTAGTGCCTGGTATACGATCACCCACTCATGAGAAAGCGTCTCGCATCGCTCGAAGACGCCAAATAAACGAGTTGACAATGCGTATGGGTGTTGGTGCTATTGGAGGAAAAATAGAAGAAGGGGCGTTGGTGTCAACTGTTCCTTCAGAGGATTTAGAACCTTCTATAGAGGCAGAAGTCAGTTTTCATCAAGAATCACCATTAACAAAGAGCGAACATAATCGGTTGTGGGATGAATGGGGAAATAAGCTCGAAATGTGGTCGGACGTCAGAAAAATAGCAGATCGTGCTGTCGGAAATATCATGTCAAGCTCCCTACATACACTCAATTTAGAGAAGATTTCTCTGGAACCAACAGTCATTCCTTGGTCCGCTGTCGAGAGTGCTTGGACGTCTCATAAAGCAAATCATGACCTCCGGAAACAGTGGTTGCGTGATATATCACCTTCACACCATGTAGAGCACCAGGAGGATGGAGTTGAGGAACGTGCCAAGGGAGGTGTGGATGAAATTATTGAACGTCTGAAGTCTGAACATGAGTTGGAGGACCATGAAGAACGGTTATTATCTTGCATTGTCAATCCAGGCATGTCTCTACGATATCGGTGTTTGGTAATAACCTAATGATTAACTTGCCTTTTCCTCTAGTTAACATGCCTACCTCCTTCAGTCAAGTTCATTTACCGGTGCACACAATCGACTCAGTGAGGACGATTGTGTCATTACCACTTCTCCACCCCCAGGCTTTCAAATCAGGTATTCTTAAGGATCACTCGATGACAGGATGTCTTCTATTTGGCCCTCCTGGAACTGGAAAGACCCTAATCGTCAGAGCCCTTGCGAAGGAAGCAGGCTGTCGAATGCTCGCCGTATCACCATCCGATGTCATGGATATGGTATGTATTCTTCCTATCGCGTTCAATTCAGTTGCTTATTCTTAGTAGTACGTTGGTGAAGGCGAGAAGCTTGTGCGCGCCGTTTTTTCGTTAGCACGCAAACTTTCACCCTGTGTCGTCTTTTTGGACGAAATAGATGCATTATTTGGTGCGCGAATGTCAACGCGTGAAAGTGGAGGTGCTTTTGCCCATCGCGGCGTTATCACCGAGTTCATGCAAGAGATGGATGGTCTTAAGTCATCAAAAGATGATGCTATCACCGTAATTGGTGCTACAAACCGACCCTTTGACTTGGATGACGCAGTATTGCGCAGGTTGCCCCGTCGGCTACTTGTAGACTTACCGGGGGAGAAAGAGCGGGAAGGTTCGTATTTCCACCTGAAAGGCGAAGCAATTTATCTCACGTTTTCCTCTAGCAATTCTCAAAATCCTTCTCAACGATGAAGTTCTGGCTGCTGACATTGATATCACCCGACTGGCCAAGCAGACGGAGAGTTTCTCTGGATCAGACTTGAAACGTAAGTTTCACATACTCAATTCAAGCGCACACAAAATTAATATTTTTTTTTCACATATAGATCTCTGTGTATCAGCCGCTTTGGACGCAGTTAAGGAATATGTACAGTTGCCCTGGATAACAACCAGTTCAACCGCTTCAACGCTACAAACCGAACCTGTTAAAGCCGCCCCTGTCAATATAGTTACTCCCAAGCCTGTGGCTGAACCAACAAATAGCGATGGTTCGGCTTCAACGGACCAAGTGTCAACTACTATCGGAGAAGTGGAGCATATGCCAGAAACCAGCACAACTACAACGGCTGGGGAGACTCAGAACCCTACGGTTCCAGACCCTTCTGAACAGCCTCGGGTGCTACACCTGCGCAACTTCACCAAGGCCTTAAAGGAAATTACGCCGTCCTCTTCGGAGTCTTTGGGTAGTTTGGCTGAACTACGGAAGTGGAATGAAGAGTTTGGTGAAGGTCGGCAGAATAGGAAACGTCAGCAAGTATGGGGTCGCGGACGTTTCGGTTTTATTGATGTTACAAAGACCGAAACGGAAGAGGGGCACGTTGTGCCACCACGGACTAAGTCACAGATACTGCAATTATTAGACATGCAATAATATAATAGTCATAGACGCCCTGTTATGTTTATCTAGACAATGGTTTGATACAACGACTAGTGCCTTGCACTCCGCCGTGTGCGAGTTACTGGTTGCGTAGGAGAATCATCCTCTTCACTATCGTCCTCCGCGACCTGCTTGGTCTTACGTTTCGTTTGTTTGTTCTTCCGTCCTTGTGTCTGCGTGGGTTGTATGGGTTCAGGCGTTCCTTCATCTTCTCCCTGTTCTTCATCCTCTACTTCACTAGCACTTCCAGCAGTGTTTACACGTTCCTCATGTTCACCTTTCCTGATCGCAAGGTCTCCAATATGAATAAATGAATCGCTCTTTGGGTCTCTGGGCCATTCGGAGTCGCACAATTTACACAGAAGAGGTCCATTTGCACGAAGGCGGGTATAGCGTTGGAAACAGTATGTGTGAATATAGCATTTGCAGCCCTGGTGGAAGCAAGCAATGCCTTGAGTAAGAAGCTAGGTTATCATATTAGGTTCTTTGAAGTACGGGTTGATGATAAAATCTTACCTCATTGCATATTGAACACAAAAGTGTACGGTCCGGGAAGTTATTTCTGAGATATTGATTAAGCTCCATCAGCGAACGTCCTGACAACGAGTATCGTCCATCTCTATTTGTTATACGGACTTAGCACCGGTGATGATTAGAAATAAAGAATTGGAATACTCACTTGCTTTTTAATAGCCACCCTTTAGCTACGAAGCTGGAGAGTACAATTTCCGCTTGGCTTTTGGTGATATTACTCTTGGGCTTTATCATACTGACTTCTCGCAGTGCAACCATGGAAGTTATTGAGTATTTATGCCGCGGAGAATGCATGATTTGCTCAACCTGGGGGGGAACTAAATGAGAGCGTCTTTCATTAGAAGGATATAGTGTCTTACAATGGCTTTGAAGTATGCTATCTCGGCTGCGGTATAGTCAGTCGCCAATTGGGAAACATCGTCGCTTTTGGTGTTTATCTGCTCATAGTAAATGTGAGAGGTGGGTGACAAGGATGTAGTTAAGCGCTGACAATACAATACATTGCATTTCCGGATTTCTGATCCCGTGAAACTTGAAAGACGAAGTCGAGGGTGTCTAGTGTGTTATTCAGCTTACTGACAAACTGGAGCCAACTTTCATCGTTGTCATCCATAGCTAGTTCAAGACCATGAGCCGCTATGAAGAACCATCATTGTTTCAATATTAACCTGAACAGAGTTGATTATAGAATGCAAACCATTTGTTGCTTGTATACATTTCAGCCAGATCGTACGGGCAAGTTTTTCTGGTACTGCGCCTCTGGACAGCAAAGACTGGAGGAAAAGTTTGGAGACCGGTGAAGACATGCTTGGTGCAGAAACGCGTCGGCAAATGAGAATGTTAATGGACGCGTGTATTACATAAGCACGTGACAATCCCGTATCCCAAAATAACATCCCAAAAACTTGGACAAGTAAGTAGATAAGGTATACGACTGTAGTTTATCAGAATATCTCAAGATAAAATTTCAATCAAAGTTTTGGCACACGCAACGTTTTGCTGACCATGGCTGCAGCCCAACATCCGAAGAATACGCTAATCCAATGCAGCTCCCCTCGTCCGCCGGCTGTGCCCCATAGCGTAAAAGTTCCATACGGAATACCCTGCTGACCTTCAATCCAACCTTGTTTGGTGAAGTACGACAAAATCCCAACAAGTACAAGTGAGGAAGGAATGGGAAGGCCTTCAAAATATTTTGCTTTTCCCCCTTTGCCTTTTGGTACGAGAGCGACCGTGGCATTGAAACGAGCCAAGCGTGCAAGACCACAGCATATGAAGCCCGTGAGGACGATGGTGTCAAGGAAAGTTCTCAGCCCCACCACAAAAGCAACCAATGCAGGTGCTACTCCAAATGATATCTAAAGGGATGTTTGGGCATAGTAAAAGTAGAATTGAACAACGGCACGTACGAGATCCGCAAGACTGTCTAATTCTTGTCCCAACATACTACTTGATTTACGCCATCTTGCAACCTTTCCATCTAGAAAGTCGAACATGAGGCCTGCCAGTGGGAATGAGAGGGCCATCCACAAATACTCCAAGTCGTTGGTAACCAGGTAGCGCGCAGACGAGAAAATCGAAAAGGACCCGCAAAATCCATTCATAATGGTGACTAGATCGGCAAGTCGAAAATTCCTGGATGAACAGACAACCAAACCTTGAATTTTGTGGCAATCCTCGAACAGACTGTTTTAAGATATAACATACCTGACGAGAGAAAAATGTCCATCTGTTTCTTGATATTGCTGTAATGCATGTTCGTTAGACATAATTCAGGCGTAAGAGTCTTGAAGCGAAAATCGTTATGGTACGAACGAAGAGAGGTTAAAGGCGCTCTTGCAGTTGGTGATGCATAATCACGTGTGTACTCCACGGCTTCACTCTTCTACATATGCCCTTCTTTCTATTCTATGCCCTATTATTGTTTATCTATGCCTTTAATGTCCTTTCATTCTTAATTTTTTCTCCCTGCTTAATATCAGCCGCCTACCCATCTAATATCTTATTCTCCATACAACTTACGCTGAACCCAGACTTTTCCACAATTTCTCGTTGATTCACAAATGTAGAGCACCCCCAATATACGGTACCATAATTCCTGTTTCATAATAGTAGTTTAGGTCCACCGCGTCTTAGTACCAGTTTGCTTGTAGCGGTATATAAATGTTGAATACAAAAAAAAAAGCATAATCATGCGTGGTTTGATTATTTATTGAATTATTATTTTGTACACTCTACAATATACAGGTAACTACGGAAAAGTAAGACAGGGATGCATGTGTTCATTCATGCATCTTCTCATCCTCTTCCGACTTAGATTTTGCAAGCTCCATACTTCGAGCCGCGTACTGGTTTGGATGTGTTACACTCTCACCGCCGCCGATGCCTTCTCCCTTGGCAACTCCACACGATGCATGTGTCAACTCGAACACTCTTGTACAAGCCACATGAAAATGTCCCGCTTTAACAGTTGCCATGATTTCTTTGAGGTCAGCTGCTTTGAGGCCATGCTGTGAATACATAGACAATAAAGCGGTCTGTAAATTCTCGGGTTTGAAATGCCGATATGGGCAGCCAACATCAGAAGCGCCAGGTGTCAGGATTTGTAAACAACTAGAGAATATTAGATGTCCGCATAACGCTAGATATAGAAAAAGTCACCTTTTAGCGGGATAGTTCGCCCGCTTACCTTCCAAGCCGTAGGAGTGACGTATATTGTATTTATATTCTTTGTTGAATTTATCGTCTGTGATTTTATTGAACGATTTTCTCCAGAAAACGATGGCTTCCTCGACGGAAAGGCCAAGAACCTGTTGCACGTTTAGTATCAGAACGAGATGGTATTGTGGCACAAACCTTCAAGAACAGGCCATACTGTAAACGACCGAAATGCTTGAGGTGGCTGTCCTTCCGTAAATTTTCATGCAAACTACGCATACACATGGGAAAGTGTTTCTTCGCCAGTTCGTCAATCATATCTGCCCTAATCTCCCCAGCATTGTTTGCACCATTCGCACCGGACCACTCAGATGAAATACCAGCTATGAATCCTTGTGATAGGTTGTCTAGTACTGGGACGATACGATTATCCTCCTCCAATCTGGGAAGCGATCGTGCTGTGGTCTAGACGACATTCATTTAGCACACCTAATTTTGATGGGAACCAAAACTCACCTCCAAAGCCTTTTGTAATTGTACCTCGAACTCTTGAAAAACGATACTTGATTGCTCCTTACTTGGTACATAAGCCCATCCTTTTTTCAAAAACACTCTCCGTTTCTCCACGAGATCGGGAACCCTCGTCCATTTTACCTTTCGTTTTCCGATTAGCGATGTTTCATTACCAAAGGTCATACTAACTTTGAAATAGGTTTCTGCATTAAACGCCTCCATTCGATCCGCTCCATGTTTGAAAACATGAAAGAAGGAAAGCAAATCATCACGATACCGCTCTTTCTCATCTTTCGGAATCTGTTTAATTCAATGAAAAAAGTGACTCAAGGTTATGCGTTCATCCATACCGTAACCCAATTGAAGTCACGCGAAAAGAGAAAATTTGAGCGATCGTTGGATTCTGCTTCTTCATATCGCACCCGAAACAAAGTTGACTCGGCCTTTACAAAACGACGACGTAGTTCTTCACTGATAAAATACCTTTATTCAAGTACGGGGATGACAAGAATGAGTTTTATTACTCACGACCGACAGAATGCAAGCCTTAGTACGAAATGACCTAAATGATCCTTTCTGCGCTCCGTTTCTGTGCCCTGGTGGTTACTTGTGTGTAATGGCACGTATTTGCTGCATTGCGCATGAGTGATCGACTTCAGTTCGTCCCATGTTCGATTCCTCGCCAACGACGACTCAATCTCGGCGAGTAAGCGTAATCTATCCAATGCTGTTGTTTCGAACTCTTCTACTGTGACGTCGAAAAGTGGCGGTTGATCATAGCTGTAGTGCGTTTGATGAGTTGAGAGTTGTCCCAAGAGCATCATGTCAGACCCACAAATTCAACACAGTCGGGTATTTTACCAATTTATCATTGTCAACAGAGTGGGTGCTGTCGAATGCAGATTGTCGCTGTCCACTTCTATACATGGGTTATTGATATGCAAGACAAGGTGCAAGATAATAGATTCAATTAAGGCTTGAAGCGCGGATTGTCACAACACGAGACTAGTGACAGTGTCATATCCCCCCCCCCCTTCAAAGTTTAAACACCTGTTTATCATTAAGTAAACATATTATACACATATTTGTTGTTACATTGCAATAAAGATCTAGGTTTACACGATAGAATTTTAATATATTTTCCAGAACGAAAGCAAATAATTAAGGTACGACATTATACATATCTCTAATGGACATATTATGATGAATGTGCTGGTTCACTATCACTGCCTTCCCTTGACTTAGAGCTGGTGCTACGAGCTTTCCTATGAGACCTGGATCGATCCGACCGTCGTTGTTCAGCAACAAGGAGTGGTGGGTCTTCAGGATCCTCCCAGACAAGGCCTGGACGACGAATTCGCTTTCCAGGGACAAGTGCATTTGTTTTCGACCATTCACGGGCTGCTACTATAGGATCTTGCACGGGCGGGAGGTGTATAGGGGCTGTACTAAGCATAGAGGAGGTAGGAGAGCCTATTACTGTCGACTATACGATTTATTAGTTCTTTTTTTGCAAAGGAGGCATATTTACATTGACTTACTGCTGCGCCGTCCTGTGCTTGCATGGATATGATGGACATTGTAGTCGTTTTCCTTGATTTCAAGTAATGGAAGGGGCTAAATATATGAGGGTCATCGTTTGGTGGCGGAACAAGAGCTCGTCGTGCTGGCGATGAAGCCCGCATATGTGACATGTTACTAGCCCTTCTATCACTCGTATCTCGTTCTCGACGCCTTTCTCTTGTCTGATCCCTATCTCTATGTGTCCTATCTTTTTCTCGTTCTCTATTCCGTTCTCGCTGAGCTGAGGATTGTGTTCGTCGATCATCTTGAGGAGCAGCAGGAGGTAGCCAGATCTCATAGCTCTTGGGGGTTGTAGGTTGTGAAACAGAATTTGCACTCCGCAATTCGGGAGGCAGCGTGGTAGTATATGTGGATTGAGAAGGCGTAGATCTAGAGGGTAGTGTGGTAGTATACTGAGAAGGCGTGGATCTGGGGGGTATTTGAGTGTTGAGACTTGGGATGGATGCTGGCTCTCGCTCTGTGATAAGTTGATGAGGATGAGCGGACCGTGAACGGGATGGTTGTATCTGGTCAACAGTGTAAGAAGGGGCCACAGGTACTGAGGTAGTACGAGATACGGGAATGTCACAAGATCCTTGTTGATGTAAAGGCTGTCGTGGATAACTGTTCGAAGTATCTTGGGCATGAGAGGAAGAGCGTGTACGATTAGGTAGCAAGGGTACAGGCTCAGTTGTATATCCATCACTGGGTTGTCGCCTATGTCCGTTTTTGTGAGAACCTGGGATATCCGTGTCTCGACTTGGATATAGTGTAGCTGTCGTGGGTATATATGCAATGCGGTGGGTATCATCAGCTCTGGCCTTAATCTCAGCAGAGGTGGTAGTAGTAGGCGCCGTGTGATTTAACCTCCGGTTGCTCTTAGTGTCTGACATGGTCGTTTGTACTTTGTCTCTTGTACGAATAGAAGTTGGGTGCTGGGTGGGATTGGAGCGTTTTGGGACAAGGATGACTTCGTCAGGCTGCTGCCTTCCAGAGGGCAAGCCAAAATTTAGATGGCTTTCGGTAGGTTTGGCGTCGGGTATTGAAGATTGTTGTGATACACCAGTTGATGTAATAGTGTGGTGACGATCCTTTGAAGATTCACGCTCTTGATTGCTCGGTATTGAAGTTCCAGTGGCACTTGCATCCCCGTGAATAGACGTCGGTGAATGCCCTCCGGGAGCAGCTCCGCGTGAGTGACCTACTGGCTCAATAGTATTGGTATGGCTGCCAGGAGACCCGCGAGTTGGTTCTACTACTTGTTGCTCCAACTTAGAGGCTAGGATCCGTCGAGCATCCTGCAAGTGTGATTGATGTGGAGCATCTGAGTCTAGGAGAAGCGACGAGGAAAGTAGCTCGGCTAGTCTCTCGTGCTTGATCCGTGAGGGTGGTTGAGTCTCTTCTTCTGATCGGGTATGATTTGAACCACCTGTACGTTGGGGCGATATACTTTCTTTATCAGTCGATATAAGGGGAGAGCGCTGCTGGGTGCTAGGCGAGTTACTTCCTTGTACATTTTTATGTCGTCGCGTCCCAGAAGAACTTCCCCCAGAGGGTGAAATTTGTGCTGGACTCATAGTGTAGTTTTCCGCTGGAGGCCTTTGTGAAGGGGGTGGTGTCAGGTACACAGCATCGGATGGCGTAGGTTGGCGTTGAGCTTCAGTGCGAGGCATGCCCGAGCGACGTTCTGAGTCCGCTCCTTCGGTACCCGCATTCATATACTTAGAGGGAGTTGAGCGGAGGTGTACCGGTGAGTTTTCATAGTCTTGTTTTCGTTTTGGCTGATCTTGTGCTTGAACCGCTGTGGGGTTCGTAGAGAAGTTTATGGGAGAATGTTGCGCGGTGAGGTATTTGTTCCTGTCGTCGGTTTCTTGAGGATTGTTAGATTCCAGAAACGGTGGTGGGACAGTTAGTACCGGCCGAACTTCATTAGATTCCTTGCGTTCGGGGTATCTCGTACCAGAGGTGACACTAGCGTGAGCACGATGAATAGAATTACTAGAGATGACAGGTGGTCCTGAGATTTGAATGGTCTTTTCCTGAATATCGCGAGGCGCCATCTCGGCACTGGTAGATCGTTTCTCTGTGTCATTTTGGCCATTTAGCTGAGGGTTTAAAGTAGTGCTCCGTGATGGTTTCCCTATAACATTTGAAAATCAGGTACATGGAATTCGGTAACGGGAAATATTGACCAACCCGGGATGTCAATCCTGTTGTTATTAAGGACCCTGAGTTCGATTGCTTGACCACCTTGAGCCCGATCGTGTGTGGGACGGCTCGCAGAGACAGAAGGAGGACGTTCGATCTGAGGATGTGGTTGATATTGTTGGTTTCGAGGATCATGGTATACATTGTTTGGCTCATGAGCCGGTATGATTGGCTTAATGTTAGACTGCCCTATTGCTGTATGTGGTCTGGTAATATTAATTCCACTTTTAGCTACCTCATCAATGTTCTCGTAACGAGAGATGAGATTAGAGACATGGGCCCGTGTATATTGTTGTGGGTGAGTATTTAGTATATCAGCGCTCTGACTTCTCGAGTGCTGAGGAGGTGTGTGTTGTATATCACTGGGTATATTTTCTATCTTTTGTCTAGATGTTGCATCAGCCATCTTCGTGACCGGCGGAGCGGAAATAGGTTGAATTTGACCAGATGGTTGCTTGGCTTGTGAAGATTCCGTCGAAAGTTTATATGAGTCTGGAGTTTGAAGTTGCGGAGAGTTATCAGTGCCAGGACGTAAACTCGCCATTTCGCTGTGTTGACGATGATGACGTGGTACTTCTTTCGACTGGTTTGAGTGAGGACTGTCTAGTATCGGTTTCTCTTTCTTGTCACGTTTGGCTTCCGCCGTGTGCACTGGTTCAGTCAACCCCGGTAGCATGTTTTGAGAAGTTAATGGCGCATTAGATATAGGGCCAGTGAGTTTACGGGTGGTAGTTTTAGGTGAAGTTCTAGGTTGTACGTGAGAGGTTTGCAGGGTAGGTGCGCTGTTGATAGTTTCTTCTTTTGTCTCATTGCCAGCTCTGCCCGGTGAAGCGTAAGCTGTAGATAAGTCCTTACCATTACTTTGCGAAACTAAAGGTGGTAAGGAGGCGGGGGAGTGTTTGCCCTGCCGAAAATGGGATGTTAGTCCACGTACGAGAGAACTGTGTATTATTTATTACCTCTTGAGCCAAAGGACCGCGTGTATGTGTATCTGCAACTATCGTTACTAACGGTCTCTCTGTTTCAGGAATCAGATAGCCTCTCTGAGTAGCGATCGTTCCCGAAGGATAGTTTATTTCCCTTCTACGTGAAGAGTCTATTCCTGGGTTGCTATTCCCAGCAGCCAAAGGAAGGTCATTACGTTTTAATTGACCTCGAACACGGGGGTCAGATACAGCCGCAGTAGTAAGATCTACTGCGGAATAGACTTCAATGGTCTGTGGTGGGGATCTGTTTTGAAGGAGACCTAAATCACGAGTGTTTATAGATACATTTTCAAGGGGGTGTCGACGAGTATCTGGTACCCGAGGATCGCCAGATGAAGGGTTTTCCGAAAGGTGATGTCGCGAGTCTTGGGGAACTTTGTATTGTGGTTGTGAAGCAACTCGCATACTCGAAGGGGCAGGATTTGCCGATGTTGGGATCTGGACCATACGAGCATCTTGGACTCCGGTGCGCATTGTTGTTTTAGGTTGTGTATTGGTACTTGAATATGATCCCGTCAGAAGTAATTGAGGTTGTTCGAGGGTGGGCATGGTGGAGCGTGCAGTGCGGCCATCTGGTTCACGAGTTGTAGATGTATCTGGCCTAGCCTCTGAAAGCAAATGTGGTGCTGGTCGCGATTCTTGAAGCGTCGTCGTTGCAGTGACAGGTTGTAACCATTGAGGTTGTGTGGGTATAATTGGTGCCTGACCAGTATGAGTCCGACGCATGTTTTCTGTAGCTTTATTTAATGGCTCCAAAGACTGCAATCATTTGACACGATATGAGTGTCATAGCACAACATTGAATATATTCTGAATTTACCTCTGATAGGTAACCATCATGTTTAGTGGACTGCCCTCGCTGCTGATACTGATACTCTAATTCTTGATTCATTTGATCTTGGGCCCTTGAATAGAGCGGGGCGTCCTGCGACGTATGCCATCTATCAAGGTCTTGTACATGGCCTTGATCTTTGTCAGACTCAATGGCACCGTCAATTCTATCCTTGGTCCTTGTTGTGGGTTTATCATTGTATTTGGTATCATTGCGCGACGATTCGTTCCTACGCTCTTCCCGCATCCGTTCAAGATTTTCCTCCCATAGCTCTCGGTCCTGCCTTCTCTCTTCCTGCCGTTTGCGTTGAGTGTGGAGAAAATCTACTTGTATCGGATCGCGCTCGAGGTTTCGTTGCAGTAAGTCCTTTGTCATCTTGTCAGCTTCTCGTTGTTCTTTCAGTTGTTGTTTCTCCGCTTCTCGTCGTTCTTTCTCTTTCTCCCTCTCTTCAGCCTCTTTTCGCAGAACATCTCGCTGTATTCGTTCATCCTCTTCACGTCTTTTTCTTTCTATTCTCTCTCTGTGTCGACGTTCCCTGTGTTCTCGTTCTTGCATTTCTTTTCGCTTCTGTTCCTCTTGAAACTCCCGCTCCCGCTTCTCCCTATCTTGACGTTCCCTTCTTTCTTTTCGCTCTTGTTCACGCTGTTCCTTCGCCCGCTCCTCTTCGTATCGTTCTTGACCTTCTCTGGCCTGTTGTTCCTTTCTTTTAACTTCATCTTCCCTTTGTTGTCTTCTCACATCCTTCTCTTTCTCTCTTTCTCGTCGTTCCTGCCTAGCACGTTCTCTTTCGCGCCATTCTTGTTCCCTTTCTTGCGAATAATTTCTTGAATCCTTATCTTTCCCATCCAATCTCTCAGAGGGCTGCTTGGCCCTGGGACGATCATGTTGTGCTTCTTCAGAAATATTCCTGCCCTTCTGGTCCACCCCTTTGATCTCCTCGCGTTCGTTGGTAGGTGGAGAAGGAGCCAGACGTTCAGAAGGAGCATATCCCTTATTACGTCCTTCCCGAAGGTTGTTTGTGTTATTTCCTTCCTCAGTTCTCTTGCGTTCCTTTTTCCTAGTCTTCTCTGAGGAGGACTGTTGAATATCTGGGGGTAACCATAGTTGATGTTGAGGTGGAACAGCGGAATTAGACGGTTGGCGTGTCCGGCTTGTGCGACTGGGCTGTCCACGATTCGCGTCTTCTTTCTCGTTTCCAGAGTAGTCTGTTAAGTCACCTCGCTTGGTGAATATCGCAGAAGTAAACGGAGGCTTGTCTGGCGACTTCAAGGGACGAGTCTGGGACGTGGATGGATCAGATGGTTGAAAAGGGGCCATGGATGGGGCTCTATGGGAGCGACGGGTATTTGAAGGGCCAGGGAGTGTAGAAACGTGTGTGGTCTTGTCTGTACTTGCACGTCCCAATGTGTCGACATACGGTGAGGTAGGTGGTTGGGATGGCTTTGCCTTAACAGTTTGGTATTTGGAAGTAGTCTCATTGTCTTCTGCCGGTTTGGAGACATCCTTGTCCTGTTTAGAGGAAAGCCATGGTCTGTACAATACATCTTTGGTTCTGGACTTCGATGTGCCTGCTTGGCTATCATGAAGGCGCTGGAAAAAGCTCTTCATGCAGAGGCTTCACTGCAGATATAGAAAGGTAGGAATGAGTCCTGCTCTTGTACGCGCTATGTTTTGACAAGGAAAATAAGGTATACGGACATGAAACGGGAGGGACATATATGAGTTGCTTCTGTCCATGAGGCTTAGCTGGAGGAGTATTACCTTATTTGGCAGTTCCTAAAATACACAGGCGGTGGATGGATGGCACAAGTTTTTTTATTTCATTTAATGTACAAATACAATATGGTACACGAATAGATGTATGCAATAGATGTCACTCAGCAATGCAGAAGAACTGCAGCAATGGCGTGCAATGCTGTCGACAAAAGGCATTGAGAGTGAGACAAGCAGAGCCGGCCTCAAAACGACACCGACCTAGCCCGAAAATCACTGATTTGATTTTACACAATTTTGACTCATTACACAACAGTGGAACAGCGGTAAAGCTGCTGGAGAAATTCTCCCTGTCGAGACAATTTAAGGATTGTGTGGTTGTCACTCAAATAGAAATAAAACACTTAGCAAAACAATAGATTCATGTGGGTGGGTGGAAGACAAAGCATCTTGTGTTCTGAGCGGGTTTTATAATATTTCTGTCGGAGTTGACCGACTTTCGGTCGTTGCCGAAAGCGCTCCAAGTGGTGTTCTGACCACTGAGTAAGGCACTTCGTATCAAGGCACTTGTTCGCAAGTCGAGCACTGACTCCATCGTTCTTCTCGAGTGCATCAATCTTACTCCCATAGATTATATCGCTATCTCATTCACTCGCCCATTAATTCTGCTATATCTCCACAGCGTGGTCCACCCCCCAACTGGTGCCTAACATCTTATTTATTATATTCTTCGGAACGCGTTTGCTGACGATGTCTTCCAGAAAGACACCATGGAACCTTTGGACGAGAAACACAATGGTGCTCCCCTGATGGAAGTGGATGATACCGTGCCAGTGACAGATCGTGAGCATCTCGTTCATACCAAGCGGCACATGCGCAAACAACTGCGTTTCAGATGAGGCCTTTTCGGCCAAGCATATGCCTGACCTAGGCCACGATGTCAAGGATTTCAAGGTCTTCACTTGGAGATTGACGAATTGGAAGAAATTGGAGAAGAAACTCACCAGCCCTGAATTCGAATGTGGTGGGCATAAATGGTCAGCTCTCTATCACGCTCGTTATCAGCTTCATGTAGTAACACCTACCACCATGCCACACAGGCGCATACTTTTGTTCCCTTTCGGTAATTCAAACGCCCCTCCGAATGATACCGTTTCCGTCTACCTCGATTATGCTGAACCTAAGAAGTCGCCGGAAGGGTGGCATGCCTGTGCACAGTTTGCTCTTGTTATCTCTAACCCTGTGGATCCTGCTATATACACTGTCAGCCGTAAGTCAAAAGTTGGAGTGTAATCTTTCTCGTTCTTACGTTGCTGTAGATGCTCATCATCGTTTTATTGCTGAGGAGTGCGATTGGGGCTTTACTCGATTCAGCGAGCTTCGTAAACTTTTCTCAGTGCAGGAGGGGAACTCTCGGCCAACCATAGAGGAAGATGCTGCAGATATAACAGTGTTTGTTCGGGTGTTGGAGGATCCCACAGGTGTGCTTTGGCATAACTTTGTGAAGTGAGTCTCTCCATCCTCGCATATTGATTTGCTTCTTACGAGAAACAGTTATGACTCCAAGAAGGAGACTGGCTATGTTGGTTTGAAGAACCAGGGCGCTACGTGTTACATGAATTCTTTGCTTCAATCCCTCTATTGCACACGATATTTCCGAAAGGTAAATTACGCTTCACTAACATTTGCCGTCATCTAATCACCTGACAAAGGCTGTGTACCAAATTCCAACCGAGGATGACAATCCAATCGAAAGCGTCCCTCTTGCCCTGCAACGAGTCTTCTACCATCTACAGACGTCGGATCAACCTGTCGGTATGTATACTCTTTAGCCAGTGGTGATAGTATAGGGTTAATGCCTAGTACAGGAACAACCGAATTGACAAAATCATTTGGCTGGAAGTCTTTGGATTCTTTCTTGCAACACGATGTACAAGAATTCAACCGCGTACTGCAGGATAAACTGGAGTCCAAAATGAAGGTACTTTTGATAGCACCATGGCATATTTCCTAGCCACTGACCATGTACAACAGGGTACTCAGGCTGAAGGCGCAATCGCAAAGCTTTTTGTTGGAAAAATGAAAAGCTATATCAAATGCCTGAACGTCGATTATGAATCATCGCGGATCGAAGAATTCAATGGTAAAGAGATATGTGTTATGTTAATGCGTCTCAGTGCACTCAATATATTTATTAGATATCCAATTGAATGTGAAGGGTATGAAAACGTTGCACGATTCCTTCAAAGATTATGTTGCCGTTGAAACCCTCGACGGCGAAAATAAATACCACGCCGAAGGACATGGATTGCAAGACGCCAAGAAGGGTATCATATTTGAATCTTTCCCGCCTGTTTTACATCTTCAACTCAAGCGCTTTGAGTACGATATACAACGAGATGCCATGGTCAAGATTAATGATCGACATGAATTTCCGTTCGAGATTGATCTTGCTGAATTTCTGGATCCGGCGGCAGATCGATCACAACCTTGGGTTTATAAACTACATGGTGTCTTGGTCCATTCAGGAGATCTACACGGTGGTCATTATTTTGCTCTCATCAAACCTGATAGGGAGACTAGGTGGTTGAAATTTGACGATGACCGTGTGACGCCAGTGACGGATAAAGAGGTCTTAGAAGAGAATTATGGCGGAGAACCGCTAAATGGCTTACCCCCCGCTCTCCAACGGAATCAAGTCCGGGCTATGAAGCGGTTTACAAACGCATATATGTTGGTATATATCCGGGAATCCGCAATTGACGAGATTCTCGCCCCTTTTACGGAAGAAGATACTCCAGCTCACCTCAGTATGCTTCTAATTTTCATTGCGACTCGAGTATCTATTAATCACTATTAAAGAGCGTCGTCTTGATGAGGAACGTTTACAACTTGAAGCGAAGAAGCGTGAAAGAGAGGAACAACACCTCTTTTTAACGGCCAAAGTTAGCTTGATCGTTCCCCTATTCCTTAACGTGTCTCATTACCATGCTAGGTTATTACCGATGAGACGTTCTCTCGTCACGAAGGCTTCGATTTAGCGACATTTGATGAAAAAAACTGGCCGGCTTCTGATTTACCCAGTTTCCGTGTTCTGAAAACAGAGACATATAGTACCTTCAAGAACAGAGTAGCTCAACATTTCAATTATCCAGAGAGCCAGATTCGCCTGTGGGTACTAGTAAACAGGCAAAACAAGACTGTGCGCCCTGATACTCATATCCCGGAGAATGAACCAGCACTTAGTGGGTGAATAGCCTTTAATCCCTCATGTAACCCGCTTATTCGCAAACAGCTGTTGAAGTGATCCGCAACAATATGGCCGCTCGTCAAAATGACCTTCGGTTGTATCTGGATGTTGTCCCTGACGCAACCAAGGTGAGTAACAGTTTTGCAAGAAGAATATCATCTTTTGTTGAAAACTGTTGGATAAGCCTGAATTGTCACCACAATCCATCATGATCTTCTTGAAGCATTTCGATACCTCTAAGCAAACTCTCTATGGTGTAGGAAAAATCTATGTCTTAAAGCATGCCAAGGTTGGTGATCTCATTCCCGTTATCAACGAGCGTATGCGGTGGACTCCTGGAACACCCCTGAAACTTTACGAGGTAAGAAATTCTTTATCTCAAAAACATGTCAGGCTGAAATGATGACTAGGAAATTAAACCTGGAATGATCGAAGCAATGAAGCCAAAGCACTCGTTTGCTCAAAGCGAAATTCAGGATGGTGACGTCATCTGCTTCCAGGTTGATCTTCCAGAGAAAGAGTGCGTCTGTTGAGCCACCGCGATAGTCTTTTTCTTATGATCTCTCTTCAGGGTTCATGATATTGAAACCCAAGGACTTTACGCAAACCCCATCCATTTCTACGATTTCCTGCAAAATCGTGTTATGATTATCTTCAAACCTAAGTATGAAGAGATAGATCAGGATCAATACCCTGAATTTAGCTTGATTTTAAGCAAGAAACACAACTATGATATTGTATGTATCTTCCGATGGAATGTGGATTCGGCTTAACCACCTTAATTTACCCCTAGATGGCCACTAAAGCTGGTGAATTCTTACGCCACGATCCTATCAAGCTGCGCTTTACAACAACACATACTGGCAACGGTTCCCCCAAGGCGGTGTTAAGAAGACAGCTGAATCACAGCATTGGCGAAATCATGGGACCGAATTATGTTAACCCCGCAACGACTGTCATATTGTACGAGAAACTAGACGTTAGCATCGTGGAGCTGGAGACCAAGCGTAGTCTCAAGATCACTTGGACCGGTGTTCATAACAAGGAAGAATCTACACATCCTTTCCTTCTCACTAAAACAAGTATGGTTCATGAATTAGCTGACCAACTATCTAAGTTGGTTATCTTGACTCCCAATGGTACACACAAGATTCGAATATTTGAATTATCCAAAGACGGGAAAATGCAGAAGGAGTTCACCGGAACAGAGATGATCGGTAATATTCCTGACCCCGTCGATTTGTATGCTGAGGTAGGCTAAATATTTCTAATTCATCCAATGCAATAATTCATGATCATATTTTCTTGACTAGGAAATACCCAAGGAAGAATTAGAAGCTGATGAATCCGACAAGGTCATTGGTGTCTTCCATTTCTCCAAGGAGTTGTCTCGTACACACGGAGTACCCTTCAAATTTGTTGTCAAACGGGTACGCAGGCCATATCTTCATTCCGGACGCCTGGTCAGTCACTGACGAGACTCATTCGCAGGGCGAGAAATTTGTTGAGACGAAGAAACGGCTCCAAGAAAGGATAGGAGTTTCTGACAAGGAGTTCGCTAAATATAGATTCGCCCTCATTCAGGCATCAACGTTTAAACAACCATCCTACATTGAAGATGGTATGTATGATACACACATCATTAAGTCTCATGCTTGACCTTGCACCGATAGATGACACGATCTATGATCATCAGTTTGCGCCGGAAGATGTTCTAGGTTTGGATCATGTTGACAAGTCAGGGAGAGCACGAGCTGGTGAAAAGGCCATTGTCATCAGAGGATAGTGAGATATCTGGCTTTCTTTTCGGTCTTGTGTTATTCCGTCTGTATCTCATGCTATTTTTCCATTTTGTCATCACTGTACTCTTCTTCAATGTGCTGTCAGCGACAATAATATCTTGTAACTTCACGAATACATCAATGATATCAAGGTTGGACTGTACAAGTGGGACAAGTGCTGTAGAACTGCAGGTGGGAATCTAACTACTTGCGTTTCTTGTGTTTCTTGCGCTTGCCCTATGAGATAGTGAGATACGAAGGATATTGCTTTCAACATAGCTTACATTTTTGGAAGTCCTAGAAACAGCTGATTCTTCATCACCGGAAACTATGATTTCAACACCTGTGGAGGTAGATAGAGTGGGCAGGTTATTTGATTTATTTGTTAAAGAAGGTGTTACCAAGGGGGGGACAGGTGTTGTCTCGGGGAGCTTGGCCTTAACACTGTACTTTTGTTCTGGAAGACGAATGGGCATGGGCAAACAGATGGTGAGGATGGATGCACGCACCTATTTCGGCCTTGGTTTCAATGGTGCGCTCAAAGACGGCGCGCATCTTCTCATTAGCCAACATTTCGTTAGCAGTTGGGAAGATGACCTGTCCCCAGCCTTCCACAAAAGAGTTTGCTTCTGCTACCACCTCCATGATTTCTACCTCTAATTCTTTTTCTGCGGCTAATAGACTATTCCACAGATCATCACCAATTGAGCCTTTCTGTAGCAGGGCTTGGAGGGCAGGCTTGTCTTCACGAATTTTCAATACACGTTGGACGTCGGCCATGGCACGGCGTACGAGAGCGGATTTGAGGAGAGCATCAGCAGCTGGTGGGTCTGATTTCTGAAGGAGAGTGACATATGCATTGCGTTCCGGGTGTGAAGGAAAGTATGGTTCAAAGACTTGGTCTATGAATTGCAGTTGCGAGGTTAAATCAAATCTTTAAACGAGTTTATGGCTGATAGCACGTACTGGCTGTATGTCGGCGGTAGAAGTAGCTGAAGACAAACAGACCACCGAATACAATGATAATGTATGCCACGGGTACCAGAACGGACGCCATGGGAGATAATAAAAAAAGTAATTTGAAAATGTCAACGTGTTCAATCTGGATGTGCTGGCGGCACTCTTTGAGATGCGCTTACATAAGCACACGACCCTTGACATCACTTTACATACGGAGGCGGCACAAATGGATGCGGGTCATAACCGGGGTATATAAAGATATTCACTCCGCCTGTTTTTCGTTTTATTTTCTTTGTTATCTTCATCTACCATGTTTGCTAGAGGTGCTATCTCCAAGTCTCTCCTCCGTGAGGCTTCTACTGCGACCGCTTTCAAACGTTTCGCATCCACAAAGGTAATTATAGACCCACCCATTCTCTCTACCTCGTCGCTCTCACCGTCATCCACTGCTAACTTCGCCTGTGTAGTCTCTCCGCGATACCTTGAAGGAAGTCATCCCTGCCAAGCAAGAACAATTGAAGAAGCTTGTAAGTTTTATCTATTTTATCTACTCAAAAGTACTCTGTCTCTGTTGCATGGAGCTAAACGGTTTGTTAGAAAGTTGAACACTCGCAGACTGTGATTGGGGATGTCAAGGTACCTATTGTAGTCAAACGCTATTACAGGGAACGCTCTAATGTTATATCGTAGGTTGAAAATGTCATTGGGGGCATGCGCGGTTTGAAGGCAATGCTATGGGAGGCATCCGTCCTTGACCCCATTGAGGTAGATACATGGATGCCATAACTTTCTACCCCAGAATGCTAACGGTTACCCCAGGGTATCCGCTTCCACGGGTTGTCGATCCCGGACTGCCAGAAAGTTCTGCCACCGGCACCAGGCGGAAAGGAGATCATTGCGGAGAGTATGCTATGGCTCCTTCTTACTGGTCAGGTTCCTACTCCTGAGCAAACTCGTGAACTCTCAAGAGAGTTTGCCGAGAAGGGAGACCTTCCGAAATTTGTTGAGGAGCTCATTGACTCGTAAGTCTTAGCTCCCTTAGATACATATTCATGTGATTAACACCTAGAACCAGCCTTCCCCAAAGCCTCCACCCTATGACCCAATTGGGTGTTGGCGTCGCTGCCCTCAACCATGACAGTCAGTTCCAGGCTGCGTATGAGAAAGGCATGAAGAAGACCGAATACTGGACCCATACTCTTGAGGACTGCCTTACCCTCATTGCTCGTCTTCCGGCCCTTGCTGCTCGAATCTATCGCAATGTCTACAATGCTGGGAAGGAGCTACCAGCCCTTAACAAGGACCTTGATCTTGTTGGTAGGTACCCATTTCTTGTTGATCATAGATGATACTGAATAGTATGTTGTAGGCAACTACAGCAACATGTTGGGCTTTGGAGATAATCACACTTTGACCGAATACTTGCGCTTGTATATTGCTTTGCACGGCGACCATGAAGGTGGCAATGCTTCTGCGCACACCGCTCGTATGTGAGATGTGAAATAATTGAATATTCTATGCTTACCCCTCTTCCTTTTCCAGACCTTGTCGGCTCCACTCTCTCAGACCCCTATTTGTCCTACTCCGCGGCCTTGTTCGCCCTCGCCGGACCTCTTCATGGGTATGTTTCCCTGGGTTTCCTTTTGGCAAGCATGCTTTCATACTAACCTATTCAACCAGTCTTGCCAACCAAGAAGTTCTCCGCTGGCAACTTGCTATGCAAAAGGAAATCGGTGACAATATCACACATGAGAATATTAAAGATTATCTCTGGAAAACGCTGAATAGCGGTCAGGTTGTACCAGGCTATGGTCATGGTGTCCTTCGTAATCCCGATCCTCGTTTCGTGGCTCTTCAAGAATTCTGTCAGGCTCGTCCCGATCTCAGAGCCTCTCCTATTATTCAACTTGTCAATAAGACCTCTGAGGTTGCTCCTGATGTCCTCAAAGAACATGGGAAGACTAAGAATCCTTACCCAAATGTCGATGCTACTTCTGGTTGCGTACTTCACCACTATGGTTTGACCGAGTTCAAGGTTCGTATCTATTGCTGTTCAAGAAAGCTCTCCACCTAACCACAATCAAAATTCATAGTACTATACCGTCATTTTCGGTGTCTCTCGTGCTCTCGGTGCGCTTACCCAACTTGTTTGGGCCCGTGCCCTCGGTTTGCCTTTGGAGAGACCTAAATGTAAGTTTCCATTCTTCAATCGGCGTTAAAGAGTATTTGTTAATATGACTTTTTGTAGCGCTTTCCATGGATGCTCTGGAGAAAATCATCAAGGCCCAGTCTTGAATTTAATCATATCATATATACCAAAACGTAATCTGAATGTAATAGACAAAAAAGATCATTCTGGAATACACTTTACACAAAGATTTACAAGATAGTATCCAATCCATGGACTTCTTTCTTCAAAAATAAAAAGCGGTTAGCCGGCGAACATATCAAAAGGATTCACATAGTGAAAGTACTAAATACAACAAGCAACAGCATTCATGGCTGAACCTTTGTGACTACATCAAAAACCAAAGAAAGAGCTAGAAATTACAACTGGGGTATCATGAGTACTGCGTGTGGACTCTGAAATTAGAACCTTCGAGGTTGGGCAACGGCAGGAGCTGGTTGTGGTTGACCAGGCGGCGGAGAACGAGCATTAGGGAAACCTTGACCTTGTGGAGGAGCTTGTCGTGGAACGGCACCGGGAGGGGGGGCGTTATAGCCTTGAGGAGGGATATAGCCTTGAGGAGGACCACCTGGACCGGGCCGGGATGGCAAACCATTTTGAGGAAGTGAACCTGGTGGGGGTGGACCACGATTAACGGGAGGTGGGACACCCAACGGTGGGCGCTGTTGCTGGGGCATACCGGGCCCAGGAGGGGGACGTTGGGCTGGGGCGGAGGCTGAACCTGGGTCACGGAGGGAAACAGGGGCAGCACGAGGGGCAGATATTCCCCCACTCTTTTCAGCAGCTTTCATGATTTCATCGCTACAGAATGGTGAGTTTTTTTAGGTGTATTTGTAGGTAGTAAAAGAAGCATACTCGAGAAGATTGAGAGCGGCACAGAGTACAACCCATTCGACGCAATCCTCGTTGCCCTCGCCAAGCGTCTGCCATACGGCTTTCTCTTCGGGAGTCTTGCCTGTGATGCTAATCCTGGTACCTCCACCAGAGCCACCAGGGCCAGGGGGGTTCTTCTGGATCTTACCGAACTCGATGCGCTTGGGAGGAATATTGTGGCCTGCATAGGCAAAGTAGAACATACTCCAAAAGGCGGCATTGGGATTTGGCTTGGATATCTGGAAGAGGGGAAGATCTGGGGAGTCTGGAGAGGGCAGGGAAAGCTTGTAGATGGGAGATATTACCCCAGTATTTGCAATTGTCCACTTGAGATTGCGTGATGCCTCACAACGGACTACACGAGAAGCGGACGGAGAAGAATGACCTGGATCCGAAGCGGAGCCCTTGCTAGGATCCCTGCGTGGAGGAAAGAGCTTTGCAACGCAGAGATCCCCCTGTGGGGATGGGGTGAGGAGGTAGTTTTCTGCATTCTGGAAAACGTGAGTGAAGAAGTAAAGCTATTAGATTAACATACATAGTTTGTGTGGAGATACGAGTAGAGGATGTTTGTGGGCTGGCCGTGGGGGGTGACGATGAGGGTGGGGAGATGGTTTGGGATGGGAGAGTGGTTTGGAGACGTGTAGACTGCGTAGATGGCTGGGGGGGTGTCAGAGGGACGCTGCACACTTGCGAGGGACACTCACCGGCCATGGGAGGAGAGACTCAGACAACGGTCACGTCACACGTCACACCTCTATCGATCCTGTTGCGCACATCGTTCCACACGACGCCGACGGCCTCTCCGCGCTGGCCCCTCACCCCCGCCACTAGCCAGCCATGAAAAACATAAAGACGTTTGTCAGTCCCGTCGTCGTCTGTGCACGCGTCGCCCGCTGACCCTCCGCAGCTTAGAACGAAAAGTTCAGACTCCAACACCTCGAAGAAGATGGTCAAGTATCCGGACCCTCAGCCCTCCAATGCCCCGCCCCCGCCACCCCCAAACACCGCAAAGCCTCTTCCTCCTCCAGGCGGTTCGTCTTCCACATCACCCAACCATGCACCCTCACCTCTATCTTCTGCCCGTTCTTCTCCAGATCGCAGGCTATCGGCAGACAGCCCCTCCCCTGCACCCCCAATCGTAGTCGTCAGCCCAGATCCCTCATCGGATTCACTGCGCCACAATCCTTCAGCTCCAGAGCGACACCCCATCGGTCTTGACCATGCTAATCCAACCCCTCCTCGCACAACCAGGGGTCTTCGTCCAACCCAAGCCCCAAAGGATACTATACCCATGGTTGGCAAGCCTCCCCGCAAACAACGCAGTAGTCGTTTCGTCGTAACAGAAAAGGTTGAAATAGAACGTCTCCCCCCGTTCATGGGTCAGTTGTATCCACCGCTCCAACTTATTCACTTCTGACGCCGTTCACTTCAGAAACCCCTCCAAATGATCGCCCTCACTTGTTTGTCAAAAAGTTGCATCAGTGTCGCGTTCTATTCGACTTCAACGACGCGAGTGCAGAGCTCAAGGGTAAACAGATCAAGGCACAGACATTGCATGAATTGCTCGAGTATATCACTACTCAGCGCAATGTTATTACAGAAAACATATATCCGGAGGTTGTCAACATGGTGCGTTGTTCCCCCACTACCCGAGTAATTACATCTATATCCTAGTTTTCCTAGTTCGCTGCAAATCTCTTCCGCTCGATCCCTCCCCCTATCAACCCAACTGGCGATGCATTTGACCCGGAGGAAGATGAACCAGTTTTAGAACTCGCTTGGCCTCACCTCCAGATCGTTTATGAGTTCTTCCTTCGCTTTGTTGAGAGCCCAGACTTCAATACCAATCTTGCGAAACGCTACGTCGATCAGTCCTTCGTACTCAACCTCCTTGAGCTCTTTGATTCGGAAGATCCTCGCGAACGTGACTTCCTCAAGACCACCCTGCATCGCATCTATGGCAAATTCCTCAATCTTCGTGCTTTCATTCGTCGCTCCATCAACAATGTCTTTTTCCATTTTATATACGAGACTGAGCGTCATAATGGCATCGCTGAACTGCTTGAAATCTTGGGATCCATCATCAATGGTTTTGCACTTCCACTTAAGGACGAACACAAGATCTTCCTCACACGCGTCCTCATACCTCTCCATAAAGTAAAGAGCCTCTCATTATACCATCCTCAATTGGCCTACTGTGTCGTCCAGTTCCTAGAGAAAGACCCTTCGCTGGCGGAGGAAGTCATGATGGGGCTCTTGAAATATTGGCCAAAGGTCAACTCGCCAAAAGAGGTCATGTTCCTTAATGAAGTCGAAGAAGTGCTTGATGTCACAGATCCCGGAGAGTTTGTCAAGATCCAGGTTGCTCTTTTCACCCAATTAGCGCGATGTATCAATAGTCAGCATTTCCAAGTTGCCGAACGAGCACTACTCTATTGGAACAATGACTATGTTGTCAACCTGATGAGTGACAACCTCGCCACCATACTCCCCATTGTTTTCCCAGCTCTCTATAACAATTCTAAATCTCATTGGAATCGGTGTGTTTTTCTACGACGCTGTGATTTTGCGGGCTTTTCTAATTGATTTCTGTAGCACGATACACGGCATGGTATACAACGCACTCAAGTTATTCATGGAAATCAATCCAGAACTGTTTGATGAAGCCATGCAGCAGTACAAACAACGGAGGGTCGAGTACGTCCTTGATGCGTTTGTATACATCCGGGTCGTCTAACAATTCTTCAGCGACCAGGAGCGCGCTGTCCACCAACATTGTAAATGGGAAGCGATGCAACAGCTTGCTCGTCAAAACGCACCTGGGGGTAAGCTTCCCGAAGGCTACTGTGAAATTCCTCGTGCACCACCCCCGCCTCCTGTGGCAGACGATAATGACATAATGGATCTATCCATGGAACTCAATGCTGTTTCGATTGACGATGTTCCCGGAGATCTGGATGAATCGGGCATTGAGCGTGTTCCCATGGCTGATCCTGGACTAGATGTAGGTTTATCTCACTTACTTATATCCCCGGTATTGATAATTGAATAGCGACCAGTGCCATCGGTAGGTGATCATCCATCAGAGCAAGGAGGTCTCCACGCCCGTCGTAAAAGTGTATTACCAGGTATGGCGCATAGAAACACTTATCTTGACCAAAGATTTAACGACCATATACATAGTGGACCCCAGCGTTCTACGAGACTTGCAGGCACATAGAAGTCTAGATGATGGAATGAAACCTCTTTGAAAGAAGTCCCACAATAGCAAGAGATATAACTTGTGTCTCCAATCATCTTTTATTGATCCCATACCTGAGCCCCTAAACGCGTACATTTGTATACGATTACTATTACTCACTTCGGTTGTGATTCATTACGTCTTTCTCCTTTTCTACTTTTTCTGTTGACCAATATTCAGTTGTTCTGTATCGAGTACACAGTATCACGTATTCCCCTTTTTTGTGTGCCTTTGGAATATTTATATAATCTTGCCGCCTCGGGCGCTTAGTGCATATTTAGCATTAGGGGATTCCAGAAAATACGGGAAGCGTCACTGAATAGGAGTGTAATCATCACTGATGTCATGTCACGTGCCTTCGCAAAGATTCCAGAGTGTTCGTAGAGATTCTGGTCTATTCCTAAGACAGAATATAAGAGATGGTTTCAGCCTTCCGATCTCCCACTGTTTTCCCGCTCCCCAACACCACCTCAATCTCGAAAACTTGATCCCTATGTCCTCCTCAAAAGCTATCGGCATCGATCTCGGTACAACTTACTCGTATGTTTCTCTCTTGATCCGCATAGTCGTCGCCTGACAATTTTCGTCTACAGCTGTGTAGGTGTATGGCAGAACGACCGCGTCGAAATCATCGCCAACGACCAGGGTAACCGTACCACCCCCTCATATGTCTCCTTCTCAGACAATGAGCGTCTTATCGGTGACGCTGCCAAGAACCAAGTCGCCATGAACCCTCACAACACGTAAGCCGAGATCCCGCACATCTGCCACATTGATCATTGATATCTTTATCTTGTCTTGTAGTATATTCGACGCTAAGCGTCTCATCGGTCGCAAGTTCGATGACCCTGAGGTCCAATCCGATCTCAAACATTTTCCCTTCGACTGCTTCAGCAAAAATGGCAAGCCCTACATCCGTGTCGAGTATCGCGGTGAGAAGAAAGAATTCGTAAGTCTATGATTGATGCTCGTGGTTATTTATTAATCATGTTCACATATTTTTGTAGTCTCCTGAAGAAATCTCATCCATGGTGCTTCTCAAAATGAGGGAGACTGCCGAGGCTTATCTCGGTACCCCCGTCAACAACGCTGTCGTCACTGTTCCCGCCTACTTCAACGACTCTCAGCGTCAAGCCACCAAGGATGCTGGAACCATCTCTGGTCTCAACGTCCTCCGTATCATCAACGAGCCCACCGCTGCTGCTATTGCCTACGGTCTCGACAAGAAGGTTGTCGGCGAACGTAACGTCCTAATCTTCGATCTTGGTGGAGGAACTTTTGATGTTTCTCTCCTCACTATCGAAGAAGGCATTTTCGAGGTCAAGGCCACCGCTGGTGATACCCATCTCGGTGGTGAAGATTTCGATAACCGCCTCGTTAACCACTTCATCCAAGAATTTAAGCGCAAGAACAAGAAGGGTATGTCGATTACCATATTTGTCGGTAGATCAAATTGCTAATGTTTTTTTCTATAGATTTATCTGGCAACCCCCGTGCTGTCCGTCGTCTCCGTACTGCTTGCGAGCGTGCTAAACGCACTCTCTCTTCTGCTACCCAAACATCCATTGAAATCGACTCTCTCTACGAGGGTATCGACTTCTACACCTCCTTAACCCGTGCTCGTTTCGAGGAACTTTGCCAGGATCTCTTCCGTGGCACTCTCGACCCCGTCGAGAAGGTCCTCCGTGATTCAAAGATTGATAAGGCCAACGTCCACGAGATCGTCCTCGTTGGTGGCTCCACCCGTATTCCCCGTATCGTCAAGCTCGTGTCTGACTTTTTCAATGGCAAAGAGCCCAACAAAAGCATCAACCCCGATGAGGCTGTCGCCTATGGTGCTGCTGTCCAGGCTGCTATTCTCTCTGGTGACACTTCCGAGAAGACTCAAGATCTCCTCTTGCTTGACGTCTCTCCCCTCTCCCTTGGGTAAGTTATTATTTATCGAAGCCAAATCTCAACCAACTAACATGCATTTCAGTATTGAGACTGCTGGGGGTGTCATGACTGCTCTCATCAAGCGTAACACCACCGTCCCCACCAAGAAGTCTGAGATCTTCTCAACATACTCTGACAACCAACCCGGTGTCCTTATCCAGGTCTACGAGGGCGAGCGTGCTCGCACCAAGGATAACAACTTGCTCGGCAAGTTCGAACTCTCTGGAATTCCTCCCGCCCCTCGTGGTGTTCCTCAAATCGAGGTCACCTTCGATATTGATGCCAATGGTATTCTCAACGTCTCTGCCTCCGATAAGACCACCGGCAAGTCCAACCGTATCACCATTACCAATGACAAGGGTCGTCTTTCCAAGGAGGACATTGAGCGCATGGTCGACGAAGCCGAGAAGTATAAGGGTACGTTTCCCATTTTATTCAGTTTGTATTATATTCTTATCTCCCATTTTTAGCTGAGGACGAGGCGGCCGCTGCTCGTATCACTGCCAAGAATGGCCTCGAGTCTTACGCTTACAACCTCCGTAATTCCCTTAATGATGAGAAGCTCGCCGACAAGTTCGATCCTGCTGACAAGAGCAAGCTCGAGAGTGCTGTCAATGAAACCATCTCATGGCTCGACAACTCGCAAGAGGGTTCCAAGGAGGAGTACGACGAGAAGCAGAAGGAACTCGAGGCTATCGCCAACCCCATTATGCAAAAACTCTATGGTGCTGCTGGTGGCGCTCCCGGTGGATTCCCTGGTGGCGCTCCTCCTGGCGCCGCTCCCGGTGGATTCCCTGGTGGCGCTCCTCCTGGCGCCGCTCCTGGCGGTTTCCCCGGTGGTGCTGAAGACGGCCCCAGCGTTGAGGAGGTCGACTAATAGTTTTCTTAGCCTCTTGTTTCTTTCCACTTTTTGCATCTTCTGAGGACTTCACGCAAACTATGAGCATGTAATAGTAGCACTTCAATTTTAGATTTTTCATGCATATATACGCCTTTTTTTCTCTTTCTTCGTGTGGTCGATGGACTGGTGAGATTTTTGAAAATAAAATGTTATTTGTTATTGTCGCTCAGCTTAAATTTCATATATCATATATTCAATCCGAACAGCTGTTTTCATACATGTTCATAGAAAATGAGAACTTTTAAGCAGAAACAGGTATGATCATAAAACACTTATGGGTTACATAACTGAACAAGTTGTAGCCTGTCCACGATGTACGTTTCTGTACATAACTTTATCTTCTCTTACAGCTGTGATTTAAGAGCTCCTGACAAAACCTCCCCTCCTGCAACCGGACGAGCTAGATGATTCCCTCCTGCAATGACAGGGAACGTAGCAATAGGGAATCCATCGAGGTTACGGAAAGCTGGTGGTAGGGTTTAGAATGAGAATACCTTGGCATGGCCTACCGCACAATTGTATGCATAAACTAATGAGATTGATACTCACTGACGTTTCTCATCGAGTAATAGGTTGCATTTAGAGTCTTAGCGTCAAGGCTGAGAGTGAGGAATCCCCGGAAGTAACCCTCACTCCATTGTAGATCAACGTTGTCGGACACGAATCTGCGGGAGTTGTTGGTTGAAATTTCAAAGCCATCTGCTCCAGTGTTGAATAAGCCAGTCGTGGAAGTTACACCTGTTACAGCAAATTCAACACCGATTGCACCAACCCCTGAGACAGGATCATAACTGTGGATTGCAAGTGGACGGTTAGTAAATTCGTTTAACGATCTAAGTACGTTGTCTATACTTACTTGGTATCGTTGACATCTGAAATAAATCTGTCAGAACGATATGGTATATCAGAGGTTGTGTGCCTTACGTGCAAGGTCAGATACCCAGTTCGCATGGCTGTCGCCAGCTAAGATGATAGTGTTATCGATATGATTATTGTACAAATGGTCTAAAATTCTATTCCTGTTAGTACGATATCCGTCCCATGGATCCTACAAGTCGTGTAGAAGTTAGCACAAGTAACTGGTTAAATGAGTAGTCCATATCGGAGGTAACCTCTTACCAGAGCGGTGCCTAAAGCATGCCCATTAGGCCGTTGTCACCGTAAAAGGACATTTTGGGACACACCTCCACTTGGTAGAATAAGTTGAGAGAAAACAACTTGTTGCCTAAAGTGACGTAATTATCAACAATTTATCAATCCATTGACTCTTGTTTGGTAATTACCCAATGATACGCCAGACCGCCCCGCGGCTTTGGGACTCAGAAAGTGTTTTATACAACCCTATAATTTAATGGGGACGAGGTGTCGGTAATGACTTGCGTTACAAAAAAGATCAAAATTTAACTTACACTGTTCTTGGTTAGCTCCCATCATTGACCGGAGGGGGTCATCAACCAACGATGCAACAACTGGACAACGTGGTTCACATCAGTTTATCAAGACAAAGTTAGCACTGGCACAGCAAGGGCCACACTCACGTTCTGTTCAATGATCAAAGTTTTATATTTAACCTTGAGAAGCATGGTCAAGAGATGCGAAACTCACGGCGGTTATACCCAACCTATGTCAAATACAGCACAAGAGGCGTAGATTTTTTATCAATATTAGTCACGACGGGGATCACGGTTGGTTTTGAATTGGGGAACCACATACATCTGTGATATCACGATCGTATTGACCTAGACAAGAAAATCGTCAATTATGCCTGCAGTGCACTAGAGTCAGGTACTCACGGGTATCCAGCATTGAAAGATCCAATAATTTTCCGATTTGGAAGTTCCTCCAAATACGTAGTTGGTCCTTTGCGTCAACTTGACGAATCGGCATCCATTCATGGTAAGCCCGAACACCAGCGAGCTTTCGGTCCGTGAAACAAGCGCCGGAAGGAGAAAATGTACATCCAGCTGCACTATCGTTAGAAGTCGTTGTACCTGCTTTCCAGGCGTTATCTGCAATCTAATAGGAGTATAGAAGTGATTGATCTGTGTTAGACTGATGAGAACTTAATAGCACTAGTGGGTGGTATTACCTCGTGGTCATCCTACGGGACGTTGTGGAGAACCAGTGTAAGTTATTAATAAGGTGATCAAACTTGAAAGATGAAGACCCACCCTGGTACCGGAAAAGGACTCGTTTCAGTAAAATAGTTCATACTTGGTATCACGGGAGAACCCACCATACGGTGACCCAGGGAGCGTTCTGATGAGCGAACTGAAGGTCCAAATCTGATCTGTACTGATTCAATTGTCTCCGGTAATCCTGGATGGTGGCTAATACCCGACCAGCTAAGGTGCGGCCGATAGTACCTCTTCACATATCGAATTTTCAGGGATGATCAAATAGACACCGACACCATGGATAATAACGTACCCGCCAGAAACCGTCTCATACATCTACTTCAAATATCAACAGTAGCCTAGTATTGGTAAAGCTTGCCTTACATAGTCACCGAGATGAACAAACAAGTCCACTGTTAAGTTGTTGGCTGCATATCCGTATGCATTAAACCAGCCTAGGTATGTCGATCAGTACCCATAGACACGGAAATGAAAATAGAAAAATGACCTGCTTGGAACTGAGAACAAGAAAAGACAGCAATTGTAAGAGGTTGTCCACTGTTGACTTTTTCAGCCGGAGCTATCGAGATTGTACGAATACTTTTAGTCATGCCTCCTTTCCGGAACAGTCAAGGTTTGTTACTCACTGTTCCTACTAGCCAATGTCCTGGTAATTCCGATGGGACTAACGATATCGGGATTTGCGCAATCAGCGAATTGATAAAAATATTTTGTGTCTGGCTTTAACTTGGTCGCCTCCACTTTGACCGTAAAGTCGACATCGTAGCTAGTAAAAATATCGCCTTCGTCGACTGGTTCTCCAGATAAATCGTTTTTTAATCCTATCTTGAAACTAACACAAGCAGGTGTACTCTGATCTGGCAATTGCCCAGAACTACTGGGGAGTGGTACTGCCCTGGTCCAAAGAATAACAGAGGTATCAAATGGATCACCCTAAATGGCGGCAGTGAGTTTTCGATTCCGGAAGGAGCACTTTTTCCCATACACTTGCAACTATAGGAGATGTTAACGAGTCAAATCACAAATACCCCAACAACATGCTCGCCTGAATGAGTAAAATTAACCCCCGAGCTCCAAATCAGTGGTGCCTGCCACAATAGTTACTCGGGACTGTAGGTAAGAAAGTCGAAAAGAACCCACATTATTGAGATTGGAACCGTAAAACTCAGGATATCTCTCATTCTTGAAGGATGATGCATCTATCGTATCCCGACGGTTGTTGCTGTGGTCCACTGCCATTTTCATATCGTGATGGGTGAACTGTACATGTTCATATTACTATGTTGTATGACACTGCTGTAACCAGTGAAGACGAACCTGAGGTTCATTGAGAAAGGGAGAGCGGAATACTAGGTTCCTATTAAAATTGGAAGAAATTGCAGCTACACCGCCTAAGAGGTGGGATAGTAGATACAAGGTGTGCATAGTGATCATCTCTTGGTTCGAAACCAACCTCTTTCTGACCATTGTTTATATACACAGAATCAACCTTACACAGGAAGCGAAAAGAGACGTAAATCAGACCGCACGTTTGTCCTGAGTGTAACCAGACCATGGTGCGTGTGGATATATTTTATGGGTTGGGCCCGTGTCCATGGGAGAAGAGATTATTCAAGGAAAGATATCCGGAAACTCTGCTGACCTATCTCAGTAGTTTAGGTTTACTTGCAAGTGAAACACCAATTCCATCACGCACGTTTCTCTACAAGTCGTGAGTGAAGCTGGAAGCGCCAGTGTACTTCTTTGAAGAGGAGTGGCATGTGGTGTTGAGGATTTGGTTATACGGTTTTCTATAGTCGATCTGGTAGAAACATTCACAAGCCTTGTTTGATCTACACCACAGTAGCATGGAGCACGCTCGCCTTTTTTGGGTTACTTCTCCGCTTCGTTTTTTTTCTTCTCTCCCAAATTCGAGGCCGACACGACTGAATAGCCCCAGTCTATTCTGGCCAGATGCTTAGTCTGTGAATGCGGATTTCCATTACAAGTGTGTATAAAGTTAGTGAAGGAAATTTTAAAAATGGTTGTCTGAATTGGCCCTCGATCGGGGGTTGGAACAATCGAGCAGGGAAAGGTTGATTTTCTGTGGGCTGACTGTATCGGTCGTAATCTTTAGAAGTCTGGGGTAAGGAGTTGGTCCGGGTGTTTCGAATACAGTGTAAAGCCCAACAGCACAAGATGCTATGAGTTGGGAAAAACCACCCAAAGATGGATGGTACAGCCATCATACATCATGTATGGTGTACACCTCATGCATCATAGGTCAGCAGAATTTAGGACGCAGAGTTTGGAGGTCAAGCTTCTGGTAAATGCCTTGAGGCAACCAAACAATGGTCCTGATAGAGTTTAGAACACCAGAGAACAGCATCCAGTAATGATGATGGTCAAGGAGTTGTAGGAATCTAGGATGGATGAGTAAGACCAATTACATATGGGTTTTCTTGAAGCTTAGTCAAAGGACCCCCTCCTTGCTTGTGTACATAAATAAATCCTGGCGTCGATCTCTCGGCATCCTGTGAAATGTCAGAAACCGTCCTATTCGGCCTTGCGTTTCAGCCTTCCTATCTGCTATACTGGATCTGGTCATAACTCTGTCCATAAATTGGATTCGTTTGTGTCCATTGTACACCTCCCGTTCACGATATACCCCCTGCTCTATTTGGTAGTAGTTTTATCTTCGCATAGTGTCTTATGGGGTCAAGGATAGACGGAAATATGCTCCGTTTCGACGACGTTACTGGCACAATTCAACATACTGAAGATTTGGACGTGAAGGATGTACTTCTAATAAGGCCGTGAGTTACCACACCGCACCTTGTTCTGATCATAATCCTGAATATGATATACAAGGTCTGGTGCTTGCGTGGATTGTAAATCAGTCAAAGTACAGTTGAATATCATAGTACAATCTGTATGTGTTAAGTTGTAATTTCCAGGTGCGCTGCGAGTTTGTCCCCGGAGAGCGCAAGTGTCGCAGGTGTCAAACGAAAAATCTACCTTGCCAACCTCGAGAGCGCAAAAAACGCAAGCCAGCAGAGTATAGTAGTTTCACATTTACCTTGTTGAACATTCTCTCTAACATTCTAAAAAAAAGCACTCACGAACAGTTGCAAGAGAAAGCACTCGAAAAAGATATGCAGATCCAAGCCTTGCTGCAACAATATGACCGTCTGAAATCTGACCAGAATATCCGTCACTGGGTGGAGAAAGCAAGTTCTACTCCAGTTGATGGGGCGGTAGAAGAACATGGTTGGATTTTGTTTGTCTGTGATCAACAGTCAATCGTTGACAAAAAAAAAACAGGTCGTATAACACGTAGGATTCAGCCTTTAGAGTGGGATTATAAGGGTAAAACACCGGAGACAGCAACTCTGTCTTACTTTGCTGGAAAACGGAGTAATTCGCATCTTTCACTCCCACCAATCGTTCAACACTGTGAACTCTATCCCGAAGATATTTTGGCATTATTCACATTGTGAGTCTAGCCTCTTTTTGTGAATCCCTTGCTGAACATATTGCATTCACATTAGATATTTTAATCACATCGACGTTAGTATTAACTCGCACATATCATCTATTTCCTGCCTGACTATGTTCTAGCCATTTTTCTCTGTCCTCGATGTCGAACTTCATACCGCAGAAAACTTGATATTCACGTGTCCATTTCTTTTCACCGTTAGTACGTAACGTATCTTCGCGAAAGTTGGAGATGTCTTACCTATTTCAGTTTGTGCTGTTGCTTCTAGATACTACACCAATCGCCCAAACATTTACCCTTTGGCTATGGACTTTGCTAGGGATACAGCAGGACAAATGCTTGTCGACGGGAACCAGAGCGTCGACGTTTGCCAAGCGTACCTGATCATGGCAGTATATCCGGCGCCGAGGAAGCGTTGGGCAGAAGACAGAAGTTGGTTGTTAATGGGTGTTGCTATCAAGTGCGTTGCAATTAATTCTAGTACAAGGATATCGATCAACGTCTCTATCTTTGGAAGGATGTCTATGGAGCTGGGTCTCGATCAACCACCACCCTCTTCACTGGACGAGAGACAGAAACTGAATAGGATCAGAACTTGGCTCAACTGTTATTGTGTAGACGGATCTCATGCAATCCAGTTTGGCAAGATGCCTATGGTTAGGCTCGACGACTTTCTAGCCAGATCCTCGCAGGGCTGGTATAAATCTTCTCCAATGAATACGGCCTTCGATGTTCATCTTTGTGCCTATGTCCAAATCCTGATCATAATGTCTGACTGGCGGAGGCAACTTAACCTATTTGAGAGAGGTCAGCAGTATGAGGTACGTCGTTCTTCACCAAAATGTTTACTTTACCTCATACATAAAGTCAGGATTTCGACATCGTAGCAGTGAGCTTCGCAGTACAACAGAAATTATCCGATGAACTGAAGGCATGGGTAACCGCTTACAACGAGGAATACACTTACACGCGTGCGTTCAAATGGTTGGAGTCTACAAGCACCACTATTTAATTTTTTCTTTTTCAGCATTACTTATCTGTAATTTCCGGTCAAATACAACACAAATGTAAGTTGTTATATGAGGGGGATTGTGCAACAGATATTGATCATTCACCTAAGGATCACCGCGTACCTACGATTGGTTGTCTTAGCTGCAGCCTTTCAACATTCATTAAAACGTGGTTTAAAACGGGACTCGAAGTATTCAAGACAGCACTTGATGCCGCAAAAACAGTTATCTCCATCATGGTTGAGCGGTTGTATCCGACCGGTCACCTTCGGTTTGCGATGGAGGCAAGCTTCCTTTATGTAGCATATGCTGCTGCTTTCCTTGCCAATGTGAGAAACGCCTTGTGCCTTTATAGATATGCAACGATATGCTAAGTGGTCAAACCCAGTTACTCCGACCAAAATTTCTTCCTCTTCTAGACGAAAAACAGCAACGCGAGATTATATATCTAGTAACTCATCTTATTGATGTTCTACGGTCCCGGGATGTTGCCCTGGATGGAAGACATACGCCGGCATCTTATTCTAAATTTCTTGCTTCCCTCATGGAACGCCACAATGTCAGGGAGATGCGTTTCTCTTCTACGGAGCCCTCGGAATTTAATACGCAGTATCTTCCACAATATGGTCCCGACCGTCCCTTTACGCCGCCACATCTTTCATCTTGGCCCGATACATCTTTCATCACCAACACATCGCCAACGTTATTTCCAGATGTTGCTAATGGAATAATTTTCCAACAACGCGGGGAAGCAGAAATGGACTTGAGCCTCAATTTTTTTGTCAAAACTGTTTCAAGAGATTTTTCGTTGCCTTCCACTTCCGCTTCCACTTCAACCCCAGATACAGCCCAGGCTGTTTCAACGGGACAAGGTTGGCAGAGCATGAATGCGACTCAGTGGATGAGTCATAATAATACAAGTTGGTAATATTAATATTATACATATCTTTTACATCTCAATGCACTTTCCTATACATCCATTACTTGCTTGTAAAATGATGCTATATATCCGTCATTCAATTTTTCGTAGGTGTTCAGCACATATTTTCGTCGTCTTTCCTTACTACCATTTCACATCAATCTTTGTTTGTCTGAACTTGAGTAATTTTGAAAAGACACCTATTTTTGGATATATTTTCTCATGATCATTTCTACAGTGCTGATAGTCTACATAGACCGAGTGAGTTGCAATATAAACTATAGAAAAGCTCTTCCCAAAAAGGAAATACACATGATCTTCAGTGCGTCACTTGCATCATGTCACTTGTTGACTCTCCCTCACAATCACAATATTCGACATATTACATGCCGGTATATCTATAAGCCCATTCACCACTACCATATCATATAATGTTTCGGCCTACAAGAACATCACGTCCGGTTAAGTCAACACAAACGGCACGGGGCTCTGGTAGTGGGGCTCCTTCTGTTGATCTATCCATTGTTTCTACCTCCACAGCTGTGGTACCTGAACTACAGAATCTAACCGCGGATGAAATCGACTTCTTCAATGCTGTTATTAAACACGCGGGACCCCAAGCAACCACATTCCCACATGTATTTAAATCGTATAATTCTGTGTTAAAAGAGAAAGGAATGGATTCGGAGGAAACTCGTTTTTATTGGAAACTTCTGAAGCTAGGGACTGTGAAGGGAAAGACCTGGGCAGAAAAGTGGGATGTCGTTAAGAGACAACATAAAGTGGGTATTATATGATCCACCAAAGTCATCGCTTACTCCTTGTTATTATAGTCAACAGTCTCCGACAGCGAAGACGAGCTCATGTCTTCACGCGTCAGACCGCGTGCAAAGTCTATTACGCCATCTATAACTGTACCTATGCCTCGCCTACAGGATCTCGACGCGAATATCCCGGGTACCGACTCTGATACAGAAACACCGCAGTCTCACATTCCACAATATCACGAAACTCCGAATATATCCTCTCAGCGCAATACAATCTCAATTTCAAACTCGCGTCTTGTAACTCGTGCAAAAAACCCTACACTTTCTAGTATATCGACTTCCCAACACAAAGTAACATCTAATCGGCGCAAAATTCCCACTAGCGAAATCTCACTGACTGATGATGATGATGTTCACCGACCAATGGCTACCCCATCTCCCTTTGTTCGATTCGCAAATAGAGCATCGGGATTGTCAGAAAAGGTTCGTGTACCGCAGCAGTCAAAGATTGGGATTCAATCTACACCAAAGCACGCAAAAACTGGTGTTGATCGCACCCCCACTACTTCAAGAGCTCTTTCTCAGGCTAGAGAAACCAAACGTAGACAGGAGGAGGATGCGTGGAACGAGGTCAGAATACGACAACTTGAAGAAGAAGCTGATAGATATCGAAATGATCGTTTGTTGAAGAAGTGTTTGGAGGTGTGGCAGCAAGGTTTCGAATGGATTATGGTTTGTTTGTCTTTCATACTCGAACTGGAGAGAAATATGACAATCATACAGGTTGCAACAGATAGGGTTGATCAGGCGAGAAACACGGTACTTCTTGGCTGGGCCCTACATCGCTGGAACAAACACTATGTTTCACAACAAACGCGGCTCGAAGAGGTTGCTTCTCTAGCAGCCAACAGAAGACTTCAAAAGGCCTACCTTGCTTGGAAAAACAAGTTCATGGAGCAACAGCGGCTCAAGTGGCAAAATGACATGCGGGACAAGATAAAACAAATTAAAGACCGACAAAATACCCATCTTCTCAGGAGCTGTCTGGATAAGTGGATACAGGAGTACAAATCACGGCTAGCAATACAACATCATAATTATCTTGTCCGTAAACATGGGTACCGACAATGGAGAGTTAAGCTTACAAGTATAGATGGGATGGAAGCCAAAGCCGATGATTTCTTGAGCTCCAGAGATCCACAGCTCCTTCTGAAATACTGGAACCAATGGAATGACGTCGCAAAAATTGCCAATGCGGAAAGGACTGTGGTCGAACGACGCCAAGCTAGAATCTTGTGGGAAGCTCTGGAAACCTGGCAAAAGCGAATGTATGTCTTGTTGTAAATTGTTCATTTTGTGCTTCCCCTGATCGTTAAAAGATTTGACAAGTGGAGGACTGCGTCTATCTATGATCGCAATTTGAAAGGACGAAGTCTGAAGAAGTGGAAACAGGCGCTACAAAGAATTCATGTTAGAAATTGTTTTAATCTGTTTTTCAATCGTCTAACTGTAAATATAGATTCTAAACGATCGCGCGGACAAACACATGGCGCGACAAGACAAAATACTCACTTGTGCAGTCTTTCGTGTCTGGGTGGCACACATCCAGGGCAGGGAGGCACAGCGTCTCCGAGATCAGAAAATCCTTGCACAAGCCTTGTCAACTTGGAAAAATCGGATGTTATTAGTCAAGAAGAAAGAGGGTGAGTTATGTGCAAGATATTGTTGGTATAACCAGGCTAATGTAGGTTTTAGAACTTGCACTTGTTTTCTACCAAGATATTACGACTGGACATGCTCTTGCGCGAATATATACGCAATGGCGACAAATGTTTGAATCCCATCGACATGATAACGATGTGGCTGACCAACATCATCAAATCCAAATATTCAAACAATGGAGGTCACGATACCGAGAAATTGTAGAGGACAGGAAAAAACAGCGACTGATTAAGAAGTTGCAGGACCGGCAAGCGGCTCGAATTTTGTCTCGTAAGTTATTTTATTATATATAGTATCGCGCAACCTCACAAGGGGCTTTTAGGTTGGCTTGTTCGCACACGGCAAAAACGGCATTGTACTCAAGCGGAAGCGTTTGTTCAAGAACGGCTACAGAAGGTAATTACACGGATCTAAGGGAGTCGAAATTACCTTCCCTAACAAGTTCATAGCGTCTTGGAAAAAGTGCTCTTTCTCATTGGACTCAACGTGTCATTAACATGCGTGAGAGGGAATTATTCGCTATCGAACTTCATAGGGAGAAGCTCGCAAGGTTAGAAGTTTGATCAAACTTCACTTCTATGGATATGTGCTAACAATGCTCAGATTTGCTTGGGAACGACTGAAACGTGCTTACACACGACACCAAGAGAATCTCAAACTATTAGAAGATCACCTTGTTTTAAAGCGAGAAGGTGGGTTTATGAGACTATTGTTGTATATATGGTAATCTAATGAACGTCCAAGATACATTAAAGCGATACTGGCAACGCTGGAGAGCAACAAAACATTATGTTCAGCATCGACGATTTGTGCTTGAAACAAATGAAGCTCAGATCTTGATGCAACCATGCAAAAAGCATGGGATAAATGGAGAGATCACTACCTTGAGTTGCAGCTTCGGCCTCTAGTAAGCCTCTACCTCAGACCAAGTATTTTTGCTCACAATGTAACAGGAGTATGAGATGCTATTGCGAACACAACAAAATCTTCTATACCGAGCCTTTAGCGTATGGCATGGCAAAGCAAAGGTCAGTATCGCTTTTTATGGTATATTATTGCACCGAATTTAACCAAATGCTCAGAACAAACCTGCAATCATGGCACTTAAAATATATGCCACGAGATGCAAGAAAAGGTTCTACGAACAATGGAAAGCCGTTATCCCGATTGCGCAACAGAACCGTAAAGCACAAGACATATATTCCCAAGTAGTTCTTCGTGAGTGCCTCCACCTTAAGTTTGAATCTAATTATGGAAAACTAAGGTATCCATGATATGTAGGTAAAGTCTTTAATCATTGGTTGCAAGCATATCGAACAAAACTGGCACTCAAAGCCATCGCGTAAGTAGCTGAAACGCTTCTTAAACTAGGTCGACGTGCTGACTAGTACCGTAATTAGACGAGCACGGTACCTTCGATTGCCAGCAGCAGGTGGTCGAGCGGGAGGGACGCCCTCCCCAGTAGCCCCATCGTCGTCACTTTCACCTCCGCATGAATCCACGCCCATATCCCTGGTGGGGAACCTAAAGAGAAGAGAAGAATCACCATTTTCCCGTCGTGCTTTACCTCCTGCACCATTAAATACGCCTCGGATGCGTCCAACGGAAAACGACGAAGAACTTGAAATATCTTCATCAACAGGAGAACGTACACGGTTAAATCGCCTTTCACGTTCACCGTTTGGTTTAGACCATGGTACAGGGATTGTAAGCTTGTTGAGGACAAACATCGATCAGAAAGGGACATCTGATCTGAGTCCACCCCGTTCTAAGTATCATTTTGCGAATTTGAAGGCTCGCAATCCCAGTCCTGATCGATCAGTCACCAAAGACAGTGGAGGTGGATTCTTCTCAAGTGCGATTGCGGAGAGTACTCCCCCGGGACGTTTCTCACGTCCAAGAGCTTTTGATCAAGTTGGAAATCGAAGGTCTCTCTGGAGTGACTTGAAGCTTGATCGGTCAAGACCTAGTTCAACAACTTCTCGTACAACATATTCCCCCCCTTCTCCTTAGAGCTCAAGTGTCTTTGTTCTTTCTTGGTACATATCTGATATCTGGGACTTGTTGTACTTTAGGACTATGATCATCGTTATATAGACCAAATTGGGTTGGTAGCATTCCAGCCAGAACTCCTTTTTATGTCGACCAGCCTGCCAGAGAAGTCAGGAAGATGATGGTAGTTGCAGGGTAGTTTTATCCTGATTCTTCCGTTCTGACCGTATCGATGTTGACAAAACAAGGGGTGTCCCCACTGGGGATCAAGAGTTGCTGTAGTATTGCCAGCCAATCCAATTTGCGATAACAAAATAGAAGGTGGTTGGTATGATTAAAATTGCGAAGTATTTGTAGTGTGTGTCTTCCACCACAACACGAAGCACCTACGAAGAAATGAATTATGAGAATGGCCCTCGGGCCTGACCGATATATCGGAATGCGAACCGGGATGTGTGTCAGGGGTAAGAATGCACTAAAGAAAGTAGCATAACTTGCAACTATGAAGAAGACGAGGGAAAGAAAGATGAGGAGGAGACCATTGTCGACTTTGAGCATTCGAAGGACAAAACGGGTATTTGGATTTTCCCTGGGAGTGTGTGTGTGACCTATCGAAGCACGATGCATCAATGAACTGTGGAGACGGGGGTGCTGGAGCATTGTAACTGACCACTCAGCCACTCGAAGCCACCAGTGATTTAGGAAAGAGATGGATTCAGAACACAACACGCCATATCAGACTAGGTTCGTGACCAACCGCTTAACGCCGACCTTGCCATGTTTTTGTTTTAACACCCTTCTGTAGCGCCCAGGAAGAAGTGGTGCAGGCACAGGCGGAAGAACCGAGACCACCGTTGCTGGCACCTGAAATACCCAGTGCAGAACTCAGCGTTGATTTTACGGAAATCGCGAAGACAGTTGAGTAAGTAGAGTATGCTTGTTTTGGAATATGGTCGTCGTAGTTATGCTCTGGTGCAGCGATGAGAAGATACAGAAGCGGGTGTCGAACCTCCTGAAGCTTAACGAGGAGAACGAAAAGCTGAAGCAGGAGCTGAGGGAGCTGGGGGAACGGTTAGAGGCCGCAGAACGTCGGCATGCGATGAGGAATAGCAAGTAGCGTAGATCACATGAGGAGTTGGCCGTGTCTTCCAGTTTCGTCTGCTGTGTTATGTTGCAATGCCTGAGCGTTATCGTCCATCTTTTGCTCCACATCGATACATTATAAATATACCACTTCCTTCCATCCCCTCTTTCAACCTATCCACATTGTCCCCCATGCAGAGTCGCAGGCAATCCACTACTGCTCGTCGTTTCTCCGACCGTCGCAGCTCGGGCAAGTCCTCTCGTCGTCCCTCAATCGACCCCACGAGGCTTGTCCCAATGGACAAGTTCGTTCTTCATTTGTCTTTACTACCACTTGTAATTGACTTGAGCCCCTAAGGGTAACTCACATCGGGGGTGCCGATAACTTCAATGTTGTCTTCATAGGCGCAGGCAATATCATGTTCGGTGCGACCATCCACATTACTCTCCTAGCCTCCTTCTCATCGATAACCCCAGGTTCCGACGAAGGACCCTGGAATCATTCCTTCCGTTTCGAGCAGTAGGTTGCATCATTCAATTAGGAGTTCTAATTAAGTGGCTATTTTTATCCAGCAAACTTGGTCGTCGCCTCAAAGTCGTCGCCCTCATAGATCCTGCCATCGAGCGTGCCACTGCTGTTCTCCAGAAGAAATGCGACTCTTTCGTCGTGTCTGCATACCAGGACACCCGTGTCTACAAGACTCTTGAGGATTTTGTCAAGAATATGAGCCCAAGAGAACGTCCCCGCGCTATCATTGTCGGAAGTCCCCCCATGTTTCGAGGTTCACTCCAGCCTGGACGAGATATCGAAACCCAGATTCTCAAACATTTCCCTGGAGTTGCCATTTTTCTTGAGAAGCCCATTGCCACAGGACCGTATGAACAAATCCCTGATGGTTACAAGATTGCGAAGATGATCACAGATACTAAAACTATATGTTCCGTCGGGTATGTACGACAGTTGTCAATGAAGATTCCTGAGTGTTAATGATAATCAGTTACATGCTGCGCTATCTCAAAGCAGTACAATTCATGAAACAAATCATTGAGGACAATAATCTCACCGTTATGACTACAATCGCTAGATATGCTTGTGCATATGAAGCCATCGCCAAACCAGACTGGTGGGATAAATCAAAGAGGTAAAATTAAAATTAAAATTAAAATGGATGATAACAACTTACTAACAATAAACACAGTTGCGGACCCGTTATCGAGCAAGGAACGCATTTCTGTGACTTGTCCCGTTACTTTGGTGGTGAGGTAGATATCTCAAGTGTGCAAGCACACTCACTTGAATGGGATGAAAATGCGGGTCAGCTGTCCGCGTTACAGATCGATGAGAGCAAAATTTCTCCAGAAAACAGGATTCCCCGTGTGACCTCGGCATCCTGGTGTGCATGATTATGATTTCTGACAAAAAAGTTGCTTATACCATATTAAAGGAAATATGATAGCGGGGCTGTAGGCACATTCACTCACATTGTTGCGCTTCAAGGCACCAATTACAGCTGCGAGTTCGAAGTTTATGCAGATGGATACTTGCTCAAGTATGTGATGCGTACTTTGATTCGTATTAATTTTAACATCGGAATTTAGGTTGGTGAACCCATACGTTCAACCAGTTTTGTATATCCGCCGACCGGGAGATGACTTCGAACAGATGTCAACTTTCCCTGATGATGATCCCTTCTTCTCTGAAGTGTCCAACCTTATTGATATTATTGAGGACATCGAAGAGGATCCAGATGCAGCCCAAATTCTTAGCAGTTATGAAGGTATGAAGATAATAAGATACCCAAGTTTCTTGACTAATCCTTATGAAAATAGATGCTGTCAAGACTTATGAATTGACCTGGGCTATTCGACTTGCAAGTGAAAAATCGCGCGCCTCGAGACTGCAAGCTAGCAATGTTGCTGGAAAGGAGCAAAAAGGTCTTCAAACCGACTAAGATTGTGTAATAAAACAAACGAAGATCCGTTGTGTACAATAGATTTCACAAATCCGAATAGCAATAGAAGAATTAGGTATCTGGTTTCATTTTCTTACGTGCAGGGCTCTTTGCCTCTCCATCAGTGGATGTTTGAGTACTGGTTGTTGGAATGGGTTTCGATCTCCCCTTTCTAGACTCTAACTCCAATTTCCGCTTCTTTCGTTTTTCAGCTCGAGTTCGTAATTTTTCCCATTCTTCTTGTAAGTGAGTTTTGAGTATTGGCATGTTTTTCATCTCCATATAGCACTGAAAACAAGAAAGAGGCTCCTTCAAGATAGGTTCATATTTGGTTGGGGGGAGTTTAGCCATCTGGGAAATATCAGTACACATGTATTGGAAATAAGTTAGTAATTTTATACTGCTTACACTCTTGTAGTAAGATTCTTCTGCATCAAACCAAGACACTACTTCATCGACATGCAAGAAAAATCCAAGTTTAGGATGAAACGAATTATAATGTTTCTTGCTCTTTATTCTATCCGAACATAAATCGGCAGATATAACGTGAAGATGTATATGCCTAATAATACCAAAAAAAAAAAATGAGGGGAGAGGGGTGAGTTGTTTTGCATACGATCTTGAGGGGAAACGTAAAAAACGTACACCATAGAAGGCGCTCCATGAAACCCAATCCAAATATCCCATACAAAACCATATTTCTTCTCCATTTCTTCTTGAATTTCTTTCTTAGCACGTTCTGCTTCATGTTTCATTGTCAAAATGATATCTTTGACTTGTTCTTTTTTGACGTTTTTAGAATTTAAAAGTGCTCGAAGACTTGACAAGTCATGTGCAGAAGGATTTGGCAGCGCATCTTCGGTTTCATTGCCATCACTCTTGCGTTCGGAACTTGAGCTTGAATTTGAAAGAATTCGTGGTAAGACAAGGAAATGGAAGATAGATTTCGGATAGATGTCAAATATGGTTAATGTCTTTTCAGAATGGGAGAACAAGATAGAGACAGGAAGTGTTGTAGGATCTTTGAGGGCATAAGTACGCAGGATGGTCAGATTCGGATTCGCCATGTACTTGACACAAGGTAAAGAGCGCTCCCCCACGCCTTTGGTGAACAAGATGGTGGTGATGTTTGGTAATCCTGGCTAATTAACGTCACACCCCAAAAGATGTTTATAAGATGAATGTGCGAGCATTAAGATCTATCTTGGGTGATTTGAATGTTCTTTACCACGTACATGCAGCTTTGACTGAGTATCTAAAACATACTGCTACAAAAGTAACATCCAGCTGATCCACTAACTTACATACATACAAAAGAAACTAGCAGAACTTTGTACTATACCTAAACATCGAGACACTCCAAAGCAAATAGGAGAGCAGAAAACATCTGTACACTTATTAAATTCCCAAATCAGAAGAATAACGATCACGATCCACTGAGTAACAACGACCGCAACTCGTCGGAGAGTTTAAGTTTTGAGAGGTTGGTAGGTTTGGATGTACCTATCGAAGAGGTTTTTGATTTTCTCCGATGTAGCCCGTTGGCCGAGCTTGCAGTCGCAGAAGCCTCCTCAGCTTTCCGGCGGTCAATGTCAGCGACGAGTTGAGCAAATGACAAAAAAAGGACTTCAGCTTGAGCTAGAGTAGTATCCAGCTCAATTGTCATACTTAGTTCGTTACAATACTAATTCATGGTCAGCACCTCGTACCAAGAAACCCATTGACCATGTCTCACCTTGAGAATTTCATCAAACTACAAAGTGGGGGTGATTAGCCAAGACATATGTTAGCAGAGCAAAGCGTTACCTCAACGAGATACCGCAAAATTACATCCCGGTGCGACTCTAAAACGGCAAGGGCAACAAATAGTACAAACTGGGTACTATAGTAGTCCGTCCAAAGTACTTCCCAAAGCCCTAGTACATCGTCGAAAGGAAATTCGCGTTTGAAGGCAATAAGTACCCAGCTTCAATCAATCATTAATATCTTAGCTGGGATGAAATTTCTTGAAAGAACATACCGGAAACAGAAGAACAGGTTTAGGCCATCCGTTTTTTCTACCAATAAATGGTTAGTCAAATGTCTTGGAGCAGGAGCCTTATATAACCATCTTATATTCACCTAAATGTCTGAAGAGTTCTGGGTCCATGACTTCAATTAGCTGTTGCAACGCCGATAGCTGCTTTTTCATTCCACTCTGATCACGCAAGAAATTTTGTTTCTGAAAAACGTTCAGACACAGCATCGATTTCATAAATGACTACTCACCATTCTTTCCATAAAACGCACAAAACACCAGAACGTCATTTCTTCCTCAGCCTCCATAATGACATATATTGGTGCACAAAGGTCCGACATGCCTTGTACATAACCTAAAATGACTTCAACTCTGTCCCTGTCAAGCTCGGCGGATTGAACATACCCAACTCCTTTTCACAAAAGTTATACGTCAACAAGATGGCCGCCAAACCTTCCACATGTTCATTAGTAGGTGATTGGGCGCCGAAATCGCTCAGATGAGGTGAGATAGTAGAATAGCGTTGATGAATCTTCTTTTCTTCGGTGGGATCCTCCGCATCTGGTTTCATATCTGCAGCTGCGAACAGTGGTTGTGTACGATCAGTTCTCCGACAGTCAACATCGATTCGATGTCTTTCCTAAGTTACGTTTGAATAGATGTTATAACTGATGAGAGAAGCCGTTTACCTCAATAACGTCTTGCCTATCGAAAACCTCTGGTACACCCCACCACTGAGCTTTGATCTCCCGATACTCTTTCCTATGCCCACGTGCAAATCAGAAAAGGTTTAGTATACTGAACCCAAATCGACATACTGCTTCTCTCGCCAATGTTTCTCTCTTTGAGGAGCAGTAGTATCCCACGAGAAAACACCCAACAAGAAAGGCCAAATCTTCTTCCTCAATCCATTCTTCTTATTGATACCTCTCCGAAACACTTCCCTCTTAAACTCTTCATACCTAATCTTCGGTCGACCATCAGTATCAAACCAACTGATCCATTGGTCTTCAGTAATAGGTCTGTCAGGAATTCTCGAAGTTTTGGGTGTTGGCAAATTTGCGGTGGTATGCAACAGTTCGAAAATACCCAAAGGTGACGCTTCCTGATCATTCTCCGCATATACAGAAGGTAACGCTTGTGCCTCCAACCTTCTTGCTCTTTCCCCTTCCTCAGCAACGATACGAGCCCATCGTGCAAGATACACACGAGCACTCTCAAATTCTCCTACACCACCCTTTTCCACCCAGCTTCCCCATTCCCATTCTCCGGGTGCACTGACGAGAGTTTTGACAGGATCTGGTAAATGTGGCACAATTGGTTTGGCGAGAGGATGATTTAGAATGTTCTGTGCTGCATGTCGTGTTGCTCTAGTTATGTTTGAGAAAGATTGAAGTAATGCCATCCGACCTTGTGATGATGATTGTCCAGGTACATTAATAGCCATTGTTCGATGTAACACGGATGAACGTTGAGAATTCAAATTAGCGCCTGGTTGAGATGTTACGGGACGAGGCCGACGATGAGCAGGTACCGGAGAATACGAATTTGCAAATGAGGATTGAGCAAGAATGTCATCGACGGCGTCATCATCGAATATTTGTGTAGTGTGGGTTTCGATATCTGCACGAGAAGGATCAACGAGGAATAAAGTAGGTTGAAGAGTAGAACGAAGAATGTGCGCATATTGTCGAAGTCGAGATAGTAAGTCTTCACCGCCCCATGAGTTTATAGGTTTAGGTTGATGTGAGTGTTGCCCGGCTGAAGGAGGAGGAGGATATGTAGTTGTAGTTGTTTCATCGCTGCGGGTACTATTACTTCTTGAAATTGTGGGTGAGTGAAGTGTGAACGATTTAGATTCATCGTCATGGAAGTGTAGGGTTGGAAGCGTATCTCCGTTTATGAGATTGATCCCCACTGAACCATCTGAAGACAAATTCAGCATGACGCATATAGCCACGAATTGAAGCTGAGGATACATACACCAAGACGAGAGTGACGGTGGTTGGACTATCAGTGAGTATATTGACGTCAGAGGGACTGAGAAGGCATAAGATTCTGGTCGTTGTGTTGGTAAGTCGATGAGGACGACATCTATAACATTGATTGAGCCCGTGAGGAATATATTAATAAGAAGGGAATAAACCATCATCTTCTTGATCCATTGTAACGCGCTCCTCGATCTTGATGAATTTATCCCATTCTGCGCTTCCTTTCTCATTTAACAACGTTTCAGGAATCCAAGCGAGCAGATATGTTGAGTTGGAAGATTCCTGACATCCCGAATTGGTTGTAGAACCAGCAGAATGTACCGAACTACGCACCCTCTGTACGAGAGCCACGAACCCGGGAATGTTGTCTCTGGCATAAGCGGTGGGATTGACATAGACCTTGGACTTGCTGTATACCAAACGATATCTATCCTCATCTCCCCCCAGAGCTAGGCCAGGAAGATTAGGAGGATTGGGACGGCTTATCTCGACCATGGAGTCTGACTGCGAATGGGTGCCGCACAATCAGTCGTCAAGATGGTTGTCTCAGATCAACAAAGGCTACTGGCTCACGGAGACAGTGGAGAGATTACAGTCGGGGGACGAAGATAGACCGGTGGGAGAGGACATTCACAATCACTTAAAAGTTAACTCCAATGTACTTGGCTGTGCCAATCACTGCGCAGACTGCGCTCACTTCACCGATGTCATGTCACGTGACACTCAGGATCTCACAACCAGAAATCAGAAGGAAAAAAATAAGACCAGCGTCATGGTAATACAAAGTACTAAGTAGCTTCCATCTCCGAGCGTATGAATTATTTTGAGTACGACCAGACATTGCGGAGGACTAATGTAAAAACCGTTATTATCTCCAATGCGCAAAGAAATAGAAAGTACTCACGACCAGCCTTGGTAGCAAGCCTGTTTAGCGAATCGTCGCTCTCGCCCTGGGATCTAACCTGACCGCAGATAGCAAAAGTTGTAGAGGTGCCAATAGCACGGCCGTCGGAATCGACATCAGCAATGGCGATCTGAACGGAGGCGTGGTCCTTGGAGGTGATCAATCGGTCTGAGATTGGCATATTCGTTAGCTTTCAGCCAAACCAGAACTTTGAAGTTACGCACTAGTGGCAGCGCACTTGCGGGGGACGTAGAGATCGACGAGGATGCCCTATCGATTGGTTCAGTCATACAGCACCATTCGGCCAGCATTTCGACATACTTGGTCGTTTTCCATTTTGACGTTGAGAGGGTTGGCTTTGGTGCCGGCGTGCTACAGGAGAACGAGGAGATCTGGTGCGTGGGAATAATCATCATTAACTGTACAGTTGTAGATCTCTGTTCATTGATAGGTAATATACAGAGTGGGGTAATTAGTATATAAAACTTGTATACATAGCAAGCACACGTTACGCAAACTTATAATAACAACACAATCTCGAAGTATATAACCGTTAATGAAGAGTAAAAAAAATAAATGCATCAAGAGGGAATCGAACCCCCGGCGGGTCGAGACACCGCTAGAATGGCAACGACCCAGGTTACCACTACCCCATTGATGCTATGTCAACTGAATATTTCTTTCCATCCCAGCGTTGGGCGCGAACATATGCTGAGCTGATAGACAGCACATTATATAGGTTTTTCTCCTTGCAGCCAAAGGAATATATACGTCAAGTATTATTTTGCGATTAGTTGTTTTATTAAACAAAACACGGATCAAAACCCTTCGGAAACACCTGGCGGACATTGACGTTGATACGAGTTGTAAGCATGTACTCTTCATATGGCTCCCAACCTTCTCGTTTATCAGCACCAAGACATTCTTTCCGCAGGTGTGGAGGCAAAGTACATTCCAGAATCCGTGGTACGCCTTCGAAAGTTTTTGAGATCAGCACTTATTCGTATTTGAACACCCCACGAATTCACTAACCGTGATAAGCCCTCCGACAAGCAGGTCCGGACATAACCACAACGTCTCCTGAGCGTAGTAATATGGGTACCGGTGCGCTGTCCCTTGTATGCCCTCCTATAAGGAAGACGGAGGCATTTCCAAGGCTTTTCTGATCAGTTAAAACGAAGGAAAATGATCGGAATTGACCTACGAGATAGAAACAAGCGGAGAGGTAGCGCAAACTTCTGAGCGATCTACATGGGCCATTAAGGTATCTTTCTCCTGGTAGAAATTGACGATTCCAGCATCAGGATCTATACCAGTCACCGTCAGCTTGATTGTTTATTGAATGTAGTTGGACTTGCCATATGTAGATTCCCAGTCTTTCCATTCAGCTTTGCCTTCTGGCCACTGAGACTCTGTCCCTGAGAAGATATTATCCCAATTTATAGCAGCAACAGCACTTTGACATAACTTGCGTAATTCGGAGTCTATATGTCCCTTTCCTTTAGCAAAATCATATTGTTTTGTCCCCCAGTGATAAAACCAGCCAATGTTAGCCCATCGCATTTTATAGAGTAAAGGCGAAGGTAGGATTGGCTGTAGAGTAGTCGAGGGGGGTTGAGGCGGTTTCGGTGTTGCACTGATAGCGGAGAGGGTGTCCGGGGAAGCGGGACTGTTGTTAATAAGCTGTCGAGGTCCAGTAGGTTCAGCAACGGCGGCCACTGACTCTCCAAGGACTTTAGGTTGAACAAATTCAGCAGTGCTAGGATCGGCACGAGCTCGAAGGTGAGCCTGCCAAACACCCTCTGGGGGAACATTATAATGGATGTCGAGGTTTGTATCGTTCGGATGACGGGCGTGGCTAGAAAGAGCCCATTTGACGAGTTCTCGCTGCTTCTCTGGAGGAACAAAGGAGGGAAGGATGACAAGACCTGGGGGTCGAATTTGAATCTGATTGCACATGTGCTAGTTGTAGGTACACAAGCGCACCAGGTATTCGTGGTATAGTGACAACATTATCTGAAAGGTATTCGTAGTCTACAGCGTCCAGACGACCTGCCCAGATGCCGAGTGAAATTTCGTTTGCCCTGGCAGGATCATTCAAGGCGAGATCAAGAACATTGGAGAGATCTGGTGGTGGGAAGCGGGCCTTGTACAATTTTTCTGCAGTTCTGAAGGGTGTCCAGTCATTGTCGATGTGGTTTGGCCTGTTTTTTGTTACCTTTGCATGGTGACGACGAGCCTTCTTGTAGGCAGGAGAGTTGGGGTTGAGGATAGGAGCGTACATACCTGGACCAACAGATGCAAACAGCAGGGATGAAAAGAGAGAGCGATGCAGTCAACGGCCAACCATGTCTGTATGGCTGCCTGCCTCCCGTGCAGCACTCCATGCCCGCCCAACTAACATTCTCCTCCGCTCCTTACGCCCAACACACCACCAACACCTCCACCGCATCCTCCCACCCGTCCTTCCCCGTCGCTTCCAGAGCACCCAGCCACAACAACCCGTAGACACAAACAACTCCCCCGCAAAACCACCTGTTCCAGCTCTCCCCCTCTCAACACGGGTATGGAAAAAGGTCAAGCATGAGGCCCAGCACTACTGGCATGGCACAAAACTCCTCGTTTCCGAAGTCCGCATTTCCTCACGTCTACAGTGGAAGATCCTCCAGGGAGAGACTCTCACTCGCCGTGAGCGCAGGCAGCTCAAACGTACTACTCAGGACCTATTGCGTCTCGTCCCCTTTGCCGTATTCATTGTCGTACCCTTCATGGAACTTCTCTTACCCGTCGCACTCAAACTCTTCCCCAACATGCTTCCCTCTACATTCGAGGACAAGTTTGCTGCAGAGGAGAAGAAGAGGAAACTACTACGTGTCAGACTTGACATGGCAAAGTTCTTGCAAGAGACTCTTCGAGAGTCAGGCCTGCACGCTAATTCGCATATAGTCGGAAGTGACGCGTTCAAAGAGTTTTTCCGAAAAGTACGCTCTTTGTTATATCACATCATCAGCCCAACTCACCCCTCCTAATTTAAGATTCGATCAACTGGTGAATCTCCCTCTGCACAAGACGTCATCAATGTAGCCAAGCTATTCGATGATGACCTGACTCTGGACAATCTTTCTCGTCCCCAGCTCGTTTCCATGTCTCGGTATATGGGTCTTAATGCATTCGGTACAGACAACTTCCTTCGCGGTGCTATTCGTTCGCGCTTGGTGAATATTCGCCGCGACGATCAACTCATAGACTCTGAATCTGTTGACGAGTTGTCTGTCTCTGAGCTTCAATCTGCCTGCCAAAGTCGTGGTATCCGGACCAGTGGTGTCTCCCCTGCTCGTTTGAGAGAGGAGTTGATGACTTGGATTCAGCTTCATTTGCATAATCGTGTTTCTGGTGTTCTTTTGGTTCTTGGGAGGGCTTTCCAGTTTGATATGAAGCATGGTGATGATGAAGATGGAAAAACTGCGATCATTAAAAGCTTGGAAATGGTGCTCTGCGGCTTGCCCGATAATCTCTTGAATGAAGCCGAATTGGAAGTCGATTTAGACAAAGCCAGTTATAAACAAAAACTCGAGGTTTTGCAACAGCAACAGGAACTTATTGAGGATGAACAGGAGCAGGAACAAAAGGAAGAGGACGCTCGCCGTGCTGCCCGTGAAACTGCGGAACTGGAAGCGCGTACCGCTCAATCCTTACTACCAGATTCTGAGGTGAGCATTTACATGCAAACCAATAAGTGATTGATCCGCTAATACTACATTAAAAGCTCATGCCTGAAGTTTCCGAAGCCGATGATGCACGTATGACAACTGAACAGCTTAAAGAATTGGCAGAAGCTCTCTCTATCTTGTCTTCAAAATCAAGTGTTCTTAAAGAGCGAGATGAATTGGCTGCATTGATGGAAGAAAATCTTCAAGCTGAAGAAGATCCCAAATCACCCTCTGGTGCACTCACTAAACGTATTCGTACCATGTTGACCAAGATCGACACTCAATTACAGGAATACGATGCGCGTGTCGGAAGTTCATTACAGATGATCTCGGCAGATGCTCAGGGTCGTATTTCAGTACAGGATTTGGAAAAGGCATTGGCCGTTATTAAGCATAGGCCTGACGAGGAAGTTTCACAAGCTATTACACAAAAATTAGATGTTGATAAAGATGGGTTTGTTGAATTGGAGCATGTTCTCGGCTTGGTTAGAGAGGAAGGACTCGGCATTCTAGTGGATGATGAGGCCCAGTCAATCATTGGACAAGGCCGCGAGCTTAAGAATTCGGGACCTCGTAAGGAGGATATCGTACAGGATCAATAGACTTCTCTTCTATATTATATACACACCCCTCTTTAAACCATTTATTAGTCTAGTACAACTTTGTAGTAGTTGCAGTTTTTATTTGTGTTCGGATGCGTAGAGCATATATTTCCGTGCATTAGATTCCTTTTTTTTTTGGTTGTGAACAGCGAAAGCATAAGAAGAGTTCGAGCACTATGGCGGGTATGTAGAGAAAGTTGGATTCCACGAGCATTAAGAGAAAGAGAATCGAAGTATGGTAAATTCGACCCTACGTGATGGCCCTTTTTGTGCTTGTAAAAAAAAGTAGTATGTTACGATAAACAAATAAGCAAAAAAAGAAGTAAATTAAGATGCTGTGGTTTGTACTCGCTGTTGCAAGAGGGGTTTGACTTTATCATCGGATGACATTATGCGGTCTTTGAGCCCGGCTGAATTGGCGGGTGATTTTTCTTGTTGCGAAGGTGTGGAAGAGGAAGACGAGGGTATGTCCTCAGGTGCCTCTACCATGACAAATTCTTCGTCGTCACTGTCTGGAGTTTCTGCCCAGAAACGACCTGCTTGGAGGACCAAAACACCTGTTAGAGCAACCGAGCAAATGAGATTGTTGGAGGCAAGTTCAAGAGTGCTTTGACGGAGGGAAATGGGGAATGAGTCGTTAAAGGCATGTGTTGGCAAGGATTTGAATCGTGCGAAGAGATCTGGGTGAGGTGTTAGGCATGTACTGGGAAGGAGACGAGAGGTACGGACTTGGCAGGACTGTGAATATATACATCACGGCTGTTGTTCCAAAGAGGACTGTAGACAGAGCATTAGCGACGGAATGAGCCTGGAAACACGAAACACACAGATGCTGCCGCCGTCGAACATCAAGTTGCCAGCCTCGCCATCTCCAAAGCTCCAGAGGATGGTCGCCCCACCGAGCAAAGCTATGGCAGAGAGGAGGTATAGGACATGGTGTGGGCCTTTCGTGAGAATGGCATAGTATGAAGCTGCTGTCCAGAGATGGTCGTCTGTGACTGGAGACTTCCAGAGGGTGAGTGAGTCCGCGATCCAGTGAGTAAAGAGGGCTCCTGTGTGGGTGTGAGACGGTGAGCAGGCTGTGGTGGAGAATGGGCATACCGATGAGGAAGCTGGTGCAGCAGACGACGATACCTGCTCGTGCGCCCATGGGGATTGTGGGATGGGATATAGAGGAGGGCAAGCTGTTGAGCCAAACAGCCTCTTCCGCTTTAGGAAAATCCCATTTTTGTCGCTTCTACTAACACATGCACAACCCATCCACCCAATCCCTCACCCGCCTTGCCCGTACCCTTGTCCGACGTACAAATACATTCTCCCGCTCCTTGACCACACCAGTCCCATGGTTTGTGGACCAGCAATATGAACAACCCCAGAGACCATTTGTCCCGCGTCAACAACCACCCCATCTGAAGTCCACGCCCCAACAGCCGCAACCGTACCTGAGGACGCGCCAGAGCCTGTTAAACTGGTACATGCAGCGCTATCTCACTCACCCCACCTAGATCTATCAACATTAGTGGCAAGCAGAGCAGCGGAGATTCCAGCTGGGCCAGCCTTGCCGTTGAGAGCACCACAAGGGAGACGACAGCGTGGTTCTACATATGGAGGGGAATCGGCATATGATGTACCCGGAACCATTTGGAATTGGACAGTAATGGCTCAAGTGCGTGCAGAATATATATTGTATTGGTAGTAGCACTGACTGGACTGATGTCAGGTCAAAGAAGGAACTGAAGATCGGGGCGCAATCGAATCAGTGGTACGGGTGATACGGAAAACGGTGGGCTAGCACTTGTTCGATTCCCATTACTCGTTTACTGATACAAACCAGCTGGCTTCCGTTGAACCTCCGTTAGGGCTGCCACCCAAGTCGAAACGTCGAATGGGAAATGGCTGGGCAATGGTCGATGGTGGAGACTTTGCAGTGCATGTGCTCAGCAAGGAAGCCCGCGAAAAGTACTTTGGAGAAGACAGATGGAGAGTCTGGTAATTTATGTAGTATTTAATCCCTTTTTCTAAACCATCGTAGACTCCAGTGTCGTATGTTACATTTGTGTCACGTGCTGGGAATCTGAACGGGTAGTTGTTGCGCAGAAAAGTGTGTTTCTCCTGTTAAGCCATGACTAGTCGTGCAGGTGGTCTCTACGGAGGCATACAATTCTCCGGCGCTCCCTCCTTACCTCCTCAGCAGCAGCTCCAACCTCCCAAAGAACAACCACACAAGCCAGAACAGCAACAACCACAGCACAATGAGCAGCCACCCACCGACAACGCACAAGTAGCCTCGACGGCGTCAGCCGTTAAACCTACAGCCGGTATCTCTCCATCTGTCCTACCTTGTCACCTGAGAACTCGTTAATTAAAATATCATTCTTGCCGCGTTCTCGTGACTCCTTGCATTCCTCCCTTCCTGCCACAGGATGGTCCGCTGCCCTCGCCTTTGCGCCCGCTCGACGCCCAAATCAAAAGGCAAAGCCTCCAGCACCCCGCATCCCCATAGGTGCATCCGTCGTTGCATCTGCACCGGGTACATCACTGGCATCCACAGCCGTCATCTCTTCAAATGCAGTTATATTCTCCCCTCCTGTTTACAACGACGAGAAGCAAGATTCAACTTCAACTTCTGCACACCCCGCGGCTACCTCTCAGGGATGGGGAAAGAAGGTCAAACCTCCAAGTATGATACTTGATGAGGATGTCAACGGTTTTAGGGGAGGCAGCAAAAACAAAAAGCAAGGCGGAAAGGGAAAGCATAAAAAGGTGCGCCTCACCCCCAATTATGACTTTGTATACATCGTAACCTCCGGGCTTAGAACAAGAATGCGCCTATCATTCCTACCTGGGACCCTATGGAACAATATGATCCCCTACGACCGAATGATTATAATGAATATAAAGTGTGGAAGCAGAAGGAGCGTATCGAACGCAAGGAAAGACTGGCCGCGGAACGACGTAGGGAGGAGAGGAAGCGTTCTAGACGTGGTGGCAGTTATTCTGACAGCGACTATACACACTCGGAAGATGAAGAACGACCTCGCAAAGCGGGTGGGTATATATGGTCTTCGGAATGTTGTGTTTTATTCATACCATTTAGGTCGTTACGAGGAGCACTATGATCGTTGGACTAGAGATCGTGATGAAGATCATCCGATGACTTCTGCTCCAGTTGTCATCGATCGTGACATGACAGGAGACGAAGTCTACCAGCGTCGTTTGGCTCTGTCAAAAGGATTCATACCTCCACCTCAAATAGTTGATGACGAAATTACAGGAAGTAAACCACCACCTAATCCCCCAGTTGAAGTTTTAGCACCCAGAGATGAAACGGGCGATGAAGCATATCTACGTCGACTTGCCATGTCGACTAAAGGACGTGCAGTAGTAGCACCTTCTCCCCCTCCAAAGACAAGGTCTCCTTCACCTCCACAACTTGCTTATAATCCCTTTGCGCCACCCAGTGTTCCACCGCCACCTCCTCCAGGTTCTCTTCCACCCTCAACTTCAGCCGGTGATATAGAAGAGAAGAAAAAGGCTGCGGCGGCTATTGCTGCTAAGCTTGCTGCTCTTGCTGGTACCACTCCTATTACACCATCACCATCAGTTGAGCCGCTCGAAGAAGCTTCATCGTGAGTCCAGTGTTAGGTAAACACCAAATATCTATACTAATAAAACCTATAAACAGTACTCGACCAGATCCTCATAGTTTTGCACAACGCATGATGGCTAAATGGGGGCATAAAGAGGGCCAAGGTTTAGGTGCGGACGGATCTGGCATCGTCAATGCGCTTGTGGTAGAGCAAGGCGCCTCTGGTACAGGAGGAAAAAATAAAGGTAAAAATAAAGGTTGGAATAGTCCTTCCCAAAATCCTGGAAACAATGGTACCAATAACGCAAATGCTAAAATGAAAATGGGGAAGATTGTCAATAAAAACGAGGATGTTAAAGCCAAGGAGGACAGGGAGAGGTTTGGCGAACCTAGTCGAGTTGTGGTTCTGACAAATATGGTTGGCCCAGAGGATGTTGAAGATGAAGATCTAAGAGGTGAGATAGGTGAGTATAAATATAAGTATATATTGTCTTATGGAAACTTAAATGTTTCAATCTAGGTGATGAGTGTTCAAAGAATGGTACCGTTGAGAGGGTCCTAGTTCACCTTGTTCAACCTCCAACACCCAATCCCGAGGAAGCTGTTCGTATATTTGTACTATTCAGTGGTCCAGTGGGTGCTTGGAAAACTGTTCGGGAACTCGATGGCCGATACTTTGGTGGACGCAATGTTCGAGCTCACTATTATCCCGAGAAATTCTTTTCCAAACATGAACTGGATCACACACTATAAGAATTACTATTTCTTTTATGTAATTGTGGTGTATCTATGCAGCTTTTTTGTTTTTAATTTTATTCACAACAAGTTTCCTCCATACGATGATGTAGCTAGTGAAACAGACAAAAATAAAACATCTAAAGCAAGTGTGATAGCGCATTAGAAGACTAACTAGATGTTGGGTTACTGAGAATACAATTCAGATCCAACGATTTTCAATCAAGCCACCAAACCGCACTCAGAGTCTTGTCTTTATCATATGTTCCGCGATCGCGAAGAAAAAGGCCAATGCGATACATTTAATATACACGCTTGAAGGGAGGTACGGGCTTGCACTCGTTCTCATCGAGAGTTGTGTCAATGACGCTACGGTATGAGAGGACAACGTCAGGACTATTGACGTCGGGTTGGTAGGAAAGTGTGTGCTTCATCCATTTCTCGTCATCGCGCTAGACCTAGACGTCAGTTTATTCAAAATAATACGATAATATGGATCTTACATCAGGATAATCCTCACGGGCGTGAGCACCACGGGACTCCTTGCGAGCAGCTGCAGAAGTAATGGTTTGAATAGCACATTGCAAGATATTGCGGAGCTCAAGAGTCTCAACAAGATCACTAGCAAGAAAGATAATAAGGATTAGCTTCGCATTATGGAAGACAATAAAGGACATACGAGTTCCAGATCATGCTCCTATCCTTAATACCAACATTCTCGAAGTTCTTGTAGATCTCGCGCACTTTGACAACACCCTCATCCAAAGATTCTTGTGTTCTGAAGACGGCGGCATCAGATTGCATGGCCTTTTGCATATCAAGACGAATCTTGGCAGTAGGCTCAGGTCCATCTGCAGTTCTGATCTTGTCCAAGAACTCAATACTCTTGAGACCAGCCTCCTCTGGAATGGCCTTGTGGGCCTTTCCGGGAGTCAAGGTATCACGAATGTGGTGGGCGACAGCGCGACCGAAGACGACAATATCAAGAAGGGAGTTGGCACCAAGACGGTTAGCACCGTGCACAGACACACATGCAGCTTCACCAGCAGCATACAAGCCAGGAACAACCTTGTCGTTACCCTGCTCATCAACAGTGATGACTTCACCGGTGTACCTAGTAGGAATACCACCCACTACAAAAACCGTTAGTGATTAAAATACCCCCTAACCGCAGACTGACTTACTGTTATAATGAACAGTGGGAAGGACAGGAATAGGCTCCTTGGTGACATCAACACCAGAGAAGATGGCAGCAGTCTCCGAAATACCAGGAAGCCTCTCGTGGAGGATCTCAGGAGGCAAGTGGCTGAGTTGGAGGTAGATGTGGTCCTTCTCAGGGCCAACACCACGACCTTCACGAATCTCAAGTGTCATAGAACGAGAAACAACATCACGAGAAGCAAGATCCTTGGCAGTAGGGGCATAACGCTCCATGAAACGTTCACCCTCAGAATTGAGCAGATAACCGCCCTCTCCACGGGAACCTTCAGTGATCAAGCAACCGGCACCATAGATACCAGTAGGATGGAATTGGACGAACTCGAGATCTGTAGAGGAAGTCCAGCACGGGCAACCATAGCATTACCATCACCAGAGCAAGTATGTGCGCTAGTACAACTGAAGTACGCACGACCGTAACCACCAGTAGCAAGAACAGTTTTGTGAGCGCGGAAGCGATGAAGTGTACCGTCTTCCATATTCAGGGCAATAACACCAACACATTCGCCGTCCTGCATAATCAAGTCAAGCGCAAAGTACTCAATGAAGTAGTTTGTGTCGTGTCGAAGAGATTGACCATAGAGAGTGTGGAGAATGGCATGACCGGTACGATCGGCAGCGGCAGCACAACGGTAGGCTTGTCCACCTTTACCATACTTGAGGGATTGGCCACCAAATGCGCGTTGGTAGATCTTGCCCTCCTTTGTTCGCGAGAAAGGCACACCGAAGTGCTCGAGCTGAGATAATACGGCGTAAGTCAAACGAGGCTGAATACAGACAATATTCACGAACTTCAGTAACGGTATGCGGGGCCTCACGACACATGTAATGAATAGCATCTTGGTCACCGAGCCAGTCAGAACCTTTCACCTGCAAAATGATGAGTATTGAAGAGATTGATGAGTGTATTCAAAATTACTCACTGTGTCGTACATGTGCCACCGCCAGTCATCCTCAGTCATGTTCTGTAGTTCTCATAAGAGCTGAATCTCGAGTTATAGAGAAGGAGGATCCTTACACCAAGAGCAGCGTTGATACCACCCTACACAAGTAGGTGTCAGAATTCACAATTGGGAGAGTGTAGGGGATCATGGCTCACCTGGGCAGCGACAGTGTGACTTCTAGTGGGGAAAAGCTTGGTGATACAGGCAGTCTTGAAACCAGCTTCAGCGAGACCGAAAGCAGCTCTAAGACCAGCACCTCCAGCACCGCTGTAGAGCTGGTGAATATTGTTATTGGAAGATTTTGGGGATGTACTTACACGACAACAGCATCATACTCATGCTCAATGAGTGGGTATTTAGACCAGGACTAAGGGGGGGAGTCAATGGGGAAGCCCGGAACAGAAGGTCAGACGTACCTTTACTGCCTGGGCTTTGACAGGGTTTGTTGCAACGACCTTTGCAACTGCAGGGGTTGTGCTGAAGGAGCGTTGAGCGCGGGCAACAGCCCTCGGGAGGGCCTTGTTGAACATGGTGGATGGAAGGGAAAAAGACGGAAATTGGGATGCACAAATCCAGCTCCGATCGCAAACGAACGGCCAATCACATCCTCGTGATTTATGGCCCGGCTCGGCTTCTAGCAACATTCTCCACCAAAACAAATCGACAGTTTAGAATACAAAAAATCATCATTCTTAAGTCTTCGCTAGCTTCATTGCTCGAAGCTTCAAACAACCCAAGACCTCAACTTGCATGTAGTGTACAGTAATACAATGTGTATCAATGTCAATCAATCCCATTACACTCTCGCTCACTTCACCGCATTGCTCCTAAGGGATCCCCGTACCCGCCTATTTCCCCCCGGGGCGGACTTTGATCGCTCGATCGCTCTCCCCCCCGCCGCAGGTTCCTCGACGTTGGAGGTGGTGGCCGCGGAAGTGTTGCTGAGTTTAACGCCCTTGTCCCAGAGAAATTCGATCTTGTATACTGCCACGGCGCGAGCACTGGCCTATCCACCCCTGTGGATGCTATTGGCGGAGGGCGACTTTGCGGAACACCCGGTAGCGACGTCCCTTGAGATTGTGGCCATCGATGATTCCCTGTTGACCTTAACCGCGAGTCTATCACAGGCAAAGGCACTGGTGGGGAAACTATTTGCGACATCCCAGACTGCGAAGTGCTCGATGCTCGTCTTGAAGCCTCTCCAGTAGACCCCGTTGACCGATGTCCTCTTGCTTTCCGTCGCAGTGCCTCTTCTTCCCCTATCAGTCGGTCTCCTTCCAATTCCGTTGCATCACTAATCAGTACATCTCTGATATACGACAATGATTCAATCGCTTCTCGTTTCTCTTTCTTCAGACGCTCCCGGTTCTCTACTTCCTCTTCGTCTTGCAATAGTACATCAACGATCCAGCCTAGAGAATCTCCTAATTTCTTGTCTCTTGTACGCAACTGTGTAACATCACGCTCCATCTCAAAGCGTGTTCTAGGTTCCCAAGGTGGTCTTTCTTGTGCAGGCCGTTCGTCTTCCAAAGGAAATGCCGAGTCTGCATGACTAGAAGGTCTCACTAACGATGCGGCCAGGTCGGGAATATTTCGCTGATGTCATTGTACTATAAACTTGTTGATCCGCTGCATTAAACCAAATTGCACTCACCTTCAATTCCGATACTGCACTCATTAATGTTTTGTTGATTCCCAAAGATTCTCCTCGTTCTAGCAATCCACGCGCAATAATCTCCGGTAGCCCCATTGATGGAGAGGATGGGACACGATTGTGTCCCTGGGTTGCAGGAGATGCGTTATGCTGTCGATTTATATACCGTCGAGAACTCGTCGGTGTCGGCGGTGGAACTTCTACAGGTATATCTAGTATTGTCCTATTTTCGATCATGACAGAAGCACCAGTGGAGACATTGGGAGCCATTTGGAGTGCAAGGGCCTGCCGCAATAAAAGGATAGCATGGTGTAGATTTGCATTTTCTGCATTAGGTGGTGTAGAATATCGCAATAACAACGATAGTTGTCCACTATAGTCAGTAGGAATTACTACAAAAAATTAAGAGCCATGGAATATTATATGCACCTCTATACACTCACAATCATTTCGTATTCGTATTAACATCGCAACGCAAATCCACTGTGCAAGGTCAAGTGTTGGATCACAGGCAAATAATCCGTCCCATAACCGCAAAGCATCCGGCATGTTTAGTTCCCGTGTAAACAGTAGCCGCAACCACCGACTATGAATTATCAGAATTCGCGAAAGCACTCGATTGTGGCACTTACATCCCGTATATCTGAGGTTCAATCCCAGTATTTTGCAAAGCATTATACAATTGCGGATCAATACTCTTGAGAAATGTTCCTTGAATGGTATTACATGTCTTCACAATTGGTGCAACGTAAGGCTGCAAGGCTCCTTGCCCAGACTGGCCTTCATTCAGATTCAAATGCACCATTGTAGGAAGGGCAGAGCTGCTCCTTCCATTCGTTTCTGGGTTCTTGCTTGGTTCTCGCCATTCATACCACCTTGCTACTCCTCTCATAATAGCTTCGAAGAGTGACCATGCATCAGAAGCTACCCATAATGATGAGCAAAGCTCCTTTAATGACGTGTCAGCGATGACAGTTGTGCCCTCTTGTTCTTCCGTAATTGCATCAAATGCGACAGCATGGTATAAGGGAGCCAATAACTCATGCATTCCTAAAGAATGTTAATCAGCAATTTACATATTTTGGGCGCATATAGGCCTACCTTGTCGGTAGCCTATTGCAGGGTGTTGTACAGAAAATAAGAATAGGATATTAGCCAATTGCAGCTGAACGTCCGGTTTTCTGAAATATGGAACTTCTGGGAATCTTGGAACATCTTTAGAATATCATTGTTTCCTGGTAGGATCTTGCATTGAAAGAGAATGCTTACGTTCGTTCAACATCCTGAAGAATCGTTTTTCTCAGTTCGACGGAAGCAAACCAGTCATTCCAAGGGTTCTACAAGAATGGTTCGACATCGTAATTACATCGCCACTCAAATACTGCAACGTACCTCATTGTGCAAACTCAAAGGATTGTTAAACTCCAGGTTCGAAGAAGACTCAGGTCTCAAGTTCGTTTTGCCTCCGGAGAGGTTTCTGTTATGATGGTTCGCCGATGAAGTTGATCCAGGACGCTCTCTCTTCCAATCTTTGACCTTGGTATCTACCGTCCCTGGCACTACTAGATCGGCGTCATAGCTCCCATCAGGGGCTTTCATCTTCTCTAACAACAAATCCCTGTAGGACTCCCTCGATAGTCTGACAGCTTCTAAGAGTGTATATGCGCGTACAGGCGATGACTCCAGCCGCTCGTGTTGCAGGAGGAATAACTAGGTGTCACAAGTTTCTGAGCTGAATCTTAGAACGATAGAGAGAAACCAACGAGTACCTTCCATGCAAAACTTCTTCCAGGAACCCCAATAGAACCTTTGGAAGGCAGTGGTGTAGGGTACAAATTATCACCGAGGGCAGTATCTTTGATCTTCAAGAGCGTTGCGCCCTTATTGAAGAAATGGTCGTATGCTCTCCTATAAAATAGCAGTATGATGGTAAGTCAGCAGTCCTTGAACAGACTGGGATGTGGGGGCGATTACACTGACTTGATATCAATTAAGGACGCTCTAGAAGGTGTATCGTCCATAGTGTGCAGGACAATTACTGGGTATTAGTAGTGAAACGAGGGATCAAACTAAAGGGGAAAATGTATGTCACGATCAATATACAACACTACATAAGTAAAGTTACAGTCCTATGATACAAGACACCCATTACATTAGAAATGTACTCTCATTGCCATGCTCACCGCCGCTTCACTGGGACAGTACGGACACTTGACGCGGCTGTGATAAACGTTAATGAACGGTGTAGTGAGGAGACCAAAAATGAGAACTTACCCTCCAGCTTTACTCAGCTTCTGCAAACTGTCCTTGGAAATGACATGGCCACACACCATCATCATTGGTGGGTTTTGGTCGGTTGACTGTTCCTTTGACACGGGACAAACAAATATCGAGTGGTAGCGGTTTTCAGGAGGAACAGGAATCTCGAACTGGGAAAGTCTCCATAAACTAGAATCAAGTAATGGGCATGTATATGACATACCGGCAGTTCGTCCTTCTGGTTCCATTCACTCTTTTTCTCTCGCATCACCTTTCTTCCTTTCTCGATTCTTGCCAGGGCTCCCCCACCACCGATGTCACCCACAACTCTAAGCGGCACCTGTCGACTCATTCCCAGATTAGCACAGTACTCCTTTGCAAACATAGGTTCTAGGTCAAAATGCAGCTTTGGTGAGGCCAAGTCTGCGTAGGGCGATCCCTGAAGTTTCGACAATGGAAGGAAAGCAACAGATGCCATAAGCCTATAAATTTCTTGCTCATGTTCCTTGAAGAAAGGTTGTATCGCAGTTCTAGCATATTCAATTGCGAGGAGAGGATTAGGAGGGTGCGGGGATAAAAGTAACTTGATATACTGCGAACGGTGCAGGTAAAACTCTAGAGGCGATGAACGAGAATTGAGGAAATCTCTATGTCTCTTTGCCCAGCTGAAGCCACACAAGTCAACACATTTAACCTTGAGAAGAGTGACGAGACATACGCAAGGGCTGGTCCGATATCCTGAGCCCTAAGAGCCTTCAGAATACGGTAAAGCTCTTCAAATAGTGAGCGAGTCTCCAGGGGAATGACAATGCTGGATTCCTGGAATAAGTGTGAATGGCTGGATCCGATGATGCGGGTTTTTGAATACCTCAATGAATGTTTCTGCAATCTCGAACTGCCCTGTTCGCAGGAAGTGCAAAGCAATTGTCCTTTCCAGGGCAGCAATAGATTCGTCCGAGTTGAATAAGTCGGTATACGTAGGTAATGAAGTAGGGAATCTCTAGCAAACACGCTCAGTCAGCAACTCTCCTGGCCGATGTGGAAGACATGCCCATACCTTGTCCAATGCCTTGCCAAACCTCGCCATGGAGGAGTATATTTCCTTCTGCCGTTCATCTACCTCCTTCTTCCTTCTCTCAACTGTTTCGACAAGCGCAACAAACTGTTCCGGACTGAGGTTCCCAGCCTCAACTGCCTCCTTAGCCTGTTGCAACGAAGACAATAGCAAGTCGAGCGAGCCTTCTATTGAGCGAGCCTTCCCCTTCGCCGATGTAAGTTTATCTAACTTTGCAAGCTCCTTGAGTGGACCGTCCATGGTGCTGAACAGGGGAGGATTACAATATTGTAATTGTAAATTGATCTCAGCACAGCCCGGGGTCCTTACCATAACTTTCTCCATCACTCTCACTCAAAAAAATGCCCCGCTTCATCATTAGCGACGAACTGGGCCATATCAAGGCCCTGGAATATGCATCCGAACCCATTCACGATGGCAAGAATTACAAGCTCACAACCCTCTCAAAACGCTCCAACGAAGGCCAAAAAGTAGCCGTACAACGTATGGTTGTAGATGATATTCATGGATTCCGCACCGTACGTCTACATCTTATACTTAACACTCCGCCAACTCAGTTACAAAAATAAGGACAGGTAATTGCAGGATATTCCAATGGAGTTGTGTCCATATCTGCATTCCAGGAGGAAGGATTACAACTCGCCAAAGAGTGGAAGGACACTCGTTTGAAACTAAAGAATTCCTACATTGGCCTGGTGTCCCACGAAAAGTCAGACACATTTATCAACTAATATTCTTTAGTCTGACCATGTCTCTAGCAAAGTCTTCTCATGCACCAGCAATGGTGCTCTGCATTTAACAACCATCCCAGATCTAACCCAGGAATCAACGTTAACCCATACACGTTCATTGATTCCGACACGTTTGTATGATTGGAAATTATCATCGGATTCCACAACATTCGCTTATGGCGGTGATGAAGTTGAGCTCTCGGTTTGGAACACCGAGGCTGCATTCCAACCTCTCACCGAAGACCCTAGCCAATCGAAGAAACGGAAGCGGAACGACCTATTTCCTGGAGAAATATGGCGGGCAAAGAATGTGAATCCTTTTCCTTACGCTGGGTCCTTGATATTGACTGGTACATAGGTTGCGAACGATTCTCTTGGACTCCGTCAACCGGTTCGCATCACATCCCTAGACTACCTCATGAGTTCTTCAGGGCATCAAATAGTTACCGGGACTCAGCTGGGAGATGTGAGAAGATACGACACAAGGGCGGCACGTCGACCGGTCGCTGATTGGAGAGGCATTGGTAAGGTAGGGGGAATTCAGGTCGTAAAGACAGGCTTGTCCGAGCAGTGAGTTTCACATCTGCAGAATACATCCCAGTGTTTAACATCTTTATTAAAAGTGAATTATTTATCTCTGACCATGGAACCAACTTGTTCTCGCTGGATCTTCGCAATGGCCGAGTTATTTATGGTTACAAGGGTGACTGTTTCCTTGTTAAACCTTGTTTTTCAAACAATCGCTCATCTTCTCATAGGTATTGCTGGTTCAGTGACCTCTGTTGCTCCTTCTCCAGATTTCTTAATGTCCACTGCAAACGATCGATATGCGCGCGCTCACTCGACGTTCCCTCCCCCAGAAAAAGAAGGCCAAAACCTCGATAAAAAAGGCGACGTTCTTGAGAAAATCTATATCGCAAGCGTGCCTACGGTCGTTGTATGGGACAACGGCACGACCTACAAAACTAAAAAAACCAACCCCGTTGGTGAACAAGACGACGATGTCTGGAATGAACTGGAAGAGATTCAAGACAGCGATACAGAAATACAGAAGAAAAATAAACGGCGACACATATCTGAAGACAAATAGAATAATACTCAAAAACGGTTAGTTGTATCTCTACTTTATCACTGGTTTCCAATAATACTCTTCCAAGTATGAGCTTTCTCAAAACCGTTAATTCCCATTCTATCTGTGTGGTCTATAAGTAGTGGGCCGACCAAATCACACCCTGATAAACTCACAATCAATGAGAGTCTTCTGAATTTCTTCACGTGTAGTCATGACGAACGGGCCATACTGGAAGACTGTTTGGTCCAAAGATTCACCAGCGATCTATGGAAGTCAATGTATGTCCTCCAAGCAATGAAAACGCATACCAGGGCAAATTCCGCACCTTCTTCGCCAGCCGAAATGTTAACACCAGTTTGCCCTTCTTCGGATGACAGTACCAGCGTATGGAATGTTGGGCTGGGCTCTGTTTCATCTCCAACGAGAACTGAACCTTTCCACACTAAACAAATATCAGAAATGCATTAAATAAATGTGCATTTACTCACAATAAAGGAAGGCCGTCCAACCAGCGGCTTCGTAAAAAGTCAGCAGATTATTGGTGCTCTATAATATTTTACACATACGGATATCCTGGAAGATTGTGCCTTTACCCTTGAAGCTCACATGGAAGAACCAGCAGCCACCGAGGGGTCGCACCGGAGATTCTACACCATAACTTTTTCCACTGATGACCTTGATCCTTATGGTTCCTTCTGGCCCCTCAGGATATGCAACGGGTATCCTAAATCCGTTCTCAGAAAATAGAATAGAAAAAAAAAACAATCGTACTGATCTGGACTGAGCTCCTGATAGGACGGCTCCTAAATGGTGTAAATACATATATATGAATTGTGGATGCAAGACCACATGGTACATGATATACATACCACCAATTTATACTTTGTGATTCATGATAAGCTACATATTTGAATGCATAGAAAATGGCTCACCTGTTTCGGAAGATCAACCCAAAGTTGTAAACCACGGGGGTCAGGTTGTCCTTTGGCATGAACAGGCATCTCCGCATGTATGATTCCTTTTCCCGCACACATCCATTGTACACCACCAGTCTCTGTTCCACAACTTTGAGTTTAAACGCCAATATTTCAGAATAAATAAGAACCTATAGTGCCTTTGTGACCTGCCGAGTCTTCATGTCGGCTAGTTCTGAATTCAAACAGCATAAGAACCAAGTCAATGAGAACACCAATGCCAGAAATAAACCAACCCTTCCAGCATATACGTCACAGTAGCTTGTCCACGATGAGGATGATCCGGAAATCCCTGATGTCACATATGTTCATAAGTTGTAGGTCTAGGTGGAGATGCAAAGAGCCAGGAATCAAATAATCAATACTCACTGCGCCCTCGGCGACGTGGAAATGATCGAGCATCAAAAAAGGGGATAGATTTCTTAGTGACATGGACCCAATGCTTCGTCGCACTCGAGCTCCAACACCCTAATTGGTTTGTTGAGCCTCATGACAGCAGAAGACGAATGTTGTAAACCACCTCTGAAACTTCACCAGCGAAAACCCGCTTCAAGACCGATCTGGAGACAGAACTTGCAGTCATTGCGATTCGTTGTATGAGTGTCAAGGTTGGGTAATGAAGAAAGTAGATGTCGAAGTCAACGTTTATATATTTTCGGAGAGAAAGGTGACAGAATAATAAACCACAAATCAATGGCCCATGACCGACGTCTGCATTGACAAAGCCTTCCAAAAAGAGTGATTTAAACTCACGAATAATCTTATAACGTCATCTGATTACTAAGACAAATTACATATGGACAAGATCTCATAGATTATGCCAAATACGGCCTATTACTCCCCGAGGTTTGTTTGTCTCTTCTTCTTCGCGGTAGCGTTTTTCATCGTCCTCAATAGCCTTCAACCCAGTGACAAGGTCAATGTTACGGTAAGGGATGACTTTGCTCTTATACATCACTTTGTATCCCACCCATAAGAAGAAGAAGATCGGAATGCCGATGTAGTTCCTTGAGAGAAACGTCAGTTGATAAAAAAAAAACTCGCAGGACATAACTCACGTAATGAAGTTGGGCGTATTCCATGGGAGGAAAGTATCGAAACCTTTGAAGAATGTAATGATCCCGGTGGTGATTAGTGCGAACCATGCTCCATAGGGTTGGAATGGTGCCTTATAAGGCAGGTCATCTCTTGATTTTCCATGGACTTTCAGTGCTTTCATGAAGCGGCTGCAATCCAAAAATTACTCAATGGTGCACCACCATGTTCTAGGTTTCTTACTCACATATGTGACCATAAGATTGCCATCCAAGTCAAGGCACCAAAAGTTGACACAAGGTTAACAAACCAACCGAAAACTGGGGAAAGGTTAACTCACCCCCCCGTAAATATAAATACTCACTTACCTCGAGCACTTGACGAACTAACATTTAAGAACACCAAGCCACAGAAAGCAATGCAAGCAAGCATGGATGTCCATGGAACACCCATACGGTTAACCTTCTTGAAGATTGCTGGTGCCTTTCCTTCGATTGCTAAAGCATATAAAGTGCGAGACCCGATGTAGAGGTCAGAATTGGCAGCACTCATGACGAAGATCAAGATTGCGGCATTGATAACATGATCAAGGGTACGGATGCCAACCTGTTCCAAACGCTCAATAACAGGTTCGAGATGTGTATTTCCGAACTTACGAGGTTAGTTGCAACGACAAAAGGACTGGCAGCGGCACCGGTCCTACTGGAAGTGGCAACGAACAAGGTCCGGTCGGTACGAGGAACAATGAGACCAATCACAAAGACACCTCCGACGTAGAAAATCAGAATACGCCAGAATGTTCGTTTAATCGCAACTGGGATGTTTTTTCTGGGATTCTCAGCCTGATAACAAGTGTTAGGATCGTCTATCTTCCTTCACGAAAACCACTGCAGTTTGCGCACCTCTCCAATTGTAACACCAATTAACTCAGTACCCATATATGCGAAGAGTGCATTAGTGAGAACTGCCCAAAAACCAAGGAACGTAGAAAGAGATGGGCTATGTGTTTTTGCAATTAAATAATCGTTGGCCATGGGACCATTTGGACTTCTCCAGTATCTGAAGCCAAGTCGATCGTGATGGGGATTTCCACCTGTGAAGATAAACAACATCAGCAAAAAAAATCAGTAAAATCGAAAGTATCACAGTATCACAAACCAAGGTCAATAATTATGCCCAACAACAATAATCCAATAAGTGCGATGACTAAGTTTTTTTTATTAGTCTGCGTTCTTATTTCGTAAATTACTCTCACCCACTTTTGATACTAGACAGCCAGAACTCTAATTCTCCGAACACGCGAACACCGAGAAAGTTGATAGCAGCAACTAAAAATATGTGAGACCAGGCCAATGTTGATTGAAATAGTATGACGAACTTAGTACAATGAATATTACTAAAAGAATGGTGAGCTTTATATGTATTCAAGTTTGCAAATCTACTCACCCATCCAAATGGCTATATGAACCGACCTGGTCCAGTACTGGATTACAACGCCAGCGGCGTTAATATTATTTGGGGTGACAATTAACTGAAAATGATAGTTAAGAGTCTAAAATAGCATGTCTAACACAGACTTACGTATTTGAAGAGGTAATTCCATCCCAAAGCAAAGCCCAGTGCTGGGTCGACAAATCGAGTTGCATAGCCAGAGAAACCTTTCTTGTGTGGCAAGAATGCGGCCATTTCACCCAGAGATACCATGACAAGATAGCAAACGACCCCGAGGAACGCATATCCCAATAACAAGCCTATATCAAGTGAGAATTTCATACTGCTGCAGAAGTTGAACAGATACGGGCATACCTAACGGTCCTCCACGACGCAGGGCGGTACCAGACCCAATGATCAAACCAGTTCCGACCGCACCACCCAGCTAACGGTAACATAAATATATTTGTCTGTGAGCATGATGAGAGGAAAAATACCGCAATCATTGAAATCTGGCGGGCTTTCAACCCACGATGGAGTGTATCCCCTTCTTTGGGATCATTATAATCGTTATCCACGGACTCAACATAATCCTCGACACTGGCCGTGCTAGCACCTTTGACCTTCTCGCTACTAATCTTCTCGTCGATAGCCATCGCAGTCGTAGGGGAAACAAACGCCCGTTAACAAAGGGGTGGGTGTTGTGAAAAGCCTGACAGCGCCAAAAGGATAGCTTGTCTTTTATGCAAAGGCAACTTCTGACACTTCCGAGATGCAGGTACAATCCTGGGCTTCTGAAACCCCATATGCACTGCGAAACTTAATGGTATATAGGCTTACACAGGTGGTGTAGCTAGCGATAGAATGCCAAGCCAGACATCAGGTGGGCAATCATTATCTGGGCGACTTCCAGCCGCATGACAGATGTACGTATCTCTCGATGGTACAATACGGTCCTTATCCGAGTGTTTGTACAGCCACTTCAGAAATGAATTGGTAGAGAGTGGAGATAAAGTGAAGGGATATTACTCTTTTTCAAGACTGTCAGAGTTTTTCGGTGGGTTAAAACCTTCGGGGGAAAGTGCGCCGCCCAGTTACAGATTAGTACTAAAGTATTGAAGAACTTCAGCAAGCCTACAGTTGTGCGAATATCATTCACAGGACATACCTTGTCATACTTCCACCCACCATGCTAGCCGAACATCAACATCAAGGACATATGAGGACGTATGCATACGAAATAATCAAGGGACGACTATGCGACAAAACCAAAAGGATTCACATAAGTACTTGAGTACGATCCGTGTTCGGTTATCATGAATGAATACGCCTGGTAAAATCTTTACACGAGCATGGTTTATATTAGAAGATAAGTATGTATAACCAATCATCAATCAGAGTTTATGCTTAATTTCCTTGGTCGCTATCCTAGCAAATTGTTGAAATGGTACACCGGTAGTAAATCGCTCTGCTTGTGCTGCGTTGGGGGTAAGTAGAGTATTATGGTTCACACTACTGCTGGATCTGCTTACCATAGCTCTCCCGGAGATTCACCGCATCGAAATCATTTTTATCATTCAGACCAGCTTTAATTAGTTTCTTGGCTATTAACATAGCACTAGGGTCGAGCCCTTCAAGCTCCGCTTCCAAAAGATTTCTAACTTCCTTGTGGAAGGATTCCACAGGTTGTTGTTCGAACACTTTACTATTGACGAAAGGAGATTAGTTGTATGGGGTTGTCATGAGAAAGTTGGCTATACTTGATGAATCCACATCTCAACAATTCCTGGGCATCCTTTTTCTTTCCCCATATCAGCATCTCATTGGCATTTGCGAGACCCACTATGATTTGAAAAACCACATCAATAACGACGAAAAACTCCTTCAACATAGAACCTACTCCGATTAACAAAGCTGGCACTGGCACCACCCTCGGCCACAATGCCTAAAGTGACGATTCCATTTTATGTCTATGATACTTATATTTAGACTGCCAAGATACTTACCTAGAAAGGTGAATGGTGTTGACATCCACACGTTCGGCATAGCATATATGAAATCAAAATGACCCATGAATGCTAAATAGAGGAGGGTTCATTTATTTTGCATTCATCTTTGATTGACAGTGTGCTGCACCTGCAGTAATTCCTGAGGTTCCTTATCAGACCAAGGCTTTTCATATGGTTCTTTAAAGCTTACCCATGACTGGTCCGTTCAAGGCGGCAACAAGAATCTTTTTGTGTGAATATAGCTATGTTAATATTTTATTAATAACATGACAGAGAGTTGCGAATCATTTCACTCACAGCCTTGCCAGTATCAAGTGTGGTGAGAGCCACGTTATTGACCAGTGACTTCCTAATATTACCAATGGATTCCAAGGCGCTTTTTGGAGATTTGCCGCGTACACTTGTGCCGCTGGGAGTATATTAGTACGATGCATAGAGTTGAACTCCGCTATAACCCACGCGCAGAACCATTTACCGGTAGCTGTCAGAAAGGATAGGAGTATTCAGTCCCATATTCCAAGGAAATGGAACAAAAACAGTACCCTGTACCAAAGTAACAGTTACATCATCTCGTTCGTCGATCATCCTCAATGCACTTGCAAAATCATCATAATCTAACGCACTGAGTTAATCCCCATGGAAGAATTTTGTTATATGAGATGGTGTGTATATGACCTTTTGCAGTAAGTGCGTTGAGAGTTGCTGGGCGATTGAATTGTATGGTTGCGATGCCTTCGCTAATGTCAACTGTGATATCACTCATCATAAACACGCGTGTTCTGCAAGGTTCAGGAGGGGTGTTATAGTGTCGTCGGTGTGCGGGGATTTATATGAAGAAACAATCCCATGTTGCACATTGTGGGTGAATTAAGTGTAGGGAGCGTTGGTCAGGTGTTCGTTAGTTCCCCGGTTCGGGTTTTATAATAACCGGGAAAATTCATGGAGGACCTTAAAGTGAACGCTACTTTGTATACAAAACACATTTTGTACAGGGTATTTATTAGATATATTCAGGTTCTTATTGCTCAATTAGATTACGCCCAGGTAGAAATGACTTTTTGAATTGAGTCATACAGCATTTTGTCCCTACCTTGGGCAGACTGTAGGCCACCTGCGACTTTTTCCAGCGTGGGCCGTATGTTCCCCTTTATTTCATTCAACTCCTCCCCTGAGGTATGTTTCGCCAACTGAGTTAGCAGAGAACATGCGTTAATGCGAACCTCTATAGGGTAATTTGCTGGGTTGTCGACATTGCGCAGTACGAATTTGATCATATCAAGGGAATGGCGTGGTGCATGAAGTCTCGGTCGTATTGGCCCAGGAGGCGTAGGAACCGCAGGGGAACTTATATCACTGATGGGTGATGCTGGTAACGCTTCCGAAGATCCCGGTACGGATATTGGTTTTCTCAAGGTTTTCAAGACAAGGTCACCTAAGCCAGGGATCAGGATATTACAACGAGGATAATCTTATAAGCTGACCTCCATCTCTGTGCGTGGATAGCAGGGTCAGAGCTACAAGGGCTTCATTAACTAGAATTGGATGTCGTCCGCTCCGAGTAAGAAGTGTAGCAATGATATCTGCGCATTCCTGAGAGATTACTAGACTCGTAGCATATTCTCGTTTGCGCTGTTGTTCTTGGGATGGAGATCCTCCAGCCACCGACCACAGTGATTTAATGACATTGACTAAGACTCTCGAACCTTCGCTCTTTACGGAGATTGAGTCGGACCGTTTTACCAAAGCTAGTATTTGGGCAAGGCCGGAAGGTGTTGTAGAATTCTCTTTCGGGATAGTCAAAGTAAGGGTATGATGAACTGAACGTAGTTTCTTCAGATAATTTGCCGAATAAAATTGTCGCTTACTCACGGTTTGCATTGCATAACTGTTTGACGATTCCGATGGCGTTCAATTGAACGACATCTGTCATGATATCTGCTCTCTCGTCCCATATACCACTGTCAACGAGTTGCTCGATAATTCTTGCGTCGCCTAGCCTCTGGTTGACAACATAAGATACACTTGCAGATTGTGCCAAGTGTTTTAATAAGCCAGTTACTCCGTGCTTTAAATTGATATCTGTGTGGGGAGAGATAAATAACGCCGAGGCGATGGTAGATGCGACTTCATATGGCGGTGAAAGAAGTGCAGTAGCGTGCGGTGCTGCTACCAAATTAACTGTTGGATCTGGTACTAGTTTTCAGACTTACTTACCTTGGCGAGCCAGGTTGCCCAACGACAAACTAGCACAAGCGACTAAATCGTCCCTTAAGCCACGGTCTTCTTGCGGCTGACCATTCACAGAATTTTTACTGTTCTCTTGCTTGAAGAGGTGTATCCACTGAACCATACGATTTACGAACTGCCCTCCTGGTTTCTTGTTGTCAGAATCATCCCATAAAATCTCAGCATTCTTCTCTTCCCCGGACACCTCTACAACGGCCTTGATTAGAGCAGCCTTACAAATGCCAAACTCTTTTTCTTTCCGCTTCCTTTCTGTGGTTTCAAATATTTCGCTCCAGTATGGAGGATAATTGCCTTGCTCTACGAAATCTAATATGGTCGTAAAACACGGGATTCCATCGAACTCATCAAGGAAAACGAGGCTACGCGCCAAAGCGAGTCGAACATCTTCAACATCTAAAACCAAGGATTCTATCAAAGTGCAGGCATTCTCCAGATTATCAAAATCAGTTTCAACAAGAGTCGGAAGTACTTGTTTTCCGGTGAAGTAAAGTGTGCTCGAATCATAGTTATACGGTGGGACAAAGGCAGCGAGTGTCGGAGTGAGCAAGGGAAGAACATCATGAGTAAATGTGTGGCCAACTGTGACAGCATGATGTGAGCGCTTGTTTTCTGGATAAAATGGAATCAGAGAAGAACCTTCGTTTTTCACGTTTCTGATCCCATGGACTAAACGCCAGCCCCAACTTGCTATGATGCTGCGAATTTCCCATTCTTCCTCAGCAATGTTTGGTGTGTCCTTCTGCAGCTTGGACCAAGCACCGGCTGGATATATTGTTGATGCTAGCTTCAGGCAAGTCTGCGTGGCCTCCAAAGAGTTCAACCTATCCTTCGTCTCATCTAAAGAATGAGTGCGAGATAAGGATGGGAGAAGATGCTCTTACCATGTCCCATACTTGTGTTTATAAGAGCTCCAAGAGCTGTTCTAAGCATCTTTAGTTCTGCAATTGAAAAGTCGTAGTGACTCGGAGCGATGGCAGAAACCTTTTCGTTGTATGCTTCTATTATCGAAAGAATGAATTGCACAACTCCAGCCTCAAGGAGCAGCGATCGATTCTCATCTAAATTACATCAGCATAAGATAGAGATATAAAGAAGAGATCAATACTCACCGTTGTCGATACAGAAGTTTGCAGCTATACGGAAGAGCTCCAATACAGTACCAGAACTTGGTCCAAAGGGGATGGATGCACCTTCGAAGGCGGTAGCTAGCAGTGATTTAATACTCTGAGGAAGAGATGTACGGCTAAGTAGTGTATGATTATCGGCTACGACAGAGATTAGATTTGAGTTGAATTCGTAATGCATGTTGAGTAGTACTTTCACCGTCTTTAGCTTTGGTACGCAGGGCATTGGCTATCTCTTGTGCTATTGCTTCAACATCCGACCATATTGCGTCACTCTCATGCCGCGCGACGGCGACACTCAAGTCCTGTAGACGACGTTCCAGTGTGAGGATATCGGACATGGTGGGTATGGGATGGTTAATAAAGAGCTGTATCGGCTGAGTGGACGTGTGGCAGTGTTGTAATATCGATTGATCGGTTTGTCTCCAGCACTGACATAATAATAACCACTCCGATAAGTCATGGCGAAAAAGGTCAAAGGGAAGAGCAAAACTGTGAAACCCATACCTCCAGCCCCACTAGACATGGATCCTGAAGACGACGACCTTATGAACGACTTGCTTGCCCAACTCGACTCGAGAGACGCAGCAACCCAACAAGAATCTGCTACTGTACTGAACGAAATGAACCTTGGCGACCAAGCTGACCAGATTGAAACAAAATCGAAGTCGAGCGCAAAAGAACGTTTTCAAGCTCGGAAGGTAAATTAGGATGTCTATCCAACGGGAAATTACACTAAGTATCGAAGGCTAGGAAAGCTGCTGCACTTGCGCAGAATATCGCACCAGATGACCCAGAAGTACAAGCCCGTATCGAAGCGGAGGCCCGAGCTGAGGAGAAGGCTATACTTGATGTATGTCAAGATTACAATCGCCAAATGGTCGAAGTAAGGATACCAGTTATCATTTATTTACAACCATCGTTCTAACTCGACTTAGATAAATCCTGATGGGCACTGTTTGTATTCTGCCGTCGCAGACCAACTTGCGTCCCTTGGGATACTATCACCAGACAAAGCAAACTATGTGGTTATGCGAACTACTGTGGCCGATTTTATTGAACTCCATTCAGAAGATTTTCTACCATTTTTGCCTTCTGTTGAAGGTGAAGATGCGGCCGGTGCTCTAGATGGCGGTGGACTCATGTCCCCGCAGGAATTCAGGCAATATTGTAGTGCTGTGCGAAGTACGGCTGTGTGGGGTGGCGAGCCTGAAATCCAAGCCCTTAGCAAAGCTTTCAACATCCCCATATATGTCGTACAAGGTGGAATTCCTCCAGTTGTAGTACATGATCCAACGGGAAGTCCAGACAAGTTCATGAAGAAAATTGGTGTGTGGGTCAGTTATCATAGAAGAATGTATGGGCTTGGAGAGGTAAGCAATTTATAGCGAACGCAGACCATTAGTCTCATCTCAAGATAGCACTATAATTCACTTCGACCCGCACCTGTGTAGAGATAGCTATAGGAATTTCGTGTGGTATAATAGACAATTTTGTAATCATGTACAAGAATATAGGTATTTATTTAAAATAGAAGGTCATCATCATCATGCCTCCCTTGTCCTCGACTGGCTCCAATAGGTTGAGGTTGGTCCGTCAAGTAATCGAATGCCACCCCAAGATTTGAATATGGATCATCGCTATTCGTTTGCTTCGAAGGAGGTTCATCATCAGAATCTTCTTCTTCACCGTCCGCTTCTTGTGGTGTTGGCAATGGTTTATCGGACGATGCATCCAGCGTAGCAGGTGCTTCAACGGGGTGAGTAGGTTCTTGTGGTCCAGGTCCAGATACAATGATAGGCATGTCAGGCAGCCGAGAGCGTGGCAGTTGAACCAATGAAGCGCGGGAATGTGCATTGAGCGCTGGAGTATCCACTAATGCTTTTCCAACCGCATTTCTAATGAAAGTCTTTGATAGACATATCAGTATCGAAAGGTGGGCTTCAACAATAAGACTTGCCTCTGGATTCTTATGATAAATACTGCTAATGGTTCCGGTATGCAATAGCAATTGATCCAATGCACCCCTATCCATTCTGTCCGAATCCGTCGTAATGGGAGGTTTTTCCGCCAATACTATCTCCCCCGCGACCGTAGGATTAATAGCTAACATTCGCCAGTACATAAATCCCCGATCTCGTAAATCAGGGTTGTCCACATCTTCCGTCGCCCATTTCAATACCTTATGGACAATTGCTTTTGCTGTATCTGAACCAGTCTTGTATATGAAAAGCTTGACGGCTGCTGTCAAGAGTGCCAATTGAACCTAGTACAAATTAGAATTTGACAATGCAATATAATGGTCGTACTTCAACAGCTTCGTCTGAAAAATGATCCAACAGGACATCGAGTAATTCATCTGCGTTGTCAATTCGATCAGCGTATTGACCAATTATCCACACCATCGATGTTTTTGACTCTGGCTCGTCGAGTAGGTCTAGATGAGAGCAGAGGTTCGGTATGATTCCTTCATACTTTCCTGGATACCTCCTGAATATGTCTTTGACGACAATGATGGCCTCTTGTACTACGTAGGTGACCTTGGTTTCGATGAGTCCCAGTAATACTTCAATGCTTTTATCGGCTGCAGCTTCAACTTTAATAGCTAAACGGCCAATGGACCGGACAGCCTTTCGGACGAAGTCAACATCAACTTCTGTTGCATATCTGTTTGTCATGACTTCATTCGTTTGGAAACAAGACCCTGCCAAGCACCACTTACTCTTGAAGCTCCGCTAGCACCTCTCCTGCGTTCTCCGCCCTAGCCAACCGGTACATAATCTCAAGCTTGGCCAATTTAACATATATTGGATCATTGTATTTGCAGAAGAATACTTTGACGTCATTTTTGAGGACGTTGGGACGCCGCTGGATGATCAATAAGATGTTCCTCAGGGTAACGTATTGTACCTCAGGACCAGAAGAGAGTAGGGTAACTGGTGTGTTTTATCAGGGCTGGAAAGAATGTTAGAGGGATCTCACGTACCAAGCGGAGGTCCCATCTTCTTGCAACAATAGTCAATTAATCTCCTGTTATCTACGTAGTTCATTAGGTATAGGAGTGCCTTGATGGTAGTGAGTACCACTGCAGAGTTCCCATGTTGGAGTTGGACTATAATACGTTCGACCATTGTTTCGGCATCTTCATGTCGCTCCGGGACATAGCGCAATAAAGAATCTAGAATGTATATTTGGCCCCATCTGCAAGGTGTGAGTTGTAGGGAAAGTAAAGGTGTAAGTCCCCATACGTACTCTGAACTTTCACCTAACGCGTTAAGTAGCTTATTTGTTGTGGCAAGGTTAAGCTTGAATATAACGCCATCCTGTCTATCACCGATTTCGGACAGAGCTGCCACTGCGTTGGCCACGACAGTTGCATTGTTATCAAGCATCAAGTCCCGTAGTAGTTCAACGAATCCTCCTTTTTCTGCCTTTCTTGGATCAGCTGCATAAAGTTTTGCAACACATATCGCCGCAGTTTTGCGAACATATGCGTCACGATCTTTGAGGCAGTGACGCAAGTTCTCTGTTAGAGCTTCGATTACGACTGGATTGGGTATATATGACATGGTGCGAATAGCCAATGCGCGGATCAAAGGATTGCGGTCATTAACATCCTGAAGAACATTAACTTTGACGAACTCCTGAATGAGGTCTACATACCTGGAGAAAATATGGAATAACGAGGTGGATTTGGTTCGGTTTGGAACGGCCGTAACTGACAAGGTATAGGTATACCACTGATGGTCACCCTAAGAGTCCGCGAGGCAAATCTTGAGTGATGTATAGGCTCACTTTTCTTGATTTCAAGAAGTGGCGTCCCAAGGCATTGTACTACGTCGGTAAAAAGGGGTGACACTACGAGCAAGCTATCAAGGTTGGAATCATCTTGATCATGCTGGCCAACTTACTATCATTCCCCATTGTGATATTGGCCACTATTCGTTTCAATACCGTTTTCCGTTTAATAAACTTCTTGTCCTTTGCTTCTGCTGCGTGTAACTCTGATCGTAATTCCTGAATATGTCGGGTTAGTTCATGGAATACTGGCGCCTACATAGAGTACGTTACTTCAATCTTTCCTCGTTGAAAAAACTTGGCATCTTGACCAGCTTGTGCCATGATATGGAATCAGCGTTAATGATAAACAAAAGCCAGGGATGAAAAATATGGAGGTTGGGTGTGTAAGTAAAGTAGGTTGCAATCACATATGTATTATAATTGCTTACCTCAGCATGTCCTGCGCTTCGTTCATATCGTTCATGTCCTCTCCTACTTTAAAAACGTCTTTGGATCCTGCTACTCAATCACTTGTTGATTCCACCTTGAAGCGAGTTAAACAATGCTCACGTCGTCTCTCCGCTGCAGCCACAGCCTTTGAAGATGAAATTCGAGTACTAGAACGTATCTATTACAAAGGCAAAAATCAACATCGAATGGCATTTTTTTGGCGGAATGTCCAAGAAATGCGCAGATTCTGCAGCCGACTAATCCAGGCCAATTTAAATAGTAAAATCAATGAATTGCGCCATGCATTTTATCAAAGCACTGACTTCCACAAGTGTGTCACTTTCCCTGAACTATATTTCCATACCTCAACAGATATTTCATGTAGCCCGGCGATTCTAAAATCATCTTGGACCTATCTTCCCGATGTAAAATATCTGAAGCAGTTTAATGAACAGCTTTCTCCAGTACTTAAGCTCCTACATAGGGTCAGTAACGACGACCTTTTCAAACATTGAGGGTACTTAAATAAAAACAGATACAAGAAACATTTCAGAAAGCTTATTGGTTAGTATCGTCAGTTCTTGAGTTATTCTTGTTACAAATCGATAAGGCAGTTCCCTCAAGAGTACAATGCAAACGGGGGCATTCCTTCAGTTGATATTAACCCTTACCGCGATTGTCTCCCGGTTATATTCACTCACAGAGTTGTTTTTGGAAGTACACCAAGACCTTACCATCACGCTACTAGGATTATGTACCTCGTTGGATGTAAGCGTCAGACCCAAAATACATTCGGTATGCTCATCGTTTTCAGTCATCATTAGTAACAGTTACTCCAACCATACTATATAAAACAAGCGAAACCGAACAAATGGCACTTCGGGATGATATTCTGGTCGAGCACGACTTGCAACCATCACCGAGAATACCGACGATTAAGCAAAGCGACCAGAGCAATGGTATGATCTACGTCACCGTCGTCTTGTCGTCAAGTGATCATGTACTACATTTTCCCAGCACCCAGATGCGAACTTCCACGAATCGTTAAAAAGATGGATGTATCCATCAAAAATGAGGCCAGAGATCTGGAAGTGCTTTCTAATTCGACAGTATCTGTACAAGAGCGTAGTAAGGAAACTAAGGTGAAAAAGAAGAAAAGGGTGGACGAAATCGATGCTATCTTTGGCTTTTGATTATATCGCGAAGTTCATTTATTGACACGGGAATTTGAAAAAAATGGTATCAAACCATTAGTTGCATTGATGAGTAATACTAATGCGAACTACGGAATGCAAATGAAGTAGTAAAAATAGCAGCAGCGGTCGTATGAAACAGTGCATCAGTCCAAGTGACAATAAAATAAAAGAGAACGGTATATGAGTATCAATAACTTGCTAGTCTAGAGTCCCAGTGCATTAACCACCCCATGACATTATTTCCCTTCTAAGGATATCTTTCTCATTGTGGCTCCGTGGCTTACAACAAGAAAAACCCAGCGGCTGCAGCCATGAAAGCGACAATGAACTTGGGCGAAGACCCAGCAGCAGCTCCGTTTGTAAGATTGGCAGTATTGGCAGTGGAATCGCCACCAGCAGTGCCTGAGGGTGCCGGCGATTGAACAGCGGGGACGGACGCAGAAGTCTCAGTGGAGGGAGGGGCGGAGGCACCGGCGTTGTTGAGAGCACCACTGATATCCTGAGGGATCATCAAAGGTGTGTTACCGCCGTTGCTGAGGTCAATGGAGCCATCCTCCTTCATGGTCTCAGGGTTTGATGCTAAGAAAGTGCGGGTGTACATGATATTCTCAGCAACATATGGGTGGGACCACTCGGGAAGGGAAGCAACGTCCATATTACCACCCCAGCGAGAAGCAGCAGTATTGTCCTTGGTCATAGAGTCAGCATAAGTGGAGTAAGCAGCAAGGTTAGGGCTCTACATGGGCAAGTCAGTTAATGGATGTCAGATTATGGGTGAAAATACAACGCACGCTTGAAGTCCAGGTTGACATCATTTGGGAGACAGAAGTTGCAGCGCCAGCATTGCTTGCAGGATTACTACACAAAAACGTCAGTTACTATCTGGAGAATGTATTATTAAAGTGAAAAGACACCTACATAACACCGAACATTCCCTTCTGGCAATGGCCAGGAACGGCACAGTGGAAGTAGACAGGGTTGGTGTCATTGATCACCTGGGAGACTGTTTGATGTTTTCAGTATCTGACCACTTTGCGTTTACTGAGAACTACTCACAGACGAAGTCCTTGATCTGAATTCCGGAAGCGAAAGGTCCATCCAGGGTCTTGTTGCAAGGAGTCAAGGCATCGGACTTTGTAACCGTGTGGTTGTTGGCACCCCACATGAACTTAACGGTATCACCAACGGAAGCGTTCACAGCAAAGGGTACATAACGAAGAACGCCCTGGGAGGGAGCAACAATGACTGTGTGGGTAACACCATTTCCGCTTCCAGATTGGTCGGGGACGGTCTGAGTGGGAGGTTGCCAAGCTTGGGGCGTGTTACCATATTGTGCGAGACATTCTGAACAATAATAATTATAACTCAGTTTGCGCGCCACTGGTCATGTATACTATCAAAACTTACGTGAGACGCAGTCGTTGTACGATCCTGAGTTAGAATTGCTCCAGCTGGAACTTCCAGAGCCGTAAGTGGGTGTCTGGTAAGAGTTCCATGCGGCTGTAGAAGTGGTAGCCGAGGCCTCCCATGCAACAGTGGTAGAAGCAGCATCCCATGCAGAAGAACTTGGATCGGCGGCACTTGCGGCCTCGACTGCCATGTTATCAGCTGGAGCCGCTGTCGCACTAATAATTCTGCTTAGACAACGAATTATATCTGCAAGTTTTTAAGGTACTCACGCAGCCTCAGAACCTTCGGTAATGGGGGTTCCATTGGGGGCGGACACAGCAGGCTCGTTGATCGCGCTATCTTGGCGCCTCAGCCTGTGAGGGACAGCGTTGACAAAGCCAGAAAGGAGGACAGCGGCACCGATGATACGAGTAACGATCATTTTGGAACAGCAAGAAAATTAAATGAAAACCGTTGAAAAGACTGTCGTTTGGGCTGAAAAGTTGAAACAAAAGGCCACTGAAGGGCTGCTACTGGTCTCGAATCAAAGAAACGGGAGATCTGCAGGTATACGGGTTAGCTTGAGTGACAACAGTAACTAGTGGGTCTGTGAGACTTGCCTCGGATGAATGAAAGAAGACGAGTCGAGATCTACTCGAAAGGATGAAGGAGAGAGAGAAAGAAACGAAAAGAAGAGGAGAAGAGAAAGGGGTGAAGAGAGTCTAACACTCGTCGCTCTGTCTTTATAAAGTGACACTCACCATGAGAAGATGCGAACCTCCATGGTAACAGATATCAAAGATGATCTGGAAGTAGTTCCATAGTGAATCCTATTGGTGGACCATACATACGGTATTGATTCCTCGTCGTGGATTGGTTCGTTCGTCGTTGTCAGTGCGATGCGAATCTCCGGATGGATGACCAGTGATTGCATCATTCAACCTCCATGCCCAAGAACATTGGCATCACCAACAAGTCTCTGAATCAATCAATTGCAACTCCGTGATGCATCGCGAGGGCCAGTGTACATAGATTTTTGCCAAAGAGTATTCAACTCAAAGAATCCGACAGATACGTGAGTAATATAGGTTCGTTGGGTTGTAGTAAAGGTACGGGGGTGTGACTGTAATTATCTCACGTCTTTATCATATCATATCTTGGTTACCTGAAACTACAAGGTCCTATTAATAGTCAGGGTAAACTACTGGATATTATAAATATATTCGGCTTGTTCATCGAAACAAATGGGCACAGATGGGCACGCAGACTGAATACAAATTCCATACGACATGCATCACTCACGGCTATCCGTTACGAAAAAAAATTGTGAAACCAATCAGCAAACCAAGAACTCTTGAACTCCCATCTGCCAATCACTCTGTTGCAACCGACAAACTGTCATCATCGCCTCCTTCTCTGTGGCCCGGACGGTAGTCCAATACGGGGCTGGATGACTGCTGGTGTTATGGGTGCCTTTTCAAGATAAGGTGGGTGGGTATCGCTATTGGTATAGGAATCCCTCTCAGAGGGATCTGGTGCTCCAGCCCTTCGTCTAGCATCGCGAAGCTCTTTCAAGCGGTCTGCTCCTCTCGTCCTTTGCCCAGACAGACTCTGTATATCTGAAATTTCTGAACGATCCGAGACAGTGCGGGGCAAGGGTGTCAATTGTTGAGATTGATTCTCGTCAAACGCTTCCGATTGAGGTATTTGAACAAGCCGGTCTTTCTCGCTGAACAACCAATCAGGTAAATCGGACATATCTTGTGCTTTTGCTATATAGTACGCTTTCATTGCGCGTGTCAAACGAGACTCTTGTCCTGGTGGTGTTTCTGCTCGTGGTATCAGTATTGAACCACCCCACAAGGTAACTTGCTTACCTTCACCAGACACCTTCGTGAGGTTCGAGCTCCACGTGTTACCAACGCTCGTCAGTGCATTGGCAGCTTTCGTAACGGCATTCCAAATGGAATATGCATTGTCTTCAGCCTCATTTATCGCGGCTTTGTCTTAAGGCTGTCTCAGGAATGTGTGTGTGGATTTAGACATAATATTAAGGGGTCACCTGTGCTCGTGTGTACACTTATATAAGAAGATTGGGATTGCGAGCCAACATCACCAGTCTGAGGTTGCAAATACTCAGGTCTGGTTTGGCCCGTTCTCTGATTGTATTTGGTTTCTGTGTGATCATCATCGGTATCTTTGTTCGATATGTACATTGTAGGTCCATGATCTGCCATCGGGCGTCGTGGGGGTTGAGAATGTGTATTAGGAAGCACAGGGGCTATGTATTGGGAGCGCGACGAGAAGGAAGAAGGTTCGGATAGAGGGGCATTAGGCGTTGCAGGTCTACTGGGACGAGGGGAGGATGGGAGGCCAATTTGACGGGTACGAGATATCATCGTAGTGGATGAATGTGGTTCTGTAAAGCAGAGATGATAAGCAGTCCATTAGAGATATACGACTTTACAGCTTGGTTACGAGCAGAGATGTTGAGCATCTGTGACAACTTACTGTCAACATATGTGACTGCCAGACTAATTATGATCATCGTATTGCGCAATACGCTTACGGGTAGGATCGGCGCGTACTGTCGGTTTCCTACCAACATTATGTTCGTCCAATCTCGCGCAGCAAAAACCCGTGCATCTGTTCTGTGGAGGCGACATGCAAGCTCGGAGGCTAACGCTGACAAATTCAAGGTTCTTATTGTTGGAAGTGGTGCGTGTGACCATTTGTCTTGATGTGGTGACGAATAACCGAACTTGGATTCTTTGAAATTTCTCTCAGGAAGTGCCGGTTTGTCAGTTGCGAACCAAATATACAATCGCTTCAAGGCATCTGGGAAGACATTGAACAATGGAGATGTTGCCATTGTCGACGCGGCCGATTACCACTACTATCAGGTGCGGCTTTATGCTGGTCACACCCAATCCGTTTACTGACCCTTGCTTAGCCGGGATGGTATAAAGTTTTCACTATGGCATTCCCCCCTTTTACTCATTCTCTACTAGGACACTTGTCGGCTCAGGTTTAAAACAAAAAAGCGAATTCCGAAAACCACTCACCTCCCTCTTGCCTAATCACATATCATTGATTCCCGAAAACATTAAGTCTTTCACTCCCGAAAAGTCTACTGTGACTACCGAATCTGGACGTGATATTACATATGACGCCCTTGTGGTCGCTGCTGGACTTCAAATTAACTGGAATGGTATCAAAGGTCTTTCACAAGCCCTCGCAGACCCCAACTCGGGGGTTTCGTCTATTTATTCCTTCAACACCTGTGATAAAACTTGGAGCGACATAGAAGGACTGCGATCTGGATCGGCTATATTTACCCAGCCTGCAAGCATCATCAAATGTGCCGGCGGTACGACTTCTAATCTATGTGTGATAGTGGCTGAATTTAACACTTATTTGTTAAACAAGCTCCCCAGAAGGTAATGTGGATGGCATGGGACCGATTTCGGCGGACGAACCGCGGTGGCAAAATCTCCGTTGATTTCTATACTGGTTTGCCAACTATGTTTGGTGTCAAAAAATACTCGGATGCGTTGAATGCCTTGCGTGAAGAGAGAAAAATCGGTGGTCTATTTCAACACAACCTTATTGCAATAGACTCTACAAATCACAAGGCCACTTTCCAAAAGGCTGATGAGTCTACTGTGAATATTGGTTATACCATTTTACACGCAACCCCACCAATGGGTCCCTTAGACTTTATTAAAAATTCCCCTCTGGCCGACGCTTCAGGATGGGTGTCCGTTAACCCGAGAACAATGCAGCATACCAAGGCAGAATACAGTAATGTTTTCTCGCTCGGAGATTCGTCATCATTACCAACTTCGAAGACTGCCGCTGCCATTACCGCACAGGCACCCGTTTTGACAGAGAACCTGTATTCTTTCCTCGAAACTGGCAGTGTGTCTAACGCGCTCTATAACGGCTATACAAGCTGTCCGGTACGTATCACAACACCTTGAAAGATTATTGCACGCTCTTATATTCGGTTATTATTGTAGTTATTGACTGGATACGGCGAGCTCATGCTTGCGGAGTTCAAATACGGTGCTGAGCCCAAAGAAACATTTAGTTCATTTTTGGACCAAGGAAAAAGTAACCAACTATTCTATTGGTTTAAAAAGGAGTTATTTCCCGCCGCATATTGGAAATATATGGTATGAATTTCGTTTCTACAGATCATCGGAATCCTCACATAATGAATTAGGTCAGAGGCCAGTGGTTCGGTCCTAAAGGTCTCTCGCGACCATTCTTTGACTAGCGAAGTATTCTACTCTGTGGCACTCTTAGTTATATGCCTAGACTACAATATAAGTAGAATAATAAGGCATCAGTGATCGCCACTTGTTGTCGCATAACGATCTTCAAGATCCTCCTGACCTCCAAAGCCACCTTCAAAGTCTTTACTGGAGTCTGGTACTATCTCTTTGCCCTTTGATAGCTGCTCTCGGATAGCCGCCAGCTGCTCCTGTTCCTAGAGCTAAGACTCAGATCGATGTTCTTCGTACAAAATTACTGGGACTAACCTTTTGGTGAGCGTACTTGGTTTCTTCTGCTTGCTCCTTCTGCTTCCAAGCGCCATCCTAAACTTGTGTTAGTGTATAATTCATGACTTATAGTAAAGCCTACTTGTGCTGTTGTTCCAGAGGACATTGTGTTATAATAACTGAGGAAGAGAGAATTACAATGAGGCGGTGTGCTGAGTTGACGTCATGGAAGGCTGCACGTGCCAATGTGCCACTGGTTGCACGTGTTGGTGGTCGGTGTTCTGTTTGTTGATTGTTTGTAGGATGGGTTTAGACCTCCACTGACTTTGTTAGTCCCTCCGACAATGTCGCGACTCACCGCTGCCCAGGTTATTAGCCTAGGCGAATATCTAGAACCTGACTTCAACCCATCCTCTCTTACTGTATCACAGCTTCTGGGCGTCTTAGGTTATCATAACGTCACTTTTCCTACGCCATATTCGAAACCTAAACTTGTGCAGTTGTTTAATGAACAAATCAAGGAAAAAAGTAACAAATTAAAGAAAGAACTCCTAAAAAGAACGAATAGCCTTGCTAGTGATGAAGGCATTACTGATGGTGTAACAGGCAAACCGTTAAGCAAGGTAGGTTGCTACAGATAACTGTGGGCATAAATAAACTCATGAAATGAAAAGGTACCAATAACCCGTCGGTCCTCAAGGCGAGCACCCAAGGCCCCGGCTGCCACTAGTGATGATGAAGCATCTCCCGTCCGATTCGAACCGGTGAGCTGGACCTTCTGCTCCATTATGAGCCTAGTCGAAAAGGACTGAAGTTCAACAAGGTAAAGCGAAGGCGTTCTTCCGCTCAACCAACCCTTGGAGGTACCACCTCTCGACGTAAAGCACCCGTCGTTTCAATCGTTGAAGAAAGTGAATCGGAAGAAGAACAACCGGTCAAAAAAGTCAGTAGAAAGAAGAAAACAACAGATTCGGCTGCTACCCAGTCTCGACGCGTGTCAGTTGTGAGTACACTTGGTGTCCTATGCGTATCATTACTCATATCTACACTAGGGAGAAGATAGTGGATGGGAAGACAACAATATCTTTCAATCAGGAGCCGAAGACTCATCTCCAGCTCGTCCGAGTCCTCTTCGACCCAAATCTGCACGAAAGAGTCTCATCCCACACAAATCTCGAAAATCCTCTTCTGCTCCCCCTCAATTATCACCACCTCCTTCACCCCTCTCGTTAAAGAAATCTCCAGCATCACCCTTGCCCCAGGTCATGGATTTCCGACCCGAATTGCCATCGTCTCTGCCTACGCGAGATTTTCGCTTGCCTCAGCGGACAGCGCCTATTGAACCTGTGAAAGAAGAGTCCCAAGAGTTCAATGAAACAGAACAAGGTCATGAAGTCAACGAAGCCATTGACGAAAACGACGTCGAACTAGATCACGTAGTTGATCATGAAGAGGTGGAAGTTGCACAGGATTTAAGAGTAGTGTCTGAGGAATCAATCGCACATTCAGACTTGGAGAGTGTCTCTGGAGTTGATTCTGAGGCGAAAGCAGCGGTATCGAGAAGGGTAGCTGAGAGTGTAAAAGCTCTGGAAAAACGACGTGCAGAGTCGAAGCAAAAACCTTCATGGCTGGTGCGATTTTTTGTTTTAGGATTGGCTTCGATCTTGGCCTACCATGTCCACGACTACAAAGTCCAATCAGAAGCGATCGGATATTGTGACGTTGGCACTAAAACAAGCACGGCTGCCCGAGAGGTCAAGGCTCGCCACTTAGCAGCACACGAATGCAACCTAGAAAACCGCACTACACTCTACCCACCCACCGATGGATTCCAGCATGACTTGGCATCTTGTCCGCTGCCACCGCTCCTTCCACTTCCACAGCCTGAGTCCTGTACGCCATGTCCTGACCATGCTACATGTTCTCAGTTTGGGGTGACCTGTGACTCTGGTTATCTTCTTCGCCCTAATGCATTGGTGTTCTTCCTTCCGACGCCACCTGGATTGTGCAATGTATCGCTCACTACAGGATTCTCACCATCCGAGCGAATTTGGGGAGCTCTCTTCGACTCCCTCAACGGTCTGCCTGGTTTAGGTAGTGTTGCATTGCCACCGCGCTGTCTGGAAGATCCTAACCGGAAACGACACATTGGTGTCTTGGGTAAAGCACTCGAAACAACGTTAGGGAGGGAACGCGGAACGCGTGTGTGTGCAGGTGGCAAGGTCGTACAAGTACATGTCAAGGATGCTGATGGTGGAGATGCGAAGAAATGGGGTGTCGAGATTTCGATACTAAAGGAGACTATGAGACAGAAGGCACCGGTAAGTCTTCTATGTTACTCTGTGGCCTGAGATTAAAGGAACTTCTTTCAGGCCAACATCCTTCCTGCTTTCGATGACACTTTCAACGAGGCTATTCAGCAGCTCGTCCAATGGGGCGGTGTCTTCATTGGAGAAGACACACTGTGAGTATATCAACGAATGTGAAAAAAAACAGTGTTCTAACGGTCAAAAATTAGGGGACACCGATATCTAGCACACAAAACTCCGGAATTGACTTGGGATTGTGTAATTACTGTGAAAGCAAGGGAAACGTGGTCTGCATGGAAATCAACAGTTTTTGGTATGTGCCTCAATTCTTTGCGCATTTTTACGTTGAGAAACAATGACCTGATGGGTCTCCCGATCGATATTCATTTAGTCACACTTGCAACTTTCCTTGGCGCATTTCTTGTCAGAGCCCGTTACATCCGAAACAGGGTAGATGCCAAACGTGTCGGAGAACTAGTGCAAATTGCGATAGATACTCTCCGCAACCAAGAAATCGCGCACTATACGGATCCAGTGACAGCACCACAGCCCTACATATCCTCTTTGCAATTGCGTGACTTAATCTTACAGGACGAGCATTCTCTTCCCGTTAGACGACGCCTCTGGGACAGAGTGGAACACATTGTAGAGAGCAATGCGAATGTGCGCGCAAATATGGAGGAAGTCGAGGGCGATGAATTGCGCGTTTGGAGATGGGTCGGATCAAGCCGAGCAAGGCGAATCGAGGGTGGTGTCGCGTCTGAGGTTTCTTCTCCCATTCGTTCACCCGAGACCCCAAATAAATCGGAGGTGGCTGACCAGTGATGCAGACGAGCCGCGAAATATTTTCCTACTATAATTACTATTTCCCACACTGCAGCGATCTTCTGACAGGCCGAGATATTGGCATGGGTACTAGACAACATACTTGCGCCCTACTTTTCACCTACCGCGTTTGTAGATTTGGGGTTATCCCTCTTATGAGCTTTCCCAGTCTTCTAGGGTTCTCGTGGATATAAAGGGAAGTTCTTTTGTTTTCCATCGCGACTTGGACATACTTGATGTGCTATGGGAATTTACTTTACTGCAATAATTTGATTTAGCTCTGTGAGTGTAGCATATCATTATATAAGTATATTGACTCGTGGAACCCGGGATGATCTTGAAACATCCAGAAACTTGCATGACTTCTAACGGTTAAGACTTTGTCCGCAACGTTTGGTATGTCAGATACTCTTGGTTTGTAATCAACCGTCAAATGAGCGCTTGGGCCGGGAAGTCGGATGAATCTATTTCGGGAACAGCTTCAATGTGAGTCCAGGCAGTGCTCAAAAATTGTTTTCAAGGTCGGTGATCAGGAGGCCCGAGACTTCCAGAAACCACACCACACATACCAACCCCCCAGATCTTTATATGAGATGGCGGCTACTTGTCCGGTGTTGAAGATCATAAGAACGACGGGAAGTCGGCGAGTTTGACAGAGAATCTCTGTAATCGAAGATGCGACCGATTCGGAGATGGCGTCCCTTGGAGATTGTATGGGGATCAAGTCAGACTTAAAGAGTGTCCGAAGTGGATCGCATAATTGGTAAGATATTCGCTGGTTGAGTCAAGTTTGAATATTGAATCATCGCATTTGGCATATACATATATGAGTTTACACTGATATTGATAGTATCGTACCCACTGTATCAAGTAACTGAAGTGCTATAGAGATGATGCATCAAGTGTGAACTAGTGGCGGGTGGTGTGTGTGTGCGTGTGGAAATTTCGGCGTTGTCGTGAGGATCCGAATCACTATTTCTCCCATAGTAGCCTAGACGGTGTCCATGTTACATGTACTTCAGGATAGTTATCTTGTCCCAAATCGGTCTATCGCAGCACTGTCTCTGAGATGAATGAGCCAAACGTATACTACACAACATATGTTATCGATCATTGATTTGTCGTTGTATGCTCTCCATGTAAAGTGATATTCCCCATCATCTCAACAGAGAAAAACGAGTGAATGGTATCTAACGCTTGTTCTCAGCATCGACAACTACCTTGGTTATATAATTACGAGGATAACAAAAACCCGGGGTGTGTGACTAGTGTATCTAAAAATCGATATTGTAATTGGTGCCTCGGGGTGGATGTCTCTACAAATACAAGGCTGCACAGAACTGGTGGGTCAGCTCACATCAAACCACCGACTTCAGGTTCAATGGGTAAGTAAATTACAGTATTTCCGTACTGTGCAGCCACAGTTCATAACATATTTTCCTGAAATCATTGTTCATTTGCTACTTCTCCGTTATCCGGCTGTAAAGGAGGACCACTGAACAAAACAGCTGATCTGCGCCGTCCCTCTGGTCCCTCTCAAGTTCCGGCCAAGCCATTCCATAAATCTCTCTCTCCAGAATTGTCCTATCCAGAACATTCGGAACTAACAATAGTCGCGTTGAGCTGCTTTATGCATATGATATTCCCGTGTATACGGTATACGCGAAATTAAAGCCACCACGTAGCCCCACCACCGATCCGGCAGCTTTTCCCGAGCGCGTATATTCATTCTCGCTGTCCCTCTGGAATTCACATAACTCTTTAATGAGTGTAAGAGCGTACGGCGAGGTGCTACATACAGTTAATTTCGAGGGCCTGATCATTCGAAATGCATTTCCTGAGTGGAACTCGGAAGAACATATGCCATAAACGTTATAGATCCTATTTTAAGTGCCAGTATATGGTCATCATCATACAAACAACAGAACGGTCTAGACTTTGACTAGATGGATCACAAAGTTCACAAAACAATGACCACTCAGCTTACGGTACGTACTACGACATCGCAATTTGTTACTCCATCATGATGTGCTTATTACTCATGAGGAACAAAAGCTTTGCTCATCATATGTTTCCAGTCGTTTATATCTGTCAACCCCACACTAAGTAAAGAAGACCGACAGACCGAGAAAATTGAAGCCGGGATCGAGTCATCGGTTAATGACAATTACAGGGGAACCATCATTTGAAAAGAGTGGGGAAGAGAAACGTGGGGCTATATGGGGCTATATGTAGTGTGATACTAGTGGGCTACATACATGTTTAGAAATAAGTACTCAGAAATACGCGGTACCGGGAGCTTCACGAGAAGCAGCAGATACTAACAGGGCAATTTATTACCACGTCGAAGTTCGCCCAATAAGGCAAAACCAACATCGAGGGCTCGTTCTTCTATCCTTCGGGGCTAAGTCACGGACAGGCTATGGACAATAACAATTGTTCAGTTTGTGGATTGCAATGGAGTAAATGTTGACATCTAGATATATAGCGCAGTCGCTCGATAGCTCTTGTGTTGATCATGGAAGCCCTAGAACAGAGAGTCCTTGCTTTGGGGGTTGTTTCTTGCAGTTTGTTTATCTCAATCACCACACAAGAGAATCTTATCCAAGGCAGGGGGGTTGGGTTGTGTGGTAAGGGTTTCCCGCACCTTCGGAACCTCTTGCCTATATCGGACACGTTGTATCTACTTTAGCCAATGAAAACAATGTTTCCTTTCTGTCGTTTCCAACTTGCCTCCTCAAGTATATTACCGTAGATCTCCTTTGGATCATCTGTACATGTGTGTGCGCCGCCCCTTGGCCGCCCCCATATATTATGTGTGAGTGTTTTATGCAACACCCTCGATCTAGTAGTACGGTATATTCATTTATTCATTTATTCCTGCCGTCGCAAGTCCTACTTGGATTTTGTCAATCAGCGCTCGTTTCATGAACTGCTCTTCAGCTAGAGCCCGTGTAGCCTGGGTCGATGAAAGTGAATGCGTAAGTATATGTTATTTCCGTGTCTCCTTTGTCAAACAATGGAATAATAGGGAGGAACAGGGTAGTCCAGACATTGTTGAGAGGAATGGCAAAACTTACCCTAATAAATTTTTCTAGATCAATTCGACCCGTGTTCAGAGCTCTGTGAAGGTGGTATATAGTATCCTCAATTGCATTATCTTCTGCCACGAGATTGACTAGTCTGACAAAGGTCCAGTTAGTGTTATCCTTTAAAGAGCCAGATAGAATGCTTACTGGTCATGTACGATACTCGTAGCACAAACCAACTCATCAACTTCTGGCTCACCTTTACGCCGCAGCTCGGCGATATTAGACTCTGCTTGTTCGACAGTACGTCGTGTCCTGTCGGATACGTTACGACAGACATCTCTTACTGCCTCAAGACGGGCCATCTCATCACGTATAGCTGGTTCCCCGGCTAGCAAGTCAGTTTGATGTGCACGAAGCCGCTCCGCATCAAGAGCCATCGCATGACTGAGGGAGTTCAGCTCTGACGTCAGTCTTTCCTGGACTTGCGCATGAAAGCGCAATATTTCTGGGTTTGGTGGTCTCGGAGGAGCGGGAGACGTGTCATGTATTGAGCCGAGCTCAGGCTCTCCGTCAATGAAATTTGGAGGCGGAACGGAAGGTAGAACAAGCCGAGATGAAGGCGGTGTACAATACTGGGGCTGTGCTAGAACCGGGAATTGTGGATGAGGTGGCAGAGGTGGAGGAGGCGGCGGTTGCGGACTCTGAGCTGCCGATAGGGAAGGTAGGGTGCTAGATCGTGGATGTACAGGTAGAGGTGCAGCAAAAACAGTATGGGAAGAGTTGTGGGTGGAAGGAATGGGCGAGAATGTTGTAGAAGTAGAATCACCCTGCGGTGCGTATGTGAGTCCATTAGACGTATTAGTTCGGATCACATGTGGTGCTGAATGGAATGGGTGGGGAGGTAAAGGGGGAGGAGGGGGAGGAGGTGGATGAAGGACTACGGTAGGCGTAGACTAGATGCAATACAAGTTAAGCAAAAGTTCAGTGAGACAATAAAGATATAATTACAGTGCTGTGAGGAACTTGAGAATGGGGACTGGATATTGAAGATGAGGGGGTATGAGTTGGGGTAGAAAACGCATGACCTGGCTTTGGTGGTAGGGGTGGGCGCTGAGGTGGGGTACGAGACGATGGACCAGGGGCAGGCGAAGGACTTGACCTTGGTTTGGCATAGAGCGGGGGTTCACGAGAAAACTGATCCTGCATTACCTCGAGCAAGGCAGAAAGGTTGCATCCCTGGACATGACGTCAGTATAGTTCATTAGCATGTCGGACCGGAATACCTCGCTCTTCCGTTCCCAGTTCTGCGTATATTCGAGATTACAACGTCCACTGACGTCAATATGTCTCCCAGCCTTGACGAGAAGATCAGCAGATGGGACAACGTAGACAATGGGAGGATGTCGGGGATAATCACGAGTTATCCAGACGGCGATAGGAATATTGTACGACACAGTCCGATAGACAATAGGTAACAGACCATGGACACATAGGAGCAAATGTGACCGGCCATCGTCAAAGACTAGATTTCGTGGTCAGCAAGACGGAGAGAACGAGTAGGGAATTGAGGTACTGTATACGTCTAGTTTCGGGTGAAGGACTGGGAAGCGTGCAAGAGCAGCATCTATGTCCGAATAAACACGGTCAGAAGCTGTGTACGAGGCAGCCTTGTCGCGCAACCATTGCTGAGTGAGGGACATATGGGCGATAATCTATTACTGCTCATTATCCTGCTAATCCATCGTGACACTCGTGACATCGTGACTGTGCCCGGGTGGGAAGTAGACCCAGGGGCAGGTTCCCACAGACACCCCATTTGGGGCGATCCAGTTCCTTGGGTCGGACTTGCCAAATACAGGGAAAGGATCTGGGGTCGCCGATCTGCGCGGAGGCCGTGCGATTGTGGCCGGCTGGCAATGCTGGGCCGGCGATGACGCTTGGCCTGGCCTAGGACAATGCCCAGCGCCGTCTCGCCCGGCGCCGGTGCTTCAGTCGGTCTTCGGTCCCCCCCCCGTCACCTCAGTATGGTATGTTCAAAGACTGCCCCCCTTTCGATAACTCTTGGACCTCTACGTCCCCTGTTCGTGCGTGGTTGCAGAAAAAGCCTATGTCTGAGGCTCATTAACAGTGCACACACCCTTGTTTGAGGTGCTACTAGGCTGCTGTAGGACCTGCGGCGAGGTTGGCCCTGCAGAGAGGCCCGATGGGATCTGGAGTAATATGCTTATTGGGGTTGTTGGGCCTATCTCCAATGTAGTGGTTCCCAACTGCCCGATTGGTCGCCTGCATCTCGGATCTTGGTGTTCGCTCAGATGGTTTCCTGTCCAGGCCAGATTCCAAATCCACCAGCAAAATAGTTCCGGAATGCAAGGTATATAACTCTCCTCTGTCCGCTCGCCCGTCTGTTACACCTACCCCCATGTCCTTCCTCGCACATCCACCCTCCACACAAGATTCCCGCTCGTCAAAGTCCCTCACTCCTCAGCGCAAGCACCGTAAGCTCCTCAAGGATGGCAGTGGTGCTGAGGTTTGGCCGGAATCAATAGAAAAAATATTTGTTCAAGGTATATTATCTTTCTTTTCCTATCGCTTTCAAGCCTCATTCATATCCTTGTTTTTCCTTAGGTCTCCGCGAGTATTGGAACTCGCCATACGCCACATACCCTCAATCCCGCGGTAGGAGCCGGTGGCGAAACCAGTTTCTGGTGGAATACCTTCAGAAGCACAATATCCTACGGTCAAAGAAGCAGGTTGCAAGCCATATCCAAGTATTGCGTAATATGTGGAAGGGAGAGCCAGGTAAAGCTCACACTTATCTTACTCCCTAAATGACGACACTCAATATATCCACTTTTTAATAGAATATCAGCTTGTTGCCGGTGGTGAAGAGTTGGCTGAGGCTAGTCCACCTGCGGGTTCAAATATTAAGCTTGAAGACCAGCCATGGGCTAATACGGCTGGCCTCCTATCCCTCGAATTTGACGACAACGATGGTTATTCATCAAATTCTGCTTCGCCAGACTTTTCGCCTCCTGATTTTCAGACTCAATTTCTTCTTCCTTCACCGGATCATCCTCCCTCTCGCCAACTCGAGCTACCTTTGATTCCTCATCAGGGCATGGTAGCAGCCGCGACCTCTTATAATTCTACTTCAATACCAAGCTCCACAAACGATTACTCGACATTTGGTGGGGCCTATGAAAGATACGGAAATATTACTCTCGCTCGTGGAACTTCGATCGAGGGTAGTTCATACCCCAAATCACGACACTATTCCAATCGCATATGTGCTCTACGGTTGACTGCAGATGGAATGTCTCCATTTACCATTCGGACCGATGCTCTCGTTGCCTCCAACGTGCCGTATGAACCGCTCCAACTCAAGGTTCGTCTCAGCATCCCCACCGTGAATGTCATGAATCGCCCTCCAGCATTATGTGGTTTTCTTGCTGGTCTCTCTCTGTCTCACATTTGGACCTCAAGCAAATGCATTACGAAGACCATTGTCGACAATACTACCATCTCAGAAGACGTTGGTGAACTACAAGTGTCTGATATATCTTCGGATACGGTGAATGCAATCGTTCCGGATTCCCATCTAACTCGTTGTCTATGGCTTGATCACCGTGAGTGAAACCACTCTAATTTTTGGATATTAAACTGAAGCCTTTATCTACGTTTCAGACAGTCACACGACCATCACTCAAGAATTTATAATTGACAATGTGTCATTATTGTTTGTGATTTACGAGTTAGAGAGGACAAGTGGGAATCCAATGCCCTCAGCCCAATTCACCGGCTTTCTTAAGTATCCTTCTCGCCGCAGTAACGGGACATCACCATCGCCGTCCGGGCAATCCTCCTCAACTGGACATGGAAGTAACTTTACCAGTGGTCGGTACTTCTCCACTCCGACAGGCAGTACGTCGATGTCCGCGTCATCGTGTGGATTCAGCACCGTCCTTATTCCACCCTCCCATCACCACCTCCATCAATCTGGCTCGATTGCTCAATCTGCGCAAGCGTCTATATATGGGAGTGGTGCAAGCGGTCTGAGTATGTACTCACCTACGCACTCACAATATTCAAGACATTCAAATCAGACACTTGCGAATGCTTTGACACCTCCGCTCGGATATCCAATGGCCACGTCTTTGTCATCCTAAACTACAACAATGGGTATAGAAGTAATCTGAGTCACTATGCGGAAGCCAAGAAGGGAAATATACCTGAAACTGATGGATGGTTACCTGGGGTGCTTCTTTCCAATTTGGGCACTGTGAGCCTCGTGATATCAATCCTGGGATAACCCAGTTTGCTCCCTCACACTCCACCACTGTCTTTTGATACATCTTCTAAGGGATGGGATGTGGCATAGACTAAGTGGCAGCTCGTTAAAAAAAATCATTGGCCGCTGAACAATTGGTTAACGGCGACATTGAACGCCACTAGCGGTGCCACATCCCTTTACCACCTATGTGTCACTTTTCAGCCGTCTTCACTTCTATTTCCTATGGATTTCGTCCGGTTTCACTGACCTCCTTTTTTCTTTCCCCAAACTATCTAACACTATTCATAATGCTATCCCCCATCTCAGTATACGCACATCCTATTATTATCGAACACATTTCGTCCACTGTTATCCCAATCACATTTAGTAGCCCTTCCCCATCTATTATATCGTTTGTTCCATTATTGTCGTTTGTTACTAGTGTTTATTGTATCTCTCTGTCCTTGTTACTATTTACTCGAAGGTGGCACTTCACTTTTCGTGCATTATTGATATGGTGTATTTTATTCTTTCTAATTTATTCGGTTACTTCAGGACATCACCCAACTTTTTTTTTAATTAGCTCCTACTCATCAATTAAATTAAAACTCGCCGGTTTATGATCGTATGCTCCTGTAGGTTCCTCCCCAGCAAGTTTTCGTTGTCAAGTGACAAGTATTCAAACAAAATCAGATTTATCTCCTTCCAGACAGTTTTTGATATATATCTGACATAAATAAACAGGGCGAGGGTAAGTCCCTGGGGCCTTAGGTACCAGATCACGGAGAGTCAAAAAACCTAAAATATCTCTTCCCTAACAAACCTCTCATGAGGTTGTGGAGTCAAAATTGAGCAATCTCTGTGCTGCCCCACGTACACCGGGGTCAATATGTTTTGTTGCTAAAATCTGGAGTTCCCAAAAGGCAGTACCAAATGGATGGCATAACTGGGGATCATCAACGTCGGGACGATAGATACCATCGAATATACGGTCCTCGGTTGATAAAAGACCCTCTAACTTGGGATTTTTAACCATCAGGCTATAAACAAGGTCGAGGGCACGCTGCGCTGATGACGGAGGCCAGTAAAGAGAGGCTGTTATCAAACGCTTTGCGAAAGCTGCGGAACGCCAGGGAGGTGCTGTCGGTCCACCGCCAGCTTTTGGTGAGAAAACGGTGTTGAGAGCCCGGAAGAGTTGTTCGGAGGTAGTTGGTATGTTTGATATTTGTTTCGAGATATTTGATTCGGCGCTCCCCAGGAGACTGCTTGTGGACTGATCCTTTGCCTCGATATCATTGACCAATGTTAAGGGTAGTATCATAGCGTATAGCTGGTTGACAAAATCACTAAGATCAATGTTCAGTGCTTCACCTGGTAACAGATGTAGTCAACAATAGTCAATGGATCCATCAATTAGATGGCAGCAGATAACAGAAATTTGATTAGCAGGAGGAAAGTCCGTCAGTTGATGGACTATATTTTGTTGAAATATCTCACCTTGACCGGTGAGAAGATCAAATGCCGTGGTTATGCACTGGAGGCGAAGCTTGACGCTCTTAGAATGGATTGATTCCATGGTTGCATTGGCATCGGTAAACTCATCATTGTCCAACGAAATGAGGTTCTTCAAAACTTTTAGAAGATCCCGGAAAAAGTCAATATTGACAAGATGGGCGTATTTTGAAATGCCTGTCAGTGCAGCAGGCAACAGTGAGGTCGGTCGAGGGTTTTTGAGGATTCGGAAATACAAAGCAAACAGCAGCTTAAGCGTCTCGGTTTGCTGTTGAATCCATCACAATCAATGTGATATTATGGGAAAGCAAAAATAAAACGCATCAAAATTTTTTTGATTACTTACTGTTGCTGCTCGTTCTTCTTTGTCAACCTCGGCTTCGGCTTCCCGCATCTCTTTGTCTATTTCTTTCTTCTCCTTGAGAAATTTCTTTCCCTTCTTGCTGATATGAGGTTGATCGGATTTCTTTCCCTTCCGGCGTTGACCTTTTTTCTGACTGTCCTCTTTGTCAGCTCTTGTGTCCGATGCTCTTGTACCGAGCTCGGACCGAAGCCGAAGGTGTAACAGGCAAGACAGGGCATTGACATGCACTGCAAATCGGCTTTCTTTGATCATCCGATTGAGCGTCCGAACAATCTCTAGTGAGGGAAAACCAGTTAAATCCGCCCGAAAGACTTTAATTATGGTATTAATGCAAAGTTCGGAAGACTTTTGGATCAAGTAGATCAATAAAATATGTATTAGTTCGGTGTACCATGCGAGCCTTCCGAAACAGGACACGAACCTTGTCCCAACTCTTTTTGCTTAATCTGGCCACAACGCATGATATAAGATTGACACTGAAGTTGAAGTGAGTAACTTCTGCCAGTAATGTACACATGCAGGACAAAGCAACATCGGCGAGTTCGGTGCGCTCTGGATATAGTTTCAGTTTGCAAGCGTGTGCTAGATCCACGGACATAATATACCTTTGATTTCAGCTTCAAGAGAGCGTAAATAGGATTGGTATACTGAAACGAGGTTTTGCTCCCATTCACGAGTCCGAGCGACCATGGAGCTAACCTTCTCGGCTTTCTCCGCGTCAGTTAGCGAACGTATTCGATAACCAGGAATAATATCTTTAAAGACTGCTAGTTGGGATAGGAACGTGAGTTTGCGAATGATGGGGTGATTAGAGACTGGGTTAGGTCGACTCGGCGTTATCACTTCTCGCAAGGAGAATGTATGTAGACGCCGCAGAAGGCCAAGCTATACAATCATCATCAATAACCTATACAATATACTGTCACTGAAATAAATTCCTCGTACATTGTTCTCTGGTTCTGCCAGAATAGCTTGACAAATATTTGCAATTTGTTCTTTAGCGGCTTCAACACGGTGTCTTCTTGAACCATTTCCTATCACATCTGCAACAGCGGTACGCCCAAATCGTGCTCCAGTTGCAACGTCTTCGACTCGGTACTCAGGTTGCTGAGGCTGGAGTTCTTCCTCACTCTCTTCGCCCGAAGAGTAATCGGAATCAGACAACACAAGAACTTTTTCACTCTTCTGTATAGTACCGTCCGCCAGTTTTGTTGGTAGACCTTTGATTTCCTTGTTGCGAAGGTTATCCTGCTCATTCCATGAAGCTCGACGCTTGCGGGGTATTTGTTCATAAGGCATCTCCGCGTCAGAGTCGGAGCCAACTGCTTGCGAATGGACCTCATCCACTGACGATGACATATCTTCTATATCTTCGTCTTCACTTTCCTCCGAGGCCACAGGTACTCTGTCAGATTCTTCATCATCGCTTGAGCCGCTGGAGTCCATGGAAGGAAGGTCTTGTCGTTTTCGTTGTACTCGGACCGGTTTGTTCAACAAGTGCAAGCGTTCTGTTTCCTTCTTGCTCCTGAGTAAAGTTGTTGTGAGAACAAAGTGACCCATGTGGGAGATGAACAAACCTTGCGATGCCCTTCTGGTCAAGATGCTTGAGGAATGATGCTTGTTGTAAGACTTCAACATCTTGATCGGAGAGTTCGACCTCGTCTTCATTGTCCGATTCAGCAGTGACAGGGATTGGGATGTATTTCCTGTCAAAAGCCTTTTCTTTTCCTTTATTTTTGTCGTTCGCTTGGCCATTCTTTTTTAATCCAACATTATTTTCCTTTGCATTGGCGACCCTACGCCTTTTTACCGGCGCCTGGAAAGGTAAATACAGTGTTAATGTAAGTAAGGAGATACTCACTACTGCCTTGGACTGGTGTGTGCGTTTGCCCTTGGTTGGCATAAGAAGAGATGAAGTAAAATCGGCACAGCCACCCAAAACACGGCCCATCACTTGCAGTTATGATGGACGAGTCGCTCCCTCCGACAGAGCACGTTGTCAGGCCTCATCACATAGGACTACTCTCAATTCTCTCGCTTGCCTTCAAGGATGGAGATGTCAAGGATCTACCGTCGCCCTTTACACTCCATCTCTATCGAGTCCTCCTCAATGAGATATCAGAGGTACTTGACGTGAAGCTACTCTAGATTCGTAAATACATATGGTTTGAAATTAGGTCTGCCAACCCAAATCATATCATGAAGTTCTCCAAGACATTTCATCCGGCCCAAGAGCTGATCTAGAAGTTTGCAAAGCATTTCTCGCAAATCTACGTGTTATGGTGAGAACCGCAAAATAGAGACCACGCGCCAAACACAAGAGATCTAATTTTTCGCAGCCAGAGTCTATGAACTCCGCAGATAGGCTCACCGTATTTTTCTCCAGTATGTAGGGCATATGTATGTTTTATTTCTTAATCGTTGTTGATATATCTTCAAGGTATACCCGCTCTCTTTGTGGAGAAGAACATGGATGTTAGTGTAACCGTCTCTCGTTCCCCGATGATATCATCTCTCATTAGTGGTCTTTAGGAACAGCCCATTTTTGTAGGCCCTAATTCTGCGTTACAAAGTGTTCGTCATTAACATATCTACAGCTACGCAGGTCTCTTTTCGGGTATTTCTGTCGACGTTGTTTCGTCAGCTTTATCAAACTATCTTTCTCGGGTGTCGTTAAGCTCCAGAAAGATTTTCGTGACTGGATCGAGGGGAATACTACGGCAGGCTATGATGTTATCAACAAGGAGCTCCTCACCAATGGTTAGGTTTATCTCTTGTTACTCTAGGGGAAATTATTCATTGCCCGCAGATACTGTGTTATTTAAAACACAGGCGGATAGGAAGGGTTGGGCTAAACCAGAGCCATTAAAGGCGTACGTATGCTTGTTAATTTTAACCTTTTATACTGTTAATAAAGCATCTCTAGTTATGAGAAAGGACTTGCGATTGGTGATGATACCGTGGCCGTCGAGAACCTGCGGCGGTTCTTTGAGCAGCAATTTAACGACAATAACGACTCGTAAATATCGCCAACTTGATATACTTCATTCAACCACTCACATACATGCATCATCAGAGGTCTACGACAACATGCACTCCTCAATCTAGTCCGAATGCATTATATACGCAAAGAATTTGAGGCTGCTCGGAAGGTAGGCTGGATACCATTATCAACCTATATACCCAACTAACCTCGGCAATAGTTACTATCTGAAGCAGTCACAGTCTCCCGAACAAGTGGGGACCGAATCACGCTCCAACATTGCATTAGGTAGGCATTTTCACTCTTCTTTCTATCGAAATAGTTATGGATTCTTTATAGCATGTTACATCGATTACCTCCAGAAACTCCAGGCCAAAAACCATCACTTAATGAGATACAACCTGACGTTCACCCTCTTGAGATATTCTTTGATGTGAATAAGTTGCTACACGAAGAACCAATCGGTGTGGCATTCAACAAGTTAATGCAAGCAATAGGCGTTCAGGATCATTTCATCGATGTTCAGGAAATTCCTCCTCTAGAGGAAGAGATGTGGACACAACATGCCATTCAGTCTATTATTTGGAGAACCGCAGGTATGTTCAGTGTAAAAAATATGTTATGTTTCTTGATGCAAACGAGCGTTTTATCAGGTTGTGACAAGCTAGCTACAATAGAAGAAAACCTCATAATGGCCTTCCTACCACTTGGTACTTCGGACGAAACTCGATTGGCGATCGTTATCAACAGAGCAAATCAGGTTAGTCTATAAATACGGCGTCATATCTTGATTGTTGAGCATGCGTATCATGCAGAACGCTCGTATGGGTCTCTATGATCAGAGCATAAGGAACCTTCTGGACCCATCAACCTGGAGTGGCCTAACAATGGATGCATATGCAACATGGGCCCTTGCAGTCTGGAGCGTTCTTGCTTTACGTGCAACCAGAAGGTGGGTTGTTGTACTGAGTGTGGATATTGCCATTGATAGATTCACAGAGGTCAAAAGCGCATATACGAAGAGGTGCTTATACCCCGGCGGCCACTTGGCCCCTTTAATCCCAAATTCTTCGACCTGGATTCCAAAGGTCCGCCAAGGTCGTCAATACAAGAAGCAATGGGTGAGGTGTTGCGGCTTAGAGTAAGACTGAAACTTTCATTTTGATAATGCCCATCGACCTGATAATTATACATATAGAAACATCAGCAGGCCTCTACAGCGATGGAACATCTATTGAAAGCATTATGGAACTCTGAATTCTTAATGAGGCTTCACGAATACCGAACCGCAAGCATCTTGCTCGCAGATGTTGGGTTGGAGTTTGGAATGTCACAAAGAAGTCGTGCTATGGTTGAAGATATCATGCCTCAGGTGGGTACAGTTTCACTACATCGACATAAGTAGCCTACATATAACCACTTTATATAGATCTTTTGTGGAAAAGATCCGGAGCAACGTGCATATGCCTCTTTTACTCTCGCAAGAGGTATCATTGGTACTGGAGAATTGAATGGTGAGATAATATTATTATGCTTTCTTAACATCTACCTTTTAACTTGGTTATACATAGCTGAATCCCTGCGAGAAGCTTTGGTATATCTTAATGTTGCTGAAAAGGATTTTGAATGCCTAGACATCTGGAGTTCTACACAAGACGTCCAGTACCTCATATCGGTTGTATACCATAATTTGAACATGATCGAGGAACGAGACGCTGCGGCTCGACGACACAAAGCAACAGTAGAAAAATCGGAAAAACATGCAGTGATTGTTGCTGATGAAGATGTCGAATCTATTCTCAATCTAACTGAACGGATAGGAGTTGCGCTATCAAGTAGGTAGTGGTAATTTCTAGGAAAACACTAATACATTGTCCTTGTCATTTACTGCATATATGTACATATCCTTTATATGCATTCGTCATTATATTATGGCATTCGTACAAGGTTAATTGTAATGTTTAACAACGACACCATTGATAACCTCTTCGTCAATTTCTCCTTTTTTGTTTAACTCAGATTGCCCGTATGCACTCGTTCGTCCCTTGCGCCACTGTTCCATGGTTGGAGCTTGGTCGTCACTGAATCTACGAAAAATACCATTATGCTGGAGTACAGGGCTTTCCGCCAGAGGAGCAAGTTTGACATTGTCATCTGACAAAGCAAAATAGAATGCGCCCACGCGTGTGTACGATTGTTGATCTTCAGGTGGTTGAACAACACTGTCTAGAATAAGATGATTAGGTTTACTTGTGGGTATCACTGCACCATACCGATGGATGGTGGCAGGGTAGAACCCTCCAGAAAGGAACTCCATAGCATCACCAGCATTAATGACCTGTATATAACGAGATACGTCTATGAGATCTATAAGCTATCCTTCGACACAGACATACGAGAGCATTATCAATGTGTTTAACCCATTTCCACTTGCCATCGCGTTGGAGTATTCGCAAAGCGGCGACTGGCTGGCTATAAAGGATGGTGATGGTGCCAAAATCTGACCGAAAGGGATGTTCAAAAGCCACAACTAATGGATGGGACACTGTGCTGACCTGTATGCCCTTTCAACCATACTTTGTTTGTTTTCTGCTCTTCTTCCTGGGATCGTGGATAACTAGGAAATATGGATTAAGTTGTAAGCAAAGAGAGAGAGAGTATGAGACAAAGGAGATCAGCGGTACTATTTTATGAAGCGCACTAGTAAGGCTAGGATCAGACAAGAATGATACGGTGACGACAGGGGAAGAAAGCACCATATGATTCCCCGACTGCATCATAATTATGGATTTTAGTAAAACTATCTTCTGGAAGTTCAAGACCCAATGCAAGAAGCCTGTAACTCAATGCTGTGAGACACCAGCACTAAAACCAAGTAACATAGATTTACCTGAGGATTGGGTATAAAACATTGAAATGGTTGTGCTTTGCAAAGGCCTCTACTTCGGGAAGCAAAGGGCGAATGGCCTTTGGGTGTTCGCGTTTGGTTACATCCCTATTAACTGTAATAACCAGTGAGAGCCGGCTACTAGGTACGTTTAGATAGGACTAACTATTGTAGTGTTCCAGTTGATCGTGAACACCATTGTCAATATGCTAGCACGGTGCCGTGGTTAATAAAGACAGAAGCTGAAACGCATCTAACATATACCCAATATTGTCGCAGTTTATATCCTTGGTAAGAGCCAGTTACTTTCATTTGGCCAGCGTATATTTGTTTTTCGTCCTCCTCTACATGTTCAAAAGGCATATTTGCGATGTCGAAAATACGGTTTGCCTCAATATGTGGAGTAAGTCGAAATTCTATGTGCAAAGGGCATAAAATATTCGATGGTACCTGTTGCGAAGTATAGCCATGGTTGACAACGTAGAAGAATCCTTGAGTGCTCATAGCATCGACGACCTGGCTAGCTAAGGCCTTTCTGCCCTCTGCAGTCGCAGCTTTGGAAAGATCAATAATAGGGAGATCAGCATAGTCCACTAAGGTGAATTATTCAGCACCAGTAGAAATCAGCAAGAGAGAGAGCGTACACTTGGCTACTGTTGGAGGTGCTGGTGAATAAGCGGGAATATTGGGAACTTGAACAGTCATGGTAGTGGTACTAGCGGTGGTGGTACAGGGTGCTAGTGGGAACCCCGTTGCTTCATATATGTTTATAGCTGGTGGCCGGGTGTTACTTATTCCACAGTGAGAAATGTCGCCATTTTTATGAATTATTCTCAGTTTGGGAGTCCAAACTTCCCATGCAGGGGCGTGTTAATTGGGTCTGTGGACGTTCTTAATGTATTCCAGGGTTGTGCGTCACATGCACGTGACTGCTGTCGACAAACCAGCACAGCACACCAAGGGTCGTATTAAGTCGTACTTCTTCAGATCTCTACGGTTTTTCTTCGTTCCCGTTCCCCAAACCCCTTGCATCAACAGGTCCTGCAATGGATGGCCCACCACCTCCAGAGGAAGACTTCAGCATCCTCTCTATTTCCGATCGACTCGCGCACAAGAACTGGAAAGCTCGTGTTAGCGCGTATGAATCGCTCACCAAGTCGTTCCAGATGTCCGCCTCGGACAACGACCCCGTTTTTAAACCATACATAAACAATCCCGATCTTCTAAAAAAGATTGCTACAGACACGAATGCAGTTGCGCAGGAAAAGGGTGTTGAATGTTTAGTTTCATTGGTCAAGTTCGCTGGTGAAAGCGTAGCTAGAACTCGCGAAACAGTTGTGCCCGCTCTGGTGGATAAGTGTCTAGGATCTACAAGAGCAAATACAAGGACACATGCTATAGAATTGATTCTTCAATACGTTGAGGCAGAGAATAGTGCAGCTGGGGTGGTTGTAAGCAGCTGGTCCCTGATCTTGGTCACGCACAAGACACTGATAATAAACAAAGGATCATATTCTGGCAGGATTGACGTCCAAACAGCCAAAGACAATAGCAGGATGCGTGGTGTCATTGAAAGAGCTAGTTCAGTATGTCCAATCCATCCCTGGCATTGTTCCTGGACTTACGCAAAAATCATCCTTTCCCAGAAATTTCGGAATACAAGTCACTGCACCATCTCCTATTCTTAAAGCCCTTCCAAAAATCTTTGCTCACAGTGACAAGAATGTACGCGCAGAAGGGACAAATCTCACACGCGTCTTATATCAGTATTTGGGACCTGGAATAGAATCATGGTTGTCGGATCTCAAACCTGTACAAGTGAAGGAGCTCAAGGAGGCGTTTGAGAGTATGGAGAAGGAAGGGCAGGGAAAAGGATCACTCAAACCAGCGAGGATGACGAGGGCACAAGCAAGAGAAGCCGAGGCACGGGTTGGTTCCATCGAAGAAGCACAAGAAGACGAAGCTCGTGAGTTCTTGACCAATTTTTCAACGCGATCACTTTTTAACCTTTACAAGCCGTCGAAGAACTTGATCCTCGAGCATTCGCTGAGGAAATTGATATTATTCCAAAATTACCAAACGGATTTTACACTAATCTCAAATCCTCAAAATGGAAAGAACGTAAGGAGGTGCTGGATGACCTATCGACGCTACTATCCACAACACAACGAATTAAGGATGCATCCGAGCTTGGTGAATTGGCGAAGGCGTTGGCTGGATGTATAGTCAAGGATGCGAATATCAATTGTGTCATTGTAGCCGCAAAATGTTTAGAAGAAATTGCCAAAGGCATGGCGAAATCTTTTAGTAAATATCGGGAATCGGTTATCCCCCCTATGTTAGAACGGTTGAAGGAAAGGAAGGCCAATGTCACTGACGCAATTGGGGTCGCTTTGGATACAATTTTTCTTACGGTGGGTAGTGTGTCTTGTTATCTGATGCAAAGGACTCACTCAACCTGAGAGTAGACAACTCTAGCAGATCTGTTACCTGACCTTGAATCGGCACTCAAATCCAAAAATCCTCAAGTCAAGGAGGGTACTTTGAAGTTTCTTGGTCGTTGTTTATCAACGTCTACCGCCCCTGTTCCCCCTTCTCAAGTGAAACCTTTGGCCGACAACCTTTCAACCTTGTTAGAAGACGGCTTTGAAGCTGCAAGGAACGAGGCTGCAACATGTTTTGGTACTCTGATGAGGATGGTAGGAGAACGTCCTCTAAATGCAGTCATGGAGGGTCTTGCCGACGTACGGAAAGCAAAGATAAAGGAGGCTTTTGAAACTGCAACAGTGAAATGTAAAGCTGGAAGTGCCCCTCCGCGCGCTCCTCAGGCCAGTAAGAAGCCTATACCGCACAAAGCACCTGCTTCCAAGACTCCCGAAAAGGCTCTACCGGATGCGACAAGAGAAGATCCTAACACTGCCCTCGAGTCCGAGCCGCCTAAAAAACTACTGGCAAAGCCACCTGCTCGTCTCTTGGTAAGTCTATCAAAAGCAGGCTAAACTCAGCTAGCTAACTTCCTATGCAGGCAAAGAAACCTGCAGCATCATCCGGAAATTCCGCACCCACAGTTACCGCAACTCCTGCTGTAAAGAAAGTCCCCCCACCTCCTAACGTCAAGTCCAAAGCCCCGCCTCCGCCTGCTCCTGGTGGGCTCGACAATTTCAAGTACAAACATACTCCAGAAGATGCGGATGTTCTAGCGGCTGAATTGATCCCGTCAAATATTGCGACCGAATTTGGCGATGCAAATTGGAAAATTCGTTTAGCAGCTTTGGAGGAAATGACATCATGGGTCGAGCGAGAAGTAACAAACCTGGATGCAGAAGTCGTCGTTCGATTTTTGGCTAAGAAAGGTTGGGCGGAAAAGAATTTCCAGGTAAGAGATCAAGTATTTGATATTTTCCATTAAGAGAGTCTGATATTTTCCCCAGGTATCGGCCAAACTATATGGAATACTCACCATTTTGGCCCAGCAGAGCATATCGTTCGGAAGGTCCTGCTGTGCTCTGTGCATTCCTCACTTGACTGACAAACTTGGCGACATGAAACTTAAAAAACCCGCTGGTGACACTTTAATGGTTTTTGCTGAAAAAACATCATTGCAGCTGATCTTAGGACAAGGTACACCTGATTCAATTATCCTCTATTTATCCTTCTGATCCCTTTAAAGCGTATGAACCTTTAAGCAAACAGAAAGCCCCCAAGGTTCTCGCAGACGCTCTGACATGGATAAATACTGCTTTGATGGAGTTTGGAATTGCTGGTCTGACACTCAGAAGCCTCATCGACTTTTTAAAAGCCACTCTAGGCAACTCCAACGCAGCGGTTCGTACAAGCGCTACAAAAACTTTGGTTACAGTGAAAATTTTTGCGGGCTCTAGTGGGTGTGTCCTTTGTAACCCATGAATTACCTTTTGACACAGTATAGGTATTAAGGATTTATTGGAAGATTTAAATCCTCAACTCTTAAATACCATTACATCAGAGTTTGACAAAGTTGAAGGAACACCTGCACCGGAACCCACTCGCATATCTACCGATCTTGCTAACGTGTCTGTTACTTCCGGTCCCACCACTAAAAAGTCGGGTGCAGATCCTCTGGATGACCTATTCCCTCGAGTTGAACTCGATGGCCTACTAAAAGGGACAACGATACTAGCCGATAGCAAGAGTGAAGCCTGGAAGACGAAGAAGGAGTCCCTTGAAACTCTACAAGCCATCCTTGATCAAGGCAGCAATAAACGCCTGAAACCTGGCATGGGTATGTCAACTGCATTGTGTAAACCTATAGGAGTGTATTAACTTCATTTTAAAGGAGAAATTGGCCAGATACTTAAGGCAAGGGTTGTTGACACAAACAAGGCAGTGCAAATGTTAGCGTTGGATATCATATCTCGGATCGCGACAGGAATGGGTAGGCCTTTTGACAAGCATGCTAGATTATTTGTTGCACCCATTGCTACAGTACTCGCCGATCAGAAGGCTCCCATTCGTTCATCAGCGTTGCAAGCATTGTCAGCGGTAGCCTCCGCGTGCGAGGGTCTGGAATCGCTGGTAGCTGGTATTACTACTGGGCTCGAAACGCAAAATCCTTTACAAAAGGGTAATCTACTGCAATGGATCGCGGGTTGGTGTAAAGAGCACGAGCCATCCACATCATTGGATGTCACTAGCTGGACATCATTGATACTTGCAAGTCTTGACGACCGGAACGCAGATGTGCGTAAGGGTGCTCAGGCCGTTCTTCCGATACTCGTTCGATGCGCCGGATATGACTATGTTATACAACAAACAAATTCACTTAAGCCCGCTTCTCGGACATCTGCTGTGCCTCTAGTACAAGCAGCTCGACCCGCACATACAGACATTCCTCCTGCTCCTGCTCCACTTAACAGCGGTCCCAAAACGACGTCAACATCTGCACCTTCCAAAGTCACTGCCGTCCCTCCTGAACATGGAAACGTTCCTTCAACTTCCTCAATGGCTCCGAAAACTATTGGTAAATTTAGTGGTGTTCGGAGGAAGTTACCAACCGCCACTATCCCCCGTCCCGAATCACAAGTTGATTCTTTACCTGAAACGAAGGCCGCGTTTGGGTTCAAACGGCCAGCATCTGGCTCAGTATCTGGCCCAACACCGCCAAGTACCATCTCTGGTGTCCCCTTTACCAGCAGCAATACAGATGCGAAGCGCTTGAGAATTGCAAAAGATGCACAGCGTTGGATTAATGAAGGTGGTCCGACTAGGAAGGATTTAGCAGAGTTACTACAGACACAAATGGAGCCACATGCATCCAAGGAACTGGTGGCTCGACTATTTAGTCATGATCATAATGCCATCAACGATTTCATTGCAGGTCAATCAATGATTGTAGACTTCTATACTAACGCAAGCGGAGACGAGAGTATAGAAACGGTTGGCCTCGCCAACTTCGACCTGCCGATGAAGTATGTATCGATGAGAGTTCATGAATCTCAGTCAAATTTGGTTTCCAAGTGTCTGGATGTAGTGGAAGCTATCCTAGATTTCCTGCGCAGTATCAACTATCAAATGACGGACGGGGAGGCAATGTGCTTCATCCCTACACTGGTACACAAGGTATAACCAATCATTTCTAAGTATTAACTTTTATTGACACAACATACATTATAGCTTGGGGATGCCCGAGAACCCGTGCGCACACGCGTACAGCGTATATTTCAAACCCTACCCAAAGTCTACCCGTATAGTCGCGTCTTCCAAATACTACTGGACCAAGGAATTAAGGCTAAGGTAGCAAAAACCCGACAAGGAACATTGGATGAGTTGGCGAGTATTCTCAAAAAGAATGGCATGAGCGCCTGTGAACCTGCGAAAGCCTTCCCTCTGATTGCATCTACTCTCGGGGATAAAGACCCCCAGGTCCGCAAGTCTGCGTTGAGTGTTCTGAGGTTAGTATTCCGAAATCCCAAAAGTATACCAACAACGAGCTGACCTGAGTTCATAGCGAGGCATATACCTTTGTAGGAGAGAAGGTTTGGACGTTTGTTGGAGCTTTGTCTCCTAAGGAGAAAACTCAACTAGAGGAACGTCTGCGCCGCATTGCAGGACCCAGCTCGCACGATAAAACAGAAATACCAACTAAAAATCCAGTTGTTAGTCGCCTGACCGGTGGGCTTCCACGGCCTGCGAGTCCCTCTGTGTCTGCTGTATCACGTATTGCCCGTCCCGCTTCACCCGCGATGACACCAGCCTCTCCAGTACCATCCACTACATCTCGTGCCGAATCTCCGGTACGAAATCCAGGTCCTCGGGTTGTGGGATCCCAATCACCTGGACCATCTTCACCTTCCAGCCGTGGACGTAATAGGACTTTGCTACCATCTCGAATGGCACGGCCACGAACCACGCTTCCAAGTATCACTACCAACCTTCCCCGTGTGCCTGTACATCAACCAAATCCTTCGCCTACAACGATACACCAAGACGCACCACTGACCCAGATTAATCATGAGCCTCCAGTATTGTTCGATACATTACCAACCGAAAGCGCAGAAGATATTACTCTCATCATATCTACAATCCTCAGCAGCGATCCATCCCGGAGTGTTGATGCTTTGAAGAAGATTCAGAAAATACTCTCGGTTGGACCAGCAGCCGGGCCCTCGAGTCCTCAGTACCGTGAATTAGCAGACCACACCGAGGGGCTCGTTGAATCCATCACATTGCAAATGGCTCACGTATTTGAGCGACCTGATGAACTAATTGCCGATGAGAACTTTCGACTAGCAAAACACCTAATTCAAACACTCAATAACTTCTGCGACCATGGCGTGTTAGCGGAGTCCTTAACTGTTGAGATCCTCACCTCACTCTTGGAAGAATTGACACTGCGATTATTGGAAACCGACGACAGTTCTGTAAAGAAAATTAAGGACCTTTCACGATTCATCAATATGATTATACTACGCTTATTTGCAACCGGACGTCGGATGTCTATCTTCAGGTTATTCCTTATCACTTATACGATGCCTATACCAAATACTTACCCGCATATTACAGGGCGTTATTTGCGTTATTGTTGCAGATAGTTTCACCGTTCCCTGCTAATGGCGTACTCCCAGAATCTAAAGAAGCGAAGGTTGCGGAACTAGTCCTAAAATGTGTCTGGAAGTTAGCAAGAAACATCCCTCAGGATTTGAACGATCTACACCTTGATCCAGTAGAGTTATTCCCGGCAATTGAATTTTTCTTGCAATCTATACCACCAAATGAATGGCGCGCTCGTGCGTCGAACAGAGTACCGTGTGGAGATATGCCACTGAGGACTATCAAAGTGATAATTCAACATGTTGTTGGTAAGTCGATCATTTTTATGCATCTGTTTAATTACTGATCAATGGTACAGGACACTATAGAGATGATGTGTACGACCTATTAGCAGCATCATTTGATGATCCGTCAGCAACCATTGTCTACCCTTATGTCTACCGTATCCTAAATTCAAGTCCATCTCGTTTATCCGAGCCCACGAGCCATCGGAATGGTCATGGCACGGAGAATCCTACGCGATCTCTTTCTCCAGTTTCCTCCCGTCCCATATCTCCACAAGAATCTGTTTCTAGTCGACACCGTACAAGCCATCAGACCAGTCCCAGTACATCTTCCGCAGGGAATCATGTATTTTCACCAGCCACGGAGGAACCAGACCCCGATGCACAACTATACACAATCATTGGGCATATATCCAGTGAAACCACGGGAGCTTTGCACAAGGAAGGTATCACGGAACTTCATCATTTCTTGAAGGCGTATCCTCACAAACGACCTCGCGTGGAGAAGATGCTGGAGTCCACCGGTCCTGCTTTCCGGAAATACATCAACCGTGCCCTCGCGAGTCGTGCTGCAGAGGATCAAGAGAGGGAAGTAGCAGTTGCCGATACATTATCCAGTAAGTTGAAAGTTACTCGTTAAGTCTAAACTATGCCTAAAGTTTAACAGGGCTCGAGTCGAATAGTCGAGAATATAGCCCAGCTCCGCACATCGAGACATCGCCTCGTCGAGCTAGTAGTGTTCTTGAGACAGCTGAACACCAAGAAAAACTATCACGACTGCACGGCATCTTCCAGTATCGGTCTAGCACGGCCAGCAATGGCTCATCGCATGGACGCTCCACACCTACGACTTAGCGGCAGACATTTTGAACCCTAAGATAGCGCTTTGATTCTTTTGTAAAGTACATATATGATTTTGTTTTCTAACATCCGCGTGTTTCGAAGTTCTTACGTCGGTTTATCAAAAGGCATTTATTTTGGAGAACACCAACCGCTCGATAGACTTTGGAGGTCAATAAGATGTAATTTGTGTTTGAACATACGTAGTTTGTGACGCTAATCCAGCATTATGATATCACAAGTATTTGTACATGTTAGGGTCAAAATAAAACCAATAATCAACTCCTAAGGGCCTCAAACACGGCGTCCACAAAACAGTGTCTATCTCCCTCACATCCCTTCCCGGCCGTCATGAGCTCTCTCAGCAAACATACAAAATCGGACATCCTCAGATACGACATTTTCATACTATTCTGGCGGACAATCACCCAGATATTCTTCAGAGAAATTCGACCTCGAGGAGCATTCAATATACCCAGAGATGGACCTGTAATATTTGTCGGTGCACCCCATAATAACCAGGTAACCTGCCCGACCATACTACTCCTTATGACAACTAAGGAACCTGCAGTTCCTAGACCCTCTTCTTCTGTCTCTCGAAGTACATCGCGAAACCCATCGACATGTCCAATTCCTCGCGGCAGCAAAGAGCATGCAGAGGAAGTGGGTTGGTTTCTTCGCTCGCGTTATGAACAGCAGTGAGTAAATGTTTTAACAATGCCGGATATTTCGTCTCATTCATGCAGTCCCGGTTTCACGAGCTGCTGACTCGGCGACACCGGGAAGCGGAAGAATATGGTTGTCACCAGATGATCCTTGCATTGTACTTGGTGAAGGGACTCAGTTTACTAAAGACTTTAGCCCCAAAATGCAAATAATGCTCCCGAAATCCGTCAATTCGGCCGTTGCGGAAGTAAGTGAAGTACTCTCCGACACAGAATTACGAGTGAAACGCGAGTTTGGGGGAGAAAGTGGGAAGGGTACTACACGGATTCGAGAAAAAGTAATGGAACTACGACAAGAAGGAAAGACTGGTTTGGAATATAAAAAGATGCCCTATGTAGATCAACAAGCTATGTACCGCCACGTTTACCAATGTCTACGAGCGGGAGGTAGCATTGGTATCTTTCCTGAAGGTGCGTAACTTTCCAATGTAACAAGACGGAACTACTGATATGGGTTAAAGGTGGCAGTCATGATCGTACAGACCTTCTACCTCTTAAAGCCGGAGTGTCCGTAATGGCATTGGGTGCAATGGCTGATGACCCCAACGTGAAAGTTCGAATTGTCCCGGTTGGGCTATCTTATTTCCATGCACATCGTTTCCGCTCTCGCGCTGTGGTAGAATTTGGAAGCACCCTTGACGTTCCACTGGAATATGTAGAAATGTTCAAACAAGGTGGTGCACAGAAGAGAGAAGCGGTAGCCAAGTTCCTTGATCTCGTTTACGATGGCCTAAAGACTGTTACCATTCGAGCCCCTGATTATGACACACTCATGGCAAGCATTTGGTGATTTCCCCAGTAAAACATACTAACCTAATGGTCCAGTTGATACAAGCTGTCCGACGTTTGTACAAGACCCCTGGTCAACACTTGACACTCGGGCAGGTTGTAGAACTCAACCGGCGATTACTAGAGGGTTATATCCACTTCAAAGACGAACCACGTGTTCAGAAGCTTCGCACAGACGTTTTGAAGTATAATCGGTTACTCAGAGATCTGGGGCTACGTGATCATCAGGTGAGCAATAATGTTTGTGTCCATTTTTTCCGAATCGAACTCTTGCAAGGTTCCTCGAGCGAAGAAAGCGACCTGGAAAACATTAGGTCTGCTCACATATCGCATACTTCTACTCGCGATTTGGGCTGTTCTGGCTCTGCCCGGTACTATTCTAAACGGCCCAATGTTCATTCTTGCCTCGGTAATCTCAAGACGAAAAGCCAAAGGTGAGTGTTCTTTCTACTTTTTCCTATAAACACGAGTTAAATTTATTTCTTGTATATAGAAGCTCTAGCGGCTTCAGTTGTCAAAATTGCTGGTCGAGACGTCCTGGCAACATGGAAGATTTTGATTGCACTGGGAGTTACTCCCGTCTTGTACACCCTCTACGCGTTGCTTGCAACTGTTGTAGCTGTCAAAGCAAAGATACCTCTTCAATGGCGCATTGCAACACCCTTCCTTGTTGCCGCCGCCCTACCCTTCATGAATTATGCGGCTCTTAAATTCGGAGAAGCGGGAATTGATGTTCTAAAGTGAGTTTAATTTTAGACATGTCCATTTCTAGATTGAGTATAAAATATTTTTAGGTCATTGCCTCCTCTGATCATTGCTTTGATCCCTGGCCAACAACGCTCCTTGGACAGGATAAAAAAGATGCGCTTACACCTGTCAAATGAAGTAGCAGGCGTCATCAATGAGTTCGGACCCAAACTGTACGAAGATTTCAACCAGGTGGGTTTATTCATGGTGTTCTTAGTTAGACCTTTGACCTAATTTTTCTCGATCAAGTCTCGGATTCTTGTTCCATCTGCAAGTGTACCTCCCTCATCTGGAACTCCTGGTTTGTGGCGTCGAAAGAGTGGTATCGGAGCCGTTGACGCTCAAGGTCTGGGACTCACTCATCCAATGACTTGGATCGATGAAAGACTTTTTGGGTGGAGTCGCAGCGCTAAACGTGGCACCTCCGCCTGGTCCGGTTTTTCTGGCGATGAAGCAAGTCGCATTGGAACACCAGACGACTCCGACGAAGAAGACACTGGAGATTACGACAACGTCGTTGGAATACTCTCAACACACGGAGAACTTAACTCCAAAGCACGAAGTCGCCAGAGTTCATACGCAGACCTGCAACGACTTCGACACAGTCAATTTACCCCCATTTCATCAGGACAAGACTCATAGGTGAACATTTACAAATTATCCAAAAAGAATTATATTGATTTTACCTTCACCGTTGGCAGAGCACGAAGACCGAGCTTGTCCGACAACGTAGACGTGGAAAACATTGCCGTAGTCCTTCCGAAGAGGCACTCCTCCATGCTACTGAAAACCTGAATGACGAAATCTCCTTATGCGAGGGTGGCTCCAAGTAATTGGTGCACCCCCGTTTGACAACCGTACAATTACCCCACCTCCTGGTCCTTTGGTAAAACACTGTATCGACGCTCTAGGCTTCAGTCTGCACTGTTATGTCTTTTACCAGCTGTCAATATTTCAACGCCGGTCTCCGTAATTCTAGAAAAATATATTAGTGCCCATTTGATGGTTGCTTGGTTTATCTTGACACATACAATAATGTATCTTCAAACTGAGCACTTGGTTTCCCATCGACAGTTGTTGCAGTCCAATTGTCTGGCCAATGGATATCACCCCAATTGTGACCAAGATTTATCATCTACAGAAAGAGTGTTCAGCAAAAGGTATTGTCACGTTATACGCACATACTGGTTCTATTGTGAAACACTGAATGAACATCAGAGAAATGAGTAACCCATATAATGAATTCTGGACATACCATTCCAGGCTTCATGATTCCGACTGCCTTATTTTTGGCATAATGTGGGATATTGGGTGAACAATGGAAAAGATCGTTAATGCCGTGGCCAGTGTAAGTGCGGACAACAGCGCATCCATTTGCCCGCGCAATAGGCTCTCTAAAATTCCATGAGAAGGAAATCCTTGAGAGTCAAAATGCACGAGATGCCTCACATGACTTTACCCAGCTCACGGAATGCAACTCCTGGTTTACAGATTGCGATTGCTGCATCAAGTGCTCGGCGTGTCGTACCAATAAGCTTTTTAGCGTCCTCTCCAATCTCTCCAACAGGATAAGTCTCGTTCAGGTCACCATGGAAGCCTGGCAGCATGTCAGTAATGCAGAATAAACATACACGAGTAATAATACCATCGTAATAGAGTGAAACATCTAAGGGATTCAGCGGTGATGAGTGGGTTAATTACATATCAAGAGGAGAGGACATTCAACTTACCAACATTAACAATATCTCCCTCTTTTAATTTCCTCTTGTCCGGAATGCCATGGCAGATAACCTCATTAACAGAACTACATAGGTGATAAAAGATTCGATGAGCTTGGATATTTCATATCGATATAATAGAAAGACCTACAGGCAAACAGATTTCGGGAAATTGCGATAATTAAGAGGCGATGGATATGCATTACGCTCAATGGTAGCATTATGTACGATCTCGTCAAGTTCATCGGTTGTAATACCCGGTCGGATTGCTGCAGCGGCGATATCCAAAACTTCTCTTCCCAACTATACACACATATAAATATTTTGAACAAATCGAGTCCGAAATGAACATAAGAGATTTAGATTACTTACTCTACACACGGTGCGCATTTTTTCCTGTTCCTCGGGAGTCAAGATACGAGGTGGTTGACCAATTTTATTCGCTTCCGATCTTGGAATACCTGTTGACAGAAATAAATCGAAGAGTCTAATTAAACATTCTATCAAAAATCCTACCATCTTGAGCATAATCTGGTCGAGGTATGTGCGCTGGTACTTGACGAGTGGGAGATAATGGATATAGCGGTCTCACACTGCCCGAATAATTATAATTATTCCAAGGTACGAAAGTATCACCTTTAATTTGAAGTCTATGAGAATCACCACGAGAAAGAGCTGGATTTTTACATACCAGAATTTTGGGATAAAAAACCAGGTTTTAATATTTCATGAATGATCTTGTGCTTTTTCTGTATATTGTCCATTAATATGTCAAAAAAACCATCGTGGCGGTCGGCATACCCCTGACGACAAATTAAATTGATAAAGTATATGATCATACTCAGGAACTTACAGGCACTCTTGAAGCACTCCTGACCGCAGAAAAAAGAACCTTTGATCCCGAGCCTCGATTAATGGAAGGTTAGTTTGAACAATGGTTAGGAGTCAAGAAGCATAGTTACTTATTACAAGTAGGACACTCTAGTCGTGAAGGCGGGTTGCCATTTGGACACGTATCGCTTTGGCAAAGAGTGGGAGTGGCCATCTTGAGTAGTTGAGGTCAAGGCTGTTAAGGCTCTTGATCGCAGTGTCTGAGGTTACGTAAGAAACAGCACATGTACATTAATAAGTGGCAAGTAGAGTACGGACAAGAGTGTATGCGTATTAATATAGCAGAACTAATGATAATGCTAAGAGTGGACTAAACAAAGTGTCTATGCATACTGAGGAGAATGAAAACAACATGGAGACGAGACAACGGCCAAAAAGGAAAACAATGATTATGGAATGTTCAAATATAAAAATACGTGATAATGCGCGTTGAAAAAGAGGTAATGCAAGTGAAAAGTCGTATATACCAAAAAAAAGAGACAGAAGATGAATCAGTTGATGACCTCGAGTTTGAATGCGATTTTGGTATCACTGCATGCCTTCCTCAAGGCTTTGAGGTGTGATGGCCCAAAAATTTCCGTGAGCGCAGCCTCATTTTCATTGAGCCATGATATGGGGGGCAGACCACGCGTGGTTCGGTAAATGCCTTGAGGAAAACGCTCTTCAAAAACAAGGGTCACAACACCAGTTAGCAGACACTGGATTAGATTAAGGATGTCATTGATAGGAGGGCAGATTTTTCGCATAGATTCGAAAATATCGCTGTGAAAGACCATTTCCCATTGGACTCGTCTCTCTGGAGAGAAAAAGGAGCTGGCGTGAATTGGGAGCTGAAGCTTGAGCTTTGGCCCTGCAGGGAGGCCGATGGACGACCGCCATATGGAAGTAGTTTCGAGAGACATAAGAAGGCGGGAGTCAGGGGTAGGTGCTTCGACCCACTTGTAGTCTCTGACGAGACGGTTCTTTAGTTGCTGGAGCCAACGATGGGAGCGAACATAAGTTGCACCAAGGGCCTCCGCAGTTGTGAGTGGTATGCGGGTGCGTTGTGCCCAGTCGTCCATATTTCTGACATCGCTAGAGAAGACGACCTCAGGCTTGGATGAGGATTGCATGGGTGGGAGATGGAGAGCAGACAACTGGGCGGAAGGAGTCTATAAACTGTCGAGAAGAACATAGGAACTAGGGTTCGCTTACGATAAATAGAAAAGAGCGTTGCAGAGGCGCTGAGAAGATCGATAAGAAGGGCGAGGCGGTGATGGGTTGAGGGCTTGGGGTGCGGGGGGGAAGGAGCTAGGCAGAGGAACTATTCATACTTTGGGGCAGCCTTTTGTAGCGGGCGGCAGTCGGACCCTGGCAGACGAAATGAATATTAAAAAGCGTCGGGCGAAAATACACGTGTATTCACCCCCGACTCTTTGGGCACAGACCCCCTTTCTCCCCAAATACGTCCTTCTCCCCATTCCTCCCTCCGTTCCCATCCCTGTCGTCGCCAGCATGCTATTTTTTTTTACCTGCATTCTTCTCCGTCTATCCGACCCTAAGCATATTGTTCGTCCTGTTTCAGCCGGTCGGGATTACCTTTTGGGGCAGTTTCTCTGGCAACCAGTCTACTTCCTGTCAGCCTTGAAATTAGCACCAGCCCGTCATCCGCGCCATTCGTCTTCCGTGCGCAGAACTACGGCACAGCGCAGAGTAGCCACATTAATAGCACCACCACATGTTTTCTCTTAGCCATACGGACGGAAATTCTGTAGTAAAGTCCGGGTCAATCTGCGCCAAGCTAGCGTCAGTAAAGCTCATATTCGTTCCCACAATCATTAGAGTCTCTGCGTGTATTAGATGAAGGCAAGATGAGAACATGATTGTCACGCATGTCACGCACACCTTGAACGACGTATTGCAGTGTTAACAACACAAGATGACTCAATCACTCATCTGAAAAGAAGCTACCCGACCTTCAATGGACCAGCAATCCCAGCCAGATGTCTCTCTCGACAACTCCTTTGATTTGTATCAGGCTTTCCAACGCATTCTCAAGGACGACCAGGTACATTGCTTCAATCCATTCTCCATTCCCCACCCTCTCAATTCTCCAGATCTCAACTCCTCTTGCCGCTATCCTGGCTCTCACAGAGGTCATTGAAAACTCAAATGGTAGTCACATACTTGCCTCGTCTGCATTTCCGCTCATCTGCTTTAATTCGCAGCCGGCACTATGTTTGAACTTGTAAAGGCCCTTAATGACGGTTCAGAAATGCTTAAGCGACGTACACCCAACCCTATCAGTCTGAATGCTGGCTGTGAACTGTTCATCGCCTTTGTCACTCTCTTTCCACACGATTCCGATGTATATTAGCTTCTCATCCTTTGCTTCACGTAAAACTGATAATCCCGAATAGAATTTTGCAGATCTCAAAAGGGAGCTCATCCGCCAGGGTCAACAATATACCGCAGAAGCCCTGACATATCGCCAGAAAATAGCCAACCTTGCGGTTGGATTTATAAAAGATGGGTCGGTGGTAAGCACATCTACATCACATTTTTTGCTTCATCCCTTTTCGGTAAATTTATCGTTATCGTAGATCTTAACACACTCATACTCCAGAGTGGTAATGCAGACCTTGCTTCTAGCGCACAAGCACAAACGGATATCAGGTTTGTGATAATCTGAAAGGATTTATAACATGTTTTATCGGCTTATCGTACCAACCCCCTTCGTAGTCTTTGTGACAGAAGCGCGTCCTCGTGGGCTTGGGTGCGTCTGTTGTAGATCTTCCTACTGGTTATGCAACTAACCTGGTGCAGAATAAAAACTGCTGAGGCCTTGAGTGCTGCCGGAATACCATGTTCTGTAATATTGGATGCTGCAGTAGCCTATGTGATGGACAAAGTTGACTTCGTTCTGGTCGGCTCGGAAGCTGTGGTCGAGAGTGGTGGTCTTATCAACGCGGTTGGAAGCAATCAAATTGCGATCATCGCAAAGGCAGCTAATAAGCCATTTTATGCACTTGCAGAAAGGTGCCAATATCTTCAACATTACCCTCTCTATCACGTTCCTGACAATCTGTTAGCTACAAGTTCCATCGTCTCTTTCCGCTCTCGCAATATGACTTGCCGAGTCAAAATACAAAAATATTTTCGTTCACTCAAAATCTCATGAATGGACCAGGTGCAGGGTCCACCGTGCCCTTGAAATCCTCCAATGGCAGCTGCAATGATACCGATGCTCGTTCTGTTTCTACCAAAATAACCCAGGAACTGATTTGTCAAAATAACCCGGACGTTGATTATACTAGGTATGACAACAGTTCTCTCGCTTGGTTCATTACCGTATTAATTGACTTCTGGCATAGACCGGATTTAATTTCCCTTGTCTTTTCTGACGTGGGTAGTCTGACACCCGAGGGAGTCAGTCAGTACCTAGTTGGCATGTTTGCGGGGTGAACTACCTTCCCACCATGTCTCATCGTAATGTTCTGTTTTTCAAACGGGGTTATATTCAAATGTCAACAATTCTGGACGATGGAGGCCACGGACGAACGATAATCATGTCCTACTCCAGTTGCCCGCGATTGTGATTCATTAGATAAAACTGATGGGAAAAGCAGTCCACATGTACGAATATTAATCTCTCGTGTTCCACACGACATCATCTTTGACGGGTGTGTTCTTAGTCAGTCACATTTTACAATCCATCATGAAAAAATAACAATTACTATATGCAACTTAATCTGGCCACCCATCACCTGTCTACTGACAACGTCTGTCTACTGGCACCCACTGGCATGCAGTTACTTGCTTCCTATTTTCACTAATTCCCTTGAGAACCTTGGGAAAAAGTGATATTGTAGTTTCATGGGGCTAGAGAGGAGGAATCAAAGCCATGGAACTCAGATCGCGAGTTTGGGTTTAGACTTTTAGCGCACGGGTGGCAGATGCTCTCACCTATAAACATAGTGCTTATATCATGCTAGAGGCAATCCCTCGGATCGATTTTAATTTTACTCAAGCGGTGCGTTCGGTTGCTTCATCGGAATTCGGATCCACTATGTGATACATATGGTGGATCATCTTGATACGTATATTTGTTCAGAAAACAGTAACCCGGATTGGTAAATCGATGTTAAATCAGTCCCAATCTAATGTTCAAATTCGAGTTGAAGCAATCAGCGATATTTTTTGTACCCAATTGATTTGTACAGTATAAAATATGACGTGCAAGGCATGTTAAACATTCAGACCTCTCCTGCGGAAGTATAACTGCTTCTCAAATTCCCCTTTCACTCCTCAAACATGTGTCGTTGGCTCCAGTGCGTAGTCGTTGTCCAAAAACCTTCTTTCTCAGTCAACTTTCCACATGTAGACTGAGAAACATATACACCAGCTGCGGCCATATGACAGCCGAAGTAAGTCCAACGGTTCCGTGGCTATGTCTCCACATACTCATATGCCTCTTAGCCCGACCAATTGGTATTTGAAACCTTATCCTTGATTGTTCTCCAAACAATGCTGAGGACGTGTCCACAGATCCAGTGCGACGACCGTTATTGCAAATTTAGTACAACCCACCCTGCAAGCTGTAAACCTCCCGAATGCATTACATCATGTTGGCAATAGTGAGTCTCTGCGTCGCTTCTGTTAATGGGAAGTACTCAACAAAATATATCATTCATGTTTGAAGCCGACAATTTCCGAACCAGTATGGTAAGATCTTCTCTTTTGCTTTTTGCCAATCCAGTTAGACTGAGGGGATTGCCAATGATGGGATCTAGATAGGACATATAAGAGGTACTGTCCGACCTGCGCGAGATCGAGGGAGGGTGGTTCCTCTACTTGAATGTGAAAGACGTCAGACGTGGGCACGAGTCCTGTGACATAAAATCCCCATGCAGTATTGTAACACAGGAAATATAGTTCTAGGCCGTTTCATGTATACCAATAGCTTGAATAGAACGTGACATTGAAGAAGCACAGTGGATGTGTGTTTGGGGGGCATTTGCGGCAGAACATCCTGAGTGTGGCGAAATGTTATGTTATGAATGATATATCCCACAACGCGACCCCACGGAGGTGAGGACCGTAAATGAATTTTGGAGTTTGGGGTGATGTATTAGAAAGGGAAATCATCCTGATACTTACTTGATACTAGGTAATCCCGGACTACGTCACTAGTTCATTTTTTAGTATCGGATGTTTGTCCGGAAAATCCCATACACGCCGAGTGCTAGATGACGCTGATTGGTAGGATATATAGAACACGAGCAAAAATGCCAAGTGTGGGCATCTCATTTTTGGATCAGTCATTAAGCATGCAAGTGTAGAGTACATGCCTTGGACACGCGCTGGCGACGCAAAAAAAGGACCATAGACCGTAGCCAAATCTAATCGGGAGCCTGCAAGAGTCCAGAAGTTCAAGAAGGAAATTAGAATACCGAGTTGTTGGCTCTTTCCCTGTCGCACGGAAATATGAGTGGGACTTTTTTTTCTTTCGCTGTATGTCATATCTAGACCGATAACAATTTAATCATTACTTACACCCAGGTCATGAGCTTCACGGGAGATATGATTTCATAGTTTGCATAAGACGGAAGGAATGTCACAGAATACTCGAGTATAACCACTAGTCGGCTCTTTTCTTTGTGGAGTCCAGGAACTCTGATAACATGATGTGCAGGTCCAGATGTAACTAAGGCTTGTAGGATGGCGTGGTATATCTTGACGTCGGCAGAGAAATATACAAGAGCCGGAAACCTGGTGCAAAACATGAGTCTAAGGGCTGTCAATATGTTGTCGGCCCCTTGCAGAGCTGCCAAAGTTTCTACCTTTAACCGACCTACAACAATTACCGGGTATGGGAAATTACATAATCACGTCAATTAGTTCGAACATTGCACCAGCTGTTCTAGGTTCTTCACAATCTTTGAACAGCTTGAATATGGCAACAAACACTGATTCTCAGTGGCTGTTTTCCTTGTCAGACCTACAGGCCACACCTTCGGAACTGCCTCTGGCGAAAGAGTTGTATGATCGAGCCAGAGGTGTGGAATTTCTCTTCCGCTTGGGTTCATCACTCGCTCTGTTCGTCTTTTGTTACATCACGGCAACGAATGTTCTGATGTATTGCGGCATAGTCCAACTTCATCCATGTGTACAGCTGCAACATGGTTCCATCGGTTTTATATGCGATATTCAATGAATGACTTCCACCGTCAAGTAAGATTCACCCAACTATTTCACATTCGACGCGTAATACCTGCCATATTCAGGACGTGGCTGCTGCTTGTATATTTCTTGCGACTAAAACAGAAGAATGTGGACGCAAACTTCGAGATGTGGCGAGGGTATGTCAAGCCAAAATACACAACACGGATGTCAACAATATCCCTGCGGATGGAAAAGTATGTAGTTATTGCATCATTTACATTGATTCGCATGAAACAAGAATCGTTGGCGTCTTCAACTAGGAAGTAGAACAATGTCAAGCCTCCATTCTTCTCACTGAGGAAGTTCTTCTGGAGGCCATTTGCTTTGATTTTGTGGTTGAAAATCCCCATGCTGATTTAGTTGACATATTTGAAGCGGCAGACACCGATGCCTTGGTACAGGAATATGCATGGAGTATAGCACATGATTCGTCAGCTATTATTGCTTTCCTCGTTTACTATTTCTAATGTGGCTGAATTCAGTTATCGGACGCCGTTGTGCATTCTTTACCCCCCGAAGATCATCGCAATCGCTTGTTATGTTCTCTCGGAGCGAATTCATGATGGGCCTAATTCGCCTTCTCTGGATGCTCGCATTTCGGCTACTGCTCCTTCTACATCCCTCCCAACTCCACCCACTCATAAGCCACCTTCGCCAGATGCAACGAGATTCGCTATCGAACATTTTCAGCTCATGGAAAGCGAGTTATCTTCTGTCGCAGGTGAGAAGATACGTATTCAAATGCCTTGCTGCTGGTTTCATCTCCGCACCATAGTGGCCCTAGCCATTCTTCTTGACTTCTATGGTGCCCAAGATACGGATTCCCTGTATCCATATCTTTCGGCCATCAATTCAGTAAGTTATTTACTTATAGGATACCCCTATCTAATATGTCCAGGTACAACCTCCTACATCTTCGGTGTATGGCATGAGACTTTTCACACCATTCACGATAATGGCCCAGACTTCTAATGAAATAGCAAATCAAGAATCCTTCGATAGTAGAACTCCAAATTCTTCGCATGGTGGACGGACTCCAGCAACCCATACCTCAGAGACCCAGAACTAAATGTGCAAAGTTCAAACCAGCCAATCTCCACGATCGATAATATTTCCTTCTTGTATCATGGATCCATATAGCACTGGGTTCGGCCTATAAATACCACCTAAGTCAATTTGGTCCTTTGCTATTTGTCGCCAGTTGAGGATCAGATCGATGGGTACGGATTTTTGGCGCGTCATAGGCGCAGAACATTCATCCACAAAATCGCTCAATGTCACATTCGCGGATAGGGAGCTCAAATGTGCGGACGTAGATGCATCTAGTTTAAATCAGTACATTGTCGTCATCGGCACGTTTGTTTATCGATATATACCTTCGCTTTTCCCGTCCCAGTTTAATTCTGAACTCTCTGGAAGAGGCATACTGGTTTGTGCGTTCGGAACAATAATCCCTGTGGTAAGTGCAGTGATTGGCTCAGGAACCTAAAAACGCAGTGACGGTGTCAGTATAGTTAAGCCAATTTATGATATTGGAGCAGTTAAGAGAAAATGCAGTGTCAAGAAAATTGCCGGAGCGAGAGAACCCCACCTTTGGGATTTCAAGTCCACCGAGATCGCCCGGCATGGAGCAGGCGGTCCAGTACGTTAGATATTCGAGTATCATCTGACCATCCTCGACTTGATTGGGTTCGGAAACGAATGCTGAATGCCACCCTAGAAGGAAAAGGGTGAGATACAAAGTCGGATGCTTTCATTTAAATTAACCTTGAGAAAAGAAACCAAAGGCCCAAATGTTATAGGAAGTAACCACGAACCACCTAGTGTTATGTCTAACGCATACGTCCCAGATCTAGTTTTAAGGTTGATTGGTTATTTTTTAACACTCAACTTAACTGATCAGCCTACCTTCGCCCACAACCCCTGGCTTGCATTCAATTTGGTAGGAAACGCGTTTCCTGCTCGTACATGGGGCGGAAGCTTCGAAATTAACATTCAGACTTCAGCTTGAAAGAGTCTGGATGAAAGACTTCATACCGAGGAGCAATTACTAAAGTCTTGAAAGTCAGCAGAGGACAATACCCAAGGAGGTTGGTATGCGATGACAAGAGAGTTCTCAGATCTCTCGTAAATCGTACCCTCCTTTGTCCTTGACCATAGGAAGGTATCAAAAATATTTTGGTCAATCTCTTCGGTGTCATTCGGTCCGAACCTCCACTCTTTAGTTTGGGGAAATAACAGATGTAGCAGCCTTTGAGTGGATTGCAATGGGAAATGTTTTAAGGCATTCGAAAATCTGATATATATCATTTGAGAATTCAATTTTCAAGTGTAAGAAATGTAGGCCTTTCACCCGTTAATGTCATTTATCAAAACGTTTATACTTCGATCGATATTATGTTGTGCTTCAGGCATACGTTTATATCTGTCATCAGAGTACACGTTCTTTACAATCCCTATAAACGTTGTGGTGTCAATTTTCTGCGTATGAAGATTGCCGGAAGTGCATACATGCCGAAATGCGCTCGTATAGAACGGAATGTTCCAACTGGTATATACATTCCAGACGCCTCCAAGGTTCTGACCGAGAGCTCAAATTATCATTGTAGTTTCGACCTCCATCAAGGGGTTCATTTAGGATCCTTGGCAGCTGAGGCAAGGGATTGTAAGTTGTTATGTAGTTATCTAGACCCTTCTTTGTTGTGAGTGGCATGATGACGAGAGATACCAGAGTCTACGTAAGACAGAGAAAGAGAGAGAATGATAACTCTTTTTGAACGTGGATACCATTATTTATGCTGCAAAGAGAGTAAGGGCACATAGCTGCAACGTATTGTTCCCCAAAAAGAATAATTGAAGTGTCTATTCTTGAATCGGGCGGCGTGGGAAATGCATCACTACGTTTCTTTGTTCTTCGTCATGGGCCAACGTAACATTCCTTGTTCTTTTCATTTGTCGGTTCCGGTGGACTTCAAGTCTTTTACGTCTCTTGTTTTTGTTTTCCGTTGCAGACTACTCGGGCATAATAGAAAAAGCTTATTGACTAACTACTCGTGTGCCACGGAAATGATTGTAAATGCAAATAGAGGAATGGATAACAAGATGATAAGATGTCACAATTTAATGATTATACATATGGACGGTCAACAATACAAGCCAACATTCCTCAAGAATATTGGGTTTAAACAAAAAAAAAAATTGGTAGAACTTCGTCATTGGAGTTCAGAACCCTATGCGGGACTATGGCTCTTGATATTTTGGCCTCGTGCCTTCGCCATGCAGACGGAGCATTCAGTGTCCGAAAGCCTTATTGGATTTCGAACAGGGAGTGCCATAAGACGCTTACAGTGAGTCGATCGACAAGCTATGTATATCATCAAAGAGGATCAATACGGATGTGAATACACGCGGAGTATGGATCATAAAAACATACAGCTGCTGTTGTGTATGTGCCTTCGACTGAATATGCAATTAGGCTCGAGGCAATCCAGAGTCTGTGTCGACATGGCATCGAAGTGTTTGCAGACGGAGTAATAGCGACCATCGATGATCTGCGAAGGATAGTCAAGCTAAAGAGCGTGTACGGTAGAGGAGTACAACATACATTATGGCACATTTTTGGAGGTTCTTCGATAATGGACCTGGAGTGTCGGTTGGAGAAGGCTGTAGGAGAGTCTGGGGTAGAAGTTGAGTTTTATACTGGCCTGCAGCCTCTAGTTCCAGTTAATGAAAGGGCATTCCCATCACCAGCGTTGATGGCCTCGCCCTCGCGAGCTCCGCACGTTGGCCTGGGGTGATAGCATTACCTATTACATGCATGCTTCCTTGCCGGTCTTTGCAATGGGTTAACGACGATTACTCACCCTCACGGCCGACGACCAGCAAGTTGATTGAAGCTTAACGTTATTCTCGGCTCCAACAACTTACAGGCAGATCCAACCAGATACTCTTCTGTGGTATATCTCCTCGATGGTTCGTTGGCCACACGAGTCTGATCTGAAACTGTCAGCAATCATCGAGCTCCTTTGCGTCTGCTTCCACGTCGTCAAGTGCAAGTACACCAGGGTGCAAAGGGAATAGCAGCAGCTTATTTGGTCAATTATACACGGATGGCTGTAAGCCTAAGCATTTCAAATGGAGGTGCGCTAAGATTAGCTAGAGAAATTAAATATCTATACAAAGTCGCAGGCAATGTTGCAGTTACGGAGTAACTTTATGCCCCACGGTCGCGCATCTTCATCACTAGCTGCACCTTTTTGCGAACCTATGACGAAACTCGTAAATTAATGGACAGACAGCCCGTAAAGCAAGGACATACCTCGTTGGCAAATTGATTCCTCCACCTCTCGCTCTCTAATCTCCGGCGCTTGTAGCCTTTCTTTTCGTGTCGTTCCGTGAGACGGAGTTGATACTTGACTTTGTTACGAGCCAGTATACCGTCAAGGGCTTTCAGGGAGTCGGGCACGCTCTTTCGAATATGAACGGTACGTCCTAGTAACTATTTGTGGCGCCTGACCTCGTTCTCGGAGTTAATTCACGCACCTGAGTAGGGGTTAAGCATAGAGTACTGTCTAAGTATGTCGTTCCTCTTGCTTGAAAGGGTTTTCCAACGTGCATCGATAGAAGCCGGACTCTCAGCGTTATTCTTCACCGAAGGAACTTCGAGCGACAACGGGTCATATTGTAGACGAGGTGTGGCAGAGGAGAATAATCTATAAGCGGGTGAGAGCGAAGGTAGAAATGTGCGACGACAGAGGGAAAGAATGGTTGAGGAGGTCATGGTCTGCACCGGGAATTCAAATGTGTCTCCAGAAAATACGCGTTTGTTGGCCATCACGTGCCTTCGCCCTGCTTCATCTCCCCCCCACGGTCCAGCCTAGATCTGCCATTATCATCCATGTCCTCTGACATTCTACTCGAAGAACTTGATGTCCGTTCCCAATGTCACTATTATAATGTCGGAAACGGTGTTTAATCGTTTCACACAGGTCTTAGAAGCCATCTACCCTACAGAACTTACAAGTTGGTATCGGCATTCATTACAAACACAAGCCGCGGAACTGAGTGAGATTCTCGTAAAGAACTCTCCGAAAAAGAAATCGAAATCGACGCAGAGCCAGATGATGTCGAGGATGGTGTAGATAGTAGTTCGTCACCCAACCTACCCCCACATCAGTATTTCACATCTCACGCCATCGACCCCAGTCAAGGTCACACTAAAAGTGCACTTTGTCGATGACTATCCACAGTCTTTGCCAGAATTTTCATTGATACCCGTGGATACAGATCTTAGTGACAGTGAGATAGAAGAACTTCTCGTAGAGCTACGAACTGTGGTGGGGCATTTTATCCGTTGATTCGCATATTCTTGATGAATGAATTTGTATAGGGAGAAGAAAATTTAGGGACCGCCATGACCTTCACGGTCGTGTCACATCTCCGGGAGCAATTATCAAAACTTCTTCGAGAACGTATTGAAAGGCATAAAAGGGAGGAGCAGGAAAAAGAGCGCCTAGAACTTGAGGTAATATAATTCCGTATCCATATTGGACTCAACATCTTGATTCAAGACCTTCCAGGCTGAAGCTGCTCGCACCCGTGGGACACCAGTGACGATAGAGTCCTTCAAAGCATGGAAAGTTAGATTCGATCAGGAAATGGGGCAGAAAAAAGCCCAAGAAGAAGAAGAGAAGTTAAAAGGTTTGACCCCCAAAGAACGTGAGGAGTATAAACGGGCTGCCTCAAGGCTTAGTGGTATGACCATCCCACATTTCGTTCTCAGGTTTCTTCACTCACTTAACCGTTTCAGGACGGCAACTCTTTGAGCGTCATAGAAACCTAGAGGATGAAAATTTGATGGAAGAGGGTACAGTTTCAGTAGATATCAGCCAATACGAGAGGACAAGGGAGGATATTCGGGAAGAAGATGAAGGTTTAACATTCAGTGATAGCGAATGAAGATGAATTCTATTGAGTAGTCTATAATTGTAAGTGTTCTTGATTAATTTTGAGCATATCCTCACAATCCCTGTAAGATTCCATCCTCTCCACCATTTCCATCTATGATGCCTCCGCCTTCAATTACCTTGCAACCCAAATGAGATTGACCTTCTTCTCTGAGCCAGCCATTGTCGTCAGCGATGATTTTTCTTCCCCTGGGTTGGTGTACGACATTTCCCATTAATTCTAGCCATTCTAACACTGGTTTCGTTGTCCATCTGTCGACGAGCCCTTCCCCCCCGGCTTGGAACCAGCCAAGATGCCCTCCCCTAGTTGTGAGCGCCATGACAACGTGTGGATTATCCGCACCATCCATGGGTACATGGCGAACGACGGGATCATCAGCCGCATTGATAGCGAGAAATGGGATAGCTATGTCTTTCAGCATGTAATCACTAGATCCCCAGCGGTAATAATCGTCCGAGGTCGGGAAGGGGAAAGGAGGTGTTGGTCCTCCAGCTTTACTTGTAAATGCCGCGTCAAAGTCCTCCAATGTGGGGTTCTTCAATGTCAATGCTTCAGTGGCCGCTTTGGCTACGAAGTGTTCTGGATCATCCGTAAGTGAATTATAGTGCTTTTTGAGCAAATTTTGCAAGTTTCCTCCCATCCCTTTGGAATAGATATGCTTTCCTAAGAAGGACGTGAGTAACCTAAAGTGCATTAGCTCCGCTGACATATTCTGATTTTCCAAATGATATTTCCTCTCACCCATGGTTATTTTTTTTTAGATCCCAAGGCTACATAACCATGTACCCGAAACGTAGTCAGAGAAGTCAGTTAGGCATTGGAGCTGGAATTATTCTTACACAAGCCAAAACGCATGCAGCATGAAAGCGGGCAAATTCTTTATCTTCACCAAGATATCTCGTTATAACATTTGAACCAAGTGAAAACCCTAGGGCCAATAATGGAGCTTTAGGATACCGATTTGTGATATATAATAAAGCATTTCGTGTGTCATCTGTGTGACCTGCTGAATAGAACCTTGGGCTAGTGATAGGTACCCCAGCACCTAGTCGGAAGACAATTATCAACATCTGGTATATTGGGATATCGTTATGAAACTCACATCCTCGAAAATTGATCACGACAGCACGGTAGCCCAACCCTCCCTCTTCCCTTGGCAATGTTGCCCGACTCAATATAGCTCGGACGTATGGTTCGTATGACCCTGCATGTCGTCAGGCGCTTGCCAATAAAAGACGTTGTAATATATACCTCCTGTCAACCCATGTTGAACAACAATGATAGGAGTATCTTCTTTCAGATGAGTATTAGCCTCTGAATCTATGGGGGTGAAGTCTAAACCCCTAAAATCGTTCGTTCAGTATATGCTAAATGTCGTAAGATATCTGTGAACTCACAGTGTCCCGCCATCTGCAACATGTACGTTTGTACTAGATGATGTTAGTGCTAGTAATTCTGATTTCAAATATTCAAATGCACGCTCACCGGTGATACCATACTTTCTCGTGCTTAGTGAAATCTCCCAAGACACAGTAGATTGTTTGCAGGTGACCACTGAATAGGAATGTCATTCAGATTATATACAAAAGGAAAGTCCAACGCATTCGTACTTGAAAAGCCACCATAGGGGCTTGAATTCGGTAAAGACAGCTTTCACCCTGGTCTCTAGCAATTCTCTAAGGCAAACCTCTTCGGTCTCGTCGGAGCCTTCGCCTTTGCGTACAGAGAGAATGGCAGGTTTAGTAGGAAAGCGAACTGTTGAGCTAAAGTTCTGGTACTTGCTGCTGGCGATCGAGAGGAAAGTAACCATAATTCCAAGCCCGTAGACACTAAGCAGGGCTCCCATTTGAGGCAAAAAAGGATATTAGGCGGTGGGATAGTTGATGGCGGACGCCGAGAATCTGATGTAGAAATGGCTTGCTAGAGCCTAGCTTTGCTATGTAGTAGGAATGAAGGAAGACGTTTTCAAAACTCAGGAAGGCTCAACGTACACCAGGGAGGCACAATTTTATTAATCCATTTGTTCTGTTGGCAAGTTAGTACCACTCACTGGCGACTGCAACGGCTAGGCTTTGCCACACGTGTTTTAGCCTCCTCGGTGTCTTTGATACCCGATGGTATTTGTTCTGCAAGCTTACGCTCCCATGTAGTACGTGAGCAAATCTGGAGTAATTGCTCGTGTAATTGACACCGGACAGAGATAGCCACCGTAAGCACAAATACGAAGTAACAATACTTAACTTCCGAAGAGTTCGTGTTGGTCAACCATGAATGCTCTGCCGAGCCGTAACTCATGGTTTTGTTTATTAACACCGATCATGACCATGCACAACCTTATTATCTTTTACCATCCTAGTGACTGTACAGATGTGCATATCCACTAGGTAACTTTCGAACAAACTCCAAATGTTTATTCTTCCCAATTCTAATTTTGGCAGTGATGATTTCTAATACCGAGGGCTCCGAGGGAATCAGCCAACTGACTTAGGGCAATAAATCTCATGGGTTACTGCTTCTCCCCTGCTATCCCTTTCCCCCATTGAAGTGAACAAAGCATCTCTTGCTCAGAGCATGAGGCGGAAGTATAAATGTAATAGATCTGCATGTTGTTTTCCTTATTGTTTCCGCCTGTTAATCCCTCGGCAACTTGTTGACATCAGTATTCCTTTTAGCTGCCAAATCTTCACGGGAGAAGCTGAAGGTATTCTAAGATCGCATGTGGAAAATATAGTGCTTTATAAAGAATAGGGCATCTCGACTACATTGTACTGGTTTACAGGAGAACATAATCCAAACCAGTATGTGTATTGTGTATGCCCGAGTCAGCCTGACTACCATACTTATCTAAGATCTCAAGTAAAAAAAAAGATTTGTTTATTAGGGATTTCTTGATCACATGACCTGATGCTACGCCGTGTTCAAGCCGCGTTGAATCCTTGACAAAGCCTGTTATCCTGAAGCTGTTTATCAACATTAAATGAAATAGATATTCGTATGTTTCTCATATATTGGAGTTGAGTCTGCCGTTCATTTTCATTGATATAGGATATCTCAGGTGCAATTATGGCTTCACACGAGATATCTCCGGCTTGGTCACCGAGTCCCACAGATATGTCTGACGACGCTTACAACATGGACACAGCGAGAGTTCATTTTGGTCCATTTAAAACTCCAGAAAAACGGCTTGCAGCACTTTTTTCAGAATTCAAGCAGACATCAGTACCAAATGGCGCAGCATCTCCAACTCGATCTTTGTCGACATCTCCCCCAGCAAGTTCTACTGAAACAGACGAGCAGTTAAGTGCTGGCCGGCTAGTGGATCTTGATAACGAAGACCTAGGTGCGAGTCATCCTGGTCTAGCAACGCCAACGAATGAGGTGCAGGACGATGGTGAGTCAAACCCATCTTCAGATACCTCTCCCGAGGTAGTTGCTTACCTTCATGGTAGAGCCTTCATCTGCACTAGCAAGTCGACTTTTACGTGCTGTTGGAAACCCTTCCCCGCCCCCCAGTTTTACAGCTCTTCCTCTGCCAGATGACACGGAGCTAGTTGGAATCGATGAAACTGAGGATGCGGAGTTTGCGAGAGAAGCATCAGCAATAGCTATTTCATCTATATCCCTTCCAATTATCACTAAGTCACCCACAAATCGTAGTACGAACAACTCAGAGTCCGATGACCTCATGACATTCGACCTCTTGGATGACCAGTTAGAGATATCAAAACCTTCACTGACACTGCCAAGAGATAATTCGTCTCTACCTCTCAGCCCATTCTTTCCAAACACTGCCATTCCTTCGTCACAACAACTATTCCCCACTTATTCGGGTCGAACGGGTATTCTCGTCGACCTACACGATGAGGCTCCTGAGCAGCTTCAGCAGTCAATTTTGATCAACCACTCTTCTCCTGAACCTGTGACCGAGAATATCTCAAATGAACAAGTCTCAGGGTCTGAAGAACAAAGCCAGAGCCACAATTCACCCAAGTTGCCTCTGAATCCATCCGCAATTTCCCTCCCGGTTACAGCAGAATCTCCTCATACACCACTCCGACGTTCTTCGCGACCCCGAAAGAGTACTACACCATTTCTGATAGAACTATTTACTTCCAGTAGCCCAACCAAAGGTCTGTCCTCACCAGCTTCTAGCTCAAGAACGAGGAAAAGCCGGAAGGGAAAGGAGCGCGCGGCTTCTCCACTGAAGGGTGCGATGTTCATGGAGGAGAAGTCTACTACTCCGGGCATTGTGGAAGTATTAGAAATTAAATCTCAACGGTACCATTCAAGATCACCTGTCCGGCAAGAACTTGGAAGAGAGTTGGGTTCATTGTCACCAAATTCGACAGACATTCTTGCTCGCCTTCTTCCACCAGCCGTACCAGTGACACAAGAACTAGCAAGAGTAGATGGTATACCAATACAGGTTCCAGCTGCTGCGACTCTGCCAACTGTACCAAGCCCTCAAGATAATGCCAAACCGATAAACGAGCCTATACCAAATTCGAACACACGCACATTTAGTCCAATGCGATTACCTACTACTCCAAGGCGACCTACCACTCTTCATTCCCCTTCTAAACTACGACTTCAACCTATATCTCTCGATGACCCCGCTCGCACTCCAGCTCAAAGAGTACAGCTGTCACAAGCATTTGCTGATGGGTACCATATATCTCCTCATAAAATTTCCCAGATGCAAATGGGTGTTTCATCATCTACAAGCATGTTCACTGGGAAACCGATTCCTGTACTCAACACTGCTTTGAAAGGAAATGGAAGTGCAAGTGCAAGCCCCGCACGTAGAAACATCCTTCCACCCACAACGTCACTTGCTAGCAAGGCATCATCGGCACAGACTTTCAGTCCTATGAAGTCTCTCATTCACTCAGGTACATTGGAAACTATTGCTGGTGATGTTGGCACCTCCCGTACGGCGTCCCGACCAGCCATACTTCCGTTCCCACTCACCAGTGTCTCAAAGCCACTACCAAGGACTGAAGAACAGGTTTCTAAGGGTGGTGCTAGTTCTTCCCTTCTACCGGAAAGCCCAGCAAAATCATCCCTCAAACAAGTAAATAGTCGTATACCACGTAAGAAGCCATATGCTAGACCTAGTGTCATACCTGTCGTTGCCAAGAAAACAACGACGGCGACGAAGCCGATGAATGCAAAAAGTATCACAGGTACCACTCAGACCTCGCAGGATACTATCACATCGAAGAAGCCCATTGCGAATCTTAGGATGGTGAAGGTATGTACTGTCTCTTGTCGATGAGGCTCAGACCTACATAATCTTTCAGGGCATTCCACCTGTTTCGACCGCTGCTACGACGAACGTCAGGGTTATTAGAGCTATGGATCTTGGGAAGTCAACAACAGCAACAACGGCGACTTCTGCTGTACCAGCAGGGGATGCAACAAGTACTCTACCGGTCGTTACTAGTGACAATGTAACCGGAAATCTTAAGCGCAAACGACTGGATTCTAAACTGCTGTCTGCTCCTGGTTCCCGCCCGGCTGTAATAATGCGCCAAGTTTCTAGTACGGCGGCTTCTTCTTTGACAAGGTCTGCCGCCATTTCTTCATCACAGCGAAGTACCAAGCCAGCTTCCACGCCATCGAACACTACACAGAAATCTAGCGTTATGAAGATTCGACGGGTGATGTCAACAGAAGCACGGGTACCGCCAAATGAAATTATTGAAGAGAATCCACAACTACCCCAACTTACCGTCACGTTACCAGTTGAAAATATTGCAACGAATACTCCTGAACAAGGGTCAGAACTCCAATTGGAAAGCGAGGACGTTGTTTTGGCTTTGCCTACCACGGAATCTGAGATACATGCTACATCGATGCCCTTGTCACAACAAATAGATGTGATGACGGACACAGAAACGTCAAGACCCGATTTATCCCAAGAAAAAACTAAACCTGAAACAGTGGAAACGACGGAAACTACCCAACCAATTAATGGGAAACGGATAACACGACGTAATGGTGCTCAATCTCAATCTACAAATAATATCGACTCTACCACTGAAATCTCTTCAAACCGATTATCACAACGACGTCGTCCCAGCGTTAGGAATAAATCAATTAATGATGATGTATTTATGGGAATGGGAATAACCGCACTCAAGAATATTACTACAGGTAATACTACTCGGAATCAACACTATGTTGCGGCAAAGTTGGAGACGGAGATTGTGAGAAAGGAAGGACCGAGACCTGAAAGTCCTGCTGTGAAGGTGAAAACTGTAACACAGAGGCAACAGGAAGAGAAAGCTATACAAAGACAAGAGAGGGCCGCTAGAAGGGCGAAAATAAATGGATCTATGGATAATACCTCTGATGATGACGGAGAGGGTGATGAAGATGATGAATACGAAAGTCCTAGCCCTATGGATGGATTTATAAAACATCGAAGAGGGGCCGGTGATGAGGATGATTATGAAACGCCTGTAAGGAAGATTGGAGATGATAATAACGGGAAGAGAAGAGTTAAATGGGATAAGGGGTTGTTTACAGAAGTATTCCTCGACGAGGTCGTACTTGGGGAGCGGACATTACCTCCTAAAGAGAATAATGTGAAGAAGGGATGTTTGGCCCCGACCGCAAAAGTAAGTGTTCAGTCATGTCAATTATGCAAGTACTGACGTTAAATTTGGTAGACCTTGAGACTGGATACTCTAGGTAACCTTGTGGATTGCGAGGCACCTCTTGTAGATCTTATTGAAGAACATATTGTCGTTAAAAAATTTATCTACGATGATGAGGTTGAGACAGTGGTTGAGAAACCGGTCACGCCAACTCCTCGGAATGCTCGGAAGAAGAAAGGCAAGAAATAATTTAGATGTTATGCATCGCTTTAATGTTCTTGTTCATTTATACAGTCGGTCTTTCCTCATTTGTGTGAATTTAGTTATCTGTCGTATATTGCACTTTGCTTTCGTTTGTGTGTATCTTTTCCAACTGTTGTTACATATGAAATTAAGACAAGTAATTGGCCCTTTTGCTATTGAGCGTTAGTTAGGTCTATATCCAAATATCATTTACTGGGGTTTGCGATAGCTGATACCAGCAGAGGCTTGGTTGACAGGGAAGATAAGAACGTCGGCAATGTTGACGTGGGGTGGACGAGATGCAGCCCATACGATCTCTTCAGCGATATCCTCTCCGACGACTGTTAACATCAATGCAATGATTAGTGATTTTCAGTACGGTGATTGTTATAAAACACGTACGGGGTTCAAGGCCCTCGTAGACCTTTTTGGCCGCACCAGTGTTGCCGCGGAAGCGAACGACGGAGAACTCAGTCTCGACCATACCTTTGCATCTCAATCAGCAAGATAACGATGGTTTGTTAATTTAGGGATATACTAACCGGGATCAATTTCGGTAACACGGATGGGGGTGTTCACGAGCTCTCGGAGCAGTGAACCAGTGAATGCCTTCACAGCATGTTTTGTGGCAGTATAAATACTTCCTCCAGCATATGCCTCACGGCCAGCAATTGAGCCAATGTTGATAACATGTCCAGATTGTCTCTTTTTGAACTCTGTGTGTGTGTGAAATCAAGGTGAAATTCAATGTAGGGGCTTGATGATAAAGACCAACCTCGCACAAAGAGTTGGGTCACGGAGATAAGACCGAGAACATTAGTTGCGAACATTCCTTCGACATCTTCATCCTTAATATCACCAACGTGATCAACGCCCAACACAAAGCCAGCATTGTTAACTGTGCGGAACATAGGTAAGATTTCGTCGCAAATATTTGAATAGGGGTGATAGTACCAAGAATGTCAACATCACGGAGCTCGCTTGGAACTTGGTCCAAAAGGCCGGCGACTTGGACCTTATCGGAAACATCAAGCTGGATCGACGCGAACTTGCCACCTTGGGCAAGGCCAGATTGTTGGTGGGCAACTACGCATCGTTCAGTGACGGCCTTGAGTGCGTCGACTCTACGAGCAACTAAGATGACATTGGAGCCGGCCTAGACAGAGATAATTGTTGGCAAAATGATCAATATAGTTTATCGTATTTTTTTACCTTTGCGAAGAGAACGGCAGTGGCCTAACAGATTTGGATTAAGCTTTGGAGTTTGGGAGATGAATCAGGTGTACTCACAGCACCAATGCCGCTGCTGGCGCCGGTGACGAGAACGGTCTTTCCGATGAGACGAGTTGCGTTGAAGACTGACATTGTTGTGAGATAAGAGTCAGTGGGAATTAGTGCATTACGATTATCTATGCATGGATGATGGAAGCGTGATTGGCGCGTAATATTCGCGCCAATTTCCTGTTCTTTTACCTATCCCTTTTCGGACTGTCGGACACATGCACACCGTTCACCCGCGCTGGAGCGCCCTTATCAAATGGCTCGGCGAAAAGGGCATGGACACCACCACTGTGCTTGTAGAAGCAAGAGCCACAGGCAAGAACAATCCAAACACTTACTTATCAATCTGACAGTGCTCTCCAGAGGCTGGCTATGGTCTCTTTGCTCTCAAGGACATACCTCCCTCAACTCCTCTGTTTGAAGTTCCTGCAAAAGCTCTGGTGAACCTCCGCACTCTTATTGGTCTTTATCCAAAGGCTCGGCCGAAACTATCAGCTACTCAGATCATGTCTCTGCATTTGTTCCTCCACCGTCCTATCTCTCCGCAGGACACATCAAAAGACTCTGTATTTGGCCCCTATATATCTATCCTTCCTACAGATTTTGTCTCCCATCCTTTGACATGGCTCATCAAACCCCGGGATCCAAGAGCAGAGGCACACGAACTAGATATTGACCACGATCTACTCGAACACGTACCGAAAGGTGTTCTGGCAGCTTTGGAAAAGGTGGCTACCCGATTTCGCCAAGACTGGCAGCGAATTTCTCAGTATCTGGTTCGTTAAAAGCATGCCTTAATGATTTGAGGCTGTAAATCCACGACCTTCGTTGACCCTTTGAAAATCAGCGAGATAATCCGCAAATACTGGCTTCTGCAAAAGATCGCGGTCGTAAACTCCCGCCGTTGAATTCAGTGGCAATCAAGCTGCAATTCTTGTGGGGGTGGCTGAACGGTTAGTCAAGCATTTGTCTTCCGGCGTTGGAGATTGATGAATGATATAGTGAATACGCGCTGTATCTATCATAGGCTCTGCCAGACACGAGCAGACGAAAACAACATGACCATGTGCCCCATTCTAGATTTTGCAAATCATTCTAATCACCTCCCACATTGTTCTCCTCGACAGTCGCAAGCAGAACAGCGGGACCAAGCGCCGTCCAAATCATTAGGAGATAATTTTGTTTTATTGTCTCCTGCAGATAAAACCGTAAAGGCCGGAGAGGAATTGTTTCTGAAGTATGGCTCCCATTCGAACCAAACATTATTTGTAGAGTATGGCTTTGTGAACGAACTCGATGTGGAAGCCCTGACAGATGGCCGAATTGAATGCCAAGCAGATGTTCTATGGCGGACTGAAAGATTTTTCGCCAAGAGAGGCAATATTGGAAAATGGATGGAGGAACTTTTGACGACCGAAAACTATTGGGGGTAAGGTCTTCTTTTACCATCCCAGACATACTTAAGCTTACCTATATAGTGAATGGACAATCCATACTGCACCGGCACCTGCACATCCTTCTTTTCGACTAATCACAGCACTACGGTTATATCACTCAGTGCCAATGGAATTGGATGGGAAACTACCTCCGCACGATGACCACGTAATTGTACGGACATGGCGGGATACGATAATGGGGAGGCGGGATATGGTCTCTCCAGAAAATGAGGCTGCATGGAGGGATACCTTGAACAAACTGTGCCTTGGGATCGACACCGAAACGGATGTGCATCTGGATAATCTGAATAAGGTGGGGAGGAAACGGTACCCTGTGAATTCGTGGGTGCATTATATGAGAAGATGCTTGCTCATGCTCTGGCGTGAACAGCAACAGGCAGCATGGAGTGTGCATGAGAGCATTGAACGAGGGGAAGAGTTCTGAGTGGCGATGTATATTACAATGGGTAGTAGGCTATCAGGTTCTAATTTGATGTGCGCGAAACACGAAATAAGCAATTGTCCCTGAGGCTGAGGCTGAGCGCTGCATGAGAAAGCTGTGCTGATCTGCTAGAAAAGCACGTTCTCTCACTTCATCCTCTCCCTCTTCCGACAACATCCCCTCCGCCGTAACCTCCGTTCGCGCGAATAGGTTCCATACCCCACATTTCACCCAGCCATGGCCGTAGAGCCACTACTAGCAACCAGGGCACAGCGTGCCTTTATTCTCACAAGTACGTGCCTTCCCATTAACACTTGGAATGCACACTGACTGACTATCATCATTTTCTTAGTCTCCATCCGTTCGTAGATTTTTCGTGCCCCCTTATGCTTTGGAACCTTTATGCTGAATTTTAAATGCAGAGGCTATCGTAGTTCTGGTCATGGTGGGGATTACCTTTGGAATGGTGCGCCTCTTCTTTTCTCTTGAGATAATAAGCTGATTGTGTCTAGGTACGGCGGGAAGTCGACTTTGACCTAGCGAGATACAGGGTACACAACTTGTGATGTTTCATTAAGACTACAAGCTAATATGGATCCTTCAGACGCTGTCGTGTTACCTTGCGCTGTTTGCTCTAGCAGAGTAAGCTACTTTCATTGCAAATTCTATCTCTGTACTCAACCCGGCAGAATATTCGAACTGTTTATGGCCTTTGATGCCCTACGGCTACGGAATATCATCCAGCTGATCGGTATTCTTGGTGTGTTCGTTTGTATTGAAATGTGTTGCCACAATACCGATACTTTCCACTTTAGTTTTCCACCTTGCACTTATGGTGTTTGCAGCGCTTCAAGTGCACCAGACCAGAACAGCTTTGGTGCGAGAGTCTGGTTGTGACTGGAGAACTTCAACAACAGTACGTTTCATCGCTGCGTGGTTCAAGAAGGGTAACTCTAATATGGGAGCAGGTTTGTGATGGTCCTGGAACACTTTGGCGTAGGGTGCTACCATTCCTGATCGTTGCTCCGTGTGTAATTGCCGCAGCCTGGTTCTTTATGCTGTTCTGGATCAAACAACTATATGCAGAATTTGGGTAAGTGTGAATATTTACTATGACTTATACTAGCATTCATGGGCGTACAGTTGGGCTATTTTCCATGTCGTCGGAGCCAATCCTAGGATGAAGAGTATGTCTACTCAAAGCGTTTCAAAAATAGTCACTTACCTTGTTGATAGCAATGTATCAATATTACCAGATTATGATCTGTCTGCTCAAGTTCGATTTCTTCTGCTTCACAGGCGTGACGATGCAGGTAGGTCTCCCTGTCCACCTTAAATCTCATCCTAAGTTGTATCTCATCTCAATTAGTTGCTCATCCTCGTCCTGGCAAGAAATGAAGCTGAGTTCGGCATTACTATAGCTGCCATCCCTGTAGTTCTGGTCCTTTTGATCCTGTGTGGATTTTCCGTTCAAAGGGAGATCAAGTGGTCCGTATCATTCAAACTTCCACGATATCAATTCTGATGAGGTCATTAGGATCATGTCTATCTCACTTGTGCTAATGCTGGCAGCCTTGACCTATTGTAAGTGAATGCGCCTGTCAGAAAGTGATTATAACTAATGAATCTTTCATTACAACAGTCTGTACGTCTATATCTTATTGAGTATATAAATGCGAGTTCTCGAAACTGACTTGATAACAGTGTACAAGCTTGTTCGTTTCTACCATCCTGATTCTAGCGACCAATATATGACTACCCGTGCCACACTAACTATCTTCAGTAAGTACATTGAAAGAAGTACGCTGGATATATTTTGACTGAATTGCATTATAGCGATTGTCGCCTTCCTTCTATTATTTGCTACATTCGCTGTTGGCCTTCGTTGTTTCTCCGACTTTGATCGAGGTCTCCAGCCCTCGAAAACTCATAGTGAGTCTACTGTTGAATGGTTTGGATTCGGTAATTATAGCTTTACTGTAGGCCCTTCTGCCCGTCCCCAGTATGCTCCTGCGAACACTTCAGGTGGCATGAGTCAACTCCCTTCTGGATACCAAGGAACTCCCCTTGGTCCTCGTATATCCATTGAATAATCAGGTCAACCAGAACCAATACTCCGCTCATATTCAATCGTCTTGCCTGAAAAAATCTCATCAAGTATATACCTGGATCAATATTCATGACCTTGTTGCTTTCATAACAATGATTTTGTAGTCACAGTCAATCGTGCTGTCTCATACCTTCGAACCATCATCACTATGCCTACCTTCTGTCTACTATTAGTTTCTCTTGCTCGTTTTTTGAATACATTTGTTGTTAAGTGGGGTACGCTACCATAGTGAAGTTGCTGAAACATATCAAAAGTTTGATGTTAGTTTGCCCTTGCTTGGCTGAAGCTTCCGAGGTAGACATCACGAACCAACATGCTCTTACTTGCAATCAATGCAAGGCAATATTACATTTACTGAGTCGGGACTCTGGTTTCTCGATAAGGTGTGTCAGGCTTTGACAATTATCCCCAAACATTAATTACAGAATAGAGGTAGACAAATGCCATCGTGACAACACTGACAGCTACATTCCTACTCTATACGCGGTCTGCTGGTGTTGGATGGTTTGTAGCTGGAGCTAGTACATCTAGTCTTTCCGTCAAACTCATCAAACTAAGTATCCGTCAACCAAGACCACCTCCTACGTTACAGCGAAGGTTTAAAGGTTCCTATGGGTATGTCACTTCATCTCATAATTCGGTCTCTCGTTTTTACACTGCCTGCACAACGTACTAGCATGCCAAGTACACACTCGGCAACCATAACCTTCTTCGCTGTATATATCTTCCTTGCATCTCATTATCTTCCAATACACAAAACTCTTCCTCAAGAATATCCAATTCTCGCAAGAACATTACCTTCACTTATCACAATACCTTGGGCTATAGCGATTATGATGTCAAGAGTTTGGTTGGGTTATCATACATGGGCACAAGTGGTTGTAGGCGCTTGTTATGGGTTGATAGTTGCATTCGTTTGGTTTAGTTTGTGGACCAGATATGGAGTGAATCTAATGGGTGTACAGGTAGAAAGGACTATTTGGAGTTGGTTTAATTGGTGATATACACAACTTATTTATACTTTTTGCAAGACACGTGGGACGCATCTTAATCTAATAAGTAAACGCGAAGCATCACGTGTACTTAAACCACTTAACACTTCACATCCATGGACGGTCAAGATCCAATTTCCCAATTCTTCCCAGATGAAGAAAATGTAGACCTTTATGCTGTTCTCAATCTTACCGACAAAGCAACTACAGAAGAAATAAAGAAATCTTATCGTCGTCTTGCTCTTGTACACCATCCTGATAAACATACAACAGCAAATGAACAAACTAAAGCGGACGCGTCAATTAAATTCCAACAGATTGGATTTGCTTATGCGGTTCTAAGTGATGAGAAGAGAAGAGAGAAATATGATAAGACTGGAAGTACTATTGAAGGTTTTGATCTTGGTGCTGGTGAAGACGGTTGGGAAGCTTACTTTGAGGATTTGTTTGAACGCGTTACGCGTGGTAAATTGGATGAAATGAAGAAAGAATACCAAAGTGAGTGTTATATATAAGAACTTCTTTTAACTGTTGTATTAAATACATTGTTGTCTCGTATAGGATCCAGTGAAGAAATTGACGACTTGAAAAGCGCATACATTGAGACCAAGGGATTAATTGGCGAAATTATGACACATATACCTCACTCCACACTTGATGACGAACCAAGGTTTATCGTTGCTATAACTGACCTCATTAAGAATGGTGATTTACCCAAGATGCCTGAATGGGAGAAGAGTATCAAAGACGAAAAGGCCCGTCTTGTGAGGAAGAAAGAGAGTGAGAAAGAGGCGAACGAAGCTGAAGCATTGGCTAAAGAACTTGGTGTTTGGGACGAATTCTATGGAAGTGGAAAGACTGGAGAAAGGAAGACCAAATCCAAGGCAAATTCAAACAAGTCGAAGGATGAAGATGAAGATACTTCCGCACTACAAGCACTCATACTCAAACGGAACCAAGCAAAAGCTGAGAAAATGGACTCCTTCTTTGACGGGCTTGCCGCAAAATACAGTGGTGGAAAAAACAAAGGAAAGGGCAAAAAACGGGGGCACATGGATGAGGAGGAGGAAGAGGAAATATCTACCAAGAAAGCTCGTGGCGAACCACCGGAAATCGATGAAGAAGAATTTGCTAAACTACAAGAGAAGTTATTTGGTGACAAGGCAAAGGCGTCTAAACCGAGATCAAAGAGCAAGCCAGTTAAAGGTAAACGAGGGCGCAAGGCCACTAAATAGATAATACCCGCTTTCCTTGGTTTTCTGTACACTATCTTGTATTTATTCACTCGCTATTATCCGGCTCTGTAATACGACTATCGTGCTCCTTAAGATTCGGGGATCACAGATACCGAATAGAATCTATTCCCAAACTCCTCCGTGCATGAATAATGGCTACCAATTCCTTTATACTCTCTTCCAGAATTACCACGTTGTCTAGCAGTTGTGATAGGGTGATCGTCCTTGGTTTTTCCACTTGTTCGTCCTTTTTCTCAACCACAGAGCCATCATTCCATTCCGAGCTTCGAATACTCTCACTCGTCCTTTCAGACCAACCAGATCCAAAGACATCTTCCTCTTCAGTATTCCATTTACTGGATCGAGATGGTGTCCATGGTCCCGAAGAAGGTGGAGGTGCAGCAAAAGGTTCGACATTGATTGATCCTGTCTGCTGGTAGTGTGATCCAAAGGGATTTGCAGATACAGGTCCATCAGATACATTCTCATGTGATCGTGCATTTTCTGGTGTACTTGGTTGCACTGGTGCAGATTTGTTCTTCTTCGGAGTCAAGAACGAAACAAATGATGAAGGAGCTTTTGATTTCGCCTTCGGCTTCGATGGTGTTTGTTGTATTGGAGGAGTTACAGCTGCTAAAGTTGTTCGTGAAACCGACTCGTCCGAGATGTCTAGAGCGAGATTGAGCGCATCGGTAAGATTCTCAGAAAATAAAAGGCCCTGTCGACGTTCCAATAGGAATTTATCAAATTTGTTAACGAGTTGTCGGTATCGCTCTAGCTGATTCACAAGGCCATGATAGATGATATGCACTACAGGACGGGAATTCTCGTCCAATGGTGCAGCAGGAAGGATATTGGTTTCGTATACCAAGTTTTCTTCAATCTTAAAGTCAATAGATTTATCATCATCATCTTCGTCATTATAAGTTGAATCTGCCGTTCTCGTTCGCACAGACTGGTTCTCCAAGGTGAATGTCAACCAGCCTGCCAAGGACCTGTCTGGGTGAAGTGCAAGTTTTGCGAGGAAGCCCGTAAGGGCGATGTTATGATCGGGTGTGTTTAGGAAAAAACAACGCAGCGAGTCAAGGATGAGGGAAAGGATAGGATCATTAACATTGAGTCTATGTTTATTCTTTCGACGTCCCTCCAAGTCTACTTCAAAGTCCTCTGTGATCTGGAAGGCCGGTTGACTTTGAATAGCTAGTAGTGCATCATGAAGGTAGTAATTGTACCCGGTGCTAAACACGTCCTCGCTATGGGAAGGATCAACTCGTGAGATAAGATTCATGTATAGTCCCACTTCTCGTTCGTGGGTGTAATACGTCGTTAGAGGTTGAGTAAATATGACTTCGTTGTAATCAAAAGGTTCCGAGTCCTGGTCTTCTAAGTCTTCCGCACCAGGGTAGCAGAACTTTTCATTTTCTTCATTCTCTGCATCATGATCGAGTGATACAGGGGGTGGAAGAGCGGAAGGTAATGGATAACTTGTGGCAAAAGGATCAGGAGTGACGATGAATATACGTTCCATAGTTAATTGAGGATGATGAAGCAGCAAAGTCTGGAGTAGTTGTAAAGCGGTTGTAGTAGTTTCTTGGGATTTTGAACGCAAATTGGCCATAAGGAGGTCTTTAAGAGTAAATCTGCTAGTGGTAAAATATTCTGTTGTTTTCCTCGTATCTGGAGCCTCCATCTCAAGTAGTGCCATAGCGCTACTCTTTCTCCTATGACGTTTGTTGGATATATCAGCTTTGCGGCTGGTCGGAGGGGCAGATGCATGTCCGAGCGTCAGAAGCGCGTGTGGCCGTTGGTTTTGCCGGGGCTCCTCATTTTCTTCGTTGATAAAGAAATTGATGAGAAGATCAGAAAGTGGACCGCTCTGTAGTGTCCGAAGGATCACTTCTATGTAAGACATGACTGCAATTGCACTTCCATCTAGGTCGGAACATTCCAGTATAGATGGGTAGAGTACATTTTCGAGGAAAATCCGTCGAACAGCGTCCAAAATAGATTGAACAATGGCAGTACCAACAAGGGCGGAGGCATCAATATCGCTAATGTCATTTTCATGCTTTGCATTTCGTTTGAGTACGTCTTGTAGAAATTCCAATAGTTTCAGAAAGTGATCGAGACGCTGTTTGAAATCCAAATTGTTGGCGTCTTCAATACCGATTGCGCGACACCGTTCTTTCTCCATCTCCAATGCTTCCTTGGCTTCCGGTGTCAGGACACCAGTAGCACCAATTGTCATTGCTTCTCCACTTGACGTCTCGTCGACCTTTGGGAAGAATCCAAGTTTTGAAGGTAGCAGTGAGTAGACTGCACTAAGCCCAGCACCCAGTACTTCAGAGAAATCCCCATCAAGGATATATTCAGCAAGTGCCAAGGCTGCATCGACTATAGGATCATTTGGTTCTTGGGAACCGTTATCCCGTTGAGCAGATTCACCAGGTGACATCGCAACATCCATAAGAAACAGGAGACCTGCGCGAGCAAACTCCCCGATCCTGCCTTCTCGATGAACAAAACGGAGGAGGTAATTAAACAATAGAAATTCGTATTCCGATTTCCTATCACTTGAAGGCTTCGTGGATGTGATGGTTTGTTGTGACGGTGTAGGCGATGGTGCTCGTTGCTCTCCTTCTAAGTCTTCTTCTTCTTCTTCCTCTTCGACGGAGAATAAGGGTTCTGTTCTGTACCAGTGCTTGTCATGGAAAAATATCATCAGCAGGTCTCTGTAGGTCCGAATGCGACTGCAAAGAATACAGAGCAAATTCACAACTGTAAAAACAAATTAATACACAATGATCACGATCCTCTTCTAAAAGGAAAATAAGGATACATACGATCTTCTTCGTACTCCGATGGCTGTCCGCGGATAGTATTAACAGCAGCCCCCATGATACGAGACCGACCATCTAGTTGTTCCTGAATATCGTCTCCAACGCACGTACGAAGCAATCTTAGGACAGCCCTATGTACAGCTGAGTGTACAAGGAACTGTTCGTCAAGAAGTACAACCATATTCTGTACAGCACGAAGAACTTCTGCCTGGATTCCAGATGGTCTATCTGGTTCGCTGAGTCGTACCAATGTACCCAAGACATCTATAAATTAACCTTAGCGTGCTTTGATCACAAATAAATTTCTTTTGCATACCATTTTTCAAGAGATACTCCAAACATGCACCCGTTCCACTGCCATTCGCAAACTAAGCTCACCATGAACAAGTTGTGCGATATGTTCACCTACCCCTCCTCAGTACGTGTTGATTCCCAGACTAATGCGTCCACCATTGACTGTAGTTGAGCTGGAACTTGTGTTGATTTGATCCCTTGGAGTAGTTGTCGTTCATCGGGTTGTGAGAGTGTCGACTAAAGACAGTGATCAATTCAATTCCAGGCTGGTGTAGATGATTGCAAAATACCTTGACATAAACCCAGGATGTGTGGAATTCTGCAGCATGGTCTACAGACGGGAGTTTAGGGGATGTTGGGTTATTACCTTTGAGGAATTTAGAGAAATAATCCATGGAAGGTTGGACGCCACCGCAAAAGCGGCAAATGGGCAGGTTGCGATCTCATGGATACATTATATAGATCTCAACACGTGCTACATAAATCACTCCCCCTTTGACCCCTTCACCAGCCCTTTGGTATGTACACCGAACCATATCAATGAACAAATAATAGACATGTACACTATCACCTCAAATGTCCGTTGTGCGAGGCTAACCTTCAAGCATGGCACAAGCATTACGAGCGTTCCCGCCCAAAGATACACCCCAAATATTGAATCAGGTTGCTCAGTAAAGGCAGCACATAGGCTATAAAGCGTTGATCAGCGAGCTCGTCTCACGGGCGGAAGAATGCGGGCTGACTTACTAGCATAGAGCACTGAATATTGCAGTCGGTCTTTGCCCTAACGCAATCGCTATTGTTCTTTGACCCGCAGCAATATCTGCCTCGACATCTATTACAGCCCCTAATGCATGGATACCGGTAGTACAGAGACTCAACATGAATCCCTTTGAGGGCACGTCCAAGAGTCCCTTTCCTGAGAAACTGAAACCAATGAACCAGCTGAGAAAAACAATCAGCCCATTCGAAAGCGAGTCCATTACTGGAACTCCCTTCAAACGAAGGGGTGGTGAGGAATATTGCCACCCAATAAACACGATGCATAATGTAGCAATGGCATTGTACCGCTGACGGTTAGCCAGAGAAACCCCGATTATCAATATCGTGGAAAGTTGAGCGGCAGTTCGGACAAGAGCATGATATTCTGGTTGAAGCACCCCTCCCTGCAATCCATTTCTTAGTTTTCGTGGATTGCGGCTGTCAGACTCGAAATCATGAACATCGTTAATTCCAAATACGACTAGCGGACGGATTGTGCGTCGTGAGTCGATGTCTTTCTGAGGAGATTATGAGTCACGTACTAATAGAGAGGGGTATTGACAAGGAAAAGATTTGAAGGGCAGCTAGAGCAAGCACAGGTATAGACTTGGGTATTTGACGCGAGTGAATAAGACCAATTCCAAACAAAATAGGTCCGAAAGTCCAAGATGGTGGTCGACTGGCAATTGCGATCCTCAGAATTTTTTGAATCAAAGTTGGGGAAGTCATTTGCAAAAGAGTTGATGTAGACCCTGAGACAACTTCACTGACATAACCAGACATAACTATTGTGTCGGTGTAGTTACGGTAAAAATACTGCCATTTCAGATATTTGTTTTCGGCATCGCTGGCCATCGTCTCTTAATCTAACTAGAAACCCATTCCGATATATTGAGATATCGATATCCACCACAAAACAAACTGATTATCTACTCTACCCAAAGAGAGTACCATTCTATCAATTATGATAATACACGCCATAAGAGAAAATGTCAAGGGATATTTACAGCCGTGCGTGTCATACGCCCAACACAGGTATATAAAGAGTGAAAGATGAATAAGTCCAAAGACCATTAAAAGTTTAGATATTTTTGCAGATCACACAATCAAAAACGATCTTATCTCGGAATATGGCAGCTAGACGAGATTCATGAGAATGGTTCCGCTGCATAGGAGGAAGAAAGACTCACGTAAAGCAATCAATGCTGCCAGGAGAGATACCATAAAAATGTAGATGACGGTATATTTGATAACCTGGCGGAATATTAATCAAGTGCTCAGAGAGAAATAGATGTGTAAACGCGTACAATCCATCTACGCTGTCTCTTTTGTTTCGTCGAGAAGAGAGGGGGACGAATCTGCTTAGAAGGACGAAGCCAGACTAGTTGAATGGTTAGTACACGTAGTAAGGAGAGATGCGGTGAAGACACATACAGAGCATAGTAGAATGAAGACTGTTCATGAACGGAATTAAGATGGGAGGTGTCAGGATGATCAATAGCAGATGTCCAAGGAGGAAGTCAGAGGTCCACAACGACATCTCAACAATCTTGACGATGAACTCTCGAGCAGGCTGAGAAATGGCCGAGTTACCCAATCCACGGCCATACCATTTACCGGTCCACCAAGCACGGTTAGTTTCATCATGCTTAAGCTCACGAGTAAGGAACACAGCAATCAAGAACTTCTGAATAGCTCGTTGAATGGCAATGATGGCAATAACACCGAGGACAGCATGAGAGGCATCCCAAAGTTCCAAGAACCACTGAAAAGGGACACATATCAAACACTATTCGTGAACAAGGAGAGAAAAAACGTACGAAGAACTCAAAGAATGCGACAAGACCAACCAAACCCAAAACATGGGCAACGGTAGCCATTACAGAACCGAACTTCTGCCATGACTCCATCATGGGACCTACCAATAGTGAAATGAAAAAAAGACTGAGCAGGACGGCGGCGTTCCAGACGACAGGTCCAACAGCGATAACAGCAATACGAATGAGCGGGCTAGGAGGCAACTGGTTATCAGCGTTGGGGAATGACTTGACAAACAGGTAGGCGATAATGACGATGATGGCCATGCAGATTGGCCAAATAATTTCGGACACTATAACAGAGCGCCAACTTGCACGTGGAGCATCTCCAGAAAGTTTGTCAGATGGATGTCCCAATTTCTTTTTCTTGTAACCAGTAATCATCGTCCTTGAGAGACGGCAATATCCGTACCAGCTGCTGGTCTTGCTGCGCGAGTTTCCGCGAGACATCCAGCGTAAGAACTCTCGATAGTCAATGATGAAGTCGGAGAAGGAGAACTGATGTGGGTTGAATAGGAATGGTGCAATACACAGAGAAAGGACGGATAGCCAGAAGTAGATAAGATGGGGAATCCAGATCGACATAGTGGCATAGAGCAAAAGGAGGAGGTTCCTCATACCCATGTAGATGCTGGGTCCCGCGAAACGGGAGTACAAGATGGAGAAGGATATACGGCTAGTAGCAAATCCTCGACCTGTCGCGATATAGCGTGCACCACCGAACGTCAAGTTGTTGAGAATTGAGTTTGAATAAATTTGTGTTGAGAACACCTCGAATATCGGCGACAATGACAAGAAATGTTTTCCTAAACGCAGTAGTGCTTTGCCCGTTCCCCTCTCCACAAGCTCTGCATGTGAACATTAGCAACTAGAATGAAATGGAACCCATATTTCTGCGTACCTTGCAAGAAGAGTGGCAAGAAAGCAATGAAAAAGACAAGGAAAATGGAAGTGATGCAACGCTTGATCCAGTCGAAGACAGGAATGAGATTATAACACCCAGACTGTCCACCAATGACATTTCCTCGGGAGTCCACCCGACAGATAGCCAATTGCTTGTTCAGTGTTCCAATGTAAAGCACTACTCTGTGTCAGAATACCCCCTGTAACAAAAAGAGAAAGACTCACAGGTAATCATAAACACTTGAATAGAGTAGATAACCAGAATATTGTTGATATGGAAACCAGGATGTCCGTAATAGAAGGTGAGGAATCGATCGATGGGAAGTTGGGTTCCCAAGTAATAGTATTCTCGGCTTAACATTTGTTCACCCATACCTGTGCCAATTTTCGTTTGGAAGTTGAGAATTGTGCCAAAACCAAGATCACGACCTTTTCCACACTGATAGTATTCCGAATGTTTGATTCTTCCACCACGACCAAATGCGTTCATACCGGCGAAGATATCCTCGTTGAGATGCAGACCCTTCTGTGCCTTGGAAACACCACCACGAGTTGTCATGAAGGCAGCATTCAAGAAATCAGGATGTCCGTAATGTAGCTTGCCACCAATCCATGCTAATGCACGAGCCGTCATGGTGCCGAACGTCTGCTCTTTTCCTGCAGCAATATCACCAAGGACACCAATATTCTCGGAAAAAATGTACTCTCGAGTACCAACAATGGCAACAGGGGAACGATTGAATTCCTTGTGTCCCCATTGTGCATAAGGACTTTGGCTTGACACAGAGTACTCCTCGAATTCTCCTAAGATGTTTCGGATCTTCAAGCATTCTTCCAGGTAATTGTCCTGATTGGCATCAATGAGTTGTAGATATTCACCGCGGTAGAAGACGATTGCGTGGTTTTGATTATCCGATTTTCCGTCTCCAAGAATTGGGTTACCAGGAAGCTCAATTCTGAACTTGGGCTTGCGCTTTCCGGTTTTCTCGTCAATCTCAGAGTGACCGTCGATGAGTGCAGAGAATAATTTTGCTTCTCCTCCCTTTGGTCCGGGTTCTTCGTCTAGATAGGCAATTTGCAAATCTGGATATGCACGAAGCAAAAATTCAGCATTTTCCTGCTCTTCTTTGTTGAACTTGGAGAAACGTTGCATGGATATTGTGAACTTGAATTTGCGACGGGACATGCGTTCCAATTCCCTCTCCAACCTCTCTGTGTTACCACCAAAGTTGTGAACAATGTCAGGGTTCTCAACACGGTAGAGCAACTTGATGGCCTTCGAATAGTTCATCATACCGGATACTGTCCGATACAAAGTTTGTGCGCGGAGTGATGCCCAGATTCGGGTCCGGAGCGTATACTCTGGAGATGAATTCTTGAAACCAATGCAATAAAATGGAAGATCGTCGGTTTTGGTTTTACTTGATTTCTCATTGTTTTGACTGGCTCCATCAGGCATCTCCGACTCTTCGGCGAGAATCTTGGTATCCTTCACGAAGTTATCCCATTCAACAGGATGAAGTTGTTTCAGATACTCGAGCAATGTAACACGGGTGCTCTGGTCTTCCTCGCGAATGATTTCCCTCAAACTAAGAAGAATTTTTTCGGAGTAATGTGGAACGAGGACGGTAAAGGTTGGCATAGCATCAACAGGCAATGCTTCAGGTAGGGCTGTAGTTAAGGAAGACGCAAAGAATGAAATACGACGCTCAGCCTCGCCTCCAGGAGGGAAGAATGTAGCATTAGCATCCTGGTTGGTAAAAAATGGAGGGGCACGAAGAGTTCTTCGACCGTCAGGACCATCCAACTGGTGGTACAACAATCGTTGCACGTGGTCTATGGATAGTAGGTGCTCGCGATACATGGAAATAATGATAGCATTCCAGATTTGAGAAACCAGAACCTGATTGCCTGATTAGCTCATACACTATGTGCAAAAAAAAAAAAAAAAAGCACTACATACCTTGGGTTTATATTTGATTTCCATTTCCCCTGTGGCCAAAAGTTTCGCATAAATACGCTTGGGCAACCGAGTGTAAATATCCTTCCACGGAGTCCAGATGGACAGACCAAGCGAGAAAGATCGACCAATACTGAAAATCACGATCCAGATGATGTACCACAGGTACGTGTCCAAGAAGAAGAGGATCAAGTCCATGACATACATAATGGCAAGTGTAAAGGGAACTTGATTGGTGCAGAGAGCATTCTTAAAGATCCGATCGCCGCATCCTTGCACCTTGGTTCGAGCCATGACTGCAATGGGACCACTAAACGACGAAGTTAGGAAGAAGTACGATTCAACCAACTTGCACCCGAAAATGAGTAACCATAACGCTATAGACGCAGTACGAGCACTCCGTGGCAAAGTAGGGTAAGAGGCGGTGAATGTTTGGGAGGCCATGTACTTTCTTGATTTTCCGGCCACGCGATCGCCAAACATCCTTCCAGAAGGTATAATAGCAAATGCAAGTGTTACGACGACGGAAATAAAGAATTGGACAATGCCGATGATAAGAGGGACTTGTGAATTTAGACTCGCGGGACGATTGTCAACCAATGCAATGTAGAATGTGGGACCGGCCGTAAGCGCCAAAATGACCAAAAGGAATATGAGTCGGGTGGTAAGGTGCGAGGCATTGTTCCATGTTGTGGGGATATAGGAGAATTCGGCAAGTGTAGCGAGTATCATAATACCAGTTGCAACCGCACCACCAAGAGCGACGGCAGACCAGGTCATAGGTGCTGATGGTTGCCGCTGATTACGGGGAGTATACACTTTAGGTGAGTTGAATGCTGTGTAAAAGTAATAACTAGCGATGTGAATGATCCAGATGCGGTTGAAGTTAACAAGAAGGTGAGCAGTAGAACGTTTTTCAAAATAGGTTTTGAAGAAAGTGCGTTGCCATTCCACCTTACCCAATTTCATGAACCGTTGGGCAGGAGGAATATCAATAAGGCGTTGCTGGAAACTAAGTCAGCACATATTTTCATACAACGATGATCAAGGGACATACCCCGCCTTTAAGAACAATCTTGGCGAGACCTTCAGGGTACCAGAACAACTGGTTGATATCGTCATATCCAATGATTTGATCGTGATCCTTCTCTTTCCTCACAAACTTGCCATCCACCACCTCATATCCTTGATCACGCATAAATTTATACAGGGGCTTCACAATTGTATGCAAGTATAAGCCTTCCTGAACTGGTTCGACGCGGTTCTGACATTCGGAGCTTCGATAATAGTCGTCCGCACATTTGAAGATGAAGCAAAGACACTCGGGTACAAAACGAACATTGCCTGCTTCTCCCCAACAAAGGAGGTATAGGGCAATTTGACGTAAGCGATCGTACTGACTCATATTGTTCATGGCGGTACGCCAGCGATTAAGTGCGGTATCGAGTGACTTTGTTCCGGCAGGTTTGGCACCCTTCATACTCTTGAGACGTTGAAGGCCAGGATTTTGTGTTTGGCCAACAGCATCATCCAAATTGAGTTGAGCAGCGAAATACCATTTGCGATAATTTGCATGTTGACCGCCAATGTAGTCGGCATGGATAGTCAGCAACGCCTGGTTCGGAGACATACGAGAGGCCCGAGAGTCTAAGAGATGCATGAGGAAATCAAACTGTTGGGTGGGATCAGTTAGTTGTCGGAAACGTAACAACAGCTCCACAAACCATGTTACGCATAGAATCCCGTTGAAACCCAAACTTCTGAGTAAGGTCGAGGAATATGTCTTCGATTTCTTCCGTAGACATGGGGATTTGACGGTCCGCTGACCAGGCAGGGTAGTGCTCGGACGTGCCCATACCGGGGTCGGCAAATGGGGAGATGCTGGGGTAACTTGAATGGGAGTCAGAAGAAGGGTTGTAGCGACCATATTCAGCCGACTCTGGAGACATTGGTGAGCTGGGAGGTCAGAAACAGATATAGAGAAGACGTGCCGTTGCTCTGGTCATAATAACCTGGATTGTTTGCGAGCTGGGCTGAGCTTGAGTTCATGCTGTTGTAATGGTCGCCGAGTTCTGAAGAGTCATCGTAGTCTGAGCGAGGGCCTGGGGGAAAAGGGCCTTGTTGTTGAGCGTATCCTTGTGGTTGGGGAGGGTAAGGGCCATTTCGTGGATCAGGGGCCCTGGGATAACCAGGAAAAGCCATGACGAGCGGTATAATAAGCCAATAAAGTTAAAGAAAGGGAAAAGACAGAAAATAACAGATGCGTAGAACAAAGACAGGCCGTCGACGCCAGCGAGAAAACAAGAGAGGGTGACAATTGATTCTGGTAGCGACCACGCCAAATGGTCTCCCGTCACACGCTGTCACTGTCACATTCCCACCCCATTCATGTTGCTATCGTCAAGATGGCAAAACACCACACCGCCTGCACAACCTAGTACCACACTCCACGGCGTCCCATCGCTCGTCTGGCTCTGTCTGCAATGCATCTCGGAGAATTCTGACCAAATACGATTGCCCATCAAACTAGCATACCGGCCAGCACAACCACCACCATCAAACAGCATCCTTGGCCACCTTCTGGCAGCTGCCATCGAAGGGGACGCATCAGATATAGAAAGTATCAATTCTGAAAATGTTGATCTGTCGGCACTCGATCCCCGCATGTGGGCAACTGTTGTACAAGTCTTCGATCATATCCCTGCAGCACTACGAATATTCGTTATTTCCCTGAATGATCTATCACTACCACTCCTGCAGAACATCCCAAACAAAGATACATTCTCGCTGGTAACAGTACTTGAACTTCCTGGCTGCCCAGGTCTCACAGATTCCACCATTGTGGATTTGAAATTCCTGAGCTCATTGGCTGCTCTCGATGCTAGCAAAACTGAAATTTCTGTGCATGGTATATTAAGCTTTGCTCGAACCCTACAAGCTAACGATGCCACCGATTCTACACGGTGGCTGAACGGTCCTTGGTCCTTGCGGATATTACGCTTAAAATATTGTAACAAGATCAACAACCAAATCTATGAGGTACTCCCAAGCTTTCCCCTCCTCTGCGTCGTTGGTGTGTCCAATGAGTTTTCCACTGCTTGGTTGTATTAAACTAATGTCAGACCTTCGCGGGACAAACTGTGACCCACAAAGGCCCTCAAGCAAGCAAGTTTTTTTTCCACATTCAAATCGTGCCTTCTTTTCTTCCAATCTGTGCGCGTCACTCAATGCCATTCAGCGTTTTGAGAAAGACGTTTCCATGTTTACCGCACCTAAGGAATATCAATTTACTATGAGGATCAAGAATCTATGCCACCCTCGTGTTGCCGCTGCTATCACCAAAGGTGGAGGGAAAAGCGGGAAAATTCGTGAGCCAGTGCAACATTGGAAACAGGATAACCTGGTAGGTGTTTGTTGATCATTTGTATCATATCTGTTGCTCAGCGAACCATAGAATATGGCGCCGACACCCCACCCAAGAAAACGACGAAGATTATCCGGGGGAATTGAATTGTCATCCAGCTCTGGTTCTGAATCGGAGAACGATATGTCTTTCGACGTATACCCCTCCGAGATTCCTCGAGTTGTCAGAAAAATCAGTGACCTGCATTGGTATGATGCTGATCGGCAACGCCAGAACTCATACTCAGCGACGAGTTTGGAGAACAGTATACGTGGTGAAGATTTAATGCTCTTTCGTGTACCAAAACCGTTGTCTACTCTTGATGATGAACTTGAGCATATATTGAGGAAGGAGGCTGAACGCACGGAAATGCAACGTATCAGGAATGCTCCCAAAACATACAGTGCCTCTCAGATGGGAACAGCTCATAAAAGATTTGCTGCCGTACAATCCATGGCCATGCTCGCCTTGAATCGGAGAAAATCAAGCGTAGCTCAATCTATCAATCCCCCTGAGCAGTCACACAAACCGAAGGCCAACTCCGAGGTATTTGGTTCTCCACGGACACCTGTAGAAGCAAGGCTCCTCAAACCGATATCCTCTCTTCGTACACCGGAATTCACCACCGACATTTTACATAGAAACATGCGTATAGACGCGTCTCGTGAAGAACAACTTACAGGAGAATTGTCATCTCGACCAAAAAGCAGTACGCCCACAAACAAGCTCCGAAATAAGAATCCACTTACTCTTCCGTCACTCAAACTCGATAGTGATCTTAAACGAGGAGAGCTGCAAGAGATAGGGCGGGACAAACGGGCTTCCGATTCACCATTTGAAGCGAGAATGCCATTATCTACCACTCCTAGGGCGGTGACAAAGAACATCGCAAAGAAGGGACAGGAAATGAAAAGTGGATTTGATTGGACTGCATGGGCATCCAAAAAAAAATCTTCCTAATTGTTGTAAAAAGCTATACTAGACTACCAGAGTTTAATGGACACAGGATTACACCTAAGTCTGACCACACACCCCAGAGACCACAGGTCCAAAAATAGTATATTTATACCCGTCACGTGGTATGATGCTGGTACCATTAGGGAAATTGCGAGCAACTCTTTGCAAAAGTGGGTCTGCCCACTCGTATTCGTTTTACTCGCCTATCTTCCTCTCCCTTCTCCAATGCGTATTTCACATTGCACCAAATCCTACAACAATGTCTTCCATCGCGAGATAGCACGCAGGTCTGCAAAACACGTAGAAGCGTATCGCACAAAGGCCCTCCGAGCACTTTCAACTGCAACCGCTTTACCCAGGCCCTACACTTTTCATATAGGTGCCAGCTGGGCAGGGAAAGTTGAAACAGACCCAAACGCGATGGTCAAAGTTCCCTTCCCCGCGGAAGGTCTCATAGGGTCATGGAGAGACAAGACACTTTCCCGACCTAAAAGTGTAAAAAGTGCACACGCAGGGGAAGATTTCTTGTTCGTACAAGAGGTACGTTTTATTCTGGTGTAGGAACGACAACTAAAATTACATGAATTAACGCTTCTTTTTTTGCTTTTGTAGATGCGAAATGGCTCAGTGAGTCCCATGCTCTCATAGTCACATTTCTTCCATGTCTAAACTTGACTTCTTTTTGCCGGTTTTGGAGGGGGTTTCTTTTGGTGTTGCTGACGGGGTAGGTGGTTGGGTAGAAAGCGGTGTTGACCCGGCTCTTTTTTCCCAAGCCCTAATGTATCATGCACACCGATACTCGCGAAATGCCTGGGCAGGGGAACCAGAAATTGACCCAACGCTTGATTATGAAGAACGGGAACAGATAGAAGGCTGGGAAATGACTCCATTTGAGTGTTTAGATTTGGCATATCATGGTGTATTGAGAGAAAAGATGGTTCAAGCAGGTATGCCAGTTATCCATCGGTCCAGTTCATGCTTTCTTATCCTTTCTTATTATTCTATCAGGTTCAAGTACAGCCTGCATCATTAGTTTGAACGCCGCGAATGGTTTGTTACGCTCTGCCAAGTACGTCACTCATATGGAAGGACTTTCCTTGCTCCCCGATTTATCAGTACAACAGTCTAGGTGACAGTGGCTTTGCGATAATACGATCCTCCTCGATCCTACATCGACAGCGTTCCCAGACCCATTTCTTCAATTGTCCCAAGTGCGTACTTACTCTTGTCCTTCAGGCTCTTATTAAGATGTATCATCACACAGGCAACTCACTAAACTTCCGGCTAATGCTGGTCGAAAGTTTTCGCGCGCGTGTGTAGATTCCCCTGGTGATGCAGACACATACGAAACCAAACTGCGAGATGGCGATATAGTTGTTTCATACGTACGTTTTTTTCAAAACCCCATAAACTAATTTTCCTTGGTTATAATTTTTAAATCTGCATTTTTAGACGGACGGTTTCTCAGATAATGTATTCCCCTCTGAAATGACAACAATATGCCGGCTTGTTGCTCGAGCAGGAGGTACAGAAGATGAAGTAGCACAGGCTATGGCAGATCGAATGGTCGAATATTCTCAGCGGTGTATGAGGAGTAAAACGCGCGTCAGTCCTTTTGAGCGTAAGTATCATAACATGAACTATTTCCTGGGCTAGGAATTTAACACGCGTATTTTTAGGAGAGGCAGCAAGACAAGGCATGTTTTTCCGGGGAGGGGTGAGTGACACTAACACCCATGCAATAATATACAATACTGACCACGTTATACCATTAGAAACCAGACGAGTAAGTTACATCATTAATCACAATATTCAATAACACTGACTTGTCATCTCTGCAGCGTAACAGTGGTTGTTGGGTTAGTTAGGGAGACCTCATGATTACTTACTATTCTCAGACTTCTTATATCGAGCTTTCATCCGTTTCGTTTTACTAAATTATTATATATATCACATATAATCCATATACCTCACACCTGCCATCTACGTTGTATATAGAATAGCATCATGGACACCTCAGTTTATAGATCTTGCTATATCTAGGGCTTAGTTTATAAATCCCGTTCAATAAAACTCTCAATAGCGCCAGTATTGGTTAGTGGGTATTCCTTCAACTGAACTTTATCATCTGCAAGGAAGGTATTGGGTTGAACGAAGATCTTGCGCGGCTGGATAAGATGTGTGAGTAAAATAATTGAACAAGCAAGGTTCTCTTGTACCTGTTTCTTCGCTAACACAAGGTTTCTAATCTCGCCCTCCCAGCCAGCAATGGGCTTTGTTAGATTAGTATAGAACTCACGCGCTCCTGCTCCATCTGCAGTACTTTTCCTGACCTGCAGCTCGATAAGAAGTTGTCCGGCTACCTCCCTTCCTTTGGCGAGAACAAGGTCTCGATCAACCTGATAAAGCAGGTCAGAAACAATCGATTGGTTCGTCATTGGACTTAGGATATGGATACTACTCACCCGTACGTAAAGGTTGACGAGAGAACCGCTTTCATCGCGAACTTCTTCAAGCCTTGCGACGCCGGAACGAATGAGATGCTGAGTGATACCAAGTCTGATAAAACAGACAATTAGGGCCTACCCTTGCACACACGAATGTCAACTCCACATCATGGCTTACCTCGCTTGCATGTGGGCTTGACCGTGCTTCTCATTGATAGGATCATAAAACTCGAGCGCTCGGAGACCTGCTCTTGCCATAAGCAAAAATGTGATGTACTGTATTTCCTCGATATCCTTCTTGTCTGTGTACTAAAAAAAGTGTTAAAGAAACCTGACAATAGCCTTACAAATAATATACACACATTGAAGATTTTAAGGATGGCAGGCTCGCTGACGACTGGGGTTGTCTAAGCTTGAAGTTCATGTCAAGTTGAGCACACACACTTACGGTAGAGTGCAACTGTCTCAGCACGACATTCTTCCATAGAAGAAGATACTTCGCCAAGGACGGAACCAGGCGTTTGCCCAGGCTTATACCAGGATGTGCTTTGGTAGAACTTAGATTCAATGGTATCCTAGAGTTAACAAAATAACACACATTGGTTTGCCTGTTAACGGATTAATGACCTGTATTCAATTATTGAGATAGGCCGCTGTCATTTAATGGTAGCATGTAACACACCTTTTCGGGGTCAAAGTTCTTCGTCCCATCGGGATATTCCTCGAACTGCTTTCCTGAACCGTGACCAAGCAGTTCGTGGTTGGCGACCTGTAGTTCAAAAGCCCTACTATCCCATGCGTTATACAAGGCAACATCATCAGGGTGGATAAACGTAAGTTCTTCACCTACGAAGACCCCGCAAAAGTCAGTAAGCAACCCTATAATCAGGAGGATTACGCACTGGGAGCTTTAGCGGCTAAGATATTCTAATGGGCCGTTAGTGCTTATTTTGACCAAGCCACTTTCAAGCTTGCTTACGGCCAACGAAACATTCTTAAAACCAGTAGATTCTCTGATATCGTAGTAGTTCTAAGAGTTGAAAGTCAGTCAGTTTTAGTCTCTCACTATGTCCGTCCTTCGGAGATGGTTACTCACAGGAATCTATCATGACAGGCGCAGAAGTCTCAGATCCAGAACATTGGCTGCAATAATTGTATGACGAACGTACGTTGATGCCAGCAGGGATCCCTAATGAAGTGTCAGCCACACGAACACCCAAGTACAGTTCGACGGAGTAAACTACCTCCTGTTGCAAAGTTGACAACCTCCAATGCCGTGAAATCAGGCTTCCTAAAAACATCAACTTCGAAGTTCTTTCCCCAGGGTAGGACTTTAATAAGTTCAGGAGCTTGGTTAACCAAGACCTCGTACTTCGCGCTGAGTTCCTTGTTGACAATGGCAGTGAAACCTGTTATTGATGAGCTGGTTCGTTACCGTGCGTATAAGAAGGGTGTCTACCTTCCCACTCTGCGCGGCCTCCATAAGGATCTACGTATGTTTCAATGAACTGCGCAAGTAGAGATCGAGTCAATGACAATGAAAGTAAGATGGTCAAGTTTTCCAAGTATTACCCCGATGTAAGATTCCACGACAGGTCCAACATCCTTGACCCATTCCTTTGAAGCATCCTTGTGGTCTTGGATAGAGCCGGTATCAAACCTAGATATGTAAGATTTGGCTGAAACAGCGTCATGTTATACTCACGATTTGATATAACCTTCAATCATGTTCACCTGGTGTTCATTTGCGGCGTATTTCTTTGCCTGTGGAAATAAAACAAGCTCAGTAGCTGCGAAATAGTACATTGTTTGACTAACCTCTTTCAGGGCATCGTTTACTCGGGCCAGAACATTCGAAAAGTCTCCATATTCAACTTTGAGCTGAGTCTTATTTCCTTGGACGTCAATCTCGTGTACGACAGGAGGGGTAGTCTTCACGGAAGCAACCCTAAGTGTGTAATCACCCTGGCCATGTTTCACAACACTATGTAATTTATTATTAGACGGGACAGTATTAGAAACACAGAAGACTGACTACTTACCGGGTATTGAGTACGTCAATTCCAAGCTTCTCCGCCGCGGCTTGCACAGCAGCTACTTCGTCGTCATTGATGGCCTCGCCCAAATAATAGTTTGATATATGTCCGAGGTTACGCTTGCCAATGAATAGGCTAGCCTCAGGGTTCGTGGAGTAGATGTGTTTTTTCAGCTAGACATACAGCTTTTGAGCATGTTTCATATATGCTGTTAACAAGGGAAAGACTACCTTGCTCCATAAAGCCAAGGCTTTGTCCTTGTTGACAGAATTTTCCACAATAGATTCAAATTTCTCTGGAGAGATGCGCGGGATAATTTTGGTAAAACCAAAAGACTTGTAGTTCGCAAGATTGCTTAAAACCTAAATCAGGTGTTGAGTGATTCTGACTTGTTAATATTCAAAGCAGGACAATCAACCTGGACTGTATATTGGAGCAAATCTTCCCATTCCTCTTCCGAAAGGTTGGCGTTAGCTTTAAGTGTTTCCAGGTCCCCCAATTTCTTGTCATTTCCACTGAATACCAGGATCAGTAAATCATAAAGATCAACTGCCTGGGGAGTCCATTGGCCTGTTCAAAGGTGAATACATTATTCCTACGGAATCCAGCGCATATATAACCTTGAATGATGCGAGCCCCAGCCCAGGAAGCCAAGTTCAGAAAATGTGTGTACTTCTGTTCTTGGGGACTATGAAAGCATATTGTCAATTACATAGGAATGCTAATTTGCGGTAATACACACCTTAGTTGTGCGAATGATTTTGCTATATCTAATCCGCATAGGGGTGCTGCGCGGTCAGCAAGAAAACGTTCGTTGTTGAGTGCCACGGAAGCCATTGTTCTTGTTGATGAGATATGAGGTGGTCGATAATGATATCGATGCACCTGTGATCGAAGGCAACCAAGCTCGATAAGAACATTCTTCCCGGAACGGAACATCCGGACACTCATCCACCTACAATTTCGCAGCAAGCCAAATGCACACGCAAAAAGGATAGAATTCACACTAGATGCACGTGACCCAATTGATGCCCCTGTATTTCTTTTTTGGGACTTGATTAATTGATTTATACCAACACTGAACAGCTGTGCATACGTCCATCATATTCTTCAGAAGCCACTGGTTTAATAGCCGTTATTTTCAGGTTATTCTTGTTGTACGTATCAATCACACTTTGATATCAAATCTATTAACAATGTGACAGATGCCTGCTAACAGTCTCCACAATCTGTTAAACCGTAAGGAGTCCACCAATTACTTCTAATTCTCATACAACACCGTACAGAAAGCCCTAGTCAATGCTATCGCCTTGCCGATGTTAGAGGTGGGGTAAACTTTGAATCATGTCATCTGAATGTCATCCGTATACATCCCCTTAGAATGGAACAAGTACTAAATTTATGTAAGAGCACTCGTCTCACTTAGCCATGCGGCTTGCGACACCATTAGCCCGTTGATAATGATTCCATATCACCTTCCAATCCGCATCTGGTATACCTTCTGCGGCCCCTTTCTCACCGTCATTACTGGACGGTGTTCCAGCCCACTCAACGGCGCGTTCAAAACATTCCAATGCGAGCTTGGAACCGGGGCCTTCTCGGTTTTCGTGAAGAATACCCATAAGATTCCAAGCTTCAGCAGCCGTCCTCCGGGCATCACGCAGTAAACCTTCCGCCACGGGCTTCATAGAACCCGAAGTCGAGTACATAGTCAGCAGGCGTTCTTCTAGTGGGTGGGGTAATGCTTTTTTGGCATGGAATTCCTCTGATTTCACAAGAGGAAGCCCTGTCAATGCTCGTGCCACACGCTCTGATGACTCTGCTGCAAAGGTCAACCATTGCACTGATGTGGGAGGAGGTCGACGTTTTTGGGCGCAAAGGACTTGAGCAAGGTGGACGGATATGATTGAGGAACGCTGTAGCAAATACAGGGCATGTAAGGCTTCTGGAGCAGACGCAGTGGCTAATGACTCTGGGGGACGGATTGAGCGTAGAACATTAAGAGCGCGTTGTTCAATTGATGCGGCTTTTTGAAATTGCCCTGATTTGGCGTAAAACGCAGACAATGAAACAAGCGATGACGACAACAGTCGCTGGGCAAGTGGGGATGTAGGGGCCCGTAATGGCACGAGTTCCACGTTTTCATATGACTGCCCGTTAATGAGTTGAAGAGCGCGCATCCACCAATTTAGTGCCTGTTCCCCCGATCCTAGGCGAGATTCAACATCTCCGAGTTTGAGCGCGATTCGCGCGGATTCTATGCCTTGGGCGTTCAAGGCATACCAGGCCTTTTCGTAGTCTAACTTTGCATCTGGTAAAAAATCATTGCCCAGCTTTTCCTTTATGTTCCCATGAAGTGTCCATAGCTGGGGCAAGGTGCTAGGGTAGAGTTTATCTGGGGATGCTTGCGCAATATGTATGGCCGCACGTAGAAATTGTTCTGTAAGTTGCAACTGAGGGTTGATAACTTTAACTCCTGCGGGACCGATAAGACCAGTGCCACGCTGGTCGTGAGTTCCAACAATGTTATGGCCAATGCCCCAAGTATACGCCATCCATGCGGCACGAACGAGGTGACGAGCTCGGAGCCCCAGTCCTGGATCCGTGCCACCTTGAAGGGGATTTCCCGACCATTTATCTGCGTCCGACTCCCACTCCCAGCGTTTCACCTCTGCGTCGGATTCTGGAGCCAGGCCATTCATCTCCACATACATGTGAACACCCTCAAATGCAGTACCAACTGTGAGCCCAACTAGAGCAAGTCCAATGAGAGAGAATTTGATGCAACGCTTGCCCACGTCGAGTACATAGATGAAATGTTTCGGAAAGTTTTCCTCAACGAGGAGAGGGGACTCTATTGTTGCTGCCTGCTTCCAGGCCGATTGCTTGTTGGACGAATAGAAACGGTTACGAATGTGTAGCAGACGGGGCAGCCCTGGACGGAGTGAGCGGTGAACAGGCAGGCGGTGCATGAAGAACGAGCGGTCTGAGCGGGGAAGAGGGGTGTGACAAGATGACGCAGGAATGTGACAGGGCATGCGTTCTTGGTGAGTTGATGTGATAGAATATCTTCCGGCAGAACCGAAGTACCGTGTCAAATTCTGAGAAGGCGCTCTCGTCCCAGGTACAAATAGGCCTTGCGCCCAACCCTCTTCCTGAGCGTTCCCCCCAACAATCATGACCCTCCTGTCCTGGTGGTCGCTCCTCCTCCTCTCCACCTCGGTCTTGGCCGTCTCAAAAACATCCCCCTTGGCCGCCCGCAACAACGGTGGAAGTGGTGGTGTTAGGCCCGAAAACTTTGTCACACAGTCCCCAGATGGCAAGCTAATGGTCAATGGCAGGTATACCCCCCACCTCCCTTTCTTTGCACCATCGGTCCTTATATCTTTGTACATAGTGAATTCAGGTTCCTGGGCACTACTGCTTACTGGCTCCCATCCTTGAATACTGATGAAGATATCGATGTCACCTTGGGAAATATTTCCCAGGCTGGGTTCAATGTTGTTCGGACATGGGCTTTCAATGGTACGCAAATAACTCATTCATTCCCGTTCAATTTCCGATCCTTCGAAATTATCAGATGTGGATACTGTTCCCGAAAATGGAACTTGGTTCCAAACCATCCAAAACGGTACCCTTGTCATCAACAATGGAACCAATGGTCTGCAACGCCTCGACAAGGTTGTAGAACTCGCACGGAATCATGGCCTCTATATCCTCCTTTCCCTCACAAACAACTGGAATCCTCGCCTACTCGACAATACTACTGCTGCCTTCAACAATACTAATGCTACCTTCAACAACACTCGTCCCCAGGGTACCCTTAGCAATGATTATGGTATGTCTCCTCCACCATAATCGCCTGATCCTCTACTTAACTTTAGTGCAGGTGGTATGGACTTTTATGTTCGTGCTTTGGGAGGACCTCAAGAACACGATCAGTTCTACACTAATGAAACCATACTCGAAGCGTTCCGAAACTACACGACCACAATTGTATCCCGCTATGCTAACAATCCCACTGTTCTGTCTTGGTAATCTCATTTTCTTTCTATATCTCAGCTTGTTCTAATCATACATTTAAGGGAGCTCGCAAATGACCCCAGATGTGGTTCCACCCTTAATGCATCTGCTTCATGCAATACACAGAATATCACAAGGTGGCACGCTGACATCGCGGACCATGTCAAGTCGGTGGACCCTAACCATCTTATCTCTTCTGGGTATGTTCTACACACTGCACTTATTCTTCTGTACTAATCTATCGCGTAGTCATCACGGACAGCTTTGCACTGATTGTCCTAAGCTTTTCCCTCGCGTAGTGACTCCCGTCCCCGTCCCGTCTCCTGGTCCTGGGGCACGCCGAAATATAGTTCCCCTCACCAGGGAACGTATCTTGAAGGAGCGCAAAGAAGCACTCAAGAGGACGAGGGCTTTGTCAAAAAAAGCATCTTCTAAGGGCGGTGTTCAGATCCGAGGACGGTGGGTTCCGACGCGTGAGTTTGTATTATCGATTCCATTTCACAACTCTCATTTTCTGTTTTGACAGCGACCCGTCGACAATCAACCAATGAACTTGGGCCTGCCTTCGATGGCTCATCGGGAGTAGACACTGAAGATATCTCCAACATTCCCAACATGAGCTTCAGCAGCTTATCCCTATTCCCGGATCAGGATGTTATCGGTGGAACAAGTGACCCCAACCTCTCATCATTCAACAATACTTTGGCTCAGGGCTTGGAATGGATTAGGCAACACGCCGAAATTGGTCGCCTGTAAGTGGCTTTTGTATCCGAAAGTACAAGTTATATAACCAGTTCACAGCTTTGGAAAGCCTGTTATCATGAATGGATTCGGTCTTGTTACGCAGACCAATGCTCAAGCATTTGTCCCGTTCAACTCTACTGTTGCACCTTTCGCACCAGATGCTAGTAAGGACCAGTATATTCTTCTCTTATACAGGCAGGCAATTTGACCCCATTTTGCAGATGCCAGTGCACCTTCCGGAGGTCAACAACAGGCACCTTTCGGCGTTACCGATGACCAGCGCAATGAAGCTTATCGCGAATGGCTCCGGGGTTCGTACATTACGTCCGATATTAGTAAAAAAAACTGACAAGGAGTAACAGCCGGAGTTCTTGCTGGACTTCAAGGCATGATCCAATACCAGGTATGAATATTCCCATACATAGAGAATGATTGGTGATCAATCCTCTTTCTAGTGGTCGCAACCTGGCCTTTCCGCTCAGCCAGGAACTCTTATTCAACCAGTCAGCACTGAGACAGGCGCAACACCTGTCTCGGTTGAAACAGGGCCGTCACCAAACGATGGTTATGGTATCCAGGATGCTGGGTATGCTCTCCATTTATTCTTTTTTCAAACTTGGCTTACCGGTTTTTTACAGTCGCGATCCGACGATTCAAACATTCCAAGAAATTGGCCGAGACTTCATTCCTACCTGATATTTCATGAATGACTAATTACTGCCTGTTACTGCTCTGCTCTATTTCTTTTTCGCTTTTTCTCAGTTTCTGATCGGACTATTTGGGACAGATTTCTACTATTGCTTGTAGATAATGATGACATTACGTCTCGACGCTGTTTTTCTTCTATGGACCATGATTTGTAGTTGATGTGTTGACATGCCTGTTGAAGAGTTGATGATATTATGATGATTATTTCGTTGTTAACACAATTGTGAATGCTATTTTCTGTGAAATATCTCGGCTCCGTGTTTCATGTGACGTCAACCAGGACGGTGACTTGTTCATTTAGGACTTGATCCATAACTGGTAACGCGCTTTCACCATCCTTGAAGCCTTTCACGACAGTATCTTTGCACGACTCTAATATGAAATTTTTCATCGATAATCTACCTGTTGGTCGTACTTTGTCCTCACAGGGCTTCTCCTAATCAATCCCTTTAGATAGTTTTCCCTTATGACAGAATTTATCCAGGTATTACCCACCAAATTATTCTTAAAAACTAACAATTCACATCTCATGAGAACAATATGCATACATGTGCGACCTCAAAAGAACGCTTGATGCAACGGTAAAACCTTTCCATGCTTATAGTAAACCATTCATCATTGAAACACGATTCTTGGTGGTAGGGCCATTGTGTACTTGAAATGCCGTCGGGAACAGGCAAAACAGTATCATTGCTTTCACTCATTGTATCATATCAACAGGTATGCTCTACTTTTCCGTCTTTCAGATAACATGTGTACTCAAGAGAGGGTAATAGTTTTACCCCACGAAACGCAAGCTAATATACTGTTCACGAACGGTACCCGAAATCGAAAAGGCACTAACAGAATTGAAGAGATTGATGAAATATAGAGAATCTTGCGCCGAAACAGAAGAGGACAAAGCAAAGGAGAGAAACTTCATGGGTCTTGGGTTAACAAGTCGCAAAAACCTGTGCGTTAATCCAGAAGTGAGTTATGTCCATCCTTTTCTTCTATTTTGATGGTTCATATATCATTTATGCTCAGGTATCCAAAGAGAAGAAAGGCAAAGTGGTCGATGCCCGGTGTCGCGACTTGACAAATTCTGTAACATGTGAGAAAGGAAGAGCAAATCCTGGTTCCGTTGAATTGTGCGATTGGCATGAGGTTCAGCTCTCTATCTTTATTTACTTGACGAACGCTGAGTCCCGAGGCTTTAGAACCTTGGAAAATTGGAACCTGGACACCAACTACCCACAGGAATTTGGACTCTTGCCGACGTATTGGAGTACGGCAAAGAGAAGGGAATATGCCCATACTTCGCGGTACGACGCATGGTTAGTTGGCGCCGCTCCAGTTCATTTCCATGGTGGCCCTGGTTCATCCCGTTTTGTTTCAGATGCCATTTGTAGATGTGATCATCTATTCATTCCATTACCTGCTCGACCCCAAGGTCGCGGAACAAGTATCCAAGGAGATGTCGAAAGACTCAATAGTAGTGTTTGACGAGGCTCACAACATAGGTTGCATTTTCCCTCAAACCTTATTAATGTATGGTCTGACCACATTCATGGTAGACAATGTCTGCATCGAGTCACTAAGTATTGACCTTACTCGACCTATGCTTGATTCGGCAGCGAGAAGTGTCACCAAACTCGGCGAAAAGATCGAAGAGTGAGTTCTATTATTTTTCCACGACCGAGGGAATTCAAGTGATTTTTTCAGGATTAAAACAACCGACGCCGCCAAATTGCAGGATGAATATGCGAAATTAGTAGAAGGCCTACAAGAAGCGGATGTCCCCGATACCGATACGGATGGTTTTATGGCCAACCCTGGTAAGATCATGTATGCGGTCATATAAACTCAATCATATGTAATTTTTGCCAGCTCTTCCAGAAGACATATTACAAGAGGCAGTTCCAGGAAATATCCGAAAAGCGGAACATTTCGTCGCATTCCTGAAACGGTTCGTTGAATACTTGAAGGTATGTTTCATAAATACAAGCGAAAGTCGCACGTTATATCTGATTTGGTCAGACACGCATGAGAGTCTTGCATGTGGTAGCAGAAACGCCTTTGTCATTCCTGCAGCATCTCAGAGACATTACTTACATAGAACGAAGACCATTACGGTAACTCATACATTTCTTATCGGCATTCGCCTTTCGTCTCATCTAAAAAAAATAGTTTCTGCGCGGAGCGCCTGCAATCCCTTATACGTACACTTGAACTGAACCGTCTGGATGAACACGCAAGTCTTCAGAAGGTGGCAAGCTTTGCTACCTTGGTTTCTACTTACGAGAAGGGTAGGTATTTTTATTTTATTTTCCCTCCGCGATTTCTAATGGAAATGTACTAAACTCACATGTAGGGTTCTTACTCATCCTGGAGCCTTTCGAAACGGATACTGCTACAGTTCCCAATCCCATATTTCATTTTACGTGCGTCTTGCTAAGCCTAATACAACCGCCTGGGTGAAACTTAACCCAGTTCCACGGGGCGATTAGATGCCTCGACCCATCGCTTGCTATTAAGCCAGTCTTTGAACGCTTCAGCAGTGTTGTCATTACATCGGGGACCATCTCACCCTTAGACATGTATCCTAAGATGCTTCAGTTTACTCCAGTAGTTCAAGAAACCTACCCAATGACCTTGACGAGGAATGCCTTCTTGCCTTTGGTAGGTGACTTAATTACTGCGTGATAATGCTTTAATATGTGCTACAGGTCATCACCCGAGGAAGCGATCAAGTAGCCATCAGTTCAAGATTCGAAGTAAGAAATGACCCTGCGGTTGTGCGCAATTTTGGGAGTATACTGGTCGAATATAGCAAGATCGTGCCGGATGGGATTGTGGCTTTTTTTCCAAGCTATCTTTATATGGAATCCATTGTCGCCGCATGGAATGACATGGTAAGTTTATACGTGAGTGTAAAAAATGCACGTCTATAAGGTTCTAGTAGGGAATCCTCAATGAAGTGTGGAAGAACAAACTCATATTTGTTGAAACACCTGACGCCAATGAAACGAGCATAGCTTTGGAGAACTACAGGCGGGTCAGTACAGCACCTTTGATTTTCTGCAAACCAGTCATGATATTATCTTGCATAGGCTTGTGACAATGGCCGTGGCGCCGTTCTTCTTTCGGTCGCTCGAGGCAAAGTTTCTGAAGGTATTGACTTCGACCATAACTATGGTAGAGCTGTCATCATGTTTGGGTATAAAAATTCTTTGAAAGCTTCTCATATGATTGCGTTAACCCCTTTTGTAGTGTTCCCTACCAATATACGGAAAGCCGGATATTGAAAGCGCGACTAGAGTATCTTCGAGATGCGTATCGGATTCGTGAATCAGAATTTCTGGGATTTGATGCCATGCGAAATGCAGCTCAGTGTGTTGGGCGCGTCCTGCGTGGAAAAACTGACTGGGGATTGATGGTGTTCGCAGACAAGGTATGCTTCTGTATCTTATTTCAGATGGGGACTTGATTATTTTCAGCGCTTTGCTCGAGCTGACAAACGCGCCAAGCTGCCGCGGTGGATTAATCAATACATCACTGAGACGGTGTCCAATCTTTCAACAGATATGGCTATAACATTGTCCAAATTATTCATGCGCACAATATCACAAAATCCCAACGAAAATCAAACAGGTGTGTCACTATGGACAATTGAAGACATAGAGAAGGCACAAGCTAAACAGAAGGCGCTTGCGTTGGAACAAGTTGACGAGGACGAAGATGATATGTACGGTAATGGAGGAATAGACGATGAAATGCTAGGCATGTACTAATGCTAAAAATGCGATGTATGACTAGGTTTCACCATTGATACATTTTGAACATATCGTAGGTAGCTATTAAAAAAAAAAAAAAAAAGGTAATAATGAGACATGAGTACGGACATAGATGAGGAACACACCTCATTGAAAATCCTATCGGGCTGATTTGTGTACCGTTGGCATGTACAACAAACCCCCCCAGGACACTTTTGTGGGTGGCTACTACTATTGAAACATGTTCGTTGTCCACAATCGATTTTTTTCTCGCGTTGGAAATAGAAGTGTGTGCATGTATATCGGTCGAAGTGCAGTTCGCGGTAACACATTGTGATCTGATTGAAAGCGGGTGCCTGGGTTAATTTCAGCATCAATCGGGGCGGAAGATGAGTATATTGACCTTAGTTGTATCGGCGGAGAAAGGAGGAGCGGAAAGTCTAAACGTATATCGTGGATTGGTGGTTGCGATCTGACCAGATAGGTTGTGAGAAGATAACCAGCGAAGTGGGTAGACTTTGAGAGTAGATGGTAAGGCTCAACAGAGGGGCCTGAGTAGTGCTGGGGCTTGTTGAATGGTGTTTCGGTTGAAGCTTGGACCTTTTAAGGCCGTTGCGGACTTGCTCTATTTGTTAGTCTGTGCGCTTCGCGAGATCGGCTGGCTAGAATCGGAAAGGTGGGAACCTGCAGTGACTGATGACAGCATTATGGCATTGCCGTGGTCTGGGAAAGATGCAAAATGTCGAACCACCCGATTCATCTAGTTCGGTCAACGGTTTGGATTGTGTCTTCTGTTGATCAAATCAGATGCTGTCTTCTCTAATTCGTAAAAGGTTCCACCGCAGGCACATTACTGGTCCATTTAATCAAATAGCTTCACATCATGTACATTGGTTTGTTGTCCAAGTTCATTTACTGACAGATGGGGAGAGAGAATCTTTCGCAGTTCGGCTCTCATGTCACTCTCCTTTGTTATGTGTGGTAATTTGAACGGAAACTCAGGGAGGGTCCCTTCCACCGGCAAGACAGCATCCATCCAACAAACTCCTCGAAGCACTCGTGTTTATTCACTACTTTTCAAAGACTTACAGGGTTATATAGTTTCTGCGTGAATGCCGTCCAAAGTATCCGACAGTATCGGTTTACCATGAGACGAGTTGTGACACACCTTACGTATGATTAATAATTACATACACCAACTTGTGAATACTGTGAGGAATATTTTTTTCTTGTACGTTGTTTATTCCCTATAAGCCATCTTCTTCTCTGTAGGCGAGTCCTACACGTGTTTCAAAATGGTTTTATCATCTCTGGTACCGCCCTAATTTTTAAGAGAATATGTAAAGAAACAAGTGCCACAAACTACATAGCGACACGTACCAAACACGTATCAGCCCTGTAGTTGTTCCATACTTCATTACCTCTTTTAGCGAGACTTCGGATTCTCGTTGGAATTTCGGTAGTCGATGGAAGGTCTTCCCTTTATGAGGGGTGAAAATCATTGCTGACACAAATTCTGACATGTGTTGTGGCGCGTGGAAGGATAATCCACCGCGGATCGACACCCTCGTGTGCTCGAAGATTTCGAAACTTATCTATATACATAGGTGGGGAAATAGGAAGACAATCTTCAATTTCATGCTGCTAACTGAGTCAACCTTATGAGTAATGATTGTCCATTTCAAGTCCATTCATTCATTGAACATTCACACCTATTCAGCGCTTCACCACTGATCTGAACTTAAAAATATAGGTACAATTCAACTCTAAATTTGGTTGTATAGTATCAATTGAATCGAGTAGAAAAAATATGCATAAGAAATGAGTGGTCGATAGAGACAATAATTATGTGAATGTGAGGGAAAGTGGGATAATTCTAAGTGGTTAAGTGCGCTTAACTCCAGGTCATGAACTACTGCTACTATCAGAATTTGGGCTATCGGCTTTTGAGATGTCTTCTTGCAAGACCTCTTGAATGTTACGGATAGGTTCACCCTTGATGACCTTGCGAACCTCATCCGCAGTCAATGTCTCGTATTCTACCAATGCCTGTGCAAGCTACGAAAGAGTCATGTTACTCTCCTGGACAGTATCAATAAATATTTCCCCGTACCAGATGTAATTCTTCTAATCTTGACGTGAGAAGCTTGTGCGCCCGTGCTTCGCCCCCTCGGACCAAACTGTAGACAGGTAACTCAATTAGCTCATAACCACAAGCGATTGATGGTGATACAAAAGGCCAAGTTACTTACGCAGATATTTCATCTTCGATGTCTTCTCGGCGTTTCTGGCTCAGATTTTCATCTCTATTATCGTAGAATATAGGTCCAAGCTTGGAAAAGCCCCATCGCTGACAATCCGGAATTCAATATAACTGTGAAGTCCAGGTGATAAAGGGACCATGCTTACTTTTACCATAGAGGTCGCAGTCCGAGTCGCACTCATGATGTCCGAACTGGCACCACTAGTGACATTGTCACACCCATAGACTAACAAAAAGCGGGTTTATCAGTTTCCATTCTTGTCGCTGAGTTCATACGTAAACGAACTTAATTCTTCGGCAACACGCCCACCCATCGCAACGTCAATGCCCGCGATATACTGCTTATAAGTAACGGATGTTTGATCGTTTTCAGGTAGTTGGGCGGTCTAATAAAACACATTCTTTGTGAGAAGAAAAAAGACGATCGAAGGACATAAAACTTACAAAACCTAGTGCATGGCCACGAGGAATACAAGTGACTTTATGCAAAGGCATCGCATCTTTGGTGTATAAAGCAACTAAAGC